>CAWUFW010002977.1:1200000-1800000 GCA_963921515.1 Calotriton arnoldi
GGTGAGAAGTGCTGTGAGGTAAGTAAGCCAGCTACATTCAGGTCATTATGGGCACAGTTTCCAGATCCATACTTTTGTGTGAAAGCCTAATGCATTCTGACTGTTGTAGTCTGGCATTGCTTCCACAGAACTAGACGATCACCTGAAATCAATGATTTGCAAGTGAAAGGTTTAGGGATGGAGACAGTATTCCTAAAGACACGAGGTGAGATGGTTACCCTAAGGCGGATGAGATGGAGTGAGGAGGAAGTTACATTGAAAGACTGCAGTCTTTGCTTACCTGCAGATGCAAAAGGAACAGTTGGTAGACAGAATGCTGAACAATGTCAAACATTCACCCCAGTACAGAGATCTGGTCCTAAATCCACCAGTCCCAGGATGCTTGTTTCTGGTCCAGGAAGGACCCGGCTTGACAAATCGGGCTGGACGAACCCATGAGGAGCAGGGTCAAGACGGATTTCCAATTGGCTTGGTCTAAATTGGAGTGGCATGGTGAGCAAAAGAACAATGGATTTAACCCAGATCTCTTGACTGGGGGTGAATGTTTGATTTGTTCCGCATTCCGTCCATTGTGTGTCTTTTACTTGCAGATGCAAGCTGTACATGTGACAGGCCAAGACAATGGCTTCCTCAATTTTTTTAATTAGACTTCTACCCCCACCTAACAGACTTTGTCTACCCCTGCATTCTCTATGTGAGACATGATAGGGCCTATTCAAAAAGGCACATTTAAACATGAGTAAATATAAACTTGTATATTTACTCTTACACTTTAGTACATAGCCAAAAGTAGTACATTTCATCAGTGCTTAATTTGTAAAATATTAAGTGCCAGGGCTCTGACCAGGAGGCCACTGCAGCTTGCACCACCCATCGCCCTTGTCATCGCTGCCAAAACAACTACTAACCATCTCTCTCGCATGTAAATGCCAAAGTTCAGATTATTCCAGGTCCCCAAAGCTAAAGGAATTGCTGGGGAGGCAGGTATTGGCAATTTTAATGCATATTGTATTCCTAAACTACCATTGTTCTGCTCATCTCAAATTAGATGAGCAGCGCCACCATGTGGTGGACTGTTCTAAGTATGGTGTTGACAATTAGGTGCCGGTGCTGAGCACCGGAAACCAATTAAGTGCCGGTGCTGAGCACCGGAAAGCACCGGCTCAAATTAAGCACTGCATTTCCTACAAAGTTTAGACTTAAATGTCTCAACCCCCTGAAACGGGTGGTGAAGCTAAATTTACCAGTGTAAAGTTACTACAGCCAAAAGGACCTTGGAATAAGCCCAGCACTATGCATGGTCAACAACTGGTTCTGCAACACCCTTCCCTTGAAAATAATAGAGGCAGGGACTTAAAATATAGCAGAAAAAGAAGGGAGGGTCCCAGGGAAAATTTTAAAGACCAGCAAAGGATTGCATCCCCGACTATACTATATTATAAATACAACAAAATCCTTGGGTCGCAGACTCTACACGCCCGGGGTATCGACGGAGAGAGCGGTGCCCCTCCCCTGAGTTGTCGCCAGGTTGAGGTGGAGCGACATACCCAGTTGTGACGGGTATTGGCATTTTTCACACAGCAGGAACCGCAAGTATATCTGGTTCCTTCTTTTTGTTTTCTTATACACTTGAGTTTCACTTTTTTTGCAGCAGCATCTATGAGGTCCTGAAGAAAGCCATGCCCAATATAGGGGCGTAACGGCTGAAACATGTCGACCACCTATTTTCACCTCAACATGTGGTTTAAATCCATACCACAGGTGCACTGTTTTTAACCCTAACAGCGAGAGTTTCCGAATAAAACTTTAATTCTACTCTCCCTAGTTAGTTTTATCATCACTTCACTTGTTCTTTTCTTTTGCGCTGCGCCCTCACCCTCTCTAGTGTTCTCATTTGGTGGATTTACTAATCCAGATAGAGTAGGAATTAAAAACATCCCTGAGCTCCTCCCTCTCAGAGAGGGGGTTGTAGCCCCCAGAGGAACTAGGTCTTCCTCTGGGAGGAGAATCCCAAATGATGAAGCATGCCACCATATGTGGGTGAGGGATTTCGTCCTGAAGGGATCCTTCCCTCAGATAGGTTTGTAGTTCAGTGCCCTTGTCCTTGTTTGTGAGTCTTGTTGATTTTTCGTGTACAGACAGTTCAGACCCAAGGATTTTGTTGTATTTATAACTTAAAATATAGCATCATAGCAAATAATGTTAAAATACATTATTTATTTCCGACTTATTAAAAATATATACATTTAATATAAAAAATATACATAAAAATAAATATTATTTCATCATAAAATAGTTTAATACCCTTTCTTTTATTTAAAACTAAATGTAACTTTATTATTTTAATTAATTACATTTATTTAAATTATTTCCATGCATTACTTTTTGAATTTTTTATAAAAAAGTAATACAAGCCTTTTAATTTAGACGGGATTTCTTAAAATAAATCTTTGAAACCTAATTGTAATTTAATTGTATATATTTAAATTAATTAGTATTTAATTGAAAATTAAGTTAATAGTGTAAAGTTGCTACTGTAACTGCATATTCTCGGTTTGGTAAACTATACAGAAATGTATGTTATTAAACTTTTTACAAAATTAGTAAAAATAAGTTTGTGAAATATTTATGCAAATTAATGTTATATGTTTAGTTTATTTTAACTGTAGAACAAAACAAAAAATGCTAGAGCAATATTAACTTAATGAGGAAGGAGGAAAGTCATTGAACAAGGTAGAAACAGCTGAAATAGAAAACAAAGCCACCCAGTCATAAGGAAAGAAATGATCCAAACCCCACTCTAAGTATATTTTTTGTAAGAAACTATATGTCTGTCTAAAAGCAACTTAAGCTGTCTACAGTCAAGAACTAAAAATGAGCGATGAGAATTAAGGAAAGGGCAAGTGACCATTTGGTAGTGATGGTAAGACATTGCAGTGAACAACCAAGATTGCTTCTTGGCCGCTTCTGACAAGAATTAAAAAATTATCGCACGTTTATAAAGTTAGGTTAATTATAGCAAGAAGGCGGGCTCATTTGCACCCCGGAAAACTTCCACATTCTCACCATTATTTTACCCAGTGGTCCATTCATTCTACTATCATTAAGTCAAAGTAAATATTTCAATTCGGAATTGCTCAACTTGAAATACAAACCTCACATGACACAAGCATCTGCCTTAATTTGGCGTGCTAGTGAGGTACAAGACAAGAGATGAAGGAATAATAAAGGAGGGCAGTTAGAGGTTCAAAATAAGGAAAGGGAAAAGGAGGAAATGCCAGCAGAGAGGGAAAAGGTACAGGGAAAAGGAAAAGGGAGAGAAGGAGAAAATGAATAGGAAAGTGGCATTCTAAAGAGACAGGAAGTATGGAAGGGGAGATGGAAAGAGGTAAGAATGAGAAGAAGGAATGGAGAGGCGACATGGAAGGGAGGAAAGAAGGATGGAGGGACCAGAAGGAAAGGATATGAGCAGTTAATGTGAATCATTAGTTAAAAAATTAAATTAAGTTTTCTGTTGAAAATATGACAACATTTATAATGGAGAATGGTACAATATTTATGAAAGCGCTTGGCGCTAGAATACGTCCAGTGCTTTAAAAAGAGAGATGGGTTAGGTCATAGGAGCAAATTCCAGGTTTTTAAGCAAAATTTGAAGAGAAAGGTGTTTATTTAGTGCTGAAAAGCCCCTGAGTCCATGCATTAGTTTGTAATTTCTTTTTTTCTTTTTTTTATCAGGATGCCTCAGTGATTCATTCTTGCCACTGAGGTACAAGATGATGGGCCAATCATGTGTTCGAAGCGCAGCAAGGAAGGCTAATCCTTCCATCCTTCGAAAGTCATTAAACTAAGTACCATTAAATTGGGTAACAATCTCACTCCTTATTTACAGTGCTTAGAAAAGTCAAAGTGCTACGTTAAAGACACATTATTATTTATTTCATGAATTTACTAGAACAAACACGAAACCAGGAGGTTAGGATTTAAAGCTAGAAAAATGGATTTATAGTAAATCCGTAGAGGCGCTTTAAACCGTCACGGTTCTCCCTTGCTAGAACGGGCTCTCTTGTGAAGTGGTTGCACTCACACAACAAGAATCAGGGGCTTATTAAAGCGACATTAAGGAATGGTTCACGCGCTACAGTAAGGGTGTGTTCAAGATGACACAAGGGGTTCCCTTGTATCTCTTCCGTTTATGAATATCCAGTCTATACTCTCCGCCTCTAAAGACAGTAGAGTGTAACCATGGCCACAGCTCCCAAATGCCAGTGTTGGCCTCTGCTGATTTCTATAAACGTTTTTAAGCTGTGGGGAAGCGTTGCCCTATTGTCAAAATCAAGGACCCCCTGCTAAAACTAGTAGTTCCTAGGACAGGGAAAATACAAGTCTGAAAAGTAGAATAGAATAGAAGGGTTTTTTGTATAGCGCATGGCTACCCGGAAGCATCCCAGCGCTGGTAACAATCCTAGGCAACAATGGGCCAAGTCAGAGATCAAGGCCTATTCACAACGAATTGATAACAACATAGACTCAGTGTACAGTACATTTAGATTAAAACCTTCATTTTATTGATATTATTTCATATGTAAATAATTGTGTCACGGACATGAATCACTGAACAACTACAGTGCAACATATTATACAAAATTCTAACACGTCAGAGTGTACAAAAAACGAACATATGTAAAACACCAATGAATACAATTGTTATAAAAGGACAACAAATATTTTTATAACATCACATACAACAAACATATATGATGATCTCATAGACAACAAAACAGTGGCTAGTTGGTAAATAGTCTTAAGCGTTGCCCTTACAGTGCCATGTGTACCTCTCCACCCTAGACTTCTGCATGCACGAGCCTTACGCCACATCCTACACCTCTGGTTCCGATGTTTACAAAGAATATTGAAACCAAAAACATTGAGGAACAAAATATCATGTCAAGAATATCAAGGACAAAAATATTGTGAAGGCAAGTTTCTATAGGTAAGTAAAGTTTTACTATATATATCTCCACATACACGTACCTTGACAATATATATATGTTCAAGATACTTAGATGTGCAGTTAAGAATAGTAAATCTGTACTTATCTATTTGCTCTTACCTTCTCGATATTTTGATCCTTGATATTTTTGACACAATATTCTGTCCACACAATATTTTTGGTTCCGAAATTCTGTCCATTCGATGTTTTTGGTTCCGATATTCTGTCAGTGATACTCTGGTTTCATCACTTCTGGAGAGCCCAAAGGGGCTTGTGGGTAGCTAGGGACATAAAGGGTCATGGGAAGAGGGCTGGACCAGGAACAAGTTATTTTTCTATGCACCATTAGACAGATTCAGGACTACCATTCACCAGTCAATAAGGCAGCTGTAAATATATACAAGAGCAGCAAAGGGGATGTGGTTTGAGGAGGCAGATTAGATGTTGGGTGATGTTGAAGGTGGGGAGTTTTGATAGGCATCCAGAATGAATTTCTTGGCCCTTGATGATTCCACATGCCACCCCACCCCGCCTTTTGCAAAGCTAATGCCAGTGGAGGCATACTATCTCAAAGTATATTTATTGTAAACCTGAAATAACACCCACAGGCCCATCACCAGTGGCGGGCTACCCTGCTTAACTTAGAAAATGCCACTCAGATTTGCCAAGGTGGATGGCACAAACTGTTTTAATCACATCAAAGTGTTTCCTCAATTTTCATTGAGGTTTCTAACATCCTGAAGGAAATGAACTTTATGGTAGGACGATGACCTCGGTTTTAGCTATGGACCAAGGCAGCTGAATCCCCACAGTAATTGCCTATTCAGCGGTTGTGTGGGGAGTGTAGACCAGGCACACACATCTATGAAAATCCAGATTTAAGCATCGTAGACGCTCCAGAAGAACACAGCTTACAGTATGGAACCTGTTGCTGCAGTACATTAACAGAACTGGCACAATGATGTAAAGTGGCTTATTTCCCAATAATGAGGTATTTCTGCTGTGCCTAAATGTCCAAGGAAGGTCTGCTTCAAGCCAGCTACTTTTATACCAGCTATAGGTAAATAAAACCCCATGAATACTGTATATTACTTATCTCTCACGGTTTGCAGGGTGGTATATGAGAACAAAGTATCAGATTAGGTGAAAAAAGATACATTAGAGAATTGGTGGGTAGATCTTTATAGGAAATGGGTTAGCTTATATGGGATTAGTCAGTAAAACCTTCAAAATGGCTTGGCTGTGGTTTAATGGGTCCAGGCATTCCTTCGCCGTAGTTTCATGGGTCTGGGCATTCCTTGGCCGTGGTTTCATGGGTCTGGGCATTCCTTCGCCGTGGTTTCATGGGTCTGGGCATTCCTTGGCCGTGGTTTCATGGGTCTGCCCATTCATCCTCGTTGATGCTTGCATGTTAAAAGAACCTTCATTGATGATGGGGTGGGACTTGGGAGCAGACTCAAACTCGTGGTTGAGACCACCAATCCGTTATCTAGAGGTAGAGAATTCTAGTGTAGTGGGGCAACCGGTGACATTGTCTAGGAAGGCTTGGATGCAGAGGAAGGGCTGGTACTGATACACGATATGCTGCCAAGGACCATAGGCAGTTGTGATGGGTATAGAGCAGTACTGCTGCAAATAGGTGTCAAGGCCATTTACGGGCATCGACACTTCGGCAAAATTGCTCAGTGATATGTCTCTGAGGTGAGACTTCATCAGGTAATGTACTATATTCACAGAGTGGCAAATTGTATTAACTTGCTACTCATTAGGACGAGTAAAGGTGCAGGGCCAGAAAAAGGCCGCAGCAGTCAGCAGCTCACTGATGACCAGAGTGTTGGTCTTGCAGACGTGGGCTTTGCAGATGCTAAGCAGACAAAGCACGCTGCTGTGGGGCAATGACAGTGAGGGATGGTCTTAAGCACAACCTGCTGCCTAATAAAACTCCCAGTTTTCAGATGGGTGGAGAGGTGATGGACTCTTATTTGAAAGATATGGTGTAAATGTACACTTAGTTTTACGTCTATCAGACTGCCACTTTTATATCAGCCATGTTGTTCTATAAAAACATATTTCTAATGTACTACTATGTAAAACCGAGATGTGCAGGTATTCTTGTCTGCGAGAGCCCAAGCCTCACTTTCATCTTGGCACTCACATGCGAGAAAGTTAGAACCCTCTTAGCTCACCAGAGAAGAGTTTGCTGTGTATCTTTTATTCAAGGTCCTTGTGACCATTTTCTCAAGAGAACCAGGGGCACCTTGTTCGACTCCTGTTATATGTAGTTTCATTCTTAACCATGTGCATCCGTCTTTGCCTATGTGAAGAAAATGCATACAACTAATGTGATTTCTAGACATGTTAGCATTATATACTCAATAACTTTCTGGGGGCAAAAATGCGCTGATTTCTTTGGCGTTTACTAACTTTTGAGTTTTTTGTTAATAAACGTGTTCCAGACTTTGAGTAGGCTGAGAGAGTGATTTTTATTTAACAACACTGTGTGACATGTTCCTGCCGGTGTTTATCCACAAAGGTAGATTATCTCGGTTTTGGACAGGTTAAGTATAAGGCTATCAAAATAGCCTCCTGTGATTATTATTGTCACACGTTGTGTGATAGGACTCAGGAGAGCTGATGTACTGGTGAGCAAAGAGCAGAACATTTGATTGTTGTCTGCAAAGTTATTGTAGGAAAAGCCATTGGAAGATACTATATCACTCCGTTGTTCCTCACCATCAAGCTGATAGCGAGTTAGAGGGACGTCACGGTGTTGGCTCTGCCAGCGATCCACAGATGGGACACGTAGCGTAGAATCAAAAAGGAGAAGGGGTTTTGGTGGGCTCTTATGAGAAAGTTAGAGATGTGCATGAAAATTGACTCCATGGTTGTTTTACTTTGGAATCCCAATTGAAGTGGTGTGCGGGGCTGTGGGTGTAGTCAGGGAGATGATTAAAGACGCCCCTCATCAGAGTCTATGAGAAAGAAGTGGGCAGGAGGGAGACTGTTCAGTAGCTGGAGGGGATGTCTACATCCACTGGGGTTTTTATTATCGAGATGATGATAGTTTGATTTGTAGTAGGACAGGTAATTGGCATTCTTCAGCAAGTGGCTGCAAAGATGGGTTCTGCATTTAAGTGCAAGAGAGGAAAGGATATTTATGTTTTGGGGGAGGAAGGGGTCAGATAGGGCTCACAATGAGCTTGCTTTGAGGGTGATATGGTCAGGATCCTAGGGGTAGGTGAGCTAAACCGCTCTACAGAGTCATTATTGGGAACACAAGGGGAGCATAAGAGGAAGCAGTAGAGGTGCCGAATGGGGGCCCTGAGTGATCTATGCTTGTTATGATCTTCGAAGTAAAGAAGAAGGCATAGTAGGTAGTGCTCACAAAGGACTGCACTGTTGCAAGGAGAGGAAAAGAGAGAATGGAGCATCTAGATGATGGAGAGTGTGGAGAAGTAAGTTTACTTGGCTGCTTCAAGGAAGGAGTCAAAAGATGAGAATGGGGCTTTCTACTTTCTTGATGGACAGAGGAGGGTAGGTTTCTAGGCAGACAGAGGAATATAAGCTTTTCCATTTATGTAGGAGCCTACATGTTTCACTTTTTAGCATCCAAATGCCAGTAGGGCTCCAGGTTTGGGGGCATGGGTTGTGAGAAAATTTGTTAAAGTGGCAAGGAGGGCACTGTAAAAGTCAATAAATTTGTCTTCAAAGGAGATAGGAAGGGGACAGGAAGAGACTATAAGGAGAGGGTTGTTTCACTGATGTCTCTCGGTAGGGTATCTGGGGAGAATTTACATTTCATGAAAGGCTGTTGAGTGCTTAAGATAATGAGGTAGATGATATAATGGCTCTTGAGGGGGGTGATGGAGAACCTGAATAGGCTAGTGTGCCTGCCATTAAAAGGAGGTGAAGGGAATTGCTTTTGTCATGTGGCTAGTTTGTGGTCACACAGTACTCAGTCTAGTTAGAGTTGACGTGCTTTGGAGATTTTGGAAAGGTTAAAATCACTCAAAAGGAGAAACAGATCCCACGCGACAGACTCTGGGTGGCAACTTGCTGCAGTAACTATAAGGGGGCCATCAAGGGCCGGAAGCGCCTGCTACAAAAACAAGCATGGGAGGAGTTAACGGAAGCATGCAAACAAAAGGACTGTACCCTTTTCTGTAGGGTTAACAACAGTCCCTGTTTTTCCGAGCCGGAAAAACCAGGACTAAGTCATGACATTACCCCAGAGCAATGGAAGGCTCATTTCGAAAGAGTTTATAACTATGGTTACAGTGAGCAATCCATTAAGGACCTAAATCCCCTTTCTAGAGCAGGACCCATTACCCTTACTCTTGAGGAGTTTAGGTTGGGTATTGAGGGTTTGTCCTGAAATAAGGCTCCCGGACCCGATGGGATTCCTCAGTACCTTTTTCGTGACAATATAGATGTCTGGACCCCAGTTTTAACCAGGGTTCTAAATGCTGCAGTAGCGACAGTAATGCCTCCCTCGTGGTCCACAGCCACCATTGCCCCGATTTTCAGGAAAGGGGATAGGGACAATTCTCACTGTTATCGCCCTATATCCCTCATTGATGCCACTGTCAAAGTTCTTGGCCGGGTTTTATTAAATTGGCTTTCTGATTGGCAGATACCAACCAAATCATTTCGGAGGTGCAATATGGGTTTCGTATAGGTAAGTCAACAATCGATCAGTGTCTAAATCTTTATCTTTTAATCTCAAAATATATGATAGCCAAACCTGGAGCTCTCTTCCTGGGTTTTATGGGTCTCACCGCTGCATTTGACCGGGTGAAACGCAGCAAACTGTGGCTTTTGCTTGGTGATCTTGGGGTCTACCCGGAGATCATAAATGTTTTATTGACCCTACATCTTAACACTACTGCTGTAGTTAGATACACTCAGGAAGGGAATATTGCTGATAATTTTGAATGCTTTAGAGGGGTTAGACAAGGATGTATACTAGCTCCTTTTTTATTTACATTACATATTAACGGACTAGAATCTTCCTTGATAGCTTTACAGGCTAGCACCCCTAGGTTAGGCAGGAGACCAGTCCCCATCTTGTTGTGTGCGGATGACGCGGTACAGCTAGCACAAACCCCAAGGGGTCTGCAGGTCTTACTTGACGGGTTTGTTTCCTTTATGAATGGTAGGGTCCTGACACTGAATCTGACTAAATCGTACATTATGGAATTTGGTATGCAGGCATCTAGACATAATACATATAAAGTAGGCACACATAGTTTAATGAAGGTCCCGGCCATTTCTTACCTAGGTATCTTATTTGATGAGAAACTTAATTTAAAATATTTGCAGGAGGGGAAGCTACTGGACACGAAAAAATCAATGGGAGCAATTGCAAACTATGCCCATAGACTAGGTACATGGTCACCAGGGGTAATTTTAAAGTTGTATAATTCCTTCTGTATTTTTAAGGCTTTATATGGAAGTGAGATATGGGGGTATAAGGTGGCCAACAAATTACAAACCACAAAAATAAATATTTTAGACGAATCCTGAAAGTACCCCAGGGTGCCCCCTCGTACTCTGGACAAAAAGAATTAGGTACAAAGTACATAATGGATCTGGTGGCTGTCAAACCTTTGTTATGTTGGGTGAAGATTTGGTCTAGTGAGGAGGCTGATTTTAATTGTTTAGTAATCCAGGACTGCCTCGCACTCGACCATGCTTTAAAAATCCCATGGCTAAGATATGTTAAGGAAACCCTTACGGCTTTAGGCAGAGCAGACATTTTTATAAGACATGATATAGTCAAGCCACAGGACAAGAATACTGTTAAAGAATTGTTTTTTAAATATGCCATGGCTTCATGGGAGGAAAAGGAGCTTAGGAAACCCTCGGTAAGGGGGCATGTCCTAGTGAAGTCTGTGCAGGGCATGGAGTCTTATTTATCTATTTTAACAAATGCTCATGATATTTTTTTAATTTCTCGTTTTAGATTGAACCTGCATTTACTGGCATTCCCTTCTGGTTTTGTCCCACACATAGAAGATAGAGGTCCCTGTGGCTGCGACAATAGGTCTCCACAGGATACCCTACATTTTATTTTTCTGTGTAAATATTTAACGCATCCCAGGCGATTGTTTCTTAATTTGCTTTTAAAAGAATTGAGATTTAGGGACGCCCGTGTAGCACTGTTGTATCTGCAGCTTCTACCTACTGTTCGTATGCTATTTTGTGTTATTAACTTTTTAAGAGCTGCACTAAAGTCAAGAAACTCTAGATGTGACTGAAGAACACAAGGATATTTTCGATTTTGCACATTGTGATGTTGATTTTTACTGTGGTTTACTTTATAGTTGTGACTACTGTAGACCCGTGTAGCTCTATTTTATCTGTTGCTTCTGGCTAATATTTGCATGTTTTTTTTTTTTATTGTGACTCACTGTCAAAGAATTGTACTGAAGCCAAGAATTTCTTTTATGAGACTGATGATCACAAGGACTTTCTGCGACTTTGCACATTTGGGTGACATGCTGCTAACAAATGTATTTGATGTTGATTTTAAATGTGGTCTCTTTTATGGCTGTGATTACTGCTGAATAAAGATTAATATTATTATTATTATCAAAAGGAGGATAAGATACCCTTATCCTCCTTTTGAGTGATTTTAACCTGTCCAAAATCTCCAAAGCATGTCCACTCTAACCAGACTGGACATAGTAGTGGGAAAGAAGAGGATCATCTTCAGTTCAAAGGAGTTTGGGGTGTTCTGGATGGATTTTCACATATAGACTTGTTAACCTTTAGACACGTTCTGTCCCATTTTCCTTTGGAGTTGAAGTGGAAAAAGAACCTGCTTCGTTCATCTTCAACTTAAGCATCATTATCATGTAACTTCTTGGTCCTGTACCCATAGCGAAGTTTCTCCCGAAAGGAGTTCCTTATATGAAGGTTCTGGCCACAAATTCTCATTTGTAATTGAATATTCGGCAGTTGAAACTTCTTATCTTGTCTCAAGACTCTTTAACTCACCTCCCCCCTAATACGCCCAGGTTTCTTCTCACTTGCCTTTGTTTTGAACCATTAAAATTGTTCTCCCTCAAGAGATTTATCTGGCAGATTCTAGTCCTACTGTTTCTGTTATTAACAAACACTTCAGAGGAACATATTCTGTTGGCTTATTTTCCCCACACAACCATTAAAGGCACCATCTACCCAGACTCTTGTGATCATGAAATGTGTTGTCCTAATCGGCCCCATGTGAAATACTGCTTTCTTGTTATCCAGTCTAAGCTTTGCATACAACCCCTACTCTTCTTTCTTCAGAATGTATGTAATCAATATTGGCCCACTTCAATCACTTTCTTCTATCAGTGTAACTTATTTTTTAAATTCAGCACTATGATAGACCTAAGCCAGTAGAAAGACACGCTTACTCATTAAAAGTTTTGTGAATTGGGCCCTATTTGTATAAATGTCTCCAGCCAGTGAAACCTCACGCTTTATCCTCAGACTCTGTATTTTAGAATTAAGATCTAGATGTCCCTACAGTGGGTTTGTATTCTAAAGTTAAAAGTTCTTTGTTTTTCGTTTTGTTCTACAGCATGTGATAAGGTGTCAGTGAATAAATTGAAAATATATTTCTGTAAAGATAACTAGCTGGACACTTCTTATTAAACTTGAATCAACTCTCTGCAAAAACAAATGTTCATTCTGTGCTCTGATATTAGGAAGCTAAGATAAAGAAAATGGTTTATAACAATATTGCTTCGCTGAAGGTGGTGGCATTTTTAGGTACACTATCGGATGCGTTGGTTTGGAGTCCTTTAGGCTTTAAAAATAAATGCAAATGGCCAGTGAGGGGGCGATGAACTTGGTGAAAACAGAGTTCAATTCAAACGTAATTAATGATCAGTAAATTTCTATCCTTTTCTCACTGTCAAAATGGTTAAAAGAGGAGAATTCTATGCAATACGGTGAGGATCAAAGAATTGCCAAGTGATGTTACAGAAGGAGATAATTTTACAGACCGTGGTGGGGAGCTCTCCTGCCAAGCAAATCCTGATCACTGCTCACTAGACAAGTTTGTAATCTCAGCTGTCATAATTCTATCACACAGTAACACTACAATAACATTCCTAATGAGAAAGCCAATACAGTGCACCCTGGCTGTTAATATTTTGTGCGCATCTTTCCTTGTGTGGGACAAATGCAGGCTGTTTAGGATAATCACAGTGACCAAAGTTCCGCACAGCATGTAGCCTGAAATGTAGTTTTTTGGACCTGTAATGCAACATACTGGTCCAACACGAGTGACATGAGTGGGGAGACCCACCCTGGTGGAGGTGGAGTGATAGACTAAGGAGAGAAGAATGCACAAGCAGGTGGAATTGGGCTCTATTCCAAAGCTCCCTCTGTGGGGCCTGCGTTTCTGAGCTTTAACTTGTAGGGCTAGACTCCTGTAGTGCTCTTTTACCTGTTCTTAGGTGCCTTCGTCATTCAGCCGCAAAACATCCAACTCCCAATTATTGAAAGTGCGCAGAGGGCACAGTCCTTTCTATATGTACTAACTGTATATGAATATTTACCTTTTTTATGTTTTGGGCTAATTCACAAAAGTGTGCAAGAATACGAAAAGAGTACTACAGAGGAACTAAATTTGGGTGCCCCAAAATGCCCTTGTGAAAAGGCCCCATTTACTTTTTGAAGAAACGCTAATCTGCACTTACACTTCCAGTTCTGTTATCTCTGCATAGCCTGGAAAGTTCTGGGAATTGCACAGTAACCTCTGTTGTAACGTTTTAGCAGATGCCATAACAAATCCATCGAACACATTAAGTTGCAACGAGTGGTACTAATTCCTCTTGTTAGAAGAAAGATCATTCAAAATAAAACATTCCAGAAGATCTTTCCACAGTCAACAATCTGGTCCATGCCAAGGCAAATCACATACTTTAGACCATCCCTACCCTTCATATTAATCTTCTATTCTGATAGAATTAATTTAGATTTTGTGCAGGGCTGAAAATGGAAGCTATATATGGAACTGAACAAAGGCTATGGGTATAAAATAGGAGAATTAATAAAAGCCAGAACAAAATGTATAACCACAAAGCACATACCCCAAACCTCCTGCAAATACAGTTGAAGGCAAGAGACATATCACTTTAATTGACAATGCAGAAACGATGATGTAGGTGATAAATTGTGCTACGGTATGCCAAGTCCCTATTATATTCTGAACTGGCGACAAACAAATATATATTTTATGTGAATTGTTACACTTGACACCTTTGGCCTTTTTTCCTTCACAACCCTGTTGTGGCTGAAACCATTTTTGTTGGCATTAGGACGCTGCACTTTTCCCTTGCTAACCAGTGGTAAAATGCTTGTGCTCTCTCCCTCAAACATGGTAAAACTGGTATATACCTACTTGACACATTTAATTTACTTATAAGTCCCTAGTATATCGTACTACATGTACCCAGGGCCTGTAAATTAAATGCTACAGTGGGCTGCAGCACTCCTTGTGCCACCCACTTATGTAGTACTGTACAACATGTCTCAGACATGCCCAGATAAACTTTTTGCCAGGCCTAAACCCTCTTTTTAAATACTTATAAGTCACCCTTGAGATAAACCTTTCACGCTTATATGACAGGATGCGTGGTATTTTCAAAATAGGACATGTGTATTTAGGTTTTACATGTCCTGACACGGAAAAACAAATAAAGTCATTTTCAATTTGGCAAGGCTATCTCTCCTATTGACTAACACTTGGTTACCATATTACACTTAAGTCCTGAATACAGTTTGGAAATAGAGAAATACTTCTTCCACTCATTTGAACTGTAATTTAAAAACCTCTTTAATTGCAACGTTGGATTTTAATGAATTATTCTGAAATACTTTTAAAAAGTTTGCATTTTCCTGTCTAAACCAAATGTGCCTTTCTGCCAGGCTCGCATGACTATGAGTGGCTTTTCTGTGGTCTGATGTGTATTCCTTTTAAGCAGGGAACAAAAGGACCTTGGGTATGGGAAGGGCATTCCTAACCTGAGCAAAATGGCCTGTGGGGTTGTACTCAACCCTTCGTGGGCTTCAAAGGATAACCTGAGGGTTGTGCCCACCCCAACCTGACTTCTGAATCTGCCTCTCCTGTCACTTGCAAATGCAGCTGACACCTGGGCCACCTGCCCTTTGTCACCCTAGACAGTTTGGATCTAAACCCAGGAGAAGGGGCAGAACTGACCAGAGCCAGTTTAAGGGTTGACAAAGAGAGGGACCTCCACTCACAGACTGACACTGGGTATAAAATTGCCACCCTCAGAACCTCTCATCAGAACACACCTGGATATGTGGAACATACAGAAAGAGAACTGCCCTGCTGTCTGAAGAAGAAAGACTGGACCTGCTTACCTTGAACCCAGACTCCCCAGAAGTGACTCCAATGGTCAGTTGATGAACCTGTGTACACTACAGAGACACAAGAATATTCCAGAGTCCTTCCCTGCAACCTCTGTGCTAACCAGTACCAACTGGGCCTGTAGGATATCTGCTACCTGCTACTGGTCTCTGTTGGAGTGAATTCTGATTCCCGAGAGGTGCCCCACCAGGTCTTGGACCCTTGGCTGGCATCAGAGTGTACTCCTACTTCCAAACTGCAAAGACTGAGCTACAGGTGAAAATGCAGAGGTTTTGAGCATTGGCAACCGTGAATTGACTCTTCACTTCAGCAATGACCGTCACGTCTCCCATCAAGGTGAAGTTCCAGTGGGGACCTGCTCTTCGTGGCAACAGTCACCCCCTGCGTCTCTCTCCAATGCGAGGCTCCAGCAATGGCCTGCTCTTCGCATGTACAACAGTCTCCTCATGGTTCCTGCCAATGCAAAGCTCCAGCTGAGGCTCCTCACGTGGACTTGGACTGTGAGAAAATAAACTTCTTACCGGGATGAACCTTGTCCCTGTATCGGATCCATGCTCCATCGCAGTAGTCCCGAACTTGTCCTTTGATCCAGTCTAGTGCAACCAGATTAGCTTGAGTTGCATCTTGTACTTTCTGGCCCTATTTTCACCTGAAACTTTAAAAATTCATAACTCTGGTTCTACTGATTGGATTTTGATGTTTGGGTGTATTTAAATTTATTAACTTTTACTCTATTTTTCTAAATTGCTTGTGGATTTTTCTTGTGCTCTGTTTTCACTTTATTTCTGTTTGAAAGGTTGCAATAATCCTTTAACATTGCTTGTAAGTTAAGCCTAATTGTTTTCTTACTAAGTTACAAGAGGGTTAAGCACTGCTTTATTTAGTGGCTTTGTGGTCCACCCTGGCAAGCGTTAGTGTTTAATATTTGAGTGAGGGTCTCACCCAACTCAACTAAGAACCCAATTTCTTACATAAATTTAAAAAAAATTGAAAGACTAGGGAAAGCAGAAGTAGAATGTCACTTAAAAAGTTGAGTTTCAGACCATACCAGATTCGGGAAAAATTCATCCTTATAGTAAAACCCCTCATAACAACCTTCGGCCATAGGAAGCAGTTCTCGCAGTGAACGCAACACACAGTGGTATTTGCATTGATCGAGATACACAGTGGTATTTGCATTGATCGAGGCCTGGAATGGATGCACGTAAAGTGTATTTATGAATGTTTGTGGATTTATAGAGTCCAAACCTAAGTCCAAAACAAGAGAGCACTGTACATAAACAAAAGTGCATTTACATTGGTGGGTTGGAGAAAGGGGGAGTTGATCTCAGGGACAATGGATGTAGAGGTGGTATGATAAGGGGCCACTGGTAAGGGTACTAAGTGGGAGGACACATGAAGGGGGTAATTTCATCTGAAGCAAGGTGGTTTTGGGTTTCCATGTCGATGAAGTCTCAGAAGCATTGCACACGGTTGCCATCATGCATAGATGCACCTGATCAGAGTTACAGGAACAGATAGAAAGAGTCATGCATGGATCTTCTCTGCCCTGTGTTAGATGACAGTTTTCTACAACCATCTCCTGAAAGCAGGGTCACGTCCGCATTTGTATAGACAATCTGACGCCCCCTGCTGGTGACAAGCTAAACAGTCAACTAGTATACCCTGCATTGAACAGGTCGTGCACCAGGGTCTTAGGTGCAATATGCATTCGTAAAATTGTTAAATATTTGAAACTTTGAGAGGTGAATGACCTAAAACGATGAATTAGGCCTTCTTAGTATGTGTACCAGGTATGTACAATATGATTCACAAGACCTTCTGAAATTGTAATTGCTGTGATGTTTTCTAGGAGTTTATAATAATTATGTTGGAGATTTGAAGTATTTGGTATCTGTCTAAATATATATTAGGAATTAGGTCAAAGATGTACATCTTTTATTGCAATAACCCTTACTACAGCTTTTTTAAAACAGCTTTGCATATTAGAGGGTTTGATTAGAGCCTGTCAAGCAGTTAAATTAACCGAAGTAAAGTGACACACTGCCTCACCAAAAGGTGCACATTTGTTGCTTCAGATTCAGCAGGGTGCCCCTTCCTGGTGCCACCGTAAAGAAATCACTGGACTTGATTCGTATTCAATAATTTGTATTCTTTTTCATGCCTAATGGAGAACTCCAATTGATATTCCCGTGCATCGCTTAAAAGACAGGTTTCAAACTTTATTAAATGTTAAAAAAAAATTATTTCCCCAAGAAATCTAATTTGCTCAACCAGGAGGAGGATATCTCTCCATAACAGCAGTCAGAGAGGTTTGTACTGACTGGAGCCACATGGACTCACGACTCTACAGTGCCCAACATTTCCATCAGCTTGTTTTGGATGCAAAAAGAACATTTGCAAGCCGTCCTGCCAATGCATTTCACGTCGAGGGAGGTGGGTTAATCATCGAGCGATCAAGCTTGGTTGGCCGCAGTCCCAAGCCCTTTGGATAACCAGTGGCGCTCAGCGAAGAGTAATTGCCTCACCCTGCTATCACTCCTGGCGTGAGATTGGAGGTTGTGAACCTCCTGGAAAACACTTTGTATTCATTGTGTGTTTTTTATCTTTGTGTCTGGTGCTGAGAAGAAGCGTGGCTGGCTGGCTCGAAGGACTTGGATGCGCACCAGGGCGGAGACAATGGGATTTTAAAGTGTAACATGGCCTGGGTCCAGCTTACTGAGCAATAAAAGCTTCTGGACTGTTACAACCAATCTCCGCCTCCTTGCTTTACAGTCTACACCACCGCAAGAATCTATCGGGCGTGGGAAAAAAGAGTGATACAATAGCAACTGTGGGGTAGGGCCTCACAGGGACCAATACCAACATTAAAAAAAAACTGAATTTTCATCACTTCATCTGTGGACCAATGGCTGAAGCGGAGGGTGTGTGGTACTTTGGCTGATCTGGTGTCAGTGGACTCAGACTACAGTCTGCAGGACCTTAATAGACCCTAAAGATGCACAGTCCTGTGGCGGAGCAGGTGGAAGTGTACGATCCGGAGAACCTCCTACCAGCTTTTTTTGGTAACTGAGCAGCTGTACAGCGGTTTGGATATATGGCCTCTACATAAAGCATGCCCTACTAGCAACTGTTTCAACAAAGGTTGTGCAAGGGGTTGGCCCTACATGAGGTTAGGGATGAGGTTTAGCTGCAAACTGAGCCCTGCTGCTAACCCCCCGCTGCACCTGGCCAAAGGCCTTGTATATTGAGGATTGGTTGAACCATGGGTTGGGCGCACGTCTTGTGGCCGACAGATGTGGCACATAGCTGAAAGCATGTACAGTGGGCAGTGGCCACACACATGCTGGGAAATAGTGGTATTTAAACCCATAGCAATTGAAAGTTGTATATAAAAAAAAAATACACTGGAAAGAAAATTGGGTGAAACTACACCAATAAGAAAAAAAGGGAAAGGGAGCTCAGACATTGGGGACAGACATTGGGGACAGTGAGAGACACCAGGGTGGGAATTATGCAACAGGCAGATTGGAAGGCAGAGACACTGGGAAAGGGAGAAACAGACAATGGAACTAGGAGAAACAGACACTTAAACACATCAACACTGTGACTGGACGACACATGCAATGATTTAGGTCAAACAAACCTTGAGAGAGAAAGAACACACAATGACAGGAAGACACAAATGTTGGGTTGGGGCAGGGAAATACAGACACTAAAACTAGAAGATATAGGGCCATATGTATCAAAAGAGAGTTTTGCGATTCTCAAATTGCGATTTTTAGCGAATCGCAATTAGAGAATAGCAAAATGCAATGTATGTAGGATTTGCTCAAAGTTTTGCGAATCCTACATATTCCTTATTTGCGAATCGCAAATTGAGATTCGCAAATAAGGAATACCTTCCCATTCATTCCTATGGGCTAGGAGGCCCATAGGAATGAATGGGAAGACATTCTCAATTTGCGATTACCAATTAGAGAATCGCAAATTGAGAATGCAATTCAAGGTTGCAAGGGTGCCAAAAGGACACCCTGTTGCACCCCTGAAATATGCATGTGTGCACATTTTGCGCACATACATGCCCTAAGTGCATGTATGTGCGACATATGGCACTTTTAAAAAAATCAAAAAAGTGCTTTTTTAAAGAAAATCGCAAATTACCACCAACTTGAAGTTGGTGGTAATTTGCAATTCCTAAGGCCAAATAGCAAATTTCTGGTGCTTCCAGAATTGCATTTAAGGAATCGCAATTTGCAATTCCTTAATTGCATTCGCAAAATAGAGAATCGCAAATTTTGCAATTCTCTATTTTGCGATGGCCTTTTGGGATGATACATCCTAAAGGCTTTTTCCATTCGCAAACGGGCAGATTCTGAGAATCTGCCCGTTTGCAAACGGAAAAAGGCTTGATACATATGGCCCATAAATATTTGAGCAAGAACACATATTCACTGGGGTAGGGTGATTCTGAGACTGGGACAGGGTTACCCAGATTTTGGGTCAGGAGGCACAGGGACTGGAGGAGGGAGATACAAATAATGTAACAACACGAAACAAACAGTAAGGCATTGTTAGAAATTGGGTTGTTGTTTAACTAGGGTGTGAGCCCAGGTCAAGCAGCAACTACAGTCCTAGTCAGCATCAGGCATCAGGAAACCCCAACTGTGCTCACCCTCTGGTAGCTTGGCACAGAACAGTCAGGCTTAACTTGAAGGCAATGTGTAAAGCATTTGTGCAACAGTTCAAACAGTAAAATAGTGTAAACACCACACCAAATGATCCCACACCAGGTTTAGGAAAGTAGAGTAGATTTTAATAAATAAAACCAGACCAAAACGAAAAAAATCCAATCAGTAAAGCCAGAGATACTGAATTTTAAAGTTTTAAGATGAAATAGCGCCAAGAAGCACAAAATGCCAACAAGGGATATCTGGTCGCGCCAGACCGGGGCAAAGTCACAAGTTCAGGCCGACAGAGATGGAGCACAGGCCGGCTACAGGGACCCAGTTAGGCCTGCTGAACAAAGTACCTTAAATCCTGGTTGTAGAGCATTGCGTGGATCCGGGTCAAAGAAGTGCCACGCCTCCGAAGCGATGCATCGGTTCAGAGTTGTAGCGGGGCAGCGGTGTGGGGTCCTGTTGCATTAATGTCAAGGGTTCCATCAACGGGGCTTGCGATGCCAAGTCAGGAGGTGGGGATGCGGTGACCAACAGGCGATGCATCGGTTCTGAGGAGCTGCAAGGCTGCAAAGCGGAGGATGGAATCGGCATCAAGCTGCCGTTGATGAAAGATGTGAGGACCTGGGCCTTAGATGCACAGTGCCATTGGCAATACATCAATCAAACAATCAATCAAACAGCATTTGTAAAGCGCAACACTGTCACCCCTAGTGGTATCTGGGCACTGTGTCTCCGTCGAAGAGTAAGGTCTTGAGTCTCTTTCTGAAGTCTGCCTACTAGGGGGCTATACGGAGGTGGGGGGAGGTCGTTCCAGGTCTTTGCAGTGATGTAGGAGAAGAGCAGCCACCCCTGCGGCTGTGATGGATGAGGGGTGTGTGAGCGAGGGCAACTGAAGAAGAGCACAGGTGTCTAGCGGGTTGGTGGAAGTTCAGTCGATGGTTGAGGTAAGCAGGTCCTAGTTCGTGAAGGGCTTTGTAGGCGTGCTTGTGAATCTTGAACTAGCATCATTTCTGAATAGGGAGCCAGTGGAGGTCTCTCAGGTGGGGGGCGATGTGAGCTCATTTAGGGAGGTCCGGGATGAGTCTGGCAGCAGCGTTCTGCATGGTCTAGAGTCTTGTGAGGAGCTGGGTGGAGATGCTGGGATAGAGGGCATTGCCGTAGTTAAGGTGGCTGGTGATGAGGGCCTGAGTGACGGTCTTTCTTGTGTTGGTTGGGATCCATCTGAAGATTCTGCGGAGCATGAGAAGTTTGTGGAAGCAGGAGGAGGTGATTGCATTGATTTGTTGTTTCATGGTTAGTTGGCTGTCGAGGATGATGCTGAGGTTGCGTGCACGGTCGGTCAGGTGTAGGCGTGGGTCCGAGTTCTGCAGGCCACCAGCTGTGGGCCCATGCAGAGGTGTTCTTCCCAAAGATCAGTACTCAGCTTTGTTAGAGTTGAGTTGGAGGCAGTTGTCTCTCATCCATTTGGCTACGTTGGTCATGGCATTGCAGAAGTTGGTTTTGGCTTTGGAGGGGTCCTTGGTGAGTGAGAGGATCAATTGAGTTTCATCTGTATGGGAGATTATGTTGAGTCTGTGGTATCTGACGACGTCTGCGAGGGGTGTCAAGTAGATGTTAAACAGGGTGGGGCTGAGGGATGATCCTAGTGGCATACCACATATAATGTCTTCGGGTGTGGAGGTGAAGGGAGGCAGTCAGATGCTCTGTGAAGGAGGCGATCCACTTGAGGGCATCTTTCTATATGCCTATGTTGTAGAGTCTGTTAATGACGGTGTTGTGGAAGACTGTTGAACGCCGTTGAGAGGTGGAGGAGGATCAGAGCCACAGTTTCTCCATAGTGGAGGAGTGTTCTGACGTCGTCCATAGCGGCAATCAGTGCAGTCTCGGTGCTTTGGTTGGCACAAAATCATGATATAGAGGCGAAGACCTCGAGGGCCTTCTGTGTCAGGTCCACTCCACGTAGCAGGGGGAATGTGTCTGTTCTTTCAGAGGATGCACCACTCAGCCGAGGAGATGTGTCGATTCTGCTAGAGGATGCGACGCTCAGCAGAGAAGATGTCAGTTCCAATGGTAAGCAGCTTAGGCCCACTTCAAAGGGTCCAGGAATGGGGTGGCACCACAAAACAGGGTAGACTCACTGATGGCAGAGTCCAGGTGCAGGTGCAAGGCTGTTGGAAGCCTGTCATCAGATCAGGAAGCCAGCCAACTCACCCTTGGAGTCAGTCTGGGTTCTGGGTTCAAGAGATGCAGGTCTAGTCCTTCTCACCCAGGCAAGAGGGCAGCAGACAGCAGGCCAGCACAACAGGACAACAGTTCTTCCAGAGCAGCAGTCTAGTAGGGTGGCAGTCCTTCAGCAGGATAGCAGTCCTTCTTCCTGGCAGAGTATCCACAGGTCCAGAAGTGTACTGAAGTGGTGGTGTCCGAGGTCCTTCTTTTATACACAGTTGTGCCTTTGAAGTGGGGAGTAACTTCTAGAGACATGCCTTTGATGTGCATAGATGCCCTGCCTTGGCAGCCCTGGCTCCAGACTTACTACAAGGGGTATGCAGCCCTTTGTGTTGGAACAGGACACAGCATATTTTGGTGTAAGTGAGGCTGGGTCCAGCTCCTCCCTTCCATCCTGTCAGTGATATCCCACTCAGTCACATGTAAGCTCCCATTGTGTGCGGCTGTCTAGATGGAATACACAAAGCCCAACTGCCACATACACTCAGTAAAGAGACAGGCTGCAGGCACCAAATAGCTAAGGCAAGAAAATGCCAACTTTCTAAAAGTGAAGAGAAGAAAATGAGGGAATGCACTCCGAATTTAACCCTACATAGACGGTAAAACAATCGTCAGTAATCCATTTTTGCGTGCACGGTCACGCATCAAAGCACAGCGTCGGATTACCGTGATGAGAGATTTCACATCGGGGACCGCCTACCCCTGAGGAAGGGCCACCGGCCCGAAATGCATTGGGTTTTATGACAGCATGGTCACCCAGGATGTTAAAAGAATTCAGTCGTGCTTGGGAATAAGGCCCGGATGGGCATTTCTCTGGCATTTGAAGCTCAGAATTCTGTTTCCTCTGTTTGATGTGGATTGAAAAAACTTTGAATAAATATGGATTACTGGAATGAATACTGGTTTCAAGTTTCTTGTCTTTTGGAGACTGGAAAGGATGGCAGTGCAACATGAAGCTGGTGCTTGACAACGCACCTGATAGCGGTCAACTTTCTAAAAGTGGCATTTTCAGAATTGTAAATTAAAATCCGACTTCACCATAAATTAGGATTTTAAATTAGGATTCTAGAGACACTGAACATAAAGCAGCTAAATCTTCCTATTTGGAAATTGAGCTTTTAAAATGTAATAAGGTTAACCCAATGTTATCCTGTTAGAGGTGTTATGTTATGTTATATGAGTTTATAACGTGCACAGCTACTCATGAGTATCCCGGCGCGGTGCCTAGCGGGGTAAGGACGGTGTGCTTTCAGGAGAATAGGTGTGTCTTCAGTTTCGTCTTGAACGCCACTGGGTCATGGATGGTACGCAGGGCAAGAGGAAGGGCGTTCCAGGCAGCCACCGCCTTCACTGTAAAAGAGCTGCCCCCTATTCTCTGTAACTTGAAACGAGGGACCTGAGCATAACAAAGGGACGAAGACCACAGGGGGCGTGCGGGAACATAAAAAAAGAGACGCCTCTGCAGGTAAAGAGGACCACAACCATGAAGAGCACGGTGGGCCAAAGTCAATAATTTAAATTTAACTCTATCCACCATGGGGAGCCAGTGGAGAGAACGCAGCTGTTGACGGACACTGTTCCTAGCCGAGATGCCCAATAGAAGTCTGGCTGCCGTGTTTTGAACCACCTGCAGCTTCTTCAGCAGGTACCCGGGGATACCAGCGTAAAGGGCATTGGCATAGTCTAGCCGTGACAGAATCAACGCACATGTGACCATCTTCCTCGCCGCCTGAGGTAGGAGGGGGAAGAATCTTCTGAGAGTTTTAAGCAGGCCGAAGCAACATCCAGCCAGCTTCTTAATGTGTGTCGAGAAGGAAAGACATTCATCAAACCATACCCCCAGGTTTTTAGCTGGCTTCCCTGATGAGGTAGGTGATGGAAACTCAGGAGGCCAGAGCTGCTCTCTAAAGTTGAGGGGGAATTTACCAAATAGCAGGACCTCTGACTTTTCTTCATTACACTTAAGCTGCGCCTCCGCCAGCCATTTAAAGATAGAAGAAAGGCAGTGGTGAACCAATAGTACAGAGTCCGCATCTTTGTCCCAGGTAAAAAGCAACTGAGTGTCGTCTGCGTATGCCATCACCTTAGCCCCCAACTCCTCCGCCAAATTAATCAGCGGAGTAACGTAGATATTAAAAAGAAGGGGGCTAAGGGAGGATCCCTGGGGGACTCCTGTTGATACAGGCTGAGGGGAGGAGGAGGACAGTGGAATCCAGATCTGCTCAACCCGCCCTTCCAAGAAGGACCGGAACCAGCCCCACACGGCACCCGACAGACCAATCCTAGCCAGACGTGACAGGAGAAGTGAGTGCGGGACCGTGTCGAACAGATACAGGCCTTGCAGTATTAAAAAACTAATTTAAGAGTTTTTCACTACCAGAACATGCAAAACTTAAAAGTACATGTCCTGCTTTTTATATACATTGCACCCTGCCCTCTGAGCTGTCAGGGCCTACCCTAGGGGGGACTTATATGTATTAAAAAAGGTTTGGGCCTTGCAAGAGGTTTAACTTGCCAGGTTGACATGACAGTTTAAACTGCAAACACGGGCTCTGCAATGGCAGGTCTGAGACATGTTTAAGGGGCTACTTAAGTGGGTGGCACAGTCAGTGCTGCAGGCCAACTAGTAGCATTTAATTTACAGGCACTAGGTATATGTAGTGAACGCTACTAGGGATTTGTAAATACATTAACTATGCCAATTGGGTACAAGCCAATATCACCATGTTTTAAGAAGCACAAGCACTTTAGCACTGGTTAGCAGTGGTAAAGTGCACAGAGTCTTAAGCAAACAAAACTGAATTTAGCAAAAACATAGGAGGAGGAAGGCAAAATGTTTGGGGTGACCTGCAGAGAGGGCCATTTCCAACAGACATGGAAATGCTGATACTGGGGCAAGTAGACACAGACAAAAGGAAAGGAACACAGACCCTGAGACAAGCATTCATGTTTAACAGAAGAGGATGCATGGACGGTGGAAAATACAGGTCTGGGCATCAGTCCTGGGGACCACATCTCTGGACAAGAAGAGATTGGTACTGGGATAGTGAGACAGGGACACTTGGCCTGGGAGACACAAACACTAAAATGTTGAAACATATGCACTGAGACAGGAAGACTGACACTAGGACTAAAATAGATGTGCAAAGAAAGAAGAAAACACAGACTCCAGGACCGGAAGATACCTGCTGTGACAGGGAAACACGGATATCATACGCACTTTATATTGACGTAAGCCATAACACAAATACTAGAACACGGAGAAACAAATACTGAAGGAGTGGGAAAAAAAATTGCCCAGTGTACTATCTTAGTCCTCGACAGCCCACAACACCAGGAGGCCAAGTATTGGCAAGCGTTGCCCTCTAGACCAGAGGTCTTCAAACTGTGGGGCGCGCCCCCCTGGGGGGGCGCGGATGGGTTCCCAGGGGGGCGCAAATGCCTCTGCAAGCACATGTAAATGAAGATGGCCTGGAAGTGCAGCGATGTTTATTTGCTGCATTTCCAGGCTGTCTTCATTTACTTCGAGCCCTTGTGAGAGCTGTGATCAGAGTGCCGTGGGGGCGGGGGTCAGGAAGTATGCTGGCAGGGTCAAAGAGGTTGCTAAAAAAACAATCATTTGCAGTGCGGTAGGTCTCGCATTTGTGAGAGTTAGAGCTATTGCATTGTAAATGATGTTTCTTGACGAATTGCTTAAAACAAAGACATTTATGTATTTTTATTTTTGCCCCATTTCAATTCCTGGCATATGTGAGGATGGCTCAAGAATGTATTTAACTAACATCCTGCTAACAGCAAGAGTACCAAAATAAGTGCTTCAAAACCCATTGAATATCATTGAGTTAACAATTGGCTGTATTTACTGTGATGCATAAACATCAATAGTTAGGCCTTTATTGCGGAAATATCCGTAGTCTCAATTCTGGTGGAAGCAGTTTTTGCTGCTTGAATCATGATTATAAGATATGCAGTAATTACAGAACCACACAGTATTGGTGAATTCTATTATGGTATTTCCTATGAAGTTTACACGCACACCACACACTGAGGGACTTGCAGGGCACTAGGTGGATTGGAAGGTACTGCCTTCTTCACCCCGGGAGATTTGGAAGTGGCAATTGCTTCACAGCGCTGAATTTGCGACAGAGCAATTGCTCTAGGGAAGCACTAAGCCTCCCAACCCACCCTGGTAGAGGAACAATATGCTTCAGCAGCAGGTTGGGCACTGGGAAAGAGATGCAATCAGAGGAAGGGGTATTAGTCATAGGGGGTCAAGCTCACCGAAGGGCACTAAGGATGAGTTTAGAGGTAAGAGGGAAAAGAACAATGGAAAGTAAGAGGAGAATGGGGGATGAAAGGAAGGCAGGCTTGGTCCAGGGGCAGACAGGCCGGTTCAGCGCAAAGAAACATTGGAGTCAGGAGAAAGGGCAAAAGTGCCCGTTACTAATGGAAGTTGTCAAGTTGAAGTTAAATAAGAAATTGTTAAAGGGGTGGGAATGGTTTAGCGGCAAAGGGAATAGTTAATGTTAGAGTGCTGTGAGGACATATTAATCTGTGCGGCAATAAGCAGATGATTGGTTTTATGTACACCGAGCTCAAACGGCCTTATGACAACAGCAACAAGGTGTGCGTGGTGATCCCGTCCCAAAGTAGGTTTGGGAGACAAAATGGCTGCTGAATCAACGCTTAACATATTTAAAAACAGGGCAGAAGAGCACAAAAGAAGTGAATTGTGCAGCAAAATAAACAGCAACATACATAGAACTAGGTTCACTTAAAAACATGTGTGCAACAAGAACACATTTGTCTTCCTATACCGCACAATAAAGCAGAATTATCGAAAATGCTATAAATCTGTCCTTCAGAATAGAACGTTTGTAAGTACTAGTTTACAGCACTGAAGAATTGGATATGCATCACTCTGCAGCAGATGATGGATTATGTAGCAAACGCGGAAATATAAGAGACCTTTTTCCCCTTTTTTTTTCTTTAAAAGGGCCATTCATTAGTGCAGCTGGTACTGCTGCCAGGTGTGTAAGTGGCCACTGCTGGTTATCAATAAGTAAGCAGATGCAGCAGGACTGGGGCCCATGGGTTTGAGGGGCCCATTGCATCACAACTATCACTGTCTACCTTTAAAAAAGGGGCATGAGAGCTTATTTTCCTTTCTAGCATTAGGACCGAGGGCACCTTTGCAGAAAAAAGGGAGACAACATGTGGGAGCTCTTTTTTTTCTGAAAGGGACAGAGAGCCTGATTTAAAATCGGAGTGATGGTCAGGCATGATGGGGAAGAGGTGGAAGATGAAGAAGAGATAGCCTGCTACTCAGAACTGCGATCATTAATGCAGCAGGTGTAGTTGCATTGGGGTCCAATAGTGTGAGGGGCTCACAACACCCCAATTATGGGGAGCAGTACTTTTGGGACCATACATGTTTTTGTTTGATGCATTTGCTGTTTTATAAGAATCATACTTGGTATGGTTTATGAGCTATAGAAAAAGTACTCCTGAAATCATCTCATAAGCCCCATCCCCTGCACACAGCCATGTCCCTCACGCTCCCCCAATCATTGCCTTTAAGTTTTGGAGGGGGGGCCCGACCTCAAAACATTTTGCTTAGGGGGGGCTCAGAGCACAAAAGTTTGAAGACCTCTGCTCTAGACCTATCACCTAATGTAATATAACTTCTATATGGACCATGTTCCCGCAGGGAAGGGGCGGGGCTGTTCCACTTGTGCCACTGTCTCAGACATAAGAGATGCCTATAGGTTGTAGAGTACTCATTCAATAGAATGAAGTGTGTCCGCCTGTTTTGTTGGCTGTCCTATCTCTACTCAGCACACTGTTCTCGATACCATCAGAAAGAACACAAAGTGGCAGGGTTTTGCAAAAATTGTTTCAAGGTCACATCTATTGTCCAAGATGCAAACGCAGACATCGCCTGTTGCTTGCAGTGCTCTCACCTGGTGATTTAATCACGTTATGCTGATAGTGCTCCATTGGGTATTTTAAGACCTGTTAAACAGTATACGGAAAATACATGATATTTCATAATTTAGTGTTGAGGTTTGAGGAAATGAAGGACTATAATATAGATGGAGCGTTGTGTACTGTTAAGTGCGTTACAGAGAATACCTGTAACAGGGACTGTAGTGTGGCCAGGGGACCAACAAGAAAGTTGTTTGCATGGAAAGCACCCCGCAACTGGCATGTGGCTCCCTGCAAAGGAAGCGGGAACTGGGGTGTCAATAACGGGGTCCTCAAAAGCAGCAAGGACACATTTACATCCCAATTCCCGGCCATCACATGTTTTTGGCCCAGAATGAGGAATAACACGTGGTTCCCAGAATGACCGAGTGCTTTTCTGACTGTGACTCTCTGACTCTGGACCCTTTCTGCTCGCCATTTCTAACTGCTCTCAGCAGGTGCAAAATGTGAGCTAGGAAGCCTCTAGTTTTAGGGGGTGCAAATAAGCACCTGGTTATTCTTGTAATTGAGTTATTGGGAATGTCACAAAAACAGGCAAAATTACCATCCCGGTGGCCCGCGCAACCCAATGAATGCGGCATCAGGTGAAGAGGCTTATTGTGAGCTTGTGCTCTTAAACATGGGCTCTGCTCCCATCAATGTCTGTCGGATTTGAGAAAGATGTAGAGAAAGAACAATAATGATCAATTAACTACATACAAAAAATAGATTAAAGGGAGAGAAAAAAGAAAAGAGAAAAAATGTATGGAAGAGTCATATAATTAAAGAACGATGGGGGCGTGTAACAAATTACAATCCAATGACATAAGGTTTTCATGACATAACGGACTCCACCTTAGAAGCTATAGGTTGCTAGATTGCTCTGAAAACAGAGCTGTCATTACTATTCTATATAACGGATGTCTGTAATCCACATAGGTGAATTTATTCCACCACTCTCTCCGTGTCGATAGATTAAGTTTCAGCTATTGTTTAACGATCTGTAATTGTCCTGGGTTAATTGCAACAAATACCCCAAAATGTTGGTAGAACATCTGTAGTCGAGTCCAGAAGTAATAACTTCACCCATCAATATAAATTGGCAATTATAGCCTCTCTCCAAAGTCCTAAAGCAGTGGCGGCCAACACAATGAAGAGGTGGTGGGGGAGTGGAGGGAGCACGGGAGGCCGCAGGGGTGGGGGTCAATAATAAAAAACATTAAAAAAACACTCACCTGGAGCTGCCAGCTGCCTCCTGCATCGCGCCTCATCCTTCCTGGTCCCAGCAGGCACTGGGGCGGCATTAGGCTCCCTGTGCAATCCGCGCACTGCTCTGATTCCATGAGAGCAGCGCGGGGATTGGCCTGAGCAGGCTGAAAAGATGCTCCGCGCAGACCAGGGTGTCTGTGGGGTTTCTCTAGCCTGGTTGCTCAATGCAGTCGGATTGGAAAAACCTAAGTGCACATGCGTGTTTGGCTGGCCTGAGACGGCCGGCTAAATACACATGCGCACTTAGAATCTGGAACCAGTAACTTATCCCCACTTCACAGGCCTGGTGCCTGCACTGGCATTCCTTTCTGACTGGGGCAAATATGTGGTCCTGGTGTGGAGCAAGAGATGCAGGGCATTATCGCTGGTGGCCACCCAGCTCAGCGGGGTTGGTAGCCAGTCACTTGTGTTGGTACCAATCTGTTACCAAGTGGCATCGACTGATATTCTGGAGGGCAGCAGGTGCTGTATGGAGGAGTCTCCAGAGGTTAAGGAGAGGAGTGGAGGCCCATGACCTATCTAGACACCCTATGCAGCATAGAGGCCATTAAAATGATGCATGAACCTATAACTCTCCTGGGGCGGGCTCGGAAAACTGTCTTTGCTGTTAATATGCAGTGCTCCTTCTGGTATTAATATTTGAATAATTGAGCTGTTTTGGTGACAATCATCCAAATTATTATTCTTTCAGGAAAATAGCTGCAGCGTTTTTTTTTTTAAGCCATTTTATAAAAAAAAAAAAAACACGCACATTTATTCAGCAAATCAATCCTCACATAAATCTCTGAACCCGACCATTTTCCTCGCATTTTCCTAAATTCTTCTTTCCTTGCTATACTTTCGCTCCTCTTTGGATAACTAGGCCAAACTCACTGGTCGGTTTCTGACGATCACCATTTTCCTTAATTTCTAAATTGTGAGAATCTGCTTCTTCACTTCCACCAAAACTCAGTACAGTAATTTTGTAATGGCTTCTGCGTTTCGAACCCCACATGTCATGTCTTTAATATGTAAATGATTTTCTGGTGAGTGGAGGGATGCCGATGACGAGGAAGTTCAAACGTCCAATCACAACGTAGAGCTGGCCTATGCCTAGCTGAGATCTGCTCACTAATTCAAATGTAGGGAGAAGTGAAATTGGAAAGATATAGACTGGTGGTGAGCTCTTAAATAACAGTGCATGCATATTTTTAAAAGCTTTATCTATTTTTTTCAATAAATCCACTCTCCAGTGAATCGCAATCATTCTTTAAATTACATGTTTAGCAATAAAATATCCACCCATGTCAATAAACACCAGATAGTGCCTGCAGGAGGACGTCAGACTGCTCATATTCCATCACAGAAAGGAGAGATGAATGTAAGGAAGAAAAGTAGCTACTTGGTAGCTGCTCATCTGCACACAGATCAGTGGAGTCCATGGCTGTCCAGTGCATGATGGCGGTCATGTAAAACGGAAGTGACAAACTAAATGTGCATAAAGTAACCAAGCCAGTGCCAAGCAATGAGTAGATTAGAAGAGTCAAGAACTGTGAAATCCACAAGCACATAAGATGCAAATACTGTGGTGTGTTTTCACAGCGTGTGCTGCTTTAATGATTCTGCATTGTTTGTTGTGTTTACGTTACTTTTTGTGTACAAGCTCAAATGCAAGGCCGCCATTTAGTGGTAGGTAGGTGTAGCAATTGCTACTACTAGGTTGCTGATTGCACCCCTTTAGTACTGTTCTCCTGCCCCCTCTGAGTTAAACAATAAGTCTACTTAGGCATGCAAAAACATGTGTTGGGCCACTCTGTCACTAGCAGCAGGTCTTAATTAAGAAGATGTGTTCTCTGGGTAAGGTAAAACACAATATTTTAGCGGTTGTAGTGCGCTATTTATGTTGTAACAAATGAGGGGCTCCAAAATGTGCGGGCTCAGGGTAAAAAGCCCTGACCGCTCTCCTAGTGTGATGGCCCTGTGTCTACTCAACTTGTCAAAGTAAGTGTGCCTCCAGGTTTGATTAGCTGTCATTTGTGCCTGGCATAAGTAGCTGTTTACTAACATATTGATGCCTCATGTTCTCAATACCTCACTGGGTCAAATGTTGTTTAATACCGGTGTGATACTGATACTGGTCCAAAAGAGGTATTGTAATTTCCATTGCCCATAGATTTTGAAGAAATACAGCAGCTCTGCAGATTTCAATTTTCTAAGGCGAGTCAACATCCAACTTGCAAGAGTGAGGGATTCTGAGCTTACCAAAGTGTCTGGGAAATAAAAAATGCCTTACTGTGCAATGCGGAGTTAGAGGGACGAGGTAGGCTCATGTTCTTAATCACATCTGGATTAAGACATTGCAGAGTCAATTGCTGTTGGGCAAGCTGTGTAATTCTGGCAAGATATGCTTCAGACAGACCTCGTTCCTCTCCGGAACAGACGGCTTTGCCTCGGCCGCTATCTAATGCCATTATCTCCCAAGGGAGCTCCGCGCAGTTCTGCAGCACGCGTCTGCTGCTGTAATGAATCGCGTCCAGGATCTCAGAGCTCCATCTGCACCTCATTGATTATCCCATGAACATCCCTTATGAAAAGAATCCGACTGACGATTAAAACTGAAGAGGAATCTAGATCATATCAGCTGTGAAGAATGGTTGGCAGAGCGCGTGTAGATGGCGGGAGATGAGAGGCCATCTTGGATGTTAATAGAACTCTTATTCCCATCCTTCATGGGCGGACATGTGCTGCTCCTTGTACCCCCTTTCACTGCATTACAATTCCTTTCAGTAAGACAACATGAAGTAAGTGCATATTGAGAGTTTGCACGCTGGAGTAGTTCATTTGAGTAGTTCTTTTTTGCACTATGGGGCAGTTAATTTATTTGAGTAGTCTTTTTGCAATATTGAGTAGTTAGTTTGAGTAATTCTTTTTTGCACTATCAAGTAGTTAATTTTAGTAGTTTTTGTTTTTGCACTATGAAGCAGTTAATTTGAGTAGTTATTTTTCTGCACTATGGAGTAGTTAATTGGAGTAGTTATTTTTTGCACTATTGAGTAGTTAATTTGAGTAGTTCTTTTTTGCACTATGGAGTAGTTAATTTGAGTAGTTCTTTTTTGCACTATTGAGTAGTTAACTTTAGTAGTTTTTGTTTTTGCACTATGAAGCAGTTAATTTGAGTAGTTATTTTTCTGCACTATGGAGTAGTTAATTGGAGTAGTTCTTTTTTGCACTTTTGAGTAGTTAATTTGAGTAGTTCTTTTTTGCACTATGGAGTAGTTAATTTGAGTAGTTCTTTTTGCACTATGGAGCAGTTAATTTGAGTAGTCTTTTTGCAATATTGAGTAGTTAGTTTGAGTAATTCTTTTTTGCACTATCGAGTAGTTAATTTTAGTAGTTTTTGTTTTTGCACTATGAAGCAGTTCATTTGAGTAGTTATTTTTCTGCACTATGGAGTAGTTAATTGGAGTAGTTCTTTTTGCACTATTGAGTAGTTAATTTTTAGTAGTTCTTTTTTGCACTATGGAGTAGTTAATTGGAGTAGTTCTTTTTTGCACTATTGAGTAGTTAATTTGAGTAGTTCGTTTTTGCACTATGGAGTAGTTAATTTGAGTAGTTCTTTTTTGCACTATTGAGTAGTTAACTTTAGTAGTTTTTGTTTTTGCACTATGGAGTAGTTAGTTTGAGTAGTTATTTTTCTGCACTATGGAGTAGTTAATTTGAGTAGTTCTTTTTTGAAATATTGAGTAGTTAATTTGAGTAGTTTTTTTTGTGCTTGTTATAGTTCACTGTTTTACAACATGCTGAAGCTGATGTACTTAACAAATAATGGGATCAACGCTTGCATGATGGCACGTCTTGGAATTTTATAAGCCCAAAAGTGCTATGATAACAATGTTCAGGAAATTGAGCCACCGTGCCTGTATCCCTACTATGGCTTTATTCTTCATAAGTTCCATGTATTTGAACTTGCTTCATTGGTGGTTGTGTGTGTTCTGCTTGCTGCTCGTTGGGAGATGAAGATAAACACAAGTCTGCCAAGGTTATCTGTCCATTGGGCCCCAAATTGCTTCCTGTAAATGGTACCCTAGAACTGTGTACAACTCAATGCTAACCAAAGGGTTCAGAGTCTGTGTCGAATGAAGATTTCAATGCTGTGATTGGTCACTCTATCCACACTACTTTTAAATAGTTCAGTCAGTTCATGCCGGTGAGACTCACTGACAGTCAGATACCCTACAAAAGGCAGGCGTGTTGTGTTACTCTGACATTAGTTTTGTCAGCTCCTCGTTGATTGTCACAGATACTCAGGCACGCCCAGCTGCAACTTGGTCCACGTTTTATCGAATGCCAATAAGACTTGAGCTCAAGCCAAAAAAATAAAAAATAACCCCCCTTTGAACTATGGGGCTGCCACTGAGTGAGTGAAGTATGTGGTCCCAATTGTTTCAAAGAAGTTCCCTGTAGTGTCTAAGTTAGTGTAAGTTATGTAATATTGGTTTTTAGATCGCTACTTATCACCTGAAGGATATTCAGGTGCTGGAGCAGGTGTGTAAGTCATCTGTTTGGGGTTAGTTGAAGAGCCAGGTCTTCAGCCTCTTGCGGAATTCAAGAAGCGAGGAGGTGGCCCCGATGTGTAGAGGGGGGGCTGTTCCATGTTTTGGGTTCGATGCAGGAGAAGGCTAGGCCGTCCATTATAATTTTGCGGATACGAGGGAGTGTGTGGGATAGAGTGCGGCAGAGCGTAAGTGTCTAGTGTAAAACTTAACAAAACCAAAAAGTGTGACCATTCAGAGGGGATGAGTCAGTACCAATTCTGCACAATACATGGCATAGTGTACTGGTGTCATCTCCGGGGCCTCACCCTCTTCCAAAGACGCTTCACAACTTCAAGTGCTTCTCTCTGAGGAATACACGTATAAAGGGATCCAACTCTACCAATATGTTTGTTTCACGGTTGAATGGTAAATCTAGGAGTAAGTTGAGTGCTGCCTTTGTGTCTTTTAAGTATGATGGCATAGACTGAACAAGTGGCTGGAGAAAAACATCAACAAACTTCCAAAATGGATCCTATACCAGACACAATGGGTCTCCCGGGGGGGTTATTATTATGGATCTTGGGAATCTTATAAAAGTACAAGAGTTTAGAGTTGGCTTTCTGCTTGAAGGAACTCCTCTTCATGTTTTGTAATCCAGCCCTGTACACACGCATCTTCCGTAAGTTTTTTAATCATTTGTTTCAATCTTTTTGTGGATCTAATTTTCAGGGCTGGGAATATGCGGTGTTCCCCAACTGTCTCAAACACCCATCTCGATAATCTTTTGTTCATAATGAGACTTTCGCCGCTCCCTTGTCTGTTGGTTTTATAGGTAGTTTAGGGTCATTCCCTAATCGTTTTAGTATATTCATCTCATGAAGAGAAAGATTAAAAAAGGGCAGGAGGTGTTGTACTCATTTTCCAGTCCTTTGATAACAGTTTGTTCAGAGGTATGCACTTCAGGTGGTGTACTCTGAAGTGGCTGAATAAAAGCTCATTAAAGTTCAAATGATGTGGAGGCACTATATTGATCATCAAGTATTTGGTATATTATTTTCTAATCTCACAACCTATATTTTCCAAAGTTGGGAACACAAAACAATTAACGCAAACATTGCGGTAACATTTGCATGATGTCAAGATATTTGTGGGTGAAAGAGCACGAAGGTCACTTCACACACTATATGACTACTGTGTTTCCATCACTTCACTGTGGGCACTGTATGACACAAGACTCAATTGAAATACAGAACTATGTTGTCAGTTTTATTATATGTGCTTCTTCTTTTTAGCAGATCTAATATTACAGATTGTTGAGCCGACCGCAAGGACATACATCTTATGCGCGTTGGATTACTTTCAATATTTTTCCTAAAGATTTAGGTTCAATAGCAGAGAGAGCATTCTTGGTCCTGAAGAATGTCATAGATACCTTATGATAGGATCATGGAGGCAGAGACATTTTGGCCTCAAGTAGTGGGTAGAATTAGTCCCCATTTTGTTTTAATTTTACCACTGGGGACTCAATAAAAGTGTTTATTCCACACAGGAGGTATTGTTTGGTATTTTTAATCATCACACTCATCCCCTCTGCACATAAACACTTCTTAGGTCTCGCCTACACAGCGCATGCGCTGCATACGCTGTCTTGAAGAGACATGCAGCATCTCGGATATGGGCTTCAAAAAATGCCCATCTTTTTCATTGGTTCCTCTTACTGTCCTTTACAAATGCTGGCTTTTCATTGGTGAATACACTTAGTAGTCCCTCCTTTTGGACTTTTGTATCCTCCCATGAGGACTGCCCCTTTTACATGTGCTGTTACTTGTCAGTTTACTTAGAGACCTATGAGAGCACTCTTTTTTTTGTTGGCCTACCTTTGCTCAAGTGTTCTGTTTATTTCGCTTAAGTAGCCTTATTTGCCTGACCACTTAATATCCCTGTGCTGTCCACCCCTCACACCTTCCACAATGCTTTCCCTCCCCCACCACCCCTCCGACATCGCTGCTTTTACAATTGCCCTACTACGTTCTGATCAGCATTTGTAAGGATGGCATTTGTAATTTTGTTAGGTTTCACCATTGTTTAATTTCACTTGTTCCAACGGGCATGTTTTTTGTAGACACGGGGAGAGCTGACGCCGAGACTCGAACCCTGAGCCTCGAACCCGGCTCCACAGTCCCAAAGTTGACAGCTCTATATATTAGACCACATCCTTTCACTTGTTTTACTGGTTCTTGTAAGCCCTGCCTCTTCTCTCTCCCTTTCACTGTCTCCCCTTCTCCCCTGCCCTCCCCAGCCTCTTCCTCTGCAGTCTCCGCCCACCGGCCTCAGAATTGGTATGTGTAGGCCACGGTTTGCTGTCCAAATTTCACAGAGATCTTGGGCAGGACAGCCAATCATCAGGCATGTATGCGGAACCTTCTTTTGTACCAGGCTACACGGCAATGTGCTCACCGCGCTCCTGCCCGATAGCTCAAATAATCGCAGCTGCCTGACTTTGAAGACTGCCCCCACCGGAGAACAACTGGTGATGACCTCCCTGCGCAGCCTGGTGTGCCTGATCGCCCCTCACAACAGACTCCTTATTGTGACCGAGAAATCTAGTGGGTTTATTGTGACCTCCGTAGAAGCCAAGCTGCTCTTTTTTCAGAACCAAAACAAGTATTTGCAATGCAATAGCTCAAACTTTCTGTAATGTCAGACCTATTGCATTGCAAATGCTCGTTGTTTTTGTTGATGTTAGGTTTTACACTAACTTAGACACTTCAGGTTAGGATCTCAATTCGGGAGACCACAGGTGTGGCATAGCAATAGATCTTAGAAGATACATCTCCCGTAGCTCCCCATATAATATTTGGGTAGTAGCGTTCACCCTAACCATTTGGAAGGGTATCAGTAGGGGCCCGGTGATCAAGCATGCCACCCATTTGGTGGGTGAGGGCTTTCCTCCTCAAACATTACGAATCCCCCAACTTTAGGGACCCTTTTCTTTTATTTGCTTAAGTGCGTAGGTCCTACATAGAACACTCGTTAGTTTTGGTGACTTCTTGTTTATTGAAAATGCTCCATGGAATATTAGTGGGAGCGAAACACATGTCAAACAATTGCTTGTGTCAGTCAGGAAGGATGAGAAAAGCTACATTTGTATTCAATTTGGATTCAGCCATTATATAAAAAAAGAACCCCTGAGATGTGCAGAATCAAATCAAATCAAATCAAGGGACATTTGTATCGCGCTCACATCACTAGAAGTCTCATGGCGCTCGCAAACGGCTCTGATAGATGAAATAGCTCAGATGTCAAATAGCCATGTTTTCAATCCCTTACGAAAGGCGTTGTGGTCCGGCAAGGTGCGCAAGTGAAAAGGGATTTTATTCCAAGATGCTGGAGCGAGGAAAGAAAAAGACCTGCCTCCTTTTCTGGCCATATGAACTTTAAGAGGGGTAAGCAAAAATGTATTACTGGATCTGAGCGTCCTATGTGGTTGGTACCAACATAGTTTCTGAGACCAGTATTTAGGGCCTTTACCGTGCATCTGTTTGTGGGTCAGGCAGAGAACCTTAAAAAGGATTCGCTTTCTCACAGGGAGCCAGTGTAAAGATCTCAAACAGGGTGCGGAGGGGGATCTGGATGGAAGATCCAGAACTAGCCTTGCCGCGGTATTCTGCAAGATCTGCAGTCGGTCTAGGAGACCTTCATTAATTGAGAGCAGTAAAGCATTTCCATAGTCCATTCTGTTTATTATTAATCCTTGGACCAAAGGTTTTCTAGTCTCAGTTGGAATCCATTTAAAAACCTTCCGTAGGCTGCGAATTACTCCAAAACAGGAACCAATAATGTGGTTGATCTGGTTTTTCATGGACAATTGATTGTCCATGTAGAAACCTAGGTTTCGTACTGTCTGTTTGGGTAATGGACAAGGTCCCAGCTGGGATGGCCACCAGTCATTAGACCAGTGCTCAGATGCATTGCCAAAAAGCATGATCTCCGACTTACCCCCATTCAATTGTAAGTGGTTGGAACTCATCCACCTATCAATGTGAGACATACATTTTTTGAAACGCTGTTTAGTTTCAGCGGGGTCTGGACCAATAGTGATCAGAATTTGAGTGTCATCTGCATAGGATATGACATCAAAACCGTAGAGTCTGATCACTTTGGCCAGAGGAGTCATGTACAGGTTAAAGAGTGTAGGGCTCAAAATAGAGCCCTGTGGCACTCCCATCCTAACTGGTCTCTCACATGAGATGTTGTTTCCCATCTGGACTGTAGTAGTTCGGTCGGTAAGGTACCTCTTAAGCAACTCGAGGGCGTTGCCTCTGACACCTATCTCCCAAAGGCGCTGTTCTAAAATGCTATGGGAGATGGTGTCAAAGGCAGCAGATAGATCAAGTAGAACGAGGATGGCTGATTGATGTTTATCCAGGATTAGCCTGATGTTGTCTGCTACCTCGACTAGAGCCGTCTCGGTGCTATGCGCTGCCCGGAAACCCGACTGGGAAGGATCCAACAGTCCCTGGCTCTCAAGGTGGTTGACAAGTTGTTGGTTAATCAGAGTTTCTAAAATTTTCCCAAAGTGTGGGAGCAGGGAAATAGGACGATAGTTTAGGAGTAATTTTGGGTCGGCAGTAGGTTTTTTCAAAATAGGTCTTACCCGGGCTGCCTTCCACCTTATCGGAAATACCGCTTCCGAAAGTGACTTATTAAATAGGCCTGTGAGTCTTTCCAGTATTCCAGAACAGCCCTACTTTTCAGCTCCGTCTGCGAGTACTTAGCACACTACAACCGTAAATAGTCACTACCTAATCTCTGGTGGTACCTTGGAAATTCAAATGTTTCAAGAACCATTATCCTGTACCATAGTAAAAGATGGACACAGAGAGTCTGACAAGGTCTATAACTTCCATACATAACAGACTGACACAGAGTGACGGATTTGAGTGACTTTTACTGACCTCCATTCTTCCTAAAGAGCACCTTGGATGAGTCATTGATGGGGAACACCTAGTGGATGCTTAGAACAGTCAATATTGAGTTCATCTTTCTGCCCACTCTTAACACAGAACAGAGTGTCTTCTGTATGGTTATTAACAAGTCCCATTCTTAACAGCGAACACAAAGAGAATGTTCAGAACGGGCATTAACGAGTCCCATGCTTGACAGAGAACACATAGAGAATGTTCAGAACGGGCATTAACGAGTCCCATTCTTAACAGCGAACACAAAGAGAATGTTCAGAACGGGCATTAACGAGTCCCATGCTTGACAGAGAACACATAGAGAATGTTCAGAACGGGCATTAACGAGTCCCATTCTTAACAGCGAACACAAAGAGAATGTTCAGAACGGGCATTAACAAGTCCCATGCTTGACAGAGAACACATAGAGAATGTTCAGAACGGGCATTAACGAGTCCCATTCTTAACAGCGAACACATAGAGAATTTACAGAACGGGCATTAACAAGTCCCATTCTTAACTGCGAACACATAGAGAATTTACAGAACGGGCATTAACGAGTCCCATTCTTAACAGCGAACACAAAGAGAATGTTCAGAACGGGCATTAACGAGTCCCATTCTTAACAGCGAACACATAGAGAATTTACAGAACGGGCATTAACGAGTTCCACTGTTAACAAAGACCAGCTAGCGAACGTTCGGAACTGTCTTTCAAGAGTGACTGTCGGTCACTTTTAACCGAGATCACAGAGTCTGCTTTAAATGAGCATTAATGAGTTCATTGCTGTGCAGGGGACACCCAGAGAAAGTGCCGAACTGTCATTAATGAGTTGATCTCTCTGCAGGGGGCACCCAGTGAATGTTTATAACGACCATTCACAAGGCAGACATAACTTACTCCATGCTTGGAATGGGCGCTGGTGAGGGGGTGCTCCCTGCAGAGAAAGTCCAGTGAATGCTGGGAATGGTCGTTAATGAAATCCATTTGTTGGGATTACTTAAAGTTTTAGCGGATTGAATGACTGGATATAGCTCCTAAAGGCCTAGAACTGTCATTAGTTGCCTGTGCGCCTGATAGGAAAGATGCATTTGAGTAAGGAGGAGCTTTAACGAGGTATGCACACTGCACAGAATGCCTGGTGAAGGTTTGCAGGGGTTCTTAATGAGCAGCAAGACTTGAAAAGGTGCGCTGCGGAAGGCTTTGAGGAGTCTGTAACGAGCTCCAGGCATTGCAGAGAACGCCCCATAAAGGGCTGGTTTTCAAAAGCGCACACAATTCAAGGACTGTAAATATGAATACCAATCTATCTTTGGAAAGAAAAATATATTAATAAATCTCATTGGAACCAGCTAATGACTCATCTGAAAATGGTCTTGTGAAGAATCCTATTTTACAGGACTTTAGCCCTATTATATTCGGTTTCCACAAAAATCCGCTCTCCGTCGTACAAAATGGCCCGATCATTGATATGTCGCCTCAAAGTCTCTAATGAGTGAGATGAAAAGGCCACTTCCCAAATCCACAGCCAGAAATGGCACTACGTTTCGTTAGCATCATATGTCAAGCTTTAATTGGCATGTTTCAAAGACAGCAGACACTACCCTCCGGGTCACACTCTGCTTTGAGCGACTGTCAGATGCTGACCGATGCGCCGCATCCTTTGTCCGCTGGTTTTTTGAGGGGCATCAAGACAGTGTTACTTTTTCCAAAGCCTGCTCTATTTGTTCATTTCTGTCTGACATTTTCTTTTCTTCATCTTAACCATTAAAACTGACTTTCTGGCCTTGATTCCCATTTCTGTCCTGCACTGGGCAGATTAACCAATCCTCCCCCCTTCCTTTTCCACCTTTTCATGATAAATGTCACCCCACATGTGAGCTCACCATCAGACCTGATGCCATTTTAAGCAATCTATCCCACCCTAATATACCACCATGAGTCAGTCAGTTCACTCCTATTCGTTCCATTTAGCATCAATCAGCTTACATTCAATCTGGTTTATTCCATAAACATCTCGGGTACCATAATCGACTATCTTGCAGTCCCTCACATTCCTTCAACAACTACCAAACTATACCATTGTAAGAGAGCCTCCTAGCAGGCTGAGGTTCTTCCCCCATTGAACCAGGAATGCTTTTTCAGGCGCAAACAACAATTTGTGTTGAAATCGAAACTATAGCAGGTGTGGTAACACCACTTGTTTTCCATGCACACATTTTGTCATGTAAATCTTGGTGAACTTTGTGAGGGAAAACTCTGTAACACTGTGACTTTTGCAGCCTGGAACAGAAGAAAACATTTTACATTATTGCATTTTTCCCCTCTTATATCAACCCCAGGCAAAGTGTTCAACAGAGCCATCCTTAACAGAATGAAGGAATAAGTTGACGCTAAGTTATGAGATCAGCAAGCTGGCTTCTGCAAAGATAGATCCTTCATCAACAATGCACATCATCATTGAGCAGTCGATGGAATGGAACTCCCCCCGTCAACTTCATGGACTATGAGAAGGCATTCAGCAGCGTAGACAAGCAGACCCTTTGGAAACTCCTCCGCCACTATGGTGTGCCAGAAAAACTGGTAAAAATCATCATGAACTCTTACAAGGGAATGACTTGCAAGATAGTCCATAGAGGACAACTCACGGAAGCCTTCGAAGTGAGGACCAGAGTCCTCCAGGGTTGTCTGCTCTCATCTTTTCTCTTCTTGCTGGCCATAGACTGGATCATGAAGACATCCACAGCAATGAAAAGAAATAGGATCCAGCAGACACCTTGGACGTAGCTTGATGACGTGGACTTTACAGACATCCTGGCCCTACTCTCCCATACCCATCTTCAGATGCAAGAGATTTAAAAAAGAGAGACTTTCTCCAGAGGATATTGATGAAGTGAAGCACCATGTTGCACCTTTTTTGGGCTGATGCAGGCACATCATCCCAGTCTTCCGATGGAAGTCCGGCACTGGTTTGCAGATATTAATCCCTGAATAACAGGGATCCTCAAGTGCATGCACCAGAACAAGTTTGGGAACTATGGGAAAAGCAGGGAATTCTGTGCCACAGACATTACGTTTGAGGCCTTTTACCACTGCTGTCCCTTGACCTGACCTACTATGGCACTGCAGTGTGTGGGATAGAAACTCAGAGCTCAACAGTTAATGAAAAACATGCAATAATATAATTGTCAAAATGAATACTTTTTTTAATGATAAATAAGTACTTTATTATACTAAAATAAATTAACACACAAAGAGATATGCGCCTGGGCACAGGGATCTATAACAGGTACTACAGGGGAAATAGGCAAAAATGGGCTTCGAATAACCTCACTATGTAAGCAGACCTCAGCGTTGTTGGGCCACAATGCAGCCTTTCAATTCCCCAGTCAAAGGCAAACTCCGCCACAGCTTCTTCAAAGGCTAAAAGAGTCCCAAAGTCTGAATAGCACAAGTTCCATGATGCTAAAGTTATCTGAACGTAACAGAAGTGAGACCACTTGAACAAGGCCCACATTCTGGAGTGTGTGTGTGTGAGACAGCCCTGCTTTCTTCTGAAGTTGTTTTTCAAGTACTGTGCTGATGGCAACTGGTCAGCAGGTATGGCTGCAGGCTCCAGCAGGGGAACAGGCACAAAGCAAACACCTCCCTCCCAAAGAAGTGAAGATCTAACCCTCTGGTGGAAGTGATCCTTTGGTTTGGTCGCTGGCAATCCTTTGCTCACTGGCAGAGTCTGCAAAAGACTTTTGCTGCCTGTCAAAGACTTTGGAGGATACAAATGTGGTTATGCTCTCTTGCTCGTTCCTTCTCCGTGGTTAGAGAAGCGAGCCGGTTATAGTCTAAGCAGCGATCTGGAAGCAGGAAGACCCACTCTAGTACTTGAATCAGTGCCTTCATTCCCTCTCGTTCTTGGAATCAGTGAACTGATGGTCATTTATCAGTGGTGGCACAAGCAGGGAGACTCACTACAGCATTTGGGTCAGTCCCTGCATTGCTGCTGCACTAGTCTGCCCTTCTGAGTTGTCCCTTCTACTCAGGCAGGGCAGCTGAACTACTCTGAGCAGTCTCCTCCTGCGTGAGCATCTTCAGATCCCTTCTCTCAGTAGGTCTAATTGGCTCCAGTACTGAAGCAGTCCCACCCCTTCTCCCGCATGTCCTTTCAGACTTTCTAAATGACTGAACCCTTACATTTGGGAGACTGTCAGGCTGCAACAGGAATTCCTCAGGTACTCTGCAGAGTACCACATCTTTGGTCAATGAGAAATCTGGAACCCAGTGGAGAAGTTTCAGTCCCACTTTATAGTCCTGTTGCAGCAAGGGAATGTGGATTCCATTGTTGAGGTCCTGGAACTAGACCAAAGCAGTTCCCTCTATTAGCATATCTCTACTCTGCAGAGCAAAAGCAGTCTTCAGGTAATGGTTTCACAGCAGGCAGTGAAGAGGGGTATCTCAAACTGAAGCACCTAAAATATTAGAACAATCACACCTGCCACACGATAACCATCAGCCTTTAGGAGTAACACTGCCGAGAGAGAGACCTGGCAGCAGGCCCTGAATTGATGATTGCCTCTACACAGCAAAGGAAAACACTATCTCCATGTTCTCCACCTCCCACAAGCCAAATAGTGATGTTCCAGTAGGTCTCTGCAAAAAATAAATAAAAGGTCACTGCTACATAACTAAATCATCCTGCCTCCATTCTTCTAAACACTTCTTTTTGACACTAAACCCTAAGTTCAGGAGTCATGCTTTATCAGTGGTGTTCCAAAATATATTTCATTGGCCGAACAGTCACCCTCTTGCATATAATATGGAGTTGTTTTGCCAGTCAACATATAGATTCCCTGTGAACACACCACTCATTCAGAGATGTTAGCGCTGGGTCGGATGCAAAATGGCAGTAGAACTTTAACCAAGTGAAGCTGATGGGCATCTCACTGCTCAATATAAAAAAGACGTGATCAAAAAAACAATATGTTGCCACCACCGCTCCATGATGATGTGCGTGACATGATCAATATTCCCTTGCACTAAGAAGACCTGTCTGGTGTGCCCCTACAGACCACATTGCCTTAATCTGAGTTCCAAAACCTTTCCCACATCCTGGACATCAGTATTTGATTGTCCCCGTAGTGGAGTTCCTCATGGTAGGGGTGAGCGACAGTAAAGCCATGCATTGGATATTTCACCCCCAACGGCACATCTCTCACCATCCTGTCCAGAAGTTGGAACAGGGAAAAGAGCATAAAGCCTCTTAACCTACACAAAGGTCAAAGTGTCAGCCTTCTCTCCTCTCCTTGGAGCACCACAGCTACCAAGTCAAAGCACTTGGGTCTCACACACAAGGGAATCATGACCGAACAGCATGCAAAGCACCTCGGTTGTCCCTGGGGAGTCTGGGAGCTGGCTGATCCAACTCTAGTAGTAAGGTTTAAGTCAGCATTGACACTGTCAAAAAGGAGATCACGTTTCTCCAGGACTCAGCAAATTTTCATGATCAAGAATAATTCTAAAGACAATGGGCCCCAAATAAGCTCTGTAAAGGGAAAGCTGTATTTTACTGCTGTAATTTTGTAGCTTAAATATTCCTAAACTATCCCTACTCTCACTTTAGCAACAAAAAGACCTCAGATTGGCCCTAACTAGATGAAGGAAAATATCCCCTTTATGTCCCAACTGGGTAGTAAAAATCAGCCAAATTTGGGGAGGCCCTGGTACCACTGCACCTGCGGCACTAAAGATGTCTCTGTCCAGTCTCCTCGCCAGAACACTGTGCTAACAGGTTACTAAAGGCTCACATGTGTGAGTTACTTTCAATCCTCAATTGAAGAGGGATCTGATTTCCCTTATTCTAGTCACTTTGTATTTTAAATGAAAGCCCTGTGGTGATGTTATCCACTGGATGATTAAAAATGACAGTTCATTCTGGGCCAGACAAAGCTGCCCTTCAAGAGGGCCTTGCCCATAGAGGGCAATCAGCCAATGATTGTGTCTGTCAAGCATCCCAGAAAGGGAAAAACACCGCAGAGAACTGATGTCTTGGCTGAGGGACTGGCTGAATCATAAGCATGTTTTAAACACCTCTTATAAAACAAGTATACAAAAAAGATGTAGACTCGTGGGGTTTTCACTGCAATGCACTTTCTGCTTATATTTTACTGTATTGGTTGTACTAAAAATACAATAAAAAGATTTATGAAAGAAAAATCTTTTGTGACAAATTATATATCAAAATAATTAGTTTCACCAAATATTACATACACCTTTCAAATATAATCAGTGTATCCACTATCACTGGGAAGAAATTGATTTATGTATACTTTAATCAATACACAATGCTATCTGACACACTGGCCTCTGGGGGTGCAGCCTCATTGGCAGGGTACAAGCAGAAAAAATGGAAGCTGGTGGTAAATTATCATTTTAGCATAGTGACATCCAGGAGGCCTTATCTCACCTGTACCAGTCAGATTAAAACGGTGTATTTTTGTTGTGTAGTTCCTATAAACCTATATAGGATCTGCGTGTTTAGACAACATAGACTGTGGGATTGGTGTCCAGAATGATTCCAGGCACCCCCACCGGGTATGTTTGCCTGTATAACAGCTAGCTCACAGTGCCACTGTAAACTCCTCTTACCAAGGAGAGAATAGTTCTTGGCAACTATCGAACATGACAACCCTGTCCCATCAGGGATTGTGGAAACAGTACAGTACTTTTTGCTAAGTCACTCGTGTTCATTTGTCTCAGAGAGATACACAGAAATAAACGGTGGGGACGTTTTCAATAAGCATTTATTGAACCAGCGTCATTCTAGTGTAAAATAGGTGAGCTGAAACAACCATAAGACAGAAACAGATATTAATGTTTATAAGCACCAATAGAGTAAATGGATGGTCGATTCCTGCCATAGTGCTAAAAAATTGAATACAGGCAGGTATATAAATACATGACAGTAATAATGCGTACTCCTACGATGTGACCCTAACTAGATGTACCTAAGTGTACCTAGCATGTATGTAGGTGTAGAGCCAATAATCCCCCTAGGCTGAAGCCAACCATATTACCTGAAGTGAGAGACTGTGAGGCCCCATTCTTGGTCTTGAGATGGACACCCCGTGAGGGATGTCAGACCTCTGCGAGCTGGAGTGTCTGTGTGCAGGAACCTCAGAGTCTCGCGTCAGTGTGTCAGCATTTAAGTCTTTCTCCTCTGCCTGCCTGGGCAAAGATGTGGTGTATATATACCCAAAAGGTACCCTCAGGGGATTCTACCTTGCTGTATCATGTCGTTCGAGGATGACGGAAGGGATGACCCTTATACATGCTTTTTATGCAGAAGATGGTAATCCTGCTGTGATTCGGAGAATCTTCATGCATAAATAATGAGGCTAGTTTTCGGGGAAAACCACACAACATTTTATGCAGCGCTTAACTAGGTAAAAGGTCAATACCAAAAACCCGTTATGTAGTGTAATGGTACGGTAAATGTAGGTGAAAGGTTAGGAGGATACTCTTGCCTATATTGCGGTACCCTATGAAACATAACATTTTTAATAAAAACACAGTACTCGTTTTTATGCCGACAGGCCTGACCTCACCCACATCACCAGTGAGGTGTGCACATGAATAAAAAGGTCACAATCACATTTTTAACAGAAGCACATGAGGGCTGAGGCAGATATATATATTTCTTTATTTTATTTAGAGTTATGAACTATGAGGTAAAGGAATACTTCACTGGTAACAACAATTAAACAATAGTTCATCGTAATCATGCCTACATCAGGGAAGCTATGAGCGACAAGCTGGCTGATGTCGAGATAGAACTAATTGCTCAACAAGACATCAGTGATGCATAGAATGCTGAGGCTGTGGGCGCCTAGAAGGCAGGTGGATTCATTATGGTGGTTGTTTGCCGATTTAGAGTTTTGAAGCACAAAACGTTCTGTATCTCATACAAAAAAACATGTTTATGGTGATGTGCACCTAAAAATGTTATCACTCATTCAATTTAACTCAGTACTGGTCTGATTTGTCAACTGACCATAACCAATAAATAGGGCCAATAGTGCCCAAGGAAGACAGATTTATTCACTGACACCTTAAATAGTCCAGGTGCCCTCTACTGTTGATACTGAAAATCTATATTTCCCCAGTATGGAGGTGTCATTTACAGTGTTGGTCCATGCGGGGAAGTGCGATGGGGCGGGGGCGGGTCGGGTGTGACTTGGGGTAAGTCGACAGATGACGGAATAGGGAAAATTAAATAAATAAATAATTCCTATTCTGTCGTCTGCCGACATACCCCCCCGCCCCATTGCCCTTACCTGCACGGACCGCCGCTGGTCATTTAGGGTTTGATCGGGGATTACAACTATTACTCCATTTTGGTTCTTGCATTCGATGTGCACTGACTTATCACCCCTATCATCAATCAGTGTGACATAATCTTTTAAAATCAGGCACTCCTTTTTATTTTGCTCGATGTCTTTAGTAGCTGGTTAGTTGTACCTTTGTTTTTACTAGCTGTTAATATGCTGCCGACTCTAGTTTAAAAAAATGTTTAATAAGAAGCACATGTAGTGTTCTGTCACTTCCTGTGATGTCATACGGTTGTCAAATGCCATTTAATATCACTTCCTGGAAAGCCAAGAGGGGTCAAAGTTAATCTGATGTGTATTTGTTACCTTTATAATTTTGATGAAATGATAACACTGATCCAGACCTGCACTTTTAATTTGAGTTTTGCACATATATTCTCAATATACAGCAACATCTTTTTACTTACGCATTCCAATTGTGTCCTTAACTCGGTTTTGCAGAAATCATTGACATGATATGCCCACTACATCACTTTGCTCTCCCGCAATCAGCCATTGTCACCCATGCCACTAAAAGCACAGTTTTTCATTGCTAAACATATGGATTGAGATTCTATAATCATTTATTACTAGACTAAATTAAACAAAAGATTAATTATGAAGGCAGTCACACAACAATTCGTGTTAATTTCTGCTAAAGCCCAACAAACAAAAAACAGTATTTCAACTTCTCTGCACCAAGATCAATGGGGAGCATTTCAAACAAATCAACAAATATCTCTGTTTAGCTGCGGTGGCCTCCATACGTCCAGCGCCAGGAGACCCTGTTGGGTAGCTGTGCACTTTATAAATATAAATACAAATACAATGTGGGACAAAATATGGGACAAATCACCCGATAAGAGCCTTTCATTTATGAATTTTGTGAGACCTAGCATCCTTTGTGTGGTTCTCCCCTAACTTTTTGCTTTTAACCCTCCTGTTCTTGCTGGCTTTGTTTTTGCTGGCTTTAGGATTCTGCCCACTTTACCACTGCTAACCAGTGCTAAAGTGCTCTCTCCTTAAAGCATGGCAGAATTGGCTTACACCAAATTGGCCTATTTAATTTACTAGTAAGTCCTTAGCAAAGTGGTACTACAGGTACCCATGGCCTGTAAATTAAATGCTAGTAGTGGGCCTGCAGCACTGAGTGTGCTACCCACTTAAGTAGCACTTTAAACATGTCTCAGGCCTGCCATTGGAGACTCTGTGTGCAGTTTTAAACTGCCTATCAACATGGCAAAATAAACCTTTGGCAAGGCCAAAACCTTCCTCTTTAATACATATAAGTCAACCTTAGGGTGGGCCTGAACAGCCCATAGGGCAGGGTGCAGTATATTTAAAAAGTATGACACATACTTTTCAGTTTGACATGTCTTGGTAGTAAAAAACTCTTAAATTTGTTTTTCACTACTGCAAGACCTACCTCTCCCATAGGATAACATTGGAGTTACCTTATTACGCTTAATAAGTTGTGGATCCAATTGGGAGGAGGTAGACAGTTCGACTTTGTTTGTATTTAAAAGCTCTCTCTAATGGATAAGTCGTATTTTTTGTCACATTTGAGAAAATGGCACTTTTAGAAAGGCATTTTCTTGTCCCAACCATTTGGTGTCTGTAGCCTGTTTCCCGGGTCCTATGACTAGGTGTAGTTGGCAGTTGGTGTTTGTATATTACTCTCTGACAGTGAGACAAAGGAGCAAAGGTGTTGACGGGATGGGCCATCTCTGACATGATGGTGTGGGAGCTGCCCCCTACTACTCTTGCACATCACAAAGGCTCTGGCTGGGCACACTCAAAGAGTTTGACAGTAGTCTACTGTGACCCCAGACAATCTGGGGCCTGGGTGGGGGGGGTCAGAAAATCCCAATCACCTTGGGTGGAAACCTCTAAAACCCTCCCTTACTTCAAAGTGGGCACCAGATATACATATTGGACCCTCAGACCTAAGTCTTCAGTACAACTCTGGACCAGAGGAAGGCTGAGGACTCCTGTGCTGCTCTGCAAGAAGGACTTCTACTCTTTTGCCCTGCTTGCCTGCTGCCCTGCTGCCTGAGTGAAAGGACTGGATCTGCATCTTGAACCCAGGACCACCAAAGTGACTCCAAGGGCTAGCTGACTGGCCTCTTGATCAGAGCCTCAGGGACAGAAAAGGCTCCAACCACCTTGAACCCAGCACCTGGACCCTGTCTGCTGTAAGTCTTATCCCCCCCTCCCAAGTGGTGCCATCTCAGTTCTGGACCCTTCCAAGTGGGCTTGAATGTGTTCTGCCAGCCCAGCTGTGATCATGTGAAACAGAATGGATACAGCACAACACATCTCCTCGCAGCCTCATCAGAACCGCCACAGCGCAACTCATCCTCAATGCTGGACCTTACATTACAACCCTACAGACTCCTTGGAACCGCCGGTGAGCGACGCATCCTCAACGTAGGACTTCCCATTACAAGCTCCTCATCTATGGCATCATCGACAATGACACAGGACTCCGCATCACAACCCTGCAGTTCCTCGGAACCGCCGCTATGCGACGTAACCTCAACGCGGGATCTCGCAATGCTCCGCAAACCAAGATTTAAGGTACTTTGTTCAGCTGTCCTAACTGGGTCCGTGTATCTGGCCCACGCTCCATTGTAGTAGACCTGAACTTTGACTTTGTCTCAGTCCGGCATGACCAGATAACCGCAGTTGGCTCTTTGTGCTTTTAGGCACTATTTTTACTTAAAACTTTGAAATTGCATTGCTCCGGTCCAACTTATTGGATTTTTGTTGTTTTGGTCTCAAATAATTTATTACATTTGACTCCATTTTCCTACATTCTTGTGTTGTGTTTTTATGTTTTTACTGTTTGAAGTATTGCATAAATACTTTACACATTGCCTCTAAGTTAAGCCTGACTGCTTTGTGCCAAGCTACCAAAGGTTTAAGCACAGGTTCATTTGGGGTTTGCTTGTGACTTCATCCTGACAAATATTGTGGTTGCTGCATGGGTGGGGTTTCACCTCCCTCAACCAGTAACCCAATTTCCATCAGCAACGATCCAGATGGAGGAGAAAATTGACAAATGCTTAAAGCAAGGAGGCATAACCTTTTCATTATGTCTGTCACATGTGTAAATGCAAAAGTGGGATTTTGAAAGCACTAATGAGAGGTCACGGAAAAGCTGCAGAGCAATGAGAGGTAGAGAGGAGGTTGATGGATTGTAATCCATTACAAACTACTTATGCTAGTGCTGCAAAAACATACATGGAAAAAATATGACACAACCACATGGAATACATCTTATGACACTAAAGCACTACATATGGTGTACACAGCACAAGAAGCATCTGTTTGATCATTTGATAGAAAGAAGGAATGTTTTTAAGAACTAAGGAAATGTGAAGATATGCAAAGTTCTACTTGGCAACGTATGCTTAGTTACAAGGAAAATTTGGCAAGAATTGCAAATATTGTAGCTTTACCTGATTTGTGTGAAAATAATTACTTTTTCAATATTTTTGATGCATATATTCTTATTTAGTATTAACAATATGTTTTTCATAACATATATTTAGCAGAAAATGGTAAGGCCTCAATCATGAGTTGAGTGTTAAGTTCTGTTATATGGGGTCATTCCTGTTGCCACACATATCGAAATTTTGTGTATTGTGGTCAATACCATTTCTCTCTCAATCTTCTTCAGATATATTTTGGTAGGTCAAATCTGACAAAATGTACTGGGGAAAAGTGCACAGTAAACACTTATATTTGCAGATTTCGGTGCGATAAGAGCTGAATTCCACATATTATGCCTTTTTTGAGTGAATACTATAGGAGGTATTTATTACACCTATTAAATACCTCCCCTCACTGTGTTAGCGTTTATTTGGTGTGGTAAATACTTCATCCACTTCTGTCCCACTAATCTGTGAGGTCTCAGTGTTCTTCTCCAGTACAGTGCCCTTGTGCACAGGAATGCTCCTGGTCAAGAAAGATTCTGCACACATTTTCGATCTTGGGTAGGTTCAATTATTGAAAAATGTGTCTCGCCAAAAAAGAAAAACTTGGGGGCGTGGCTTAGGAGCTGAACATGGCAGACGCGTCTTTCTAGAGCTCCGCAGTTCGCTCCTTCCAAGGGCCAGAATCCTGCAACATCCTTGACCCCAGCCACTATTCCCGGGGGTCCCTTGCCGAGGCACACGCTGAGACCCTGCAGGCGAAGTTTGGGGGCGGCGGAGGGCTGAGAACACCGCGATTGGCTCCCGATCGGCGGTGGCCGCGCACGAGGCTGAGGGCGGAGGAGGCGATTCTGCGGCTGCGGCGTGCCTTCTTCGCCGGTGCGACAGCAGTGGAGAGACGGCCCTGCCCGGCGCGGTCCCTGGGAACACGGGTACCGGAGCATCGCCGAAACAGAGCGGCCGCGCACGGGCCGTGCGGAGGGGCGGACGGCTGGCGTTGCTGCCACGGCGCCATTGCGGTGCCCCTCCCCCCACCTCCTTGGACGCCGGTGCCAACGAAGCCTGTGCTGCGGGACGGGCGGGGCCCCGCCTGAGGTCTCGGTCTCGGGCTCTCGCTCTGGTGGCGGGTCCTTCCAGTCCGTGGAGCCATCGAAAAGTGGATCCTGTGAGTTCACCGAGGGCCTCTGTTTGCCGAGCCGCGGCAGACGCCGAAAGCGGAGCCCTGCGATTGGATCCAGGGTGGGGCACTACTCCTTGCTGGCGGCTGCACATCTTCTCTGCTGCCCCCCTCACGCCAGCCGTAGGGGAGGCCGACCTGGTGCAGACTTCCCTGGTCTGTATCCCCGGTCACCATGGGCAAGGATAAGCAGGGTGCAGCGGCCCCCAAGCAACACACGATGGACCGCTACACCACCACCACCCCTGCTGGGGGGGAGACCACGGAGGGCCTGTCCTCCGACACGGCAACGCTGCTGGCGGCGATTAATCAATCGCGGACGGCTCTCGAAGCCCAGATCGTAGGCTCCGAGGTGTCGTTTCTCCGCCAAGATCTGCGAAAGGCAGTTGACCGCATCACTGAAGCGGGGACTAGGGTCTCCACCGTGGAAGACACTGTATCCATTCTCCAGCAAAAGGTGGACAACCTGACCAAGCACTCACAAGAGCTGGCGGCGCGGGTTGAAGATGCGGAAGGGCGGGCCCGCCGCAAGAATATACGCCTGGTGGGTTTCCCGGAGGGTTGCGAGGGGACATCTATGGACATCTTCATCTCGGGCTGGCTCAGGGCGCTGCTGCCCCCGGGAGACATGTCCCCCTGCTTCGTGATCGAGAGGGCTCACCGCGCTTTGACCAGGAAGCCGCCACCAGGGGAGCGTCCGAGGCCTGTGATCGCCCAGCTCCTTAACTATGCTGATAGGGACGCCATTCTCCGATACGCCCGGCTACATAAGGACAAAATGATCTTTGATTCACATCCCATCATGGTCTTCCCCGATTATACCAAGCTGGTACAGCAACAACGTCAGTCCTTCGGGGCGGCCAAGAGACGGCTACGCGAACTGAACTTATCCTACGCACTACTGTTCCCTGCCCGGATGAAGGTGATGTACAATGCAAAAACATTTTTCTTTGATACCCCAGAAGAAGTCTTTGTGTGGAATGACGAGCGACGTAATCTTAAACCTCACTCACCGCCCCCGTTGGACTCGGACTCCTCCCAGGGCTCACATCGGAGCGGTCGACAGGGCAGAGACATGACCTCGAGACACAATAGATCCCGCTCCAATTGGCGGGCCCAGGATCAGACGGTCGCCGTGAATTGAGGTAGTCTGGGGCATGTGGACACAACTTCTCTTGTTTCACTTCCCGGGTGGGACGCAGTCTCTGGCAGTGGGCGCAAGCTGGGTTGCCCAGGCTTTTATGGGTTGGGGTCTCTAATGCCGGCCCTGGAGGGAACCGGACATAGTACGCCCTGAACGTTTTGTGTAATGTTGGGTGATGTTGGGTGGGGAGTTATCCATTGGAGGAACCGCTTGGGTCATCACATTGGGGGCCTGGGGAGAGTTTCCACCGCAACAGATACTCCATGTTCCTGGAAGTATGGGGGTGGGGGGAGGGGGGGGCCGGGGGAAGTTTTTTTCTTGTTTGTTCGTTATATGTTTTACACACCTTGCACACACCTTACTGCTCCGTCTTGCGCACACCGGTCGTCACTTTACACCCTGAAACCTAGGAATGGCCCACACAGCGGGTAATTCTCCATTGGGAGAACTGAACATTCTTGCATGGAATGTGCGGGGTTTACTCAATAAGGTCAAACGAGGGGCGGTGCTCCATCAGGCACAGCGCTATACAGCAGACATCCTACTGCTCCAGGAGACACATCTTTTGGGCACTAAAGCCCCATGCCTGGCCCGATACGGCTTCACCACAGTGTACCATTCCGGCTTTGTACGGGGGCACGGCAATACTTATTCACCGTAGAGTAACACTCCAGATTACACGACATTGGCTGGATCCCGGTGGCCGCTTCATGGTGATCTTGGGTAACGTAGCCGGTGAACAGATCACAATTGGCAGCATATACGCCCCACCACCGCTAGGCCAGACATTTATAGACAAGTTAACACAGCTATGGGGAGATCTCCCGGGGGGCCTGACGAAATGGGTGGCGACTGGAATGACGTCATGAGTCCAATAGATAGGTGGTGAGCTAGACTACCAGACACACCCCCTGCTATATCCAAACTGAACATACTAGCGCACACACTGGGCTGGGCGGACTCGTGGCGGGCCTTTCACCCTTCTGAATCTGGGTTCACATATGTGTCGTCAGTCCACCCCACTCTTTCACGCCTCGATTATTTGTTCCTCCCACACAGCTACATACACAGGGTGACACGCACATCCATTATGCCCCGGGGACTTTCCGATCATTCGCCGATCCAACTTAAGCTACGCCTGCGGACCAGCCGAGCCCCCTATAGGTGGCGCATGTCCCCCTGGCTGCTCCGGGACGTGGAGTATCAAGAGATGTTACATCGGGCAATCGCAGATTATCTTAGCTTTAATGCCGGAACTTGCCCATCCCCGGTCATCCTCTGGGAGGCGTTCAAGCCCACGATTAGAGGGGCTGACATAAGCTATCGAACGGGGGAGAAGCAGCGTCGCCTGGTTCAGGTACAAGACCTGGAAGACAGACAGGTCGAGTTACAATCCCTTATGGTGGGGGGCTCGGATCCCATTGCCCGTCGTAACCTCCTGCATGTTCAGCAGCAGCTTCATCAGGCGCACACCGACAGTGCCAAAGAGGCTTGGTTGGCCACCCAGTATAGGATTTATCAATGGGGCGACAAGTTTAGCCAGATGCTGCATAGGCTCTGCCAGGCCAGAGCGTCTCCGACGCAGGTCCCCCTCTTGCGGTCCCCTGATGGAGCCATGTGCGCCTCCCCCGAGGCGGTGGTACAGACCTTTGCTGATTTCTACGCTGCACTTTACGAGGATCACAAGGTCATTGCAGAACTCCTTATTGATGCCTTTTTCACTGATATCCCTCCCCGCCGCCTCTCAGATGAGCAACGTGACGTCCTAGATGAACCCATTTCCCTGGACGAGCTGCAGTCAGCGCTATCCAACACACACCCAGGATGCGCACCAGGCCCGAACGGGTTCCCGTGCGACTTCATGCGCCCCCATATGGGGACTCTGGGCCCCCATCTGCTCCAGGTGATGCACGAAGCCTCAGAGTGACACATCTTGCCTCCGGATTGGCGACATGCCAAAATCGTAGTCTTCCTCAAGCCGGGCCACCCACCTGACGATCCGGGCTCGTATTGTCCCATCTTATTGTTAAACTTCGAGCCTAAACTGCTGGGGAAGGTCCTGGCCGACCGCCTCCGCACGTGTATACAGGATCTGGTACATCCGGACCAGTCTGGTTTTATGCCACAACGCTCCACCAGACACAATATCAGGCGTGCCCATAACGCCGTGGCAGAGGCTCATCGCCTGGGGCGCCCCGCGGCGGTCTTGCTGGCAGACATAGACAAGGCGTTCGATTCGCTGAGCTGGACATACCTTTTCAAGCTCCTGGAGGCAGTCAATCTGGGTCCTCGCTTCAGGGCATACGTGAAACTATTATATACAGACCTCACCGCATCGGTCCGTGTGGCTGGACACTGCTCGGCTCCCTTCCCCATCCACAGGGGCACTAGGCAGGGATGGCCACTCTCCCCGCTTCTATTCGCGTTGGCTATTGAGCCATTGGCCGCATGGGTACGCCTGGACTCTGTCTTCCGGGGTCTAGATTGGTTGCCAGAGTGCTCGGATAGGATCGCACTTTATGCCGACGACGCTTTGCTTTTTATATCAGATCCTTGGGCCTCCGGGCCCCGGGTGCTCCAGATCCTACGGATCTTCGGGGAGACCTCTGGGCTCTACGCCAACCCACCCAAATCTATTTTGTTCCCCATATGTGGCGATCAGCGGTCTCAAACTTGGGCCTCGCAACTGATCGTTGCGGAGACGGGCTTCAAGTACCTTGGGGTGTATATCACGCGGTGCCCTGCCGAAGCATGGTCGCGTAATATCGCTCCGTTGCTCCCCGTGGTTTGTGGTGAGACGACAGTGTGGTCCCAACTACCCCTCTCGTTATATGGCAGATCTGCCATATTCAAAATGGTGTCTCTACCGCGCCTGCTTTATCGGCTGCAAAATTACCCATTTCCCATCCCCCCATCGTGGTTTCTTCAAATCAACGCACTCTTGAATAGGTTTCTCTGGGGGGGGGCGCGGTTCGGGTGGCACTTGCAACGTGTATTCAATCTACGTATTGCGGCGGGATTGCGGCTGCGACTTTCGGGCATTTTATTGGGCTTCGCACCTCCTGGTGATAAATGAATGGTGGTATGGCTCACAGGCAGACCCGGCTTATGCAGTGGAAAGACTCTTCATGGCGGAAACCGCGCTGCTTCACCTCCTGTATAGCTCCTCGTCCCTGGTGGAGCTTCCCCCGGCATGTAGGACGGCAATTCAAATTTGGAGGCGAGTGGTCCGTCAAATGGGTTGGTGGGGCAAACTGACTCGTGCAACACCCCTCTGGCAGGGCTCACACCTCAGGCCGGTCTCGACGTTGGTGGGGTTCCGTAGGTGGGATGACATAGGGATCTCCATGTTGGGTGATATAATGCAGGGGTCCACGCTCAAGTCCTTCCAGAGACTGCAGGAGGATTTCGACCTCCATAAAACACAGTTTCACAGATACCTGCAGCTCCGGCATGCCGTGTCCCCTCTAATAAGGGATCTCACGACTCTTCCCGAGTTTCACCCGTTAGAGGGTCAGTTGCTCATGGCAGATCTCGGTGTCCACAAAATTCAACAAATCGATCAAACCCTCATTACACATTCAAAAACCACTATACACCGGACCCGGGCGGCGTGGGAAGCAGATGTGCCCACCCTGACAGATGATGACTGGGCCGAGGCGTTAGCAAGCCCCAGGTACTCCCCTGTTTCCACCCGATACAGGCTGATCCAGTTTAAGTATCTTCACAGAATATACTACACACGCCTCCGCCTCTGGAAGATGGGGGCTATTCAGTCCCCCACATGCCTCCGCTGTGAATCGGACGAGGGGTCGTTTGTCCATACTGTGTGTAGCTGCGGGGCACTGCAGCATTTCTGGTCGCGCATTCTGTCCTGCTTGGGGCGGGTACTAGCATGGGACATCCCAGCGGACCCTAGGCTGACTCTCCTGCACAGCACTGAAGACATCGGGGGGAACAGACATAAACGACACCTTTTATTCTTGGGCCTTACCCTGGCTAAACGCGACATTGCACAGCACTGGAAGGCTGCATCTCCACCCAGTGTGGGAAATTGGAAAACAGCCATGGATAGGTGCATGTCGGCTGAAGTTGCGGTGTTTATGGCACGTGGCTGTCCGCAAAAGCACGGGAAGATCTGGGCAGGGTGGGCCAAATACCGAGGCATTGACTTGTCCCTCATGGGGCCACCGGTAACCAGGGACCCAATTGACAGACTGGTGGTAAGCGACTCACCGGTTTAATGTAATGGTGCTGCGCAAGGGTAGACGAGCAATTCTGCAATATGTTAGTATCATGATTCTTTTAGTATGTATGGTGTGTGGTGGGAGGGAGGGGGGGAGGTTTCCGGTCTGATGTTCTGCAGACCTGCACGGGGATAGTTTACGGTGCCTAGACATCTTACAATGTGCCTTTTACCTATAGGATACTTGCCGGGCTTTGCCCATTTGGTACTATGAAAAATCAATAAAATCTGTTGTTAAAAAAAAACTAAAAAAAACTTTGTAGTGGCAAAGGTGAAGGTAAACTGGGAAATTTGGCAATGGAGAAAACCAAGTACTCTATAAACCTGGCAGATAAAAACGACATCTCGCACCCCTAACAAAAGACTCATATGGTTAATATAGAAATACGTGAACAATATGAAAGAGGTACAACTAAGGCCAGATTGATACAAGTTGTTGGAAAAATAATGGAAAGTCTCTGAAAGGAGAAAAGGACTTTATATTACTTTGAAGAGAGACTGACTGTGGCAGCATCGTTTCATAGAGGAGCACTTATGTCACCCACGTAGGATTTTGTTGTCTGACCAAGTAAATAAAGAAAACCAGCAGCAGAGGACAGTGCCTGTAATCAACAAGGAGTTCAGTAAAGCTTTTTGTTCTGTTTGACAAAGGTGTCTCCAGGGGCGGCTCCTCCACTAGGGCGGAGGAGCGTCGCCCTACTGCTTTCTCACAGTGCGAGAAAGCCAAAACATAAAATGGTAATAACTAAAAGTTATAACCATTTTATGTTTCCTTTGTGCATTGCGGCCAGGCAGGCGGGTGGGGCTGCTCTGCTCTTTGAGCAGGGCAGGGGAGGAGTGCTTTGCACACTCCTGAGTGCGCAAAGACTGTTTGGTCGGCCGTCTCGGGCCACCCAAACCAGTCATGAGCACTCTGCCCTTTCTCCATGCAGGCTGCATAGCAGCCTACATGGAGTACATGGCCACCCCATTAGCCCCTGGCTGGGCGGCGTACCGACTAATCACAACGCTGCTTGCAGCGTTGTGATTGGCTTAGGGGAGGGTCCGGAGGGAGCCTGGCAGCCTGCTTCCTGTTGGAGGCAGGAGAGTAGGAGCAGGAGCCGAGAAGACGCAGGACCCGACGGAAAGGAAGGTAAGTTTAATAAAAAAGTTTTTTATTTACACGTGCCCCCCACCCGCAACCCCTCGCACCCACCCCCCCACCCGCGAGCAATGCCGGCTGCGACTGGGTGTCTCACATGCGAATGTGGGCGACTCACATAAGCATTTTTGAGTGCCTGAAGTAACTAGAGAGGTCCTCTTTTACGTTCACTTACAGGCCTTTGTGAATCACCCCAAAACGTCCACCTCCCTATTAAAGTTCGAAGAGTGCAAAGTCCTTTCTGTCTGTATTATTTCATGGGTGTGTTCCCTAAATATTCCCATTTTAAATGTTTTGGGGCCAATTCACGAAGACATGTAAGAGTATGTAAAAGAACATTACATGAATAATACTTTCCATGCTATAAAAAACCTTTGTGAGTAAGGTCTGCTTAGCCTTGCATAGACTCTGGAAGTGGAGGTGCAAGGTTTCCTGCAGCACCCTGAAAATAACCATGCTAGTGTGTAGAAGGTGAATGAGCCCTAAAGATAACTTTACATTTTGTTTCTATCTTGTCACATTTGCTGTATTTTAAACACGGAGATTAAATGTCAGGCTATTTCTTCTACCAAATTGCTGCTTGTTCTTTTAACATGGAGATTGGTGTTTAGTTTCTCTGGCTACAAAGTGAGAGGATTTTGTAAAGTAAAATATGTGACAATTTTGCTTGGGTAGAGGGACAGTGAAAGGAAAGCGCTTCAGCTCCTCATCAGGGATAGTAAGTGCTATACAAATGCAGTTTCAAATTCACTGTAATTTTTTATACCAAACAAAAAAAATTAAATACCTGTAAATGAACTGTACAAATATTTCAGAATATAACAGTCAGCAAAGCACAAAAGAGGCATATTTTTGTAATTCTGAAGTCTCATTGAAACAAAGATCAAAACAAATGATGCACAAATGATAAATATTCCCTAAAACTCGATCTTCACATTATTGACTGTGGGACTTGGCCCTTTTGGCTAAAGTTCCCTAAACTTTTTGCTTTTCCCCTAGACCTCTTTTCTGACATAGTGCTGCCAACTTAGATGCTTTGGACAGTTTGCCACTGCTAATCAGTGTCAAAGTGCAAGTGCTCCCTGTGTAAAGTATAATGGTAATTGGTTGTCCATGATTGGTATGTTTGCCTTACTAGTAAAGTCCCTAGTAAAGTGCACTATGTGTGCCAGGGCTGGTAATGCAAATGCTACTAGTGGGCCTGCAGCACTAATTGTGCCACCCACACCAGTAGCCTTGAAAAGGGAACTCAGGCCTGCCATTGCAGTGCCTGCGCGCAGTTTGTTAAACTGCCATGTTATTCTGACAAGTGCACCCACTTGCCAGACTCTACTCTTCCCTTTCTATGCACATCAGACACCCCTATGGTAGGTCCAGGGTACCCCTGGGCAGGGTGCAGTGCATATGAAAGGTAGGACATGTACTAAGGTGTGTGCCATGTCCTGACAGTGAAATAATCTCCATTTCGTTGTTCACTATTGAAAGGCCATCTTGCCCATAGGACAGAATGGGGAGGCTGTGTAATATGTTTTCCAGCCTATCTTCCCAAAGGCTTAAGATGGAGAGGTGAAGTTTAGTATGCCTGAACTCACAATGTAATAACACATCTTTTTATGAAGGTGGTTTTTGCATTGTGTGTTTAGAAGCCACTCTTTTAGAAGTGGCTGGGTTTTTGTGCTCTAACATTTGTGTGTGTCTCTGCCTGGTTGTGGATTGACTGTCTGGATTTGAAAGTGATAGGATCTGGGGAATGTCTTGACCCAGGGGAGGAGGTGAGACAGCAACAGGCTGACCTGCATCTGGAGTGTAGGGGGAGGAGTAGCCCCTAGAGGTGAAGAGGCCTGGGCTGCAGACATAAACCAATGGCTCCAGCCCCTGCTGAGTGATTGAGGATCCAGACCCCCACTATCAAAGGAATAAAGGTGTCACTGGCAGGGAGGCACCCAGAACTGGTTTGAACTGGGGTCAGTGCCCCTGAACACAAAGACTTCAAAGCCATTGAGGGGTATAACTATGAGAGCTGAAGCCCCTGAACTTTGGAGAATGGCTTGATCAAGATTGAACAAGACTGGAGCTACTTCGTGGTCAAGAGGAACCTTTGCCAAGGAAGAAACAACTGAAGAGACTGAAGGAAAGGACTGACCCTTGCTGTGTGTTCTGGGGCTGGCCTGCAGTTTGCTGTTTTAACCAAGGAAAGGCTAAAGGGACTTTGCTGTGTCCCCCTGCTTGAAAGGACTTTGCTGTGTGCTGTGTCCGGAAGTAACTTATCCCCAAGGGCCCGAGGTGAGCTGGCTCCCTGTTGCGGAAACTCAGGAACACAAAGGTTTCCAGGAGAGTCTCAGCGATGCTGTGTGCATGTGCTTGTTGCAGCCTGAGACCCTCGTAAGAAGTGCCCTGTGATCGTGGGCACCTGGAGTCCGATGCTGTGTGCGTGTGCTTTTTGCAGCCTGAGCCCTTCGTGAGGATCGTCCTGTTGTTATCGTGCACCGGAATCCAAGTGAGTCTCAACGATGCTGTGTGCGTGTGCTTTGTGCAGCGTGAGACCTTCGTGAGGATTGCCTTGTTATCGTGCACCGGAATCCAAGTGAGTCTCAGCGACGCTGTGTGCGTGTGCTTTGTGCAGCCTGAGACCTTCGTGAGGATTGCCTTGTTATCGTGCACCCGGAGTCCAATTGAGTCTCAAAGACGCTGTGTGCGTGTGCTTTGGAGACCTTCGTGAGGATTGCCTTGTTATCGTACACCCAGAGTTAAAGTGAGTCTCAGCGACGCTGTGTGCGTGTTCTTCGTGCAGCCTGAGACCTTCGTGAGGAGTGCCTGGTGATCGTGCACCCGAAGCTCCAGGTTGTCTCAGCGACGCTGTGTGCGTGTGCCCTGTGGCAGCCTGAGATCTTTGTAGCAGTAGCGGCCCGGACCGGCAGCCCCGGAAGAGCTTAGCCGCCGGCCCGAGCCCGCGGTTGCCAATTCACAAAGATTGTATCTGAGGCCCAAGTCGCTGGAAGAGGAGAGGAGAGTGAGTTTGCGCCCCCCAGGTAACGTGTGTCGACGCCTGGGGTGGGGTGCGGGCTCGGAGGGAGACGCTCTCGGCCTCTCTCTCATTTCGGCAGCGTGAGCCTCTGCTTCGGCTCGTTTCGCGGCTCGTACTGGCCAAGGGAGTGGCAGTACCGGGCCAGAGCGCAGAGCTGCACTTTTTGTTATTCCATACCCGTGTTGGGGGCAACTGTTGACGGAGTACCTGATTGTCGTATTACACATTGCATAATTTCTGCATAACGAACTACCTGACTAGTGTATTACGCATTGCATTATTCCTGCATAACGAACTACCTGATTAGTGTATTACGCATTGCATTATTCCTGCATAACAAACTACCTGATTAGTGTATTACGTATTGCATTATTCCTGCATAACGAACTACCTGATTGTCGTATGACATATTGCATTGTTTCTGCATAACGAATTACCTGATTGTCGTATGACGCATTGCATTGTTTCTGCATAACGAATTACCTGATTGTTGCATTACGAATTGCACTATTTTTATTGTTGCGTTACGCATTGCATTATTTTTCCATTGCAGGGTACCTGATTGTTGCATTACGCAGTGCATTGTTTTTCCATTGCAAAGTGCCTGATTCTAGCATTACGAACTGCATAATATTCTATTAGGACTACAGTGGAATGTTTGGAAGTGCTCATTAATATCATCAGAACTTACAAGGGCTGGCTGGCCTAACAGCCAGCCAGGAGGAATATTACACATACTCATATGTTGGATTTATATCGTGTGGTCTTATCGTATATCTTTCTATATAAAATTTATACTCGTTTTTATAAATCTCGTGTGGAGTCCATTTGTGGTGTCATCATTGGGTTGCTGTGAGCGTGGTTGCAAATACTTTACACATTTGCCTTGAAGATAAGCCTGGCTGCTCGTGCCAAGCTACCAAGGGGGTGAGCAGGGGCTATCTCAGAAGGTGTCCTTTCTTTCCCTTTGTGGAAACGCGGGTCCCTATTTGGCCTAAGGTACCTACCTCAGTCAACCAGGGATCCAGGGTCTAACATTGACTATATCATTTTAGCAGTAAAACTGTATATCTGTGCTAAATTAATGGCCATTCCAATGGAAAGTGTGCTGTCTGTAAAAGTCAGTGCGCTACCACATCATGCATTAATAATAAACCTGCGAGTGTTCTCAAAAATGCACCACCAGCTACATAACACACCCTTACCACTCTTGCTTAATATATTTGCTATACTTGTTCTTTGACGCTTGGATATTTCACAGCCGCTAAGACTTCAGTGATGTAACGCTGATAGCAACACCCCAACTCTGAACATTGTTCCAGCACCCCTGTAGCCTTGGGATGGAAGCCAGGTAGCTAAGCTGTTTTGGAAAGTGAATGAAGTATTGGCAACAGAGAGATCTGGGAAATAGAGCCCATGCAGAAAAACTGGAGCTGTGCCACAGGATCATCCCATTGATACATAAATACATATGCAAATTAGATTCTGTAGAGGGGCTGATGGGAAAGGCTCCTCTTGATTTTTGTTCAGTTCTAGATTCCTCACTGCCAGGCTAAAAAAATGAATTTCAAAGCCAATAGCTTTGGGGTTGATTTAGTGAAAAGGTTTCCTCAAGATTCTCTAATTCACGCAGAACATGTACGGTATGGGTGGCAGCGGGGCAAGTTTCACTCGCGCCTTACAAACTGCAGCAGTGCAAGCTTCCCTCATGCACCGAACAGGTACAGCACAGGCAGCAGCTTTGCAAGATTTCCCCAGATCAAAGAAAAGTAAAGAACAGGGAGTGCAAGCTCCCTGATCTTATGCAACATGTACAATCTGGGCAGCAGCAGTGCAGTACAATTACAGCACGAACTGCAGCATGTGACCTTCCCTCAAACAAGTGGTCTTTGAACTTCTTCATGCTACGCCCCGTGTATTTGTAAAAAAAAAAAACAACCTCAATTTTTCGCAATTATTCAGTTAAATAGGCAATGTTGAAATATGTCTAAACATATTTAGACATGGCAGTTAAGTTCTGTTATCCTTTTTACACATACTCCCAATCAGGATATACATAACAAAAGATGTTATTGGTGGCTGATTACAAAGTGACCTACTGCCCCTCATTCTTTATCACTTAAAACAAAGCATGATGCTTCTCTTGACCAGAGCCTGGCACCCCCTATGAGATCACGTAAGGACCCCCAGGGTGGTCCGCCCCCCAGTTTGAGGACCTCTGCTTCAAACCCACACACACACACCCCCACCTGTAGAGCAGCGCAGTCTTTCTTCACATACGCAGACTATGGACAAAGCAGGCAACAGTAGGGCAGACATCCCTAATATAAAGAACTGGAGCAGCACAGAATATATAAGTGCATGCTTCTGTCACACAGAGAACTGTACCTTGTTTCTATCACACACTCACATGACAAGCACACACTCACATGACAAGCACACACTCACATGGCAAGTACACCACAGGCAGCAGCAGTGCATGCGAGCACTACACCAACAGAGTAGGCACAGCACAGGCAGCAGACCCCGCTGTCCAGCACATCTGGGGAGAAAGAATTACTAGTTAAATGGGTTCTTTCGACCATACTAGACAAAATGAAACTTCAGAAGGCTGAACATTTTTGCAACTGACTGTTTTGGAAATTAAGGTTGACCATTTTTGTTTTGTTTCTGTGGAGAGGGAAATCTTAGGAGAAATATTACTTGAATAGCGTGTACTGAAATCAACTAACCTTTTTAACTGCAAAACTCAACTTTTCACTTAAAAATTAATTACCGGTATTTTGAGGAATGGGAAATGATATTTTAAAAAGGTAAAGGTAGTAATTACCAATGCTACATGGTGTGGGTAGTAAGAGAAGGCAACATTTATATGTTCCATCAACAAAATTCACAAAAAGGAATCCTCACAGAGTTACTCTACTATACGAATCATTTTGGAACAGTCCCGAAGCGTCCATTGTTGGGCTTGGTTTGTTCCACTCCCATTCGCAATCAGGAGAGAGGTGCTTTAGCAAATTGACAAAAAGTCCAATCTAAACTTAATCCTGATTGGAAGTAAGGATCATTCTCAGCTAGACGCAAAAACACACACCTAGGTACGCATCTGCCTGGAGTCCAACAAAGCATGCAATTGAAAACAAAATAGTTGTGTATTTTTGTTTTGTTTTTTTAGAGCAGAGACCAATCACTATGTTCATAGCTGCAGGGTGGGTGCTTGATATTCACTGGGGACCCCGAGCTTCATGTCCAAGGGCCTGCGCACAATATGTTCCCGGTGATGTCTGCAGCAACAGCCTATTCCCCAGGTGCTTCCCTGTCTTCACTATGCCAGGGGCATATTCTTTGGAGCCCTTCTCTACCAGACTCACAAACTGAAGAGATTCTAGAACACCGCTGAAAAAACAACTTAATAATCCTCAGACCTGGACTTGAGTCCAGATATGAAGATAAGGTATTAACTCTAACGCAGCCTCATCGAGAAATCTATGGTGCTAGAGCACTACTCCTACAGCATAAACTCCCGCCTACCACCAAACCAGATCACTATGCTCCAGATTCGCCACACTCTGGACTATCCCTTCTGTCAAAGAGTTGTGCATGGGCCGCACATTCTCAGGTCACTTGACATGTCTAAGATTTGACACTTGATAGCTGCCAGAGGAATTGACAACTGCCTGGAATACTGTAGGGCGCTAAAACAGTTTACTTCTCACTCTTATTAGCCTTAAAAAAATTTTTTTTTTAAAGTGTATAAATTTGCATACTTGAGCACTTACAGTCTCACACTTTTCTACAACACCTCATGTTTATGCGCAGTTATCAGTTCACCATAATATGTTGACGGCACATCTCCAAAACCCATGCAACTCACCCAACAACTCCCATTAAGTGCCAATTGCAACTAACTCCCTATCAAACATGCACTTCTAAAAGGATGCCAAAGAACTCCATATCAGGGGTATGAAGAGCTCCATAAATTCTACAACAAAATACAATACCTTGTGAATGTCCACGTTTTTAACTGCATGCAGTGCCCTCTGCTCAACCCCCAGACAGGAGCTAGAGAGCCTCTTGAATTTGAGAGCTCAATGGCCATCAGTGCTTAATTTGAGCTGGTGGTTTCCGGTGCTCAGCACCGGCACCAGCACTTAATTGTCAACACCAGTACTTAAGGCAGTCTGCCACCTGGGAGCGCTCTTTATCTAAATTAGAGATGAGCACATCAACAGTTGTTTATTATTCAATATACATTGAAAATGACTAAAGCCTGCTGCCCAAGCCATTCTTATAACTTGGTGAGGAGCTGGAATAATCTGAATTGTCACACTTGTAGGAGTGTGATGGTTAGTAGTTGTGATTGTAGAGTCATTGGCATTGCTGGCAGGGGCAATAGGTGGGGCAGGCTGCAGTGGACTCCTGATGAGGAACATGGCACTTATTTTAGTTTTTTACAAGTTAAGCACTGAATATGCATCAATCAATCAGCATTTGTAGAGCATGGCACTGTCACCCCTGGGGGTATCTGGGCGCTCAGTTGCGAGGTCTATGTAGAGATGCCAGGTCTTGAGGAAATGGTGGGAAGAGGGGAGAACCGAACAGTAAAAGACAAAACAGAGGGCAGAAAAACAAGTGAGCAGAAAAGGCAAAACAGAGGGCAGGAAAACTAGCAGAACAGGCAAAAGAGATGGCAGAGAAAAGAGCAGAAAAGGCAAAACAGAGCAGAAGAGGGCAAACAGAGGGCAGAAAAACAAACAGAAAAGGCCAAACAGAGGGCAGAAAAACGAGCAGAAAAGGCAAAACAGAGCAGAAGAGGGCAAAACAGAGGGCAGAAAAATGAGTAGAAAATGCAAAACGGAGAGTAGAAAAACTAGCAGAACAGGCAAAACAGAGCAAGAAACGAGCAGAAGAGGCGCAAACAGAGGGGAGAAGGTAGACAGGCAGCAGAGGGTAGCGAACTGCGGGCAGGCTGGACAGGAGAACTGTCACAGGGGAGCTGGCATGAGGACCTGCTCAACAGGGTTGCACTGTGGCCTCCATTAAGTGAGTCCTGGAGGGAGGGCGGAGCACTGGGTGGCAGGAGGAGGGCATTGTGGGAGGATGTAAATGGTGAGGCAAAACAGAGGGCAAAAAAAGGAGCAAAAAAGACAAAACAGAGGGCAGAAAAGGCAAAACAGAGGGCAGAAAAATGAGCAGGAAAGGCAAAACGGAGGGCAGAAAAGCGAGCAGTGGAGGCAAAAACAACAGAGGATAGCGGACTGCGGGAAAGCTGACAGGAGAACTGTCGCAGGGGGAGCTGGCACGAGGACCTATTCAATGGGGTGGGCCTGAAAATTGTGCTTTTGCTACAGGATCCTGCGGTTTGTAGCAGCCTTGCCATCTGGACACCAAACTAATCAGTAAGGAACTCATGAATCTCTTAATGAGCAAACCTTGGGGAAGGGAAGTGGGGAGTGCAGAGCACATTCCCCAATGTACCAGGAATTCTCTCTGATCTTGCGCAATAATCGTGTGCCCCTCCATCAATGTCATGAAACAGATATAGAATGAGAGCACTGCTTCAGTTTCTGTAGTGGAGAACTAGTGGCTTCCATTCGACTACAGAGAAGCATGAACTTTGCACACAACTGGGTCAGCAAACCATGTTTATACCAGTATCCACCACGGCATGCGGATGCACGGTAATGGATGCACTCTGTTTTTAGGATAGAAAAGGAGATTTTGTGTAACTTCCTACCTCAGACCCCAGCTTATAATACCTAATTATACTTTCTCTCTTGTGGTGCCAGTGTGTCACTGTGCTATGATCTCGTAAGGAACAATAGAGCCGCTTACAAGACAGGCTAACACGTTGGTTCACAGTATCAACCACAAGTTATGAAGGGATATTTATATATACTACAGGGAGGGAGGGAGGGAGTGAGCGAGAGAGATGCATATATATGTATAGATAGATAAAGAAAGCTTTCCTATGAGTGTGCTAGAGACATTTAGGAGCAACGAGAATACACAAAGGACAAGTAGACATTGTTTAGCGGAAGACTCTTCTTAAGAATAGAAGTCACTTTATGCACCGGGGGTGGGGGGAGTAGAAGAGTAACATAGCTATGCTATACATAGACAGTGTAAGGAAGGAATGGTATAGCCTCCCATCAAAAGTGGTGGAAACACAAGACAGCCAATGATAATAAAAAAGTGTGCACATAAAAGTAGGAACACTGGTGTATGGTAGCGAAAACATCCCTGGAGACACTTGCCAAAAGCTTGCTGGGTATTTTGTGTGTTGTCACTTTATTAGGTATAGAGCTGGCATACATGGGCAGATAAGAGAACTTTGGCAGAATTAACATAATGGCAAATTGTATTTTTATATAAACCCTCAAACATTAGACAGCTGTTGATGGTACCACATAGATGTACAGGCATGTGGGATTAAAACTGATATCTGCAGCTGTGGTTTTAGGTGTATTCCTTACATTTCTTTCCAATACACCTGCGTGCTGAGGCATGGAACAGTCTGCAGCAATAAGGGCACTGCCTTATTGCTGTATGTACTATAGTCAGTGGATCTAGTTGGACAAAACAAATGTCATTCCCCCTAGTATATTTGCTGCCTTTTAAAATATTGATGCTTTTATAGTCTGAAAAACGTCCACTCGTTCAGTATACAACAAACATCAATATTTTAGACGGCAACAAATACACCAGGGAGAAATTAAATCCATACACTGTATCTTGAGGCATCAAAACAGTGGGTCCAATACAATCTCTTCCTTATCCTGACCAGGTCAGCTTGGCATGTAGCTCTGCTCCTCACGGGTTTCAATATTATGTGTTCCAGAAGTGGGGGCTAGTTGATTTCTTATTGGATCTGAGAATCAGCCCTGCCTGTGGCCTGTCCCCCTCATACATTCCACATTTAAACACTTCTTTGATACAGATGACCTCACTGACCTCAGAAGCATCTTCCTGCACTGTAAGCCCGCCCAGACCGCCATATTTGAAAATAGATAGCCAGAGTGATGTTAGGCAACAAGTACACACAATGGGTGCTGAATGTTTCTCTTTGATTTCTGACACTTGCCAGTTGCTTGCTAGGCAGCATTTGTGTGATGTTAGTCTACAATAATTCAAATAGGAACATGAATGATAATTACAAAAATATCCTCTCAGGGCAAGGGGAACAGCAGTGTTTATTGACAATAGATGAGTGCACATCCAGTTACTGCACACCATTAATTATGGCTTGATGCACATTGTCACTAGGAACACATAATGGCGTTTCTGCAAACAGTATTTTTTATTTGTACCAATCTAAGACATTCCCTCCATTAGACGATTTCGGATCTGAAGAAAATGTCTATCTGGGCACCTGTGGTGTGGGTTCTTAAACCTGTAATATTCATCATAACTGTGTGTATGTTGCGCTCTTTGCTAATTGGTGTGTGTGTATGTGTGTGTGTGTGTGGGTGTGTGTGTTTTTTAGGTGAAGTGAGTATTTTGTACGTGTCATTTAGTGTTTGAGAGTATATGTGTGTTAGATATTTGGAGTCAGGGCTGGCTTTAGAGTTGGTGGCGCCCCATGCGACAATCAGTTTTGGCACCACCCGCTCCATGACCACCTCCTCGGATTCCCCGACTACCACCAGGCATAAGTGCCCCTCATCTCTCCATAGCCCCTCTCTCGCATACATTTCATTCGTTTTAAAGCACTGGTACAGGCTGGCTTTACTAATAAGAATGTATATTTACCCAAACAAACCCCTTTAGCAGGGCACAAGTCCTAAAAAAAGAAGTGGGGGGACTAACCTAGTTAATCAGTATGCAAGTGACATCACAGCGCGTGACATCGCGGCGCGTGAGGCGCGTGACATCGCGGCGTGTGACATCACAGGAAGGGGCATCACAAGAAGTGGCATCAGATCTTAAGCCCTCACATATATGTTTAGCAGGTCTATCATGAGTACATTTGAGCACATTTCGAATATACTTGCAAACCCTCCTGATTTAGGCAGAAGATTCACACTTTTGTAGACTACACATAAAACAATGTTGCCTTTTGTCAGCGTAAAGCTTCCTCTAGCCATAGTGCTTTAAAAGAAAAAATAGTGATATTTAAATTATTACAACGCCTCTTCAGGGGTAGTAAGTACTATATAAATGCTATTTATTTTGTGCAAATACTGTGTAAGACCAACACATCTGACATTCTTACAGCGCATGCATATCTCCTAAACAGAGCCTGAACAAAGTGAAAAGACGCCTCTTTAAAGTACGTGTGAAGTGCTAACAAGGTGTGAGCCTTTGCTTCCCCTCTGCTGCATTTGCATCAGGTGTGAGGCTCCTGACTGCTCCCAGCCAGGAGACTCGAACAAAAGGAGGCCTGATGACCCCTCATATTCGGCCTTTGTTATGGGCCCAGCAGGAGTCAGAAATAAGAGAGCCCCTCCCGCCTGCACGTTGTTGCGTATCCAAAGCAGATAACAACGTGCAGGCGCTGCTGAATGTGTCCCGGTGTTTAGAAATTACACCGGGACGAATTCAGCATCTTTTTCAGTGGGGTCCAACTTCTTGGCAGGGTGGACGGTGTCCACCCTGTGAAAAAAGTGGGTGGACGCCGTCCACCCACGTGTACCCCCGACTCGAGCCCTGCCCTTTAGCAACATTAGGAATAGACAATGAACTGCTGGGGAAAAAAGCATTACGTCCTAACTATTTTATGCAGTTTGTATGCAGCTCTTTGCTGACAGTTCGTAACAGTCACTGTTCTATATTAGGGTTGTATCTTATGTACTGCAGTAAGACAAGGATCTCTGTGACAAAAGCAGTAGTCCACTCATCTTTCCATACAAAATACAGATTTGTGGTCTGCACAGTACGTGTTCTTTGCAGCAGACATATTAACCCTCTGTGCCAAGTTATGCCACTAGACAAAACTCTGATTTCTCTTTCTAACAGGAACATTATTCACAAGCGTTATCTTGACATTTTTATTGCTGCCTGAAAGCTGGCTGCACAAGAAACTCTGCAGAAAGTGTTTTGAAAGCATAAGTTATTGCTAAGCACAGCGCCCCCCTGAGGTCAGCGCTCCCTCCCCAGATCAGCGCCCTGTGCTGCCGCACCAATATCACTGCCCTAAAGCCGGCACCGTTTGGAGTTTTTCAATCCTCCGACTCAACATCAGCCCCACTGAGTTTTTTTTCTCATCTTTGAGTGGAGCGCTAAAGTTCACACTTGCTCAAGTTTTAATTCTGGGGTACATAGACCACATAATGAAAATTCAAATTTGAAATCTGCAATGCATGCTGGGTTGAGCAGATGCCAGATCATCCATGGAGGGATCTGTACACCCTTCCAAGGGGGCGATGACTGTGATTTAAGAAGCATGGGGATTTGCTGGAGGTGGAGTTTCAAAGAAGTCCCAGGTCCACTCTAGTCAATAAAGCAAGGAGTGCCCTTCAGCACAAAGCTGTCCACACTAACCTCTTCCAACCACCCGCCTCAAAGTTAGGGACAGCCGTCCCTTTAGAGCTACACTTAAATGAAATGTTGTACCGTTTCTCAGGGATCAGTGTCCAAAATTCCTTGAATCCTTAAATTCTCATCCTTGTAGAGACAGTGCTTGGAAACTGTAGATATTAAATAACTCAATATTCCTTTTAAATCCAAAGTGGGACTTTTTAGAACGATGAAACTTTTTTTAGAACGATTAAAAAACGAACTTTTTTTAGAATGATTAAAAAGCAGATTAGAATTCTATTCCTGGGTCCTCTCCAAGCAATGCTGTACTAGAACCCCAAATTGTTCAAACCAGCCCCACACTGCAGAGGCCTTGACCAGAATGACTCCATTGGGGAATGGTTGGGTCATGGCAGTCCATTCCGCTCTGAAAGCAGCCTCCTAGCCTGGAGCGAACTTGGAAAACACCAGAGTGGTACAATGGCCAATCCAGCTCTATCTATGAGTGAGTAGACAGTCAGTTGTTCTTTGCAAGGGGTCTCCTTTCATCTCATCCACACATTTCTTATTTGTGTGAAGGGGAAGAACAGATATAGCTACTGAATTAAAGTCTAAATGCCCAGAGCATATGCAGTCTCAATGCGAAACACGTGCCGTCCAATTAAAGATTTGTTTTTACTTTTGTCACAGTATTTTATATAAAAATTAATACTGAATTATGAAAGAAGAATAACAAAGAATTACTGGAATATAATGCAAAGTATAGTGCCTTCTTTCAAATTTCCCTCATCTGTGAAGATTGTACGACCGAACCCAAGGCGACAAAGGAGTGCGTCTGGTTCAACAAATAGGAGTGTATGTCAGGACTATTTTGATTAAAGAACCCATAAATCTACTCCACCTTATACTGTTATCCAGAAATTAAGGGTTCTAGATCCCAGAAGATTTCCAGTTAAGTTTGGAGGTTCCAGCGAAAAAGCCCGCTGTTGGCACTGTTCTGCCGTATGCGTTCTATGACCAAAGATCTTGATTGTTATGCAAGTTGTTTTGGGGCTATAAAGTATATTCCAATACTTTGACGCTGACAATTAGTTTGGTGCTGGGAACATAACTGCTGAACTTCACATCCAACTGGCACGGCCTCACATGAAGAGCCTGCAGATGAACATAAACATTGTGGGGTGCTAGGTATGGCATAGTAAAAAGGTAAGTTCCAGGGCTCAAGGTATTTTTCACGAGGCTACGGTTGCTGGGACCACCCACTGTCCCTGCCAGCACTACCAATTACTAACCATATCACAACATAAGTGTGACATGTTGGACTATTGCAAGTCAGCTCAAGCTGCAAGGATGGCCAGGCCCCAATGGTTATAATATTTTTCTAACTATCTTGAACACTTTGTTGATGAGCACAGCTCAATATTAGACAGACAGTGGCACCATATGGTGGAATGCCATAAGTGGTGCCGGGGTTTAAAAATAAATGCTGGTGCCAAGCATCAGCAAAACACCGGCACAAATTTAGCACTGGGCACATGGTCTGCACAACTACACCCTGAAAAACCCAAGTGAGGGACTTGGATAGAGCCAATGCATCTCTGGCTGAGCTTGTGTTAAGAAAGGGCCACCACAGATGTGTATTTGCCTTCCCAGTTCTTTTCAGAGGGTTTTTCAAGAGGTGCTTGCTTTCACTGTGCACCGAGTGTCAGTACTATAGTACCACCTCCGCACCTCACCCTTGCCGACCGACTTCAGGAAGGGGCTCAAAACCTGGCTCTTCGAATGAGACCTACAGCAAGCGCCTGGATACCCTCTCGGGTCACAAGATGTGATTTACAAGTAATGATTGATTGATTGCTAGTCTTCCATGAAAAAGTGAGTGTGGCAGAGTTCCCTTATGCACGCCCGCAGACCAGAACAAAATGCCTTGCACCTGGATGGGGTGCCAGCAAGACACCACTCCCGCGAGGCAAACTAGTGTCTGAGAAGATAAACTGAGCACCCAGATAGCTTGATCTGGAGAGAGGACGACGAGGAGTGCTCAGATGAGTACCTGTGACAGCTGAATTCAGGGCTGAAGGAGTCCTCCTCAGGAGTCAACAGTGCCTTTTCATCCAGAGATCAGGCCCCCTTCCCCCCCTACCCTCGCCATACTGCCTTTGGAAGATTGATGATACTCTACAACCCAGGGCTGCGACCAGGGTCGGACTGGCCATAGCGGGCATCGGGTTCCCCCCCCTAGGAGGCTGGAAGTGTGGGGGCTGGTTTTGCAGTAGTGGGGGCGGGTTTTGTTACTGGCGGCTGGTTTTGCAGCGCTGCTGCTCTCACAGCCTCCAGTAACAAAGGCAGCAGTGCTTCACAATTGCACCCCCCCCTTCCGCCTTCCCCCTGCCCGGGGGCTGGTCGGACAAAACTGCCAGGCCTGCTTTGGGTTCCCAGTCCGGCCCTGGCTGCGACTCTGCTGCGCCCCCACCTGGTGGGAAACCACACTAAGAGGGAGGGGCTTGGCCTCACAAGTTGAATCCTACTGCAGGGGCCCATCCTCCGGTATGATGGTGGTCTCTGTGGGAAGGGCGGGCCGAGTGGACAGTACATGGAAATCAGGGCGTGCAAGGTTTGAGGTGAGACTCAATCCCACAATTGAGTCGTTATTATGTTAATTTTTTCAATGGAGTCATGGTTTAGCTGATATTTTTAGCTTCATATTTCAGAAAAACAAGGGAACGCCTGTGCAACATGCTTCTTAGTCAGTGAAATTAATTAAAAGAACGTGTTTGTTATATATTGACTGATATATAAATTATTGTTCTCTCTAAGCAGCGTAACCAACAAGTGTTCCTATTTTCCATTGTTATAGTAACCCATTTACCGACCTCATAACCGAGGAAGGCTGAGCTGGCTTCGATGGGATTCGAACCCTTGACCTGCAGCTTACAGCAGATCCACGTGGAAAGCATTTATCTCACTGAGTCATTCTAGTAAGTTTCTATTAAGTAAAGTTGTTTTAATAGCTCGACATAATTTTCATTGTGTAGAGTGTTACATAAGCCTAGGTTGTCATTCAGTGTGTGGCCTTCAGTCAGGCTTGTAAAGAAAAACTACCTTGCCCGCTGCCAGCGTTAGCAAACTGCACCATTGTTGCTAACATTTTCCTTCTGATTAGCTACGAAGATGAAGCTAGAGAATTGTGCCCTGTGGTCGTCAGTATGCCTACAGCGCCCGCTTTTAAATGGCTCTTTTAATTACTTCTACTGGAATCTTTTCAGGCAATTATTTCCGGAACCGTTCCGCCATTTTTCACAGCTTTATTCCCTCTGCCTCTCAAGCAGTCAATACCTCAGATGAGAGGAGGCATTGAAAGGCCAGGCAGCTGAGGGAAGCGCCAGGCAAGAACAATTTGGAGTGTAAGCAGGATGCGGGTTGTGTGGTTGGACATTACACAGTTCATCTAAAAAGAATGAGCGAACCTCATTTCTCAAGATATGCTGAGCATTACTTGAAGTGCTGCAGCAACAAATGATGGACGGAATGCTGAATAAATCAAACATTCTCCACCAGTCAAGAGATCTGGGTTAAATCCCTCGTTCTTTTGCTCACTATGCCACTCCAGTTTGGACCCAGCCATATGCAAATCAGTCTTGACCCTGCTCCTCATGGGAACAGTCCAGCCCGAACTGCCAAGCTGGGTCCTCTCTAGAACAATTATCCTGGGACCGGTTTTGGGGTATATCACCCCTCATCAGCCAGGCTAGCTTGAATCCAGAGGCACAGCGAGCAAGGGACTTTACTTGAAGGCAGAAGGGCCGGAGCAGTGTATAGAAAGTGAAATATGTCTGAGTGCAATAGCCAAATCTTTACATTAATGTACAGGAAAGACAATGATTGAATCATTCAGTAATTTTACACTCTGACCTGGAGGAGATGTAGATCGACAGTGGAAATGTGTCCTAATGTCTGTATTTTTTTTTTTTAAGTATAGGAGCCCTCTGTATGAGCATTAAGGACTGTATGTAAAAATATCGAAAAAATGTTGTGGGACCAAAATATTGAGCGGTAACATATCGGGAACCAATATATTGTGAAGGTAAGTTCTTATAGGTAACTATAGATATGCTATTCTTAACTCCACGTCTACGCACCTTGAACATATATATGTATATCCTTATGGTACATATATGTGATACAATCAGTATACAGTGGGGACACAGGACTAGGACGCAAGGTACAGGGGGTAATGATAGGTGGATCATTGTTAAGTGGGTGTAACAAAGTGTCCCCAGATAATGTCAAATGCTTCAGAAGGGTAATTTAGTTTTTATATGATGTGCTCATGCCCAGGCATGACCATCATCCCTATAAACCAGGTTGAGTGCTCGGTCATCGTAAGCGGCTTCCACAACCTGAGAATATGTCGCTTTTCAACAGAGAGAGCTATGGCGAACCAGCATCTTGAGTGAGCCGTTATCTACATGATACCGACATGTCATGGAGCACTGACAAGGAGGCAGTAACTGAGAAATGGACGTCCAAAATCCACAACATTAGTGATCAAGCTTAGGGCTAGACTACAAAACTTGAAGAATGTCACATTAAAGTTGTTTGCATCTCCAACAGTGCAATGAACAAATCATGCACGCCAAGTTAATTTGAGTGGGGACGAATGCCATTCATGCAGGTACTGAACTTAACCCTCGCCTCTCTAAATCCCTATCATAGAATAGAAAAATGGAAGACCATTCATACTACGGAAATTGTACGGAGAGCTTTCCCTTCCATCTCACCCCGAGGGACTGTTGGAGTGAAAAACAAAGGGTCAACGATAGCACCTCAGAGATCAGCCTCATGCATTTGCACCATATCTGGAATTATTTGCGTATCGAGGAGTGACTAGCGTAGATTGCACAAAATGGGTGCAAAGGTTGGGAACTAGCTGTCCCTCCATCTTTGGTCGAAGCTCATTTCTAAGTCTTTGCGAAGCCTCTGAAAATATTTCCAGTAACTGGCAGAAGTAAGGAAAGCCTGATGCAACAATAGGAACTGAGAGGCTGGTTCTAGAAACCAGAACAAACATCAAAAATTTTTAGTATGTACCAACTACCACAGAATATTAAGATTTCCCGCCCTCACTTGCATGCATGTATGTATTGGTATTTATATAGCATGAACCTAGCCAGGGAGGAATTAAGCACTGTTCACAACAGGGGGTGCTGGGAGATGATACAAGATTGAGTACAACATGTGGAAATGTACAGCTTTGAATCACTCAATTGCAGTACATATTTGCAGAGTAACACACAATTTTCACTCAAGTGCTAAGACTGGGATTCAGACATAGTTCCCGGGTTCCAAAGTTGGCAGCTTAACCTCCAGGCCAATTCTCCTCCTTTCTGCCATGATCTCTTGTGTTAACAAGGGTGTTTTGGGGCCCCTGAGGATTTTCTTCCTCTGACTTTTTTAGTATGAGTTTTGGGTCAGGAATGTCTTCACATCTGGCATGTTGGCATGGTCATCGCTAGCAACGTACCCTTATGCAGAAGCTTGGGTGTCAATAAAGAAAGGCTGTATTTTTCATGCACTGAGTATTCATTGCCAAGGTAGCACATAAGGTAGATCATCTACCTTGTAAAAATCCAGTAAAATAGACCAATGTGAGTTGTGTGCACTAGATGAAATAGCGAAGAACTGTGTCTGTGGTGGTCCAGCCTGTGTTCCAATAACCTGGCGTCGCCGGCTGTCCATCCAATCAAGGCACTGAATGAGAGCGGTTCAATTTACTCCATAGGATCACAATTTTAAAAATTATCACAAAGAAATTGAGTGGCTTTTGAATCACTTTCTGCTATTAATGGCAACTTGTGCTTCGACACTTCGGCTCACCCCTGTGCTACAGCTGTACATTTCTTTGCTTCTGCAGTAAAACTATGCAATCGTTTAGGTTTTTTGTTGTTGTTGCAGTTTTATATAACATGAACATGTCACAAGGGAATTAGAGCAATTTACAAAAGTAGCAGAGCACGCTACGCATTTTTATTTTTTTTATATATGTTGGCGGGGCAGTTTTGGTGTTTGTGTAGAATCACAGGATGCTTAGTCGATGGCGGGATTCGAACATAATTCCCCACATCCAAAATCACCATGCCGTTAGGCCACATCGCCTACAAGTTACTGAATTCTAAAGATTGACAGTGCTTGTCGCGTGCGATAACGACTCATCCTGTATCCGCCAATAAGCTTCTATTTTCAGACAATCATTGCAGTATCTTTCGGCCTCGCTGGAAAATTGTAAGAAACCTGAGCCACTGGGCCAAAACCATTCCACACGAGATTAAAATAAAACTGAGACGCCAATATGAACTGATGGGCCAACTCATAATTAATGAGCTCCCTGGTGGCTCTACAGGTCTGAGCTACATGTCAAATAAATAACCGTTTCAGTGTGAGCTATTTGGGTTTAGCCGAGCTGCCCTCTGACTACTAGGTCCCAATGGGTTAATCAGATTGTGTCAAATATGTCTCCTCCCCCTGCCGACGCATTTCATGTCCACGCCCACAGCTTGAATGAGCTCTTTGGTGGTGTCTTCTCCACCAACACTTCTCCCAGGGCCTAAAGTACGAAGAAATTCTCACAGCACGTGCAAACCACATATTAGTTTGTTCAAAATAGTAAATTGTGAATGAAATTGTTACATTCGTGCAATGAGACAAAACTCCATTATAAAAATATGATGCGTTTTAAAATAGGCTCTGCTTTTTACCGATGTGAGCTTATGAGATATACCCAATTATTCATCCATCCATCTCTCCCTACCTCCTAACTAAATGGATCCTCCCACTCAGGCGACCAGCCCCGTTCCACTCAAAATGCCTCATAATATATATATACCCCCCCCCTTTACAATTGCTTACCACCTGCTAACAGGTCACACTCCAATTGGACATATGCAGAACCCAATGAAAACTTAACACATACTTCACACCCTCAGGGGTATCAATTCATTAAAAAATCACGAGTGAAGATGAAGTGATTCTCTACATCCTTTGGCCTCAACAACATCACAGGAAGTGACATCACATAATCACATGACATTTGACACCTCAAGGTATTCCTAGTTTTTTGCCCTGAACTGCGTCCTGAGGGCAGCACTTTTTCCAATTCAAAATTATTACCTTTCACCCCTTTCTTAAAATGCTTGGGGAATTTCCCAAAAATATTCCAGGACTGGAGTTAAAATAGTAAATAAACCTCCTGGAATATTTGGGGGAAAGTTTTTCTTTCCCCAAATATTGTAGGACTGGTGTTAGAATAGTAAATGTAACCTTTTAGTGCCTGCCACGCCCACTGCTGCCCTGAGGGCACAGCTCAGGGCAAGAAACAGGAACAAGCACTCAACGAGAGGGGTTGTGCTTTCGCTGTTTAAAGCTGGAGGTGCAGCGTGATAATTAGCAGTGACTTGAGCATTCCAACTCCTTAAAGTGCAGCGGTTTCAGAATAGCCTAGAGCAGTGGTTCCCAACCTGTGATCCAGGGACCCCTGGGGCAGGGGCGTAACACATGCCCCCGCGGTGCGGGGGTGCCCTCGAGCTGCAGGGGGCCCCCTCAGCACTGTACTCAGGCCTGAGAGCTCGGGATTAAATCCGGAGCGGGGGCCCCTCTGTCTACCTTGCAGGGGGGCCCCCTCAACTTCTGTTACGCCACTGCCCTGGGGAGCCGCAAAGCCTCCTCAGGGGGTCCACGACTGCATAGAAAATGAAATATTATTAACAGATTAATAAAGTGTATATAAATGAAGCTAAATGTACAACTGAAAATGTTAAAATCTACTGTAAATGTGAAAAAATGTGAAATTGGAGACTAAAAATTACATTAGTATCCTCAGATTGATTTGTGGGAGCAGTGCAAGTGCATCAATTAGAATATAGTATGGTTGATGAGTGGCCTCAATTGAATCTAGAAAAGCTCCAACCTTTCTATTAGAATTAAATTTTGATGTTTTTGTTTGATGAATGGTTTTTCCTGTATTTTTTGTGTATTGTTTTGCGGTTCAAATCCTTGACAATGCTTAGGTCGGGGTCCCCAGCTTCCAGTAATGACTTGTGTGGGATCCCTGGATTCCAGTAATGATTCAGTGGGCGTCCATGGGTTCCAGTAAAGATTAAGTGGGGGTCCCCAGAAGTCAAATGGTTGGGACCCACTGGCCTTGAGGGGCCACAAGGTTAGCCTCTGCTACCCCTGGTTCATCTTCACACAAGCTGCCTTTATTCGGAAGGACTGTCCGTTGACTGGCTTTTCTCACCGGCTTGTAGAAGTATGTCAACTGTCTTTGATACAATTAAACCTTCCCCTCCCGTTTCCTAATTCCAATGTACTGTAGTGATGTTTTTATTCTGAGACAAAACAAAAAGTCTTTAAGCAAGGAATAAGAAAATAGCACTAAATAATTGCCATGGTCCAACTAATTGACTAGCGTCACAATCCAAATTAATCAGGAAAGTTAAGGATGAATAATTATTTGGCATTATTATTGTTAGATATCATTTGCAGAGTGTGTCACTTACTACTAACGTGGTCTTGCAGCTCTGTAACATTGTTCAGCTGGTTGCCTGACAGAGCGATCATGCTTGTCCAGTTGGTTGCATGCAGAGGTTGCCTGCCTTGCCTGGGATTGGCTACAACTGCAGTGCTTAATTTGAGCCGGTGGTTTCCGGTGCTCGACACCGGCACTTAGTTGTCAGCACCTGCTCTAGTGATGGTCCACCACATAGTGGCGCTGTCTGTCAAATTTTGAGATGAGCACAACGTCAGTGTTTAATAAGTTCAAATGCATTAAAATTAACAATACCTGTCACTCGCACCATTATTAAAGCTTTGGATGGCCTGAAATAATTTGAACTGTCGCATTGTAGAAGTTTGATGGTTAGTAGTTTTGTTGGTACTGTCATTAGCAGTGCTGTCAGGGGCCATGGGTGGCGCAGGCTGCATTGGCTTTCCCGAGAAGGCCCCTGGTACTTACTTTTTTACAAATGAAGCACTAGCTGCAAGCCTGTTGGATAAATGGGTGGTTGGAGTGTGACCCCTTTAGAAATGGAGTGCATTAAATTCTGAGTGGTACTCTGAACGTGTAGAGCAGTGGTCTTCAAACATTTTAATGCCGCGTCCCCCACAGTGGAAAGAAAACACCATTGGGCCCCCCCCAAAAAATATCACAATTATTCTATTAAACTGGAAATGTTTAAATATGTCTGGACTTATTTAAACATTGCAGTCAAGTTCTGTTACGCAGTTAAGTTCTGTTACTGTTATAAAAATGCAATCAAATTCATGATTTGCAAGCATGCTATTCTGGTCAGGCAGACCTTACTAACGTGTAAAGGTATCCACAGTGTGATTATTAGAGATGGGGGTGGGGGCTTTGAAGAATATTTGGAGTTCCTTCCCTTTTGACACCTTCTCCCAGCCAGGACATTAATGGCAACATATGTTAGTGATGGCCCATTGCAGAGCGCCTTACTGCCACTCATTTTTTTCTACTGAAAACAAAGCACTGCTATTGGCATAATGCTTCTTTTAGCCAGAGCCTGCCCCACCCCCCCTCCGTAATCACTTGAAGCCGCCCCTAGGGTGCCGCCCCCCAGTTTAAAGACCCCTGGTGTAGAGGGACACAGTGCATAGGTGTGGAAGTGTCAGCGATACTGGTTTGGGCACCTGTACCTACAATGCTGGCACACAATGCTTGAAAATTGTTCATTCTTTGCTCCTCCCCCTCTGTCAAACTGATTAATGATTTTGTGACTCCAGAATCCATTTAAAGTGGTGATTAATTGCCCCGGGTAAATACCGGACACTAGCATGCTGGGGAAGCGCTGTGGGGCCAGATGACGGTACAAGATGCAGTGAGGGTCTCAAGATTCTTTGGTAAATACATGCGGTTTCATTTGAATGAAAAATGAGCCAGACTTCCCAAAAGCATCTGTGAACTTTTAAAATATTCCTGTACTCTTCTGGTAAAAGCAAACTGAGCAGTAGCGCACTATGCCCCGAAATAAATCAATACATGTCGTAATGCATACCACAGCGAGAAGCAGCAGAGAGGGCCTGCCTCATGCCTCCAGAGTCAATGGCCTGGGCCATGGCTACTGTCCATGAAGAAGAAGACTTAACAGCCGCCTGCCTATATGTGATGTACAACCCGGAAGTTGATTTTCACCCCTCCTTCCAGGGCCCTGCTCTAGGGCGGTGCGACCGCACCGGGCGCTGACATTTAGGGTGGGGGTGTCGTGTTTGAAAAACACCTGCTACTGCGTACCTTGCCTCCAGCAATTTTCAGGCAACAATAAAAATGTCAAGATAACTCCAGTGATTAATGTTCTTCCTAGAGAGAGAGATCTGAGGCTTGTCTAGTGGAAGTTTTGACTCGTCTAAGGTAGTGCAGTGGGTTAATATGCCTGCTGCAAAGAACGTGTACCATGCAGATCACAAAGCGCATATATGTAAATAGGTCAGTGGGTTACTGCTTTTGTCTGAGAGATGCTTTTGTTACGTGCAGTTAAAATCCTAACATAGAACAGTGAGCTATTAAGCGTCATCAAAGAGCTGCATGCCATCTACAAGGTATAGATTAGAGCGTTATGATTTTTTCCCTAGTCTTTCATTATCCAAATGTTAGAAAAAGGGTCCATTTGGATAGAAATCAATTCTGATTATTAAAGAGAACCCCCAACCATGGCAGTAAGTTTTACATTCTGAATTTGAGCATCTCCAGACCAAGCACTATTAAACTATACTGCCTACCAGTACGGATGACATGTGACTCACACCATGTAGGCCTCTTTCTTATGTAACATTTCCTATACACTGATTTACAAACCTATGATTGATTGACTCTGTGTAGTGTGTGTGATTTAAAGTGCTCTGACACCCTACACTGATATGAGAGGCGCTATAAAAAGAATTAAATGCATCTGAGAGAGAGTGGTTATGGAGACTTTAGGGATACTGTTAAACAGTGGTAGTGAGGGAATCCGCTAAAGCCGGTACTGTCTCCATCATTAATCCTTTTCCCTGCTTTCCTTTTAAGTCCCTCATGCTAGAAACATAGGACAAAATGATGCAGCGCTTGTGGAGGTTCTACCCACCAACGCAATATCTGCTCAACCATAGCCACTCACCCACAAAGCCCATTCGTTTTAATGACTGTGTCATTGGCCCTCGGTCACCATCACAGTGGGGTTCTGATCTGCCGTCAATGCTTGAGGCCCCGGAGTGTGGGGAGACAGCTGCGCGGGGCCCCTGGTGGAGTGGGGCTCCCCTGTTGCACAAGTAAGAATGTGGTGCCTCTCCTTCCTTGGCTCATCATGGTATTTACGTCAACCAGTTTGACGCCTGCGTCTTAACCATAATTTTACAGTACTGTTGGCACCCATGATTCTGTGATGCAGCTCCGGCAATATATAGCCATACACAAGTTGTAAGCCGCTTGAACAGTATGGGCCACCCACTGGTCTCTGCCAAGCAGAACTGTAGCTTTGGGTTCATGATATAGAGATTGCTCTCCGAAGTCACTGTGAGAAGTTGGCCTGGCATATGCTGTCCACTAATTATAGTGGGCACCTTGCACCAGTCCAAACAACCCCTTATTGGAGATAGGTTAAAGACAACCTTATTGAAAGCTATACTAGTGGTAGCTATGGAGAGCAGCCTTCAGGCTAAGTCTTGAAGGAATGTAAAGCAGCTTGTTTTACCAGTCTATAATCTCTTGAGTGATCAAATGAAAGAGCACCACACCAGGTATATATTCAAAATATATGTATTTATTGCTAAACACACCCCTCTAGTCTCTTTATGAGGCTAGAGTTCAAGTACATAAGTTAGAAGTTATTTAAACACAGTAATAGCACAAATACACGTTTGGGCCCTAGGGGCGTACTCAAACCATATACCAATAAAGTGGTATAAGAACCACGACTGAACTAGACACTAGGCCTAGAGCCTCTAGAAGTGCTTGGACCACAAGGAACCACCCAAGGTAGTGACACAGGGGACCCACGGGGGACGCGTGCAGTGTAAATACACAACCGCGATACGCCGTTGACTTCTATGGAGAAAGTCGTGATCGGGAAATTAAAGAAAAGGGACACTTAAAGGAGGACTTGGAGCAAACCCTTTGAGATCTAGTACTTTGAAGAGTCTCTACCCACGGGAGCACCGGAGTACTCGTGTTACCTCATCCAGGGAAGCCGGGTGCATAGGTGTCTTTCGGGGTCGGGTTTCGTCGTCGATTTGAATGGCGATCTGCTGCAAAGTGCTGCTGGCGACCAAGTGAAAAGTGTCCGGGTGGATCCAAGAGTGGATCGGAGTTCTGAAGAACCTGAAAGCAGAGGGGACAGAGTCTGGGTCACTAGCCAGTGACCAGGAAGGCGATGGACAGATGCCCACCGATGTCGAGTGCTTCAGGTGCGTTGACGGTCATCTTGACTCTTCAGTCACGAGGTCCAGGAGGCGTTGTCGGCGACCAGGAGCAGGATTCGGGCTGGTTCACGATGTCTGTCGAGTGCTGAGGTGTCGGCGACCGGATTGGACCCAACAAGCCTTGGCAACGGCAAGTCTTGAGGAAGATGTAGATCGTCGATGGTGCAGACCAGCAAGGTCTGTGGAACTCACCCAGCGAGGGTAAGTGAGGGCAGGCCTGGAGCAACCAGGATGCCAAGTAAGAAAAGGATTGGCCTTTGTTAAGGGCTACTAGCCAACGGGCTAGCGACCGCGAAGGAGCCTCGTGACGCCGCACGTGGAGCTGGCTTACAGGACACTCGTGGAGTGGGGGCCAGTGATCTTCGGTGCAGGTAGTACTGGAGGCTAGGGCTACTCGGAGCCCAAAGCACGACTTCTTGGGAGACCCAGAAGATGGTGCACTTGCAAATGTGCTCGGTGTCCAGGGGTCACGGTCTCAAGTCACCCACGATAGCCACGGGCCTTAGCTTTGCTGGGGACTCAGGGTAGCCTCGGGGAAGTCTGAGAATCCACCTCTGGTGATGCGATGACTTCGGCGTCCGACGGGAGCTTCAGAGATGCGAACCGGACAGATGCTTCTTTGGTGCCTGCCAAGCAGGGGAGTCACTCCTTGACCCCAAGGGAGATTCTTCAGTCCTCTAATCTTGTCGTAGAGCGTCGAAGGTCCAGGATTCAGTGTCAGAGTTTCGTCCAGGTATAATCTAAAGTCCTAAGGACTGGGTTCCTACTTTTATTCTAAAAATAGGGGTTGGACTACTCTGTGGTCCCACCTATGGGTGGGTCAGGGCAGAGGGGTGGCTACACCCCTTTCCCTTTGTCCAGTTCGTGCCAAAGCAGGGGCTGGAAGCCCCTGATCCGGTTTGAACTGGGGTATGCACAGGGACACCAAATGTGCCCCCAGTGCAGGACTTCAAAGCACACAGATGGTGCTCCCGCCCAGCCCCAATACACATTATCCTGTCTGGGGAGGTGGTCACACCTCCCTGGGACAGGAAACCTATTGTCGAGGCCTCCCCTGCCGGAGTTTCGTCCAGCAGCAGGAGGCCAGACTCGTGTCTGTGGCAGCAGCATCTATTTTGTGATGCCAGGGCTTTGGAGAGAAGTTACCGGGTTAGTCAGAGTTAACATGTCTTTCCCTCTAGAAGGGTGGAATGCTACCCCGCCGCCAGAATTGGCGGGGGGTAGTATTCCAAGATGTTTGACACCAAACACGACATGTTTAGGTGCAGCCATTCCAAAGTTAGCATTTTACCGCGAGGATATAATGCGCTTAAGAGTATATGGTCAGGCTGCACTACAAACAGCATCAGAGATGGTCTCCGAACGCTGCAGAGGGGCCCTGCTCATGCAGGGGCACCCTCTCACATAGGAACCATGCACTCTGCCTTCAGGATTGATAAGGCCTGCCTTAGGAGTGACTTATAGGTTTATATGTGTGTATGTATTTAGTGATATAGGTAACCTATATCACAGTAAGGAGTGCATGCACCACCTTACCCAGGCTGCAGTAGCAGACCTGTGGTGTCAGTTTGGATGGCCTTCCAGGGGTGGCATAATACATGCTGCAGCCCCTGGTAGGCCTCTGAGGTACCTATGCCCTTGGTACATAGTATACCATATACTAGGGACTTATAAGGGCACTCCAGATTCCAATCAGTGATGTGCCTAAGGCACATGGAAACCTTTACAGAGAAGCAGATAGACTGGGGCCCTGAATAGCAGGATCCCAGTCCAACTAAGTCATAAACCAGCAAAACACCATAAAAAAAGTGGGGGCAACCATATAGTCAGATTCCACCTTCCTACAGTCACTATATGTCCAGTTAGTAATTTTATGTCACATTGCATTAGCCGTTGCCATTGGGTGTTATGAAAGGTGTGGCTTCCTGGCGGTGAATCTATGCACTTTTGTTATTAAGAATCACAGAGCACGTTCTATACAGAGAAGCCCCAAGAGATGTCCAACTTGTGTATGAGCAGCACATGGCTAAGTTCTACTTTCACATCTTTTAATAAACAAATGTTGTCATTTCCATTAGTGATAGAATAATTCTAAACAAATAGAAGAAAGCACCAGAGTGAATCTTTAGACCAGTGGTGATCCCGCAGCATGATCCCACAGTGCCTCGAGACCCTCACGGATGAAGCAGACGCGCTTTACAAATCCTGATTGATTGAAGTCCTGATTGATTGGTGTATCTCCCCAACTGCATCCCATTCACGATTATATTGATTGACCTTGATCTGATCTTACTGTGACTGAAGTCCCATCCTTGCACTTAATAAATTGGCTTTTCCAGAGCAATGGATTTATTCGTATCCCAAAACCAACCCTCCAAAGAGGGGGAGATCAGCTGTCTCCCAGGGATGAGCAATGTCCTGTTGAGACAGCACAAGGCCCAGGTTAAGATGGCTTGTCTAATAGTGACAGGCATCAATATCTTTGAGTTATGGAAGAGAGTTAACTTATGGGAACAACTCACTTGACACCCCTGTGCCCCACAAATGGCCCTGGTAACACCTGCCCAAAAGTTGTGACTCAATAGAAATCCTCATTTATAAGACACAGAAGGCAAGTGAAGGTGAAGTTTCTCTTCATCTGCTGGAGTCTTCTTACGGTGTTATAAATTTTATTAAAGTAGTTGAAATGGATTACTGTACTGCGAGCCGTAATGGCCACTTTCCTGTGTGACATCAATGTGTCCTTCCAACCCTCCTCAGAGAGAGCACAGGTGGGAAGGTACCAGGTGCGTTAATGACGAGATCCGTAGATCTGCTTTCATGTTTTGAAATACTTTGGGCCATGGCAGAGCTTCGTCCACCAAAGAACCTTGTCTCCACTTCACAAGAAACAATTCTTAAATTTTAATGTTTAAGTGTTGTTGATTTGACAATCATGAGGCTTCTACCATAGTGGTCATGACCCATGCACTTCTCTGATCACCATACCTAGACCTTTGAGAACTTCACTGACTATGGTTTTATTTCAAAAAGTTATGGAACAATGGGGCAACCCGATAGACCACTGGACCCTGGTAAAATGTAGTACAAAAGGTAAGGTCACAGTGGAAAACAGTCATAATAAATAACAAACACAACAAATGATCTGTGTGTTCAATCAAAGTCACGCACCACCATTAACTCATTACACCAATGATTGTGATTTTATTTCATCACATTATTGAGATAAATCAAATTATACGGTACAATGTATTACACATTTAAATTATTAAAAGGCAGGTGCACACAGGGTGAAGTGACAAGTGCATAGACATAAATGATAAATCATAACACAGTTGGGTAGATGCAGATATACACGCTCTGTCATCTGGGTTTGACAATAAAACAAAATACTGTCGACGTTTCGACCCCAGCTAGCTGTTTGTCCATTGTCTCCGGCAGCCCACAGCCATAGGTTACTGATCAACCTTGGCTTGCATTTTTCGGACTACGACCACTTGTGAAAATTCTGAGAGCGCACAAGGCCCAGCTTCAAAAATCCCCAGCCTGAAGTTTTCTCGCTGCTTGCTTTTGGTGCCCACTACCTTCCCTCACCTCAGTCCTGATGAAGACCCCACCCCCCAACGCGCAAAGTTTGTTGTTTTACATAGGGGTCGAAACGTCGACAGTATTTTGTTTTATTGTCAAACCCAGATGACAGATCGTGTATATCTGCATCTACTCAACTGTGTTATGATTTATCATTTATGTGTATGCCAGACATCTGGCTGGATAGGCTGTTATTACTGATTGCTGATGTATATATGCGCACTACTGTTCCTCTTTCACATCACTTTCCACAAATCCCTCCTATGCACTTGTCACTTCACCCTGTGTGCACCTGCCTTTTAATAATTTAAATGTGTAATACATTGTACCGTATAATTTGATTTATCTCAATAATGTGATGAAATAAAATCACAATCATTGGTGTAATGAGTTAATGGTGGTGCGTGACTTTGATTGAACACACAGATCATTTGTTGTGTTTGTTATTTATTATGACTGTTTTCCACTGTGACCTTACCTTTTGTACTATGATTTTATTTCAGCGTGTGGTAATAGAGTTCCACTTTCTTGCCCTCGCATTCAGAGTGTCTCTTGGACATTCCGCGCTGGATGCCGTGGAGCATGTTAGTACTGAATGGTGCTACAAATGAAATTATGCTAGTTGGGCTAGCCAACAGATCTCAACTCTGTTCGTATGCAATCGATCACTGAGATGAACCCAATCAAATTCTGTGTTGTTCAAAATTTCGGAATGTGGTTTATCTCAATCCATCAATGAAGAAGCAGATCTTTTTTTTCTTTCTTTCAAGAATTTTTTTATTCATTTCGTTAAAAAGTACATTACAAACATTGTACCAATAATTAATCCTGGTAAGTGAGTCAGCATCTCAGACATGTCATGAAACAGGAATACTTACATGCAAAGGGACCATCATTAACACAAAAAATACAGTAGGAATAATGGCCAGTTATACCTACTCTCCTGAACATCCGCCCCTACCCTTGTAGCTACGTATAACTGCTAGGCCTCAGAATCATGCTCGCCCCCCAGAGCCTCCTTCCTCCTCGCCGAATCTGGCTAGAAGCCCATTCCATGTTTGCAGGTCCTCCTCCGCCTTCTCATCCCTCCTGCATTGACGGAGCCTGACCTCTTCGGCTATCACCTATTCTGTTACATCTTTAATCCATCCCTGTTCCCAGGGTCCTAAAGAACTCATCCATAAAATGGCCACTCTTTCTTTTTGTTAACAGCAGTGCCAGTTTTACAAATTTCGATTCCATTTTCCTTCCCCTTTGTTTCCTAATGGACCCAAGCAGGCAAGTGCTAAGAAGCAGATCTTTGAAGTTGAGAAGGCCTGCATTTACATCCTTATCTTGCAAAAAAAACAACTCCTTTCCTAGATACCTACAATAGAATCATAGTAATAAGGGTCACAATTAGACCTAGACAAACTAGTTTCTCTGAATAACATGAAGTTTTGGTGATATGGACAAACATTTCTCATGTCCGAGTTTTTGTTCTTCCAGAGGGAAAGCATTGATCAAGGTATGATAAGCCCTGCTGGTTAGGAAAGGCCAATGCAGTGTTTTAATGTATTACGCCTTTGGGGGAGGCCACACCCATAATGGGCAATGCTGTTTTTTTCAGACTTCCTGGGTCGCATAGAGCAGTCTAGAATTTTTGGGAATATTTAAAAGATTTTGATTGGGCGATCTCTAGGACCTGTGGATGTTTCTAGTTGCAGGCCTTTCGATACCCTTACTTGTTTGTCACCTAGTTGACATCTGTGAGGATTAATAGAGTTGTTCTAAGTAGTGAAGTTGGTTTTTACATATTAAATATTATCCATTAACATGGCATTAACACGTAGTCCCACTAATGTTATTTATAGAGAAAAATAGTTTATTCACATTTAGATTTTATTATAGCTAATGCTCTGTGACAAATGACCATTTTATTTCTAAGCAAGCTTGAGTTATAATATTGCTGCATACAATATTCTTTACCTTTTTCCCAAGTGCAGAAATGTTTTCTTTTCTTTGTAATTATCGTAGAATGTTGTTTGAATGAATACCACATTCAAGAGACACCTGGAGTGTGCAGACTAGTACATGTAGCTTATCTTGTTACAAATAGTGTACGTTTGAAGGGCCCAAAGAGAAGCTTGTGTTGTGAGAAACCTTGAGAACCTATTGAGTATGTAGTTGTATCATTTTGCTTCAACTTAATTGGACAGTTTTCCTCAGAACTGCCTTAAGCTGTGCAACTCTTAGAACTCTTTGAGCTTTTAAGTGTGCTCTCACAGAGGAAGGCCTTATTGTTCTTCTTTCCCAATCCTTTTTACCCTTTGAAGGTGACACCATGCTGGCTCGTCCTCCGATTTATAAGTCTTTGATTTAACCCGATTTGCGTATTATTTGATGCTCATGCATTCTGATTATTAACTGCTACTAATCTGATTTTTGCCTTCTGTAAATCATTTCATTTAATACACGGTTTGATACTAAAGTATGCTCCGTCCTTTTTGTGGCACCTAAAGTGCTGCACATAATGCTGAAGGTATTGATTTGTTAGCCAGGCTCAGATGTGGCCATCAAGATCCTTAGGGGGTTAACACCGCTCCTGGTCTATCCAGAGAAGCACCTATTCTGTTACATCTTTAATCCATCCCTGTTCCCAGGGTCCTAAAGAACTCATCCATAAAATGGCCACTCTTTCTTTTGTTAACAGCAGTGCCAGTTTTACAAATTTCGATTCCATTTTCCTTCCCCTTTGTTTCCTAATGGACCCAAGCAGGCAAGTACTAAGAAGCAGATCTTTGAAGTTGAGAAGGCCTGCATTTACATCCTTATCTTGCAAAAAAAACAACTCCTTTCCTAGATACCTACAATAGAATCATAGTAATAAGGGTCACAATTAGACCTAGACAAACTAGTTTCTCTGAATAACATGAAGTTTTGGTGATATGGACAAACATTTCTCATGTCCGAGTTTTTTGTTCTTCCAGAGGGAAAGCATTGATCAAGGTATGATAAGCCCTGCTGGTTAGGAAAGGCCAATGCAGTGTTTTAATGTATTACGCCTTTGGGGGAGGCCACACCCATAATGGGCAATGCTGTTTTTTCAGACTTCCTGGGTCGCATAGAGCAGTCTAGAATTTTTGGGAATATTTAAAAGATTTTGATTGGGCGATCTCTAGGACCTGTGGATGTTTCTAGTTGCAGGCCTTTCGATACCCTTACTTGTTTGTCACCTAGTTGACATCTGTGAGGATTAATAGAGTTGTTCTAAGTAGTGAAGTTGGTTTTTACATATTAAATATTATCCATTAACATGGCATTAACACGTAGTCCCACTAATGTTATTTATAGAGAAAAATAGTTTATTCACATTTAGATTTTATTATAGCTAATGCTCTGTGACAAATGACCATTTTATTTCTAAGCAAGCTTGAGTTATAATATTGCTGCATACAATATTCTTTTACCTTTTTTCCCAAGTGCAGAAATGTTTTCTTTTCTTTGTAATTATCGTAGAATGTTGTTTGAATGAATACCACATTCAAGAGACACCTGGAGTGTGCAGACTAGTACATGTAGCTTATCTTGTTACAAATAGTGTACGTTTGAAGGGCCCAAAGAGAAGCTTGTGTTGTGAGAAACCTTGAGAACCTATTGAGTATGTAGTTGTATCATTTTGCTTCAACTTAATTGGACAGTTTTCCTCAGAACTGCCTTAAGCTGTGCAACTCTTAGAACTCTTTGAGCTTTTAAGTGTGCTCTCACAGAGGAAGGCCTTATTCTTCTTCTTTCCCAATCCTTTTTACCCTTTGAAGGTGACACCATGCTGGCTCGTCCTCCGATTTATAAGTCTTTGATTTAACCCGATTTGCGTATTATTTGATGCTCATGCATTCTGATTATTAACTGCTACTAATCTGATTTTTGCCTTCTGTAAATCATTTCATTTAATACACGGTTTGATACTAAAGTATGCTCCGTCCTTTTTGTGGCACCTAAAGTGCTGCACATAATGCTGAAGGTATTGATTTGTTAGCCAGGCTCAGATGTGGCCATCAAGATCCTTAGGGGGTTAACACCGCTCCTGGTCTATCCAGAGAAGCACTCTATGGTTAGTTCATTTGCATAAAGAAAAGCGCTAGCAAATCCACCAGCCTATAATGTTGTTTATCACTAAGGCTCAGGTTGTCAGCCATGTTATGCTGCCTTGATGATATTTCCTCAAGTGTTTGGATAGGATATAACTCAGAATTAAAAAAAATAGTTTCAAAAAAATCAATGCTTTTCTACCCCGCCACCCCCAGATAAAAAAATATGTATTTTGTTTTAATTGATGGTTACTACATTATCTTTTGTTCACATTTTACCTTCTAAAATCCAAGGGTGCTGCTATGGCTTTGCGTGAATATGCTCGCTGCTGGAGTCCAGCCCCATTACCTGTTAGTCTTAAGGGACTCTGCAAGTGATGAGAAAGAAGTGGAACACAGGGAGCTCTAGCAGATAATGCCTGTGAATATTTGTCTCTACTCCGCGCATACTGCGGCAGAGGCTCAAGGGAATGTTTTCCTCCTGTCAGTCTTGCTCGGAGCAGTTTCTAAATCTCCATGGAAAATGAATTGGAATGGGGATTACATTTTCTCTGCGTGAAGTGTGGATAGAAAGGTTTACCGAACAGCTCAAGCTTTTCAAAATGGAGAGGAGAGGGCGATACAGATTAAAGAATCAATGGCAGTCGTTGTGCCTCATGCTCCTGGCCTCATCTTCTAGCTGTGTGAATAGTGCTCATTTGTAGCCACCTGACCTCATCGGTTACTCACAGCAGGATAAACCAATGGCATGCGTGTGCAGGTGTTTGGGGCTCTTTAGGACCTCTAGTGGTCAGTTCAGGCAATGCTGTCAAAACTTTTTTTAGCAACGTGATTTGCAATCACCCCACCCACTCCCACACCCAGGGGTGGGAGAAACCTTTCAAAAGTACCCCTTGACTCTTCATCAATCTTCCATGGCAAATTGGGCAATTTGCGTGTTAAGTTTCAATCCAGTATGCAACCTACAAAAAACCTTTTAAATCCTTACCACAAATGGAGGCATGACTGATAGAGAAAGAGATGATGCAGAGTGAGAAATGAGATTGAAAATAAAGTTGAGAATAAGTTTAAAGGACAGGCAAGACAGCACTGCAAAAAACAAATGCTGTAGTAAGACAGCTCCTTTGGTTCATATTCCTGCTGAAGAGATCCATGCGTAACCTGCAGATGACTTAACCTAATCCATGTAAAACAGCATGTGTGTTGCTGAGAATAGGGTTCTGCTGTTGTCCCGGTGAAGGCACAAGCAACTAACTCATCCAATCTTGCCCTACCCTTTGCATGGTGGTTCTCTTCCTCTGCTGGGGTTACATCCCCACTGACAGAACAACATACATTTTGCTAGGGTTCTCTAACCTCCTTAAGGAGTATAATACCCGTGACACTGTAACATACCCTTCGCCAGGGTTACATACCATATACTCGGGTTACCTACTCTCTATAGGCGAATATGTCCTCGACTAGAGTGACTTGCTCGCTGGATACCCCTTAAAGAAGTTACATATACTCTTTGGAATGTTTGCATAGCACATGCAAGAGTTACAAGCCTTGTTTTTGGATCACACATATACAGACGCTTAGGGAAGTTTGCAACCCACATGCAAGAGTTGCACACCTTGCATTCACATCACACATAACCTTCCAGTTTTGTAAGTCATCTGTCAGTGTTGTATAGATTCTATCAGTACTATGCATCCTCTAGCAACATCACAAACCATCTGCCGGTACTAAGGATCCTTTTTCATGTTTGCATACTCTTTTCAGGGCGAAATGCCCAATACCGCTGCTGCAAACCCATTGGCATTGCAGCCTGCCCAATACTGACTGGACACACCAGGCACCAATTTTACAACCCTTGGGGGAGTATTCAACGTTCTAATAGAATTACATTCCATCTACCACAGTTTTCAACTGCCAATGCTATACACTATGTACCACATTTGAAGTCCCTATGCTAGGTTTGCAAGTCCTCCGTCATATAGTATGCAAAGGTACCTTATAGGGGCATTTTGCAGACTGGGGTACAAGGTCCTATGGAGACTTCATGTAAATTTGATAACTAGTGCTTTACTATAGACGGGCGATGACCTGGTAATGTGTGCCTATTTGGACTTTGTTGCGGCTTCACAATGCATCTTTTAGTGGAGTGACATGCGACTCGGCAGTGTGCAAATGAGGGCCCCATTAAAAGTGCCCGTAGAGCGCTCTACTGGGACATTGGTCAGACTGGGCGCTATGTGCTAACTGGAACTTTCAGAAAATCTGCCAATCTGTGCTTTACTCTGGTTTTTTTGTTTAAACCGAACAACACGTGCTTACATGGGGCGTTGCACTAAGTGATAAGAAATAAGAAAGAACGTTTCGGGGGAAAAAAAAAGAGAGAGAATGAAACCAAACGCACTAGGTCACAGATTCTGCGTTAGATCTCATTGCACACGTACATTAGTGTGATGAGATTTTACCTCACATCATGGGTTTAACCCTTTGTTCTCAGCTGTTAACTGGCGACCATCCACCGAAACACGATGCATCAACGTGTAGTGAGTTTTTTTTTTTTTTAACTATGCTTTATACTCTGTCTATTGTTCCTTAGTTATATCCAGGCAGCTAGGCCCCGATTTATACTTAGGTAAAGTTACCACCTACACCGAGGTTTACTGACCCCTTCACTTTTGGAAATTCTAGACATCCCTCAATCAATCAGGGGTTTGTTAAAGCGCGACTACTCACCCGTAAGGGTCTCAAGGCGCTAGGGGTGGGGGTGAGGTGCAGGTTCCATTCCATCAAGGAGGGGGTCTGTTGAAGAGCCAGGTTTTGAGGTTTCTTGCGAAGATGGGGAGCGATGTTGTCTGTCTGAGGTGGAGCGGAAGGACGTTCCATGCTTTGGCCGCGAGGAAGGAGAAGGAGCGGCCTCCCGATCTGGTCTTTCTGGTGCGGGGGACCACGGCGTAGGAGAGCTGGGCTGATCGTAGGGTCCTTTGGGGTGCGTGGAATTTGAGTCGGCTGTTCCTCCAGGCCTTTTCGAGGCGGCGGCATGTGCGTCTGGACTCTCGAAGTTCGGTGGTAAACCATCTGGCTTTCTTGGCGCGGGTATTGTTGTTTTTCTTGAGGGGGGCTATGGTGTTGGTGCTGTCCGAGATCCATCTATGCAGGGTTCGGGCTGCGGTGTTGGGGTCGTCGTTTTCCGCGATGGTTGGGGTGGAGTTGTTGAGTGAGGAGGTGAGCTGGTCGTCGGTGATTTTGGTCCAGTTTCTTCGTGGGAGCAGGTGCTGGTGTCTGTGGATGTTCTGAAGGTGAAGTGGACGCAACGATGGTCGGTCCATGGGAGTTCGGTGGTGTGGCTGAAGGTGATAGAGTTTCCTGTAGTGAAGAGGGGGTCGAGGGTGTGTCCTGCTGAGTGCGTGGGATCGGTCACGATCTGGCGGAGACCAATGTTGTGGAGGTTGTCCAGGAGGGATGTGGTGTTGGGGTCCAGTTGGTTGTCGAGGTGGAAGTTGAGGTCTCCCAGCAGGGTGTAGTTGGTGGATGCGATGGCCTGCGGGGAGTTAATGTCCGTGATGGAGTTGGCGAAGGGTCCGCGGTGTCCAGGGGGTCGGTAGATGAGGGTTCCTCGGAGGGTGGCAGTGGGGGTGGCCAGTATCTTGAAGTGAAGGTGTTGCATCAGTTCTGTGGGCTTATCGGGGAGTGTGCTCAGGCGGAGGCTGGATTTGTGGACGATGGCGATTCCTCCTCCTGGGCGGGTGCGGCGGTCCTTCCTGGAGATCTTGTATTCTTGGGGGATGGCGATGGCGATGTCCGGTCCCGAGGTGGTGTTGGTCCAGGTTTCGGTGAAGAACGCTACGTCCGGGGTGGTGCTTTCGAGGAGGTCCCAGATTTCGGTGGCGTGTTTGTGGAGGGATCGGACATTGAGGAGGATGCTTTACAGGGTCTTCGGTTCGGTTGTGTTCTTGTGGGCGGGTTGTGCTGGATCCGTGTTCTTGGCGGTGCTGCAGGTGTGCCGGCAGCGGTGACAGCTGAAGGGTCCGTGGGTGTCGGCTGGTGATGCTAGCTTGCAGTTGTTGTTGCGGCCTGGGTTGAGTGCGTGGAGTGCTGCTAGGTCGTAGCGTTGGCGGGGCGGAGGTCCAGGGTTCCTGGCACTGGTCGCAGTTGGGTTGCAGACGGGCCCAGACGGGCTTGCCTTTGACGCGCCTTCGTCGCGCCAGCAGCGCTCCCGCTGCCCACTGCCGCTGCGCGGCCGCCATTAAGTTGGGGTCGGGGAGGGCTGGACAGCTGGGAGGCGGGAGCGGGTAGGGGAGCTGGATTGGGCCGGTCGCGCTGGGTGGGAGGGGCCGCGGGGGCAGCAGCGGCGGGGAAAGGTAAAGAGAGGAAATAAGGGATAAAGAAAAAAGGGAAAATAAGCAGAAATAAGGCACAAAAGAGCAGAGATGCAGAAAAGTGCAGAAAGGTGAAAGCTAAAAGAGGGTAGAAAAACGAGTGAAAACAAGTGAAAGAGCAGAGCGAGAGGAAGGGAAAATGAGCAGAAATAAGGCACAAAAGAGCAGAGATGCAGAAAAGTGCAGAAAGGTGAAAGATAAAAAGGGTAGAAAAACGAGTGAAAATGAGTGAAAGAGCAGAGAGAGAGGAAGGAAACAGAGGTCCACTGGACCACCAGGGATGAGGTGCAGGGAAACCTGCGGGTGGAGGAGGGCCTCGATCACCAACACTCGAGAGTGCAGGGGCAGGGGCAGGCCTCACTTAATGGTGGAGCTGCGAGGGTGGGAGAGCAATTTCACTGACAATGAGTCAGTGGTCTTGCTCGCCTGTCCCTCCTGAGTTTAGTGGCAACTAGGTCATGGCAGTGTAGAGGTTGACATCAGAGCAGTGGTAATGCTCCTGCAGTGTGGTCTGTGGTCTTGTCAGTGGCGTAGCTAGCCCTTTAGCCGCCCGTGGCGGTCCCTGCATATGCTGCCTCACGGCGGCAGCATTGAAGAACGGGGGGAGTGTGCTGGAGAGATTCCTCCAATTGCTGCCCCGCAATGATGAACGGGGTGGGGCTGGCGATTGCTGCCCCAAGACGGCAGGTAAAGCGGGGGGAGGCCGCCCCCTGTCTTCCCCTTGCTACGCCACTAGGTCTTGTTCCACCAGGTAGCTCTAGAGGGCCAGCTAACTGAGCTGGTGATAGCGACTGGGGTTGGATGTACTCCCTGCCCTGCCCTAGTAAATCTCTGGCAACCTATTTACCCCGTCACTGCTATTCAGTCATGGCCGTTCAGAAGGAGTAGGTGCACGGACTGCCCAAGCCCAGGAGAGATGGTTCATCCTGAAGATATCGCTCTTCTTAGGATACAAGGTCCCTTTACATGACCCCTCAAAGCTATTGGTGAATACGCCTTCCCACAGGCCTACCACTCATGTGCCCTAGGCCGTGGAGGAGACCCTGGGGATTCTTCATGTCTACGGTCCGTGGGAACTACCAGAAGTCCATGAGCCATGGAGGGCAACAAAGGGTTCTGTCAGCTCTGAGGAGGTGGTGCCTCCCCTCAACCACCTTCTGCATAGCTTGGGCACCATGGTCAGAATCAGGTAGTGAGTACCGCTACCAGACTATAACCTGAATATAGCTGGAAGTCATGAAGTGGAGGTGGGAATATCACTGCCAGCCTCTAAATCAGGCAGCTGGGTGGTGAGAGTGTATCAGGAGGAGGCATGTCCCTCTGCCCATCGAACACTAAGGACCTCCTTATGAGTCTTGCTGTAATCCCACAGTGCTGGTAAAAAGTGGCACCGACCTCATTGTGATTATGAGATCTGCAGTAACTGAGCAGTATTTCACTCAGAGACTTTTCTGTTAGCAGGCAAAGTCCCTGGGTGAAAACAGGCAGGAATAGTTGTGGAAATGCCTTTTCACACATATCATGCCCCAGTGGCGGCTGGCATGTACTGAGGGGGGTGAAGCGAGTGACACAAAAAGAAATAAATAAAATACACTTCCCTTCCTGCACAACGCAATGTCCTCCTCTTTAGGCCTTCTCTCAAGGCAAGGTCCAAATGGGGGACCCAGCTAACTCACCTAACCAATCGTGGCGCTGCTCTCACCATCATGAGAGCAGCTCCAGGATTGGAGGGAACGAACTCACTCAGCACTCTCAAGAGCACTGGAGGCCAGCGCTTTCTTTATCCCAGCTGTCTAAGACAGCTAGGTTAGAGAAGTTTAAAATGCGCATGTCTGACTGGCCGTCACAAGACGGCCTGCCAAAGAGACAAGCGCATTTTAAACTTTAGCGCACCGCTCCCTGCTGCCACTCGGCAGCACTGACCCCGCCCTGTCCTGTCTCTCAGTTCAGGACAGGTTGGTTACTGAAAAATAAAATCCTAATAAATAAACTTTATTACCATTTTATTTTTCAGCTCTGGCCTGGGGCTTTTCTTCGTGGGGAGACCCTCCTCCGCTCAAACAGAGGAGCCGCCCCCAGAAACTTGAAACAGGGTGTACTTCCACCACCACCAGATTTCCCAATGTCCCTAGTATGCAGTAAACCCTAAAGGGCGAAATATGGGGCCATTCAGTGCTCAGCTTCTAATGGGCTACTAAATGGGGCTCTGACTGTAAAGCATTCATCTTGCCAACAGGAATCCCTATAGAGGGAACACTTACATGCTAAACGTTCAGGCTTAAAGCTGCATTGCCATTAAAACTAATTGTGCAATTACATAACACTAAAAATTACATTCCAGAAATAGTCGTTTTAACACTCCCGAAATGTAATGCACTTTTACTTCGGTAATTGCCAGATAAATATTAGACGTTTCCTTATGAAATACTTCCTAGGTGGCCTGAAAAGCGCTTTCCAGCCAATCCCCGCATCCAATTACTTCGCGGCGGTACATTCTGGATTGGCAATTAATGGCGGCGTCGCCGCGTGCCCTACAGAAGCACCACAGGGCTACAGGCAGGCAGCCCAGCGGGGCGCGAGAAGCTAAAATGGTGTATTTAAAGGTCAGGGAAACGGCTTCATGCATCCGCGCCAGGCAGCGCCAATCCAGTCAGTAATATCCGCACAAATGTGTTTTTTTTGCCCTGAATTGTTGCAACAATACTGTGCAAAAATTAAATTTGATGTCCAAATACATAGGAATGTGGTGGGTGACGAAAGAGACTTTTCTGGTGGCGACAGCTGACATTTTGCTCTCATGGAGCATGTTCTTCAGCAATCCGAGGCTCTTAATAAGTCAGCATCGTCACGATCAATGGGTCCCTGAGAGATGAGCCGGCTAAGGTCTCGGTGAAAGCGCCAAGTAGAATTTGAGCTTTTTGGCTTTTTGTCATAATTAATGTCAGGGTAAAAATACTAAAGAAACATAAGTGGAGGGGAATGCATTTATTTCCACCCTACCACAGCCTAATGTTTTGTGTAATCCCCTATGAAGCAATCTGTCGCTAATCTGGAACACATTCAAGCTTTTCATACATTTTTTATTAGTTTTGTTTTCGATTCTCTAAATATTAGGATTGAAACCCTGCATAAGTGTCTAAATAAAGCTCAGTGGGTCAAGCACTCATTGCTGAGATCTGTGTGAGATCTACAGTTTATGGCAGCATGGATTTAACCTTCTGAGGTCCATAAATTGATTAACATATCAGATTGTTTAACAGTAATTGGCTACAAATATGTGGTGAAGCAAAGTCATCATCATTTATTTGCACTTAATAATATGCAGGGGCGTAGTGAACCGCACTTCAGCAGCTACAGCAGGGTGTGTTTTTTTATGGGCCTCGTATTTGCAACTTGGCAGGTAAAAGATCATAATTAACTAAAAGGAAAAAAGAATGTTTGGTTGCTACAAAAGAGAGAAGGGTGGGTGAGTGGATGCATGAGAGGGCGAAAGGATGGATGAGTGGGTGGATGGAAGGATGGATGAATGGGTAAAAGGATGGATGAGTGGGTGAAAGGATGGGTGGGTGAGAGGATGTGTGACTCGGTGGGTGGCTGAGTGGGTGAAACGATGGGTAGATGGGTGGATGACAGATTAAATGGAAATCTGAGAGGATGGATCAGTGGGTAAAAGGATGACAGAGAAAATAAAAATCTGAGTGGATAGAAGGATGTCACAGTAAATGGAAATCTGAGAGGATGGATGGATGAATGAATGGATAAACAAAAGTAACAATTGATGGCTGAAAGGTTTTATTTCCTTTCCGTGAGACTAAACACTGATTATATTCCTGCTCATAGTTACTCTCTAGAGACAGTTCATTCCTCTTTTTCTTGATTGGAACCTTCATTTGGTTCTGCTTGAGATTCCATGCCTGCTGACACCTGATGCTTATGATTTTCTAGATTTTAACCGGAATGAAATAGCATACATCTTCATGTAACCAACTTCTGCCTATAATAACTGAACTTTTCTTTGTTTATTTGACTTGCCTGGCTGATTTATGGCCAGGTGATTATTGATTTATAATTGAATTTACTGATTTGACAATTGTAACCATACTAATTTGTTAATGAACCCTTGCGGTTTGCAAAATTACTCTTCTCTGTCATTCCTGTGAGGTAAGTTCTGCTTCACTGTTATTGGTATACTGCTGGGTTTATGAGTTAAGCCTCAGTTGAAGGTAAAGGTCCATTCCAGCAAACAGAGGAGATTCAGGTTTGTGGCAGGTTTGCTCGGTGCAAACACCATGCTTTTCTCTCACGCTTTCATATGTTGCACTTAATGTATGTTGGGTAAAGGGCACCATTTAGAGCAGGTTTTTATTATTATTATTGTATGGGAATGTGTTGTTCTCTCCAACATTGTTCTCTGCTGGTGTTTACTTTCAATGAGAGTGCAAAAAAACATCCCACAGACCATAAGCAATCACCCGGAATGTGACTTGGTTCTCTGATGTGGGTGACTGGGAGAGACACATACAGCAATCACTGGGCAAGTGGCCGGAAGGTGCCCCTTTCCACAGTTAGGACCTCAAGTGCCCTTCTCAGAGACAAAATAGATCCAGGCAAGGGAATTAAAAGGCATCATTTGAAGCCACATTTAAGATGTAACAGCCTCTATATGGGGCAACCAAAGACTCAGTCGTGTACAGGGTTTGGATAGCGGTAAAAATAAGAGCATAGCCCTTCCACTCCACGGCGCAGGAACACCTTCCCACCCATGAACTCGAGAGCTTGTGGGTGTCCACAGACTTTTGTAAGGCACATTCCCACTTGGATTACGACAAGAGATTTACTCCTGTCAAAGGCAGGAATAAATCTGTACTCTTCTTGGTAATGTACTGGGGACAGCCTAAAAATAGTTGGTGGTGAAAAATCATCACATACATAGGAAAAAACAGAGCAAAGCTAGTAAGTACATTTCCAATATTTTCATGAGGGATCGTGCAAAAATCGAATTCACAAGAGGAGTCATGCGGTATTTCTGGGAAAACTGCAACATTCAGAGTTTCTCTGGAGTATTCATTGAACAGTATGTTGTAAATTAAGAAAAAGTCTAACATTTATTCCTGATGCAGGAGTAATCATGAAGGAGAAAGTTTTCTGACAAATTTAGTTAATTGCTTCTTCTGTTGCATGCTGAGGGAAAATTGCAATGAGGCATAAACCCCTTTTAAAACATCTATCACTGGATCTGGTGGAAGTTCATGGCATAAAGTCAGTAATATCACAACCCCCAAATATATGTCTTTCATTGTGGTTTCACTCAAAAACAAGCATTGGCAAAGCTAATAGGTATGGTGCTGACTGCCAGCCATTTGACTTAGTCAATGCTTGTTTGGATGGTTGGATTAATGTAAGGTAATTAAATATTACTTAACGTTAAACCCTAGAAATTCACTGAAAAAAACAAAGGTTACAGGGACATTATAGTTAGGAAATAGAATTGAAAAAAACCTTATAAATTCACAAAAGAAACAAACGTTACAGGGATGTTATAGTTAGGTTTAGATTTTACATGCACAAAACCACAGAAATTCAGCAGTTACAGTTATACTTATCTGAAGAAACTATAAAGCGTGCCCTAAGGTAATTATAACTAGCGTTCAACTGGCAGAGGTTCAGGCAGCAATATTCATTCAGGTCTTGATAATAAACACTTGTGATAGGAGCATCTCTCATACTTGCCTTTCATAGAATTGGTAGGCACTGTCCTGGACAGTAACTGGCCTCAGGGGCTGTCTACAAATGTTCTGAAGCCTTCGGGATGTATTTAGAATGCTGACATGACAGTAATGCAGGCTCCTGCAGCCTTTGACGTGAGAGTGCACCCTTTCAAGCACCATCACTTACCTCAGGGTCTCTGTATATCTGTTAGGTAGCCAGCCTAAGTCAAACCTGTGGCATTTGCAAATGTATGCAGGGGAAGCCGCATTGTTTTGTGTTCTGTCACTGGGGGCCCGAAATGGTGACAGTGGCAAAAAAATGGTGCCAAGGGCCCTGGCACAAGCAAAAATAACAGGCCCTTATCGTCCGCCGGATGGGTAGTAAATGAAGACATAGTTGAGTATACCTCTAAGGCCCCTGGACTCAGATGCCCTGGCACCTGCTGAACTGTTGATAGCTACAACCCACATGGTGGCAGTAAACATGGCCATGTGACTCAATGGCTGCTTGCCACTTCAGAGACCCCATTAAACAGCGACCACCGGGGCAGTGCAAGTCACTTCTTACACCTGAAGAAAGGTATCATGCCCAGAAGACTCTCCTAGCCTGCTATGTTTATAACTTAATATCTTACCTTAGACAGACTGGCACCTTCACTAACTCATGGAGACAAGGAGGGAAGACGCAGACCCTCCAAGACTCCAGTCTTGCCGTAGTTCCCAAAAAACTCTGCCCCTGGGTTTCTCTATTCAGCGCAATGGGCAGCTGAAGTCGAGGTCACATATTTGAAGTCAGAGTTTCGTCTTTGAATGCATACTACAGTACATTACGGATATACATTTTAAAATAGTGTAACAATGCCTGCAGGAAGTTGGTCTCTCTTTTAAATCATGTCTGTATAATTGGGTATTATGCCTTGAAGTTAAATCAATAGGCATATTCAAGAATCCCTTTGCTAGGAAGTTCTTGCTCTATTGCCAAATAACGTCTCTGTCATTAGCTGTCAGGTAATACACAATATTTCCCATCACACATGCACCGCAGGTCACACAGATCGATGGCGTGTTTAACGTATTTAAGGCCTGGATCTTAAAAATGCCCTTAGTCGGTAGAAAATGGATTTTAAAAAAAATGGGAGAGTCTAGCTACTTGGTTGTAATTACCTATCCTCATTTGCATTTCACTTTTTAAAAGAAACTATAACCAAGGATACTAAATCTGTGTCTTATTTATTGTATAGCAAGAAGGGATGTAACTTAGTAGACCTATCTCTGCACCATGCGCAAACAGGCACTTGCAAATCCAGTGGGTTGGGTGTTGACTGCCAGCCCTTTGGCTTTGTCAGTGCTTGTTTATTTTGTCATGTTTTTGTAAAACCTTATTGATATATAAGTTGCTGGGCCCTCACCACTACTAAAAAATAAAAAACATTGGTTAATGCAAAAAATATTTTTGGGTGTCAAAAAGCACCCATTGCGCTGGCACTGAGGAGGACTACCTTGTGTTTGGATGTGCTCTTTGTGAAAGAGAAAAAATACCATCTCTCATAGTGCAATTAGCTAATGACTGAAGTGGGCTGACCTATTGACCCGTGCTGTATGCTGTAGTGGGTGGAAAAAAATTGTGAATGACACCACTATAGACAAATGGAAGGCTAGAAAAATATATATATGCACACAAACACATTTATTGTTCAAAAACTAACACTTTAAGTGGTCCTCTGCTGTCATAAAACTCCTTATCAAAGGAAAGTATGAAGTCCAGTCAAACACCTATTTATGTCGCACACCAACTGCTAACACTCGTCCATGGACTTAACCCTTTGAATAGAATTGTTACAAACTCATCTGAACTGAAGTCATACATCCACTGCAAACATTAATACAATTCAAGTTATAATCACCTATCACAGGGGAGTCATCAATAGAGTAAAACAATCAACTACAAACACACTGTAAGTGAAAAAATAACAATTTACTGAAAGCATAAAAGCACTCGAGTCATAAACACATATTAAAGTTACCACCGACTGGAGGCCAGCAACAGCCATTAATCTTCCTTGTGAGCTGCCCATTTAGTAAAAGAACGCACTCAGAACAATAACACAGTAAGCAAAGTCACACATCCACTGAAACCATAAACTATCCAAGTCACTCATAGATGGGTATTGCAAAGCCATTGAAAACACGCATTCACTGGTGTCACCCATCCACAAGCCTCACACAGCATGCAAAATCAATCCCATTGAGTGCTTAGATTCATAGGAAGGACACTACCACTGCAAGCAAGCACCTGTCACCTTCTATAGTTGCACAGTCGGTGGAAACACAGTCAATCGCACACACACTTCAAGAACAGCCCATCTGCAAACCCACAATGGAAATCTAGGTCTATTACAGTCGCACACGCTCTTATATCACATTCCATTTCTAAATACAAAGGCACCTTGGTCATATATCAGCTCACTCAGCGCCGGCTTTAGGGCAGTGCAACCAGTGCAGCCGCACCTGGCGCTGAACTTGGGTGTGCTGTGTTACTTACTGGTGTAAAAGCACCACCTGCAGAGTTCCTTGTGTGTCAAGAAGTTTTCAGGCAACAATTAAAATGTCAAGATAACTCTGGTGATTAATGTTCCTGCTAGATAAAGATCAGAGTTTTGGGTAGTGGCAGTTTTGACTTATCATAAAGTACTGCAGACAGTTAAATATACCTGCTGCAATTAACCTGTACAATGCAGATCACAGAACTGTATTTTATGTTGATAGCTCAGTGGGTTACTGCTTTGGTCACATAGATCCTTTTGTTACTTGCAGTTCATAAGTTACATTCGTAATATAGCACAGTGACCTATGAATTGTCATCAAAGAGCTGCATGCAATTTACATGCTATAGGTTAGAACATTATGTTTTTCCCCAGTATTTCTTTATCCTAATGTTACTAAAAAAAGGTCAGTTTGGTTAGAAATATGTTCTTATTAGTAACCAACCCCAACCACTGCGATATGTTTTAAATCCTGAATTGTGCTTCTCCAGACCAAACACTCTTAAAATATACTGCCTACCAGTATGGATGGCATGTGATTCCTACACCATGAAGTTCTCATTGTATTATGTAACATTTCCTACAGACTGGTTTCCACATGTTTGAATCATTGGCACAGTATAATGTGTGATGTAAAGTGCCCTGACACCCTATACTGCAATGAGTAGCGCTATAAAACTAATGAAATGCATGTGAGAGAGAGGCTATGGAGAGTGAGCACTGTTGGAGGGTGGTAGTGAGGGAATATTGGGAGAAGAAAGTTATGGGAGGGGCCCAAAAGAGTGTTACAGCAGGTGCCACCAGCTCTAAAGCAAGGCCTCAACTCACTGCCACCATAAATCGACAGCAAGCATATCTGCAAGAGTTATACAGACCACAAATGTGTGCTGAATGTAGCAGCTCACAGACCACCAAACACACATCAACTGAAAGCTCACAAACTACATTGCCTAATTTTCTGATAACATTCACCTACTGCATAAACATGCACACACACACACACACACACACACTCTCTAAGGAGCTCTCAGGGCAGAGGTACGCTGCCAGTGCCAGCGCCGGAGGGGGTCCCCTCGAGCTCCAAACTGGGGTGACGTGGTGAGCACACAGACAACGAATTAAACCCAGAACTTTGTGACTGCGGGTAAATTTTTGCATTCTGTCCATCATTTGTTCTTTTACTTTTGTCACCCTGAGTGGGAAGGGTATGCCTAGATGTGGGTCCTGTGCTCACTGCACCACTGGATTCAAACTAGCCTGGCTGATGAGGGGTGATACACCGAAACCAGTCCCAGAATGCTTGTTTCAGGTCCACGGAGGACTTGGCTTATCAGTTCAGGCTGGACTGTTCCCATGAGGAGCACAGTCAAGATTAATTTGCATATGGCTGGGTCCAAACTGGGGAGTGGTGGGCAAAAACACGATGGATTAAACCCAGATCTTTGTGACTGAGGTGAATTTTTGCATTGTTCAGCATTCTGTCCATCATTTGTTCTCTTACTTTTGTCACCCTGAATGGGAAGGGTATGCCTAGACATGGGTCCTGTGCTCACTGCACCACTGGATTCAAGCTAGCCTGGCTGATATGGGGTGATACCCTGAAACCAGTCCCAGTATGCTTGTTTCCAGTCCACAGAGACCTGGCTTGGCAGTTTGGGCTGCACTGTTCCCATAAGGAGCCGGGTCAAGACAGATTTGAATATGGCTAGGTCCAAACTGGGGTGACGTGGTGAGCGAAAAATCAATGGATTAAACCCAGATCTTTGTGACTGGGAGTGAATGTTTGCATTGTTCAGCATTCGGTCCATCATTTGTTCCCTGTGATCTTTCTAAAAGCGGTGTTTCTAAAATAATGTTAAATCCAGCTTTGCCAGCAAAGAGGAATTATCATTACCATTCCAATTATATTAAACATGACAGAGCTACTCCTTCCCAATCAGGAATTACAGCTTAAAAGTGTAATAAGGAATTCTCAATGTTAACCTATGAGAGGGGTAGGCCTCAAAGTAGTGAAAAACAAATTTAGGTGTTTTTCACTACCAGGAAATGCAAAACTTAAAAGTACATGTCCTACCATTTTAGTTACACAGCACCCTGCCCTATGGGCTACCTAGGCCTAACTTAGGGATGACTTATGTGCACTAAAAGGGGATTTTAAAGCTTGGCAAGGGGTTTTAAATGGCAAGTCGACATGGCAGCGTAAACTGCACACACAGGCGCTGCAGTGGAAGGCCTGAGACATTTTTAAAGGGCTACTTGTGTGGCCGCACAATCAGCCCTGCAGGCCCATTAGTAGCATTTAATTTACAGGCCCTGGGCACATGTAGTGCACTGTACTAGGGACTTACAGGTAAATTAAATGTGACAATTGGATGAATCAATCAACCCATGTTTTAGGGGAGAAGCATATGCACTTTAGCACTGGTCAGCAGTGGTAAAGTGCTCAGAGTCCTAAGGCCAACAAAAAGAATCCAGCAAAAAGTGGAGGTTAGCAGGCAAAAGGTTTGAGGAAGACCACCAAAATGCTGTCAGGTCTAACACTCCTGTAGTAAAGAAATTATAAATTAAAAAATACCTACATATATGCATACATAGAAGGGCTTTAGGTCAATCCCTTTCCTCCATTAATTTGTTCAACTGTCATTCACATTTTGCCTCCTCCCACCACAGCATACAGCATGGGTAATGGATCAGCATATGTCAGCCATTGGTTCGCTTGCTCTGTGAGTGATGGCATTTTTCCTAATCACATGTGCACATCTACCTCAGTGAACTTTAGTGCCAGGGCTGTTGGGCTAATATTGGACTTTGCCAATGCTTGTATACCTCTTCATTGCTTATCATTGTTGTATTTTTCAGTCACCTCTCTGTATTTAAACTATGTCTTCAGATTTCAGTAATTCAAAGCCAATAACACCTTTTCTTTGAGCCAATCAGAGCCAAATTATTACTTTGATGAGCATTAAAATAAAAAAAAGATTCGATACCTGTTCTATGTACACCTGCCTGCTAGGAAAAATGTTTACTAGTCAATTAAAATAATTTGCCATGGTTATCTTTTTTTAAATTTCAAATTGATTTTGCAAGCAGATGACTTCCACATCTGAGCAGTGGAATGTTTTATCTTTTTCTTTTTGTGCCATCTACTAACAATCGAAGAATAAAAAAAAACTTTGCACCAGCTTGCCAAGATCAGCTGTTGGCTTTGCCTTTGCTTGTTTTAGGATAACAGATGCAGTTGAGGCGTTGAACCAGGTGAAAGTTATTGCCGGCAGTGGCGGCTCCTCTGCTAAGGTGGACGAGCGTCGCCCCACTGCTCAAAAGGAAAAATAAAATGATAATAACGTAACGTTATTATAATTTTATTTTTCCTATTGAAGTCAGTGGCGGGGCGGGGCTGGCCAGAGCAGGGGGAGGAGTGGTTTGCACTCCCTACGTGCTCATGACTGTTTGGCCGGCCAAAGAGTCATGTGCACTTTGCATGTTCCCCACCAGGCTGCATTACACAGCCTGGTGAGGAACATACTCAGGCTCCCTGTCCCCGTCTGTGCGCCTAACCACAGCGCTCAGACCAATCACAACACTGCATTGCAGTGTTGTGATTGGCTCAGGGGATTCTGGGTGCTTCCTGCTGCCGGCCGGGACAGGAAGAAGGAAGAAGAAGAGAACGAGGAAGGAGAAGGAGAAGAGGCGGCGGCCGGCAGGTTTAGGTAAGTGCTTATTTTTCATTTACTCCCCATCCCTCCTCCCACCTTTGCCGCCGCCCCACTACCCCCGTCCAGTAGCAGCCGCTACTAATTGCCGGTGCTGTGCCGTTACAATTGACTAATTAAGGGAGATTTTATTGGACTGTTCTAGTCTGAAAGATTTAAAGATAAGGCTTTTTGAAGTATACAACTGTTTTGAAGACACACTCTGGACAGAGATCATGAACAGTTGTAAGTATAATGAAATTTTGACAATTTTCGACCAAATTTAAATATTTTAGTATCCTTCTTGATTATGTATCTCGATTATTTTTCTGTAACTGTGAATTATTTTGATTCTCCTCCCTTGCTTTTGTATTATCATTCTATGTTTATATGATCAATTTCAACTTAAACTTCTAAATAGAAAAAAAGGATGTGAAAAAACAGTGAGAGGCTGAGTGAAAGTGTTTTATAATACAAGAGTGAAAGAGAAAAGCACACACGCCTTCTTTAAATGAATGTCAGCATCTACAAAGTATGCCCAACAGACAGACAAAGAATCAGGTGCAACTATGCTCTGTGAATGTGTTCTGTACACTATAAACGTCTAATCTACACACTAAACTTACAACAAGAGTGACCAGAGTTGTCACAATTGGTGACCAAAGGCAGACATGCAAATTATATTCTACAATATCAATGTCTTCTTGAATCGAAAGAAGACACCCCGTTAAAAAAAAAATAAAAAATACTACAAGAGTCCACATTAGTTTCTTTGGTCATACACAAGTTGCTGTGCAGGACTTGCAGTAGTGCCTCTGATGAAAATGGTCTTGATTTTGTGAATCACGTACTCTTGCTTTGGCATTTACCCTATGCGTAACTTATGCATGAACCATACAGGAATATAAGTGAATTAGCAAATATACATAGACAATGCATAGACCTAAGCATTTTTCTTATTGCACTTGTGCTGTTTCTAAACACTGCAAATGACACCTTTTATGTAAATTAATGGTGTTCGATGTACCAACCTTGGAAGAATAAAAGAAAATATGTCAAGAGCGTTTAACTCACTGAGCAACCTGGTCAGGTAAAGAGTACGGTTTTTTTCATGACCCTTCCTATATTCATTCAGAGACCATACCTATGGTAGTGAGCACCCCATGAAGCAAATATATCACAAATAAATTATGTGAATGGGTTAATGCTTAAATTATAGTAGTTTATAGTCAAAATGTTTTAAATCAAGAACATTGCTGTCCAGGAGTGCAACAACCCAATATTTGTGTGTGCGCCTCCTAGCAGCTAGTGCACAAGGAGTCGCATCCCACCAGATAATCTAAGAGGGCAGATGCTGTGCCTAAAAGAACATATCACCAACAACACCACATATTATGTGGCCAGCTCTCCCTCTTAAAAAGGTGATATCTTTCCTACCAGATGCTGACTTCACAATAGAGCGAGCATTTGGAAGAATGGTGCAAAAATTTGGATGGAAGCAATGTTTGGCTCAAGGGAGTTACACCTCAGTTGTACCCGTAAACGGCACCCTACATGGAGTGATGCATCTCATAATGCTTGCCGATTAACCTCATCACCCCTGTGCTGTACGAACTGCCAATGCCAGGCTCACAGCTATAGAAATATTCCCCCAGTCGTACATCCATATATCTTTTGGACATAATGTTCTCTCCAGAAAAAAAAAGACCATGAGTGCCATGGTGTGTATGCCAGTGTAGCCCCCTTCGCAGGGGTCCCGAGGAATATATGATGTTACAACGCATGCAATTACAACGCATGCTTTTACAACGCAGTCTTTACATCGCAACTACCATTACATGACATGATTTTACAACACATGCCATTACAACGCATTTTTTAAAAGTACCATTACAACGCATTCCATTACAACGCATAATACTTTTAGGGCAACAGTAGGGTAAGTGTTGGATAGTGTAGGGGTAAAAATTACTATTCCCACTCCAGTGAGTGCAACAGTAGGGTAAGTGTTGGATAGTGTAGGGGTAGAAATTACTAAGTGTTGGATAGTGTAGGGATAAAAATTACTATTCCCACTCCAGTGAGTGCAACAGTAGTGAAAGTGTTGGATAGTGTAGGGGTAAAAATTACTATTCCCATGTACCCCAAAACCCATACCCACCCTAAAACTAAAAAAATCTCCATTACTTACCATATAATGCGTTGTAATGGCATGCGTTGTAATGGCATGCGTTGTAATGGCATGCGTTGTAATGGTATGCGTTGTAATGACATGTGTTGTATTGACATGCGTTGTATTGGCATGTATTGTAATGGCATGTGTTGTAAAGGCAGTTGCGTTGTAAAGCTAGGTCGTTGTAATGAGTGCGTTGTAATGGATGTTTCCTGTCCTGAGTACACCTCATCCCTAGCTAAAGGTGGGGGGGTATGTGGGGCATGGTTTTGCACCCACAAGATGGCTGCCTGGCATGTCGGCTCCCGTGTCTTAGACCTGAATTAAGACCTGAATTAAGAGGCAGAGGCGGATTACGGCTCATCATGAGTGAACGGTTGGTGGGTGCTGAGGGCTCTGAGGCTGATGAGCAGCTTGGTGAGTTCCTCAGACCATCTCCTGGTCTAAAGGTAGTACTTCTGCCTCACACAAGTTACTGTACTCTGCTGTTTGGGCCTGTCAGTCGCTCCTGCCTTTTTCTGATAGGATGGTGCACATCTCACTCTTTTACTCTTTGGCCGCCCCCGCAGCAAGGAAAATAGCATTAACTAATCATTAAACTGGTGACTCACTCATCTTTTGACTGGTAATTTTGAAAAGTATTACCTAACTTTTTTTTTTCTTCACAAAAAGGAAAGTGCCTGCCATTTTTAAATGGCCATCAAACTCTGCCAGTGTTGTAGGGTGTGAGCTCAAGTTTGATATCTGTTTTTCTTTTCTTTTTCAATTGCTATGACATTCCCTTTCACCCTCTTACCTCAGCTACAGTTTTTTTGCTACCATAGCTACATTAAAGCTGGAGAAGAAATAATCCCCTGCTGACTATAGAGCTACTGTGATCACCACAACAGCAAATAACTCTCTATGCCTTTTTAATGGAAAGAATAAAAAAAATTACAAAAAACAATTTCCTCTAGCAAATATGTTACAGATTCTCGTCCAACAGAGGTGCTATGGCAGAAAGTAGTTCTCCGAAAATATTCAGATGTCTGCCATTCCAGAAACCATGATACAATTTACCCTGGTTTCTAGCTCTCATAACAAAGGAATGGGAGGAAGTAATAAAAGACCAAAGGAAGAACCAGTATCTTCCATTAAATATTCTTCTTGGCTCACTGCAGAGGATTTGATGGAAGGAATTAAAAATTTTAAGCCTTTTATTATGGAAACTAATAATACACTTCAAAGAATGGAAGAAAGATAGTCAAATCTTAAATCAAGATTTTCAGAGTTTGAGCAAAAAACTAGTAACACACAGGATGTTATTACAAAAGTTGATGTGATGGCCAAAGAGATCGCATCTGTCAATAAACAGAAGATTTGGAAAACCGTAACAGATGGAATAACTTTAAAATATACAGCATTTCTGAGGTGTTAAAAGACCAGATACAATCTTATTTTTGAATTCTAACATCCTCAAAATTGTTGGCTTATTCGACAACATCACTCTTAATATCCAAAGAGCTCATTGCTGAGGTTCAAAACTTAATTGAATGCTACCTCCAAACCCAGAGGGATTACAGTTCTTTTTTGCCAGTTCACCAATCTCATGAAGGTTCTTTCGGCTGCCACACAAAGGAAACAGATGTTATCCAAAGATTTTCTTTTCCCTATATGTCTCAAGAGTCATAGCAAACCGAAGGAAACAATTGCTAGATTTACATCCGACTTTAAGATCCATGAATGCAAGATTTGGTTTAATCCACCCTTGTCTTTTTAAAGTTACATACAAAGACTATTACTTTTGAAAATCAGATCAACTTTGACAATTTATTCATCTTTAAATAAGAGGGAATGACCATTGGCCACACCTGATTCTACTGCTTGTTATATCTTATCTGCTTCAAATACACATCTCCTCTTTGTGTTTTGAGCTTTAAAATGTCTGTGTATGTATTGTATTTCCTGAACATACCCAATGGTTACTACTATTTTCTTAATGTTCTCTTTTGCAGACTTCTCGTTTGTTAAGATGATTTTCATAGATGTGCTCCATTTCATCTATTGTTGTCTTGTCATTTTATGTCCATCATCTCCCCTGAATAAATTTTTCCTTAATTCTCTTTTTGTTGGGGAAAATTCATTTGCTTATCAATATGCCACTCCTTGCATTTGCTATTCCTTGTTCTTCTCTTTCTCTCAGGTTGTAGTCTAACTATTTATGTAAGGTTCCCAGGGTGCAGAAGCTTTGGTATGCTATTGAGCTTGACGCCTAACGACTCCTCATACCTAATGTGCTTTTTGTTTTACCTTTAAATGCATGGTTAAAGCCAATCCAACTTTTACCATGCTTTTTTATCCATTTGGCATTTCTTTGTGAATCCTGTTCTGTGTTGAATCTTTATTTTCTTTTCCTAACAGAATTGACTTTATATATAATTTTCTCTTTGCTTTAAGACTTATAGTGTAACATTTTCTGCCTATGAAGACTTAACCTTATTTCATAAGCAATTTTATGTAATCCTCTTTTTGATATGGTCCTGTGACTAATCTTCATATTGTTTAATGGAACATCAAAGGCCTACGTAATCCAATAAAAACGCAAAGAGCTCTTACTCATTCGTCCAAGTTAAATACCACATTTCTTTTTTTCCCCTAGAAAATCATCTATTAGAAAATGTTACCTTTCATTAAAAAAGTTTGAAGTGGTTATGTGTGTTCTCCTGCTTAGAAAAAAATGAATGGTACATTTATTCGTATTGACAAAGCTTTATCAATGGATATTATTAAGCATGAAAATTATGATGCAGGAAGATGGATGTTACTCGATATAAATATTTATGAGAAATTATATTCAATTCTAAATGTTTATGATCTCACAGAATTGATATATAATTCTGGGAGACCCTATCTCTCAATATGTTATCTTGGACAAATGCAAGTCTTATAATGGGAGGGGATTGTAATCAAATTTGTAACCTTATACTTGACAGAAGTTCTAGTGTAAAATATGTTCCCAACAAATTGCAAGAAGTTTTAAAAAGAACTATCTCTTCTAGATGATTAGTTGATGCATGGTGAATATCTAAACCTGATTTAAGGGAATATTCCTTTTATTCGCCTGTTCATCAATTCAGACATAGAACTAATTATATATTCTTAAGTAAAAATCTTTCAGAGTCTTTGACTAATGCTGAAATTGGTGTTATATTAATTTCTAAATCATGCTCCGGTCAATGTAGATTTAGATATTGAATCAGAAAAAAGACATGCTATAATAGATGGTGATATAACAATATATTATTACAAGGCAAAACTTTTGTATATCACTTTGCATGCTTTGTCACAGAATCTTTTGATATTAACACTGATCAAGGTTCCAAGTTTAATTTGGTTCAGACTCATTCAGAACAACAGCAAGGGGTCATATTATTAAGTTTGGAGCTAAAAAGAAAAAGAAAAAAGCCCTTAAAGAATTGTCACAATTAATGCAACTCATTAAAAAGTCAGAACATGAATATTCTTCTTCTAATTACAAGGGCACTTTAGTTCATCTTAACCAAGCTAAAATACAATTAAATAAAAAAAAAAGTCTATTGAAACTCATTGTAGTACCCTTTTGAAGATTAATGCTAGAATGGAGGATCTAATAGAGCCCATAGGTTGCTAGCCAATAAGGCAAATGTTAAAAAAACAAAGGTCCTGTATTGAAGTAATTTGAGACATTAACAGAATAACATCATAAAAACTCTGAAATTTTAGGATGTTTTGTCTGATATTGCACTAGAGTATATACTCCTAGACATGGCTCACTTGCTGTTGATATGGATGACTTCTTCAATTATATTCTGATAGGTCAAAGACAGTGGATAGACCTGTCTTTGCTAGAGAAAGATATTGTAAACAGAGAAATATATGATGCCATCTCTAAGCTTCCAAAAGAAAAATTGCCAGGCCCAGATGGTTTTGGTGTTAAATTCTATTCCAAATTTTCTAAAATATCTTCCATCAAAGCTGATGCGGCTTTTTAAACATCTTCTTTCAAATGGAGGTGCATGTAGCTCCTTTTTAGAAGCGATGTTCTGTCTAATACCAAAAGAATACAAATATCTTGTTGCACATAAGAATTATAGATCAATTTCACGTATTAACACGGACTGTAAAATGTTTGCTAAGATTTTGGGCTCTCTGTTTTATTGATTATATATTCTCAGCTAATAAGCATAGAACAATCTGGATTTGTTAAAGGTTGTAATATCACAGATGTTATGTCATGTTATGTTATTAGTTTTATAGAGCGCATAGCTGCCCAAACAAAGGGGCGTCCCAGCGCTAATCTTGAACTGACATAGGGCAACCAGAGTGATGCACAGAAGAACAAATTATGAAGGAAAAAGAAAAGTTTTTATGGCTTTACGGAATGACGCATGATTTTGGATACTTCTAATACTCGCAGGGAGGGAATTCCAAAGTTTAGGAGCGAGAGCAATAAAGGAGCGCCCTCCTGCCTTGCTCCCTGTACCCGAGGGACAACCGCTAGGTGCCGACTAGTAAAACGCAGCTGGCGGGTGGGTATATAGGGCATAAGAAGATTAGCTAAAATATCAGAAGATTGGAAATTCATGATTCTATGGGAAATACAGAGTGCTTTGAAATGGATACGTTTCTCCACCGGAAGCCAATGTAGATAACTCTAGGACTTTTCTAAATGTTATTCACAGTGCTGCAAGGAACATAGCCCCATTGCCAGCTGTAACCCTTGATGCCAAGAAGGCCCATGATTGTGTAAATGGGGTTTAATTTTGAAGTCCTTGAGGTGGTATGGGTTTCCTGCAACTTACTAGTATTCTTTAGGATGCTACAAAAACCTTAGTTTTGTCAATGTAATACAGTTGCATAATTTTCCCCTTAAAAGAGGTGCCAGACAGAGTTGTTCCTCGTCTCCATTACTATTTATATTATCCCTTGAGGTATTTTGGATACAATTTGTAGATTTAGTACGTTTACTGTTTACAAATATAAAACTGCAACGATTACATTTATAGTGTATGCAGACAATATATTGTTATACATGTCTAATTCAAAAACTTATTTTCCAGCTTTTTTGAGATATCATATTATTCTTATTTTGCTGTTTCTTGATACAAGTGGATCACTGACAAATGTGAAGTGATGCCGCTTAATAAATATTGTTTCAAAGATACGTCTTGAGATTCTGGATCTAAAATTAAATCTTTAGGTGTTCTTAACTCTAACACAATTAAGGATATGATTCTTGTTATCTTGGTGGCTTGAACATGATCAACACATTCTCTGAAATATGCTCCTCTTTTTTTTAATATGGTGGGAAAGAAAGATAATGTTAAAATGACGATGTTATTAATTATTAATTGTTATTGATCTATGCTTCCAGTCAAACTCCCGCTAAAGTTTTTAAAATCATTAGACAGCCTTTTGTCTAAGTTCATATGAAACAAAAGACCTGCCAGTGTTTCTCTTTGTAGACTTACAAAATCAGAAGCTAATTTCATGCATCATCATTTTGCTTTAATTCTCAAACAAATCTGAACTTCACTTTCAGATAATGTCCTTCTAAGTAACAACATTTGGCATAAAATAGAGCTCACTTCAGTTTCACCCTTATTTATATTCATGTCACAAAGGCCATAATCATTTTCCTCGCCTTTATTAAATCATTCTAGTTTATTGTCTAGAACATTTCTTTTACATAATTACTCAGAACCCCAACTAATATTATTTCCCCATGTGGATAACTCTAATATCAAAATCACCAATAAATCTCTGCAGTGGCGGGATTGGATGGATATGTGCCTTAAAAATATTATGCATCTAATTTCTGACAACCAGTTCATGTCTTTTGAAGAAATACAACCTAAATGTAATATTCCTAATGGTTTTAGAAATAAATATGGTTTGCTTACAGAAGCCATCAAGCAAAATCCTTTTGATCCTTTCGTTATAAATTTTGAAAAAGTTGTGCCTTCAGAACAATTGAATGCTATTTCCTGAGAAGCTAAAGCTCCTTACATATAAATGCTTACCAACTCCGAATGGCCAAAAACTAATGTTGAACTACTATGGGAAAAAGACCTGAAAAAGAATATTTCTAATGCTTTATGGATCAAAATCTATTTTACAAAGCAATCAACCTCTCGTTCTGCAAGCACCATGCGAACGTTATATATTTGTTTTTTAATAGACCATGTATAACTCTTTGTTCTCTTTATAAGATGATAATATCAAAGGCAATAAGTTATTTCTTTCAGATATTTTTTGACTGTTTCAAACTCTTGTGGAAACAAATGTGCCATATTATCATAGAAAGTTGCCCAATTGATACACGATTTGATAATATGCAAGTTTTTCACGGGATGATTCTGATATTTGGTTGACGAATAGATTTATAGGAAAGTTTGCGGACCTCATTTTTGTCATTGCTTTGCAAGTGGTTACTTCTAATTGGAAGAACACCAACAACATTATTTTCATTAAATGTTGGAATATGATTTCTCACAACCATAGAATAATGCAGCTAATTTATCATCTGTTCAATTAGCCATTAGGAGAGGCTTGTTATGGATGCCTTAGGCTTCATTTCTATCCAAAATTATTACTAATGGTAGTACCCTGGCTGAAGTTTTGAAATCTCCTTAATTTATTATGCTTTATTCTTATGGTATATTTCATCCTCTACAAGAATTACGAATTTGATATTTTTTAATTCTACTTGTAATGTTCAGTACTATTTGGTATCTAGTTTAACAATATATAGGAATGTATGGTTTTCTTTTTCCTCCATTTGTTTCTCTCTCTCTTTTTCTGCTTGTTAAAATGTTAAAAAATGCTGATTCTTTCATTTAGCAATCTTTTTACATAGAGAACAGAAATATAATTAGTATTTTTTATTAAGAATGATTTTTGCTGTTTCAAAATGTTTTCCATCTGTAGGTAAAATGCTTTTGTTCTATGTCTATATATGTACCTTAGCTTCCTTATTATTGGTAATATTGTTTGATAATCATTTTTCCTAATAAAGCATTTTTTAAACTTTAAAAAGGTGGAGGGATGGAGTCATTGGTCCATTCCCAGTCAAAAGTACCTTAGAAACATAGGCTGCAAATTGCAGACCATTGCTCTGTGCTTTACTTACTGCTTTTCCCATGCACATTCTCTTTAATTTGCCACGAGAGTAGAGTTACATCGAATTCTAGTGCAAAGGAAACACCCCCTTGAAACAAGTGAATGCCCCTGTTGCATACACAGGTACAGAATCGTGGGAAATTTTATTTCAAAAGGGTTGCTCTGCAAAACCAAATCAGGCTAATTCAAAAATACTTTTTTGCCAATTTTGCATGTGTTTTTGCGCTAGTGCACTTCTGTAATAAGGCCCATACTGAGCTACAGCTCATACCAGCCAATGGTTGTTGTTAATCTCCCCAGACACACACGGGGCCAAATTACATAAACAGCATGATGTTTAGCCATTTTTGCACTGGCGTTTGTGCAATTTTGTACCATTGTCTGCACCAACTGACAAGTGTAAAACTGCCTTTACTCTAGGTGACCAATTCAAAAAATGAAATTACGAATGATTGGGTAAGTGCAGTCCGAAATTCCAGTAGCATCAGAGCTACATTGTTTGACCCTGGCGCAATAAAGGATATTTGACCAAAAGTGTATTACATCTAATGGTAATCAATACTTTTTTTTTCTTTATTCCAAATATACTGCATGCTGCAGCAAATAATGGATGTTAACCTCCACTGCTGTATCAAATGTGCTTTATTTAGTACTAGTTCATACTCTGTGCTAACCTACCACAATGTACCCTGCAAGTGGCCAGCCAATGTCCAGCATCAACCTCCTTGGAGACATACAACGTACTTTGGCTACTTACAAATAATGATGAATGATTTGTTTGTTTTTTGCAGAATATATTCTTTGCATTTCTTTACATGCAATATAGATTTAATTGTCAATTTTCGCCGAAGAGGAGACCTTGAGAACGCTTTAGAAAGGATTTAATTTTACTAATCTGTGTCACTGACGTCAACATTTTTGTTAAAACGGATGTTGATGGATTAAGGCAGAGGCTGGGAATGTAGGACCCATCTCCCTTTCTTCCCTCCCCCCTGCGTTTCTTTGTAGTGCTCACATAATCAATCAGAAAGCATAAAGCAAGCCATCCCAGCATCTGTCTCGGGAATCAAATTTATGGTGATCTGAAGTTATTCAAGTGCTATTAAACATGAAAATTCATTTTACTCAGGCAGCACTCAAGGATATGACTATCGACAGATGTCAACATGAATTCAAGCCACTAAGCTAAAGGTGACGAACCATTTGCACAGATCATTTGTCAAACACAGTCCGCTTTCTCTTTATGCGCTTTTTCTGAATAATGCTGAATTGCGCTTTCCTCTCACTCCCGCCTCCCCGCCTCCAACACACTTCCTGGCCACCAGAGAATTCAAGCCAGTGAAGTATGCCTCACCGTAACGCAATAAAGCGGGAACAATAGAATAAAAATTCAAGTGCATTAGATTTTATTGATTTTTAGTAAAAGAAAATTCTACTCTGAGATCCATAAATAACATATAGAAAATGAATGAACTCTGTGCAAACCAAAAAAATAATAAACTGCCCCCTAAAAAAGTCATCTACAATTTGATTTAATTACACTACACCAATTAGAATTCTGCCATGCATCATTTAGAATTACGATATGAAATCAGTGATGCATCTCAAACATCATCTGAACAAAACTCTTACAATCTCATTTTTCTTTATAATTCACCTCTTCCTATAACATAATACTTACTCTTACAGCAGTACACGTATGTCTTCATAACATTAGATCTGGTAAAATGCCATCATTGTCAATAGTACTAGGAGGTATGGGGAAAGGCTTTATGACCTATTCCATGTGTGAGTTAAGAGTGGGCAGAACAATAAACCTTAGCACAACATAGTGATAGGAGGTTCGCTTAAAAATTAGAAGGAAGCATGAAAATTAATTATATTTTACACATTACCAGGCAACAAAGTCTGGATCTGAACACTTTTAATGGGTGATATCATGATTTTTGACCAATTTCATGAAGTCTTTACTTGCCACAACTTAAGTCAATTCCCTATTTTATTCAAATACTGCTTATTTCAACCTTTTTTGGATTAAAAGTCAGGTGCTAATCAACAAAAAAACATTCTTTTTAGGTGACCGCATCAGTGTGACATCCAATTAGTGCATGCAACACTGAAGTTGCATATTACGTAGTTTTTGTCATATATCGGTCCATAAAACACTAATTGGGAATCTTGGTGCTATTGATTCTAGAATTTGACTTAACCAGCATATGCCACACACTGTATAAATGGGCTTCAAAGGGTGCAGGAAAATTTAAATAGACCTACTGTTTAAATCATCATGTTTTGAGAGCCGTGTGGCATTCAAAATAATTGACCTGAACAGCAGGCAAAAGTTCATTTTATAACCTGAATGTCTAGAACCTTGAAACCTTTCCCCTGAAACCTAGCTCGATGAAATGGAGGGAACCCCAATAGTCCACTTTCTGAGGATATTAGGCCCAGAGATGAATATTAGTTAGCAAATTTGACTCATAATAATGAGGGTCTATCCTTGATGAAACATCTGCATACCTTGAAGAGATTACACTGGGAACTTTTCTACATTAGCATCCAGTGGAGAGAACAGGCAAAACATGACCACATGTCCTGATTTTAAGGAAAATCCTGAAAGCCGTGGTCGGTTGTTCCTGAAGGCTTGAAATGACACATTTAGAAAAACTTGGGTAAATAGCATTTCCCTGGTCCGTATCCAGGGCAAGATTTGATACGCAGAGAAAAGAAGGGGACAATCTAATATAGATTCTTTATGAAGGAAAAGACAAGCGTTAAGAATAGTCGTGAACCATAGGGCAAGGGGACCAGGCAAAGATCAGAATCCACAATGATGCCCAAAGACTACATCAATGTTGTGGTTGCCAAAGGATACCTGCTGATGTAGGGAAGCAATGAGGGAGATTCCAAGAAAACTGAATTAGCTGGGACAGTAGCAACTATGACTGGACTGTTTTATTTTTTGCTAGAACTTGTTTTCTCCCACAATTCGGAACTGTTTTCAAGGCATTTGTGAAATCGGTGGAAACCTGATTTCCGGTAAGCATCACAAGGACTGTTAATAACAGCAAAGCAAGGGCCCCATGTCAGAAGATAAGGACTCCATACAACAGCTCTATTTCTTAAGATTTGGATGCAGTTGGGAATTACTTCAATACGGGACATCCGGGTCGGACGTGGACCGGGTTTCCAGAGCACACAGACTCAAGTTATCAGGTACTTGGAGAAGATTGCATGCCCTGAGGAAGTCGTGAGGTATTCCCTCGAACGACGAAACACGTGTTGGCTGTCTAAAAACAAATGAAGAGGCCAACGGGCCAAAAATAAAAGAAATCTATTCAAAGGTCAATCGTTAATCTTCATACATGTACTGATTATTCTTGTAATTAAACATAGACTGCAATTGCATGAGGTAGAGCTTTGAATTATAGTGTGCCGATCTTGCTGACCGATTTATGGGAGTAGGGTGAATCTTCTTTCTCTTTAAGCACCACAGGTGACATATCATTCAATCATATGAGTGTGAGACAAGTCTAAGAGCGCCCAATACCGAACTAAATCACCCATTCAAGTGCACTTAATTCCAGTCAAGTGTTAGGCAAGCACCAAGTCATAGCATATAGATGTGTAAAGGTTTTGAACCCATAGAAATCTATACGAGTGTAAAGACAACACTTTCAGTAAAAGCACACCAAGAAGTCAGCTGTACATTCTAAAAACTACAAACCAGAAATTAGCCAGATCTCTATCTGTTGCTGTTGTTAGCAGAAGAAAAAATATAAATATAAAACTACTCACCATTTTTGTCAGCTCTTCTGAAAATCTAAAATTAAAAACAGAGATAATTATTAATTATCACTTTACACCAAGCACTTCTTTTACCTTTCTTTAGAAAACATTTTATATTTTTTTATTGTCATTTTTCGTTTTTGAGAAATCTGGCTAGCAATTCTTGGTGAACAAAAGCAAACAACTGCCATACTTTTTTGCAAAAAGTATGCATATTTTGTGAAATCCATTTCATCTGTCGTCTGAGTGGAAACTGCATCTGAAGGCATGCCTCAAATGCAAAAGTCACTTGCGATACTGCAGAAGACTGGCTCCAGCAGAAAATGTCTCCGTCTCGGCACATATCAGCTTCACAGATACTCCGAGACACTTTTACTCAAACCAACCTCCCGTGGGTAAAAAGTAAGTGAAAATGTGCAACCTGGGAGGGGGAACAGTTTTGAACTATTCACCTAACACTTAAAAGCAATAAGTTATGCAAGATTTAGGACACTTAATACAAAATTGTGGCTGCGCCTGACTGAAAGACATGATTCCCATTATGAAAATCTTGAGGTCCTGCTTATTGATTAGGGTTTCGTGTTGATGATAAGCATGGAAGTTTGTGTGCACGTGCTAATCCACAGACCAGGTACACATGAACGTCAATTCACCAAAAGGCGAGGGCTAGTGGAAATGACATTCCAAGGTTCACTTACACACACATGCTTACATGCACACACACAATCTCACATACACACTCTCTCTCACATAAACACACGCTCACCTGCACATATGCACACAACATAAATGTAAAACCATTTTTTCCTCTGCTGCCAGGGAGGGTCACAATCAAGCTAATTGTGTTCTATTTTTTATTACACTAAAAGTGAGGAATATATAATATTATTCAATATTAGTGTAATAAAAAAAATGGCAAAAAACAAGAAGATTGGAGCCCCAACTGATGTCCATAAAGACGAGCTGCCACTGTGTTCTTGGCACTGATTTTGCTGCCTCTAAAGCCAGAGGTCGCAAATGCAGTGTCAGGGGTCGCAAGGGGCAAGCCAGGGGTCGCAGCTGTAACCCTTGACGACCCCTAACTGATGTCCATGCAGATTCAGAACAGTTCTCACACAGTTCTGCCAGTGATACTTATGATCTTGATCTGGAAGTACAAAGAGGCTAATTCAGTCTTGTAACTCAAGTCCTCAAGTGTGGAAGTAAACCGCAGCGAATCCCTGATAATATTGATTACAGATGCATATGGAGTATTACTACCTCAACCACCACTACATCAACATATCACTGCATAGACACTACTACCTAGGCATACACTACATCAACTTAATAAGTTTTTGATGACTCAGTAGCACTACATTGTCTAAACAGCTACTACCTTCACCCCATTTCTAACTGTAGTCATAGCCCACAGTATTTGAATTAATGTAATGGTGTCTGTATAATACTAAGTTCCTGTGGTGTAGTCAAAAAGTCATGGTCCATTTCTGCAGTGTAAAGGTTGTCTAGTTAGGTGTTAAGGAGTTAATAAATGTAGCCTACATGATGAACGGCTTCAGTTGAGCGTCAACTGGTCAAGACACCCATGAGCACCTCTTCCTCTCTACATCTGGTCAACAAGAGAAGAGAAATGATATGGCCATGCCATGATCACCCGCCCACCAACAACTCACAAAAGGCTAATTTTAAACCCAGAAAGATGCTGCAGCCATACCACTTACAACAGGTGCCAATTCCAACTACTGTTAAAGTAAATGAATGAAAACGATAACTGAGACGTTAAAAATCTTTCTTTCCAGAGTTGGATGAGATGGATGTCCCAAATCCAACTAATGGCAGGAGAAGAACTGTTTGTACTGTTTTCTGTTAAGTGCGACATTCACCCAGAGCTCAGTCTTTTGGTGCTGCACAATTCTGCACAGTACAGCAGCTAACCTTGATGCAGACAAATTTACCAGTCGATCCAGCGCAGCTCTAGAAGGAAAAGAGGCCGGGTTTAAGTTTGCAGAATTTATGGTTTCCAATTTCCTGATTGATCCCCTTGTACCCTAGACATTGGGTTATTAGTTGTGAAGGATATGAATCCCTCACAAGTAATTTGTCTGCGATTATCTTTTTACTGGGAACCAAATATTCAATTCTAGCACTTGACTCTCTCAGGGGAGCAAAGCAGGGCAGGCCAAAGCCTACTTGGGGAAAGTACTGTGGGCTAGCAATCCCAGCTCGATTGTATGCAATACAACACTCAATAAATAATTGTCCAGACAGTGCTTTTTATTTTGACAAGGAAAAGTACTTTTATGACACATACTGCTAAATACTATGCATTAAATTGCAAATATGTACATCTGGTGAGTCCTGCGTATCATGTTACACATCTAGTAGGTCCTGCACCCTATAATCACAATACTCCCTAATTATACCAAATTCAACATCACTGTTAGACCTGGCATCCTTAGCGTGGCTTCCCCTGACTTTTTGCCTCTACCTCCTGTATTTTTGACACTGTGCTGGATTTTGTTTTTGCTGGTTTAGATGCTTTGGGCACTTTGCCACTGCTGATCAGTGCCAAAGTGCAAGTGCTCCCTGTGTAAATTGTTATTGTGATTGGTTATCCATGATTGCCATATTTGTTTTACCAGTAGGTCCCTAGTAAAGTGCACTAAGTGTGCCAGGGCTGGTAATTCAAATGCTACTAGTGGGCTTGCAGCACTGATTGTGCTACCCACATAAGTAGCCCTGAAAAGAGGTCTCAGGCCTGCCACTGCAGTGCCTGTGAGCAGTTTGTTAACTGCCATGTCGACCTGGCCAGTGTACCCACTTGCCAGGCCTTCACCTTCCCTTTTCTTACACCTAGGACACCCCTATGGTAGGCCCAAGGTACCCCCTGGGCAGGGTGCAGTGTATGTGAAAGGTAGGACATGTACTAGTGTGTGTAACATGTCCTGATGGTGAAATACTGCCAATTTCGTTTTTCACTATTGAAAGGCTATCTTGCCCATAGGACAGAATGGGGAATGCTGTGTAACATGTTTACCTGCATATCTTCCCATAGGAGTGAGATAGAAAATTGGAGTCTGGTTTCCCTGAACTCAGAATTTAATAACACATCTTTTAGTAAAGATGGTTTTTAAATTCTGTGTTTGAAAATAGCACTTTTAGAAAGTGGCTATTTTCTTATTCAACCTTTGTGTGTGCCTCTGCCTGTTTGTGGATTGACTGTCTGGTTTGAGAGTGACAGGGACTGGGGTGGCTCCAGGAGTCTAGGTGAGTCAGCACTAGGTTGAATAGGCCGATCTGCATTTGGAGTGGTGGGAGGAGTAGCACCTGGGCCTGAATAGGGCTGAGCCTGCCTTCCACAATGCTGGCTCCACCTCCTGTGGTGTGTCTGATGACACTGGCCCAGACTGACAAAGGAAGAAGTTGTGCACTGGCAGAGTGCACCCAGAACTGGTTTGGACTGGGTCCAGGACCCCTCACACATAGAGAACAAAGACTTTTGGGATATAAATATGAGAGCTGAAACCCCTGAACTTTAGACTACTTCGTGATCAAGAGGAACCTCTGCCAAAGAAGAACAGCTGAAGGGACTGAGGAGAAGTACTGTCCCTGCTGTGTCTGGAGCTGGCCCGCAGTTTGCTGATTCAACTGAGGAGAGTACCAAGGGACTTTGCTGTGTGCTGTGTCCCCTACTTGAAGTAGGACTTTGCTGTGTGCTGTGCCCATCTGAAGAAAAGTATCCAAGGGCCTGAGAAGAGCTGGCCTCCTGTTTTTGAAGTCCCAGGCACAAAAGGACTTCACCCCCAGCTTCCCTGAACTTCCTTGCTGGGAGTTCTTACCTGCCAGGAGGTGCCTGAAACTGTGTGTGAGGCCCTTGCTGTTTGGAGCTGGAAGAATGACGCAACGATGGAGAAGCGTGTCGCCGCTGCAGCAGCCGCCGTCGCATCGCCAAGGAAGCGTGCCACCGCTGCCGCAGTTCGCCGCTGCATCACCGGAGAAGCGTGTCGCAGGACCCATCACATCGCTGAGGGAGCGTGCCGCCGCTGATCGCCATCGCATCACCGGAGAAGCGTGCCGCAGCCAACGAGGGTGCAGTCGCATCACCGGAGAAGCATGTCGCAGGGCCTGTCGCGGCTCAGGAAACCACCGATTTCGCCGCACGGCCGTTGGGCGTGCACACATCGCCTCCACGTTGTCGCATCGCATCGAAGACGCTATTTTGTTGCATCGCACCGGATCGTCGCAACGCATCGAGGCGCCATCTTGCCGCATCGGAACCGGAGCACAGGAAGAATCGATGCATCGCCTTCTCTGCGACCCTTTTGTTTGTTCTGCATTACGCATCCAAGGTACTTTGAGAGTAAAGGTCGCATTTATCATCTACAAGCTTATATTTGCAACAACCTTTTTAAAGACATTCTGCTGAGTATCTGTATGTTGGATTTTTGTCGTTTTGGTCTTGTGTAGTTTAGATAAAGATATTTTATTTTTCTAAACTGGTGTGGTGTCCATTTGTGGTATTTTCACTGTGTTACTGTGAGTGTTGGTACAAATACTGTACACATTGCCTTTGGGATAAGCCTGTCTGCTCGTGCCAAGCTACCAAGGGGGTGAGCAGGGGTTATCTAAAGTGTGTATCCCCCTTACCCTGACTAGAAGCAAGGGTCCCTATTTGGTCAAAGGTACCTACCTCTGCCAACTAGAGACCCCCAGTTCTAACAATCACAATATAAGGGAGTACCATTAGCAATAAGGCAAGCCTATTGACTTTGTTAGGGCGTCACCACATTAGTAAAATCAGCCACATGCTATAACTCACCACTGCAACACCATTGAAGTCAATGAGGACAATACCAATATGCATTGCATGTTATGGCCCACCATTGAAGTGAAAAGTAAAACCTTGAATTGTCTATCAGCGACATTACCAATAAAGCATTCAATTGAATTACATAGGTCTAAGAGTCTTTCATTAACATTCATCAGGTCACAAATGCAGCCTTCGAACCCCCTACTGAAAGTCCCTGTTCTCCCACGCCTATGTACAAAAATACAGGCTCAAGAAGAGCTTAAAGACTGAACAACTGCCTCTCCAGGTCATGTATCATGTGATGGGAAACCTAGGATGAGTTGTGGTGGAATATATTCTGGGGGTGTTGCTGCACACCTGGCAGGCCCCCAAACATAAAATAAATCCATTGGTGGATCTCCTGCCACTCATGGGGGCACCTCAAGAAGCAAGTAGGCCATTCATGGAGCACCCCTGAAAATTGTGGAATTCATGTTGCCTAAAAGCAGTGAATATTTTATAGCTAGCTTCTTTGCTCTGTTTTGCTCTTGAGGAAGCCTTGTACTGCTCTTTTTGTTATTTTATTTATTTTTCTCTTTGTTTTTATTTTTTAATTTGCTGGTGCCTCATGATGCGCTGCCCATGGAGCCGGGTGTCCCAGCCTGTTTGACGAGGCACCCGGTGTGGACCTATGGTTGAGGACACTCGGGGAGCCCACTACCACATGGCCCTTCTGGCCCCCACTGCAGCATGGCTGATGTGTGCTGCCTGGAGCTGACAGGTTCTCTTCTCTGCTTCTGCCTCATGGTGAACGCACCTGCTGTTCTTGCTAGCTGCCTCTCCTCCTCATTGTCTTGGGGGATGGGGTCCCTTTGACCTCGTTGCTTCTGTCAGGCCATGGGGGGTGGGGTGATTGAGGCCAACAGTTTGCATGGGGAGGGGGGCCCCATGCATATTCCCGCTACATAAAAAATAAACGTATGTTGTTGCGCTGACCCCGGGCCCACCGTGAGTGAATTTCTTGAGAATGCAACGAAGTGCCATGAGTTTCGATCTCTGCTTGGTCCCCCTGGGGACTCTGGAACCTTAAAAGATGGAGCATGATTGGCATTAAATACCAGGAATATGAGATCTTTAAGCAAATGCCCAAGTCTTTAGTGAAGGCAAGTTAACACTGTGCGATGTAGAAGCTGTCTTGGTGATGAAATGGAATGGATGAAGTACATCTTAGACAGGTATTCTGTCTGTTCATTTTAAGTTAGAAATGTTTGATATGATTTTGAAAACTAAAGCAAGAAACATTTCATACCCATTTAGTATATCAATGGAATAAAATAAGTTATCATTACAATTTTTACAAAGGTTTATTAAAGTCCTGGAATAAAACTAAAGATAAGATAACTAAAAAAACTACTTGATTTAGGAATTTATATAGATGTCTATTCACAGCTAACCATCTGATATAGGAACTATGTTGAAGTTAGTATTTAAGTTTTATACTGACACCTAGTGCAGCAAATGAGGGTGATCTAGCTGGATGCTGGATCTGGTAGCTATTATTAAGGAGGATCCTTGTCCACCCAGTGATGTATACTGAATTTGTCCCAGTGTAATTTGCCAACACCAGGGCACATTCACCCGCACCCCCATATATGATTTCCATTTAGAGCACCAATATGCCGGGACAGGGGGTATTTTTTTTATTTTCACTTCCAGCTAGGCCCAACACAAAGATCTCACTTGAAGGGCCCTCAGCCTCCTTTTGTTGGTGTCTCTTAATGGTTGGTGTGAGAAGTTGGCCTGGCATATGCTGTCCACTAATTATAGTGGGCACCTTGCACCAGTCCAAACAACCCCTTATTGGAGATAGGTTAAAGACAACCTTATTGAAAGCTATCCTAGTGGTAGCTATGGAGAGCAGCCTTCAGGCTAAGTCTTGAAGGAATGTAAAGCAGCTTGTTTTACCAGTCTATAATCTCTTGAGTGACCAAATGAAAGAGCACCACACCAGGTATATATTCAAAATATATGTATTTATTGCTAAACACACCCCTCTAGTCTCTTTATGAGGCTAGAGTTCGAAGTACATAAGTTAGAAGTTATTTAAACACAGTAATAGCACAAATACACGTTTGGGCCCTAGGGGCGTACCAAACCATATACCAATAAAGTGGTATGCGAACCACGACTGAACTAGACACTAGGCCTAGAGCCTCTAGAAGTGCTTGGACCACAAGGAACCACCCAAGGTAGTGACACAGGGGACCCACGGGAGACGCGTGCAGTGTAAATACACAACCGCGATACGCCTTTGACTTCTATGGAGAAAGTCGGGATCGGGAAATTAGAGAAAAGGGACACTTAAAAGAGGACTTGGACCAAACCCTTTGAGATCTAGGACTTTGAAGAGTCTCTACCCACGGGAGCACCGGAGTACTCGTGTTACCTCACCCAGGGAAGCCGGGTGCATAGGTGCCTTTCGGGGTCGGGTTTCGTCGTCGATTTGAATGGCGATCTGCTGCAAAGTGCTGCTGGCGACCAAGTGAAAAGTGTCCGGGTGGATCCAAGAGTGGATCGGAGTTCTGAAGAACCTGAAAGCAGAGGGGACAGAGTCTGGGTCACTAGCCAGTGACCAGGAAGGCGATGGACAGATGCCCACCGATGTTGAGTGCTTCAGGTGCGTTGACGGTCATCTTGACTCTTCAGCCACGAGGTCCAGGAGGCGTTGTCGGCAACCAGGAGCAGGATTCAAGCTGGTACACGATGTTTGTCGAGTACTGACGTGTCGGCGACCGGATTGGACCCAACAAGCCTTGGCAACGGCAAGTCTTGATGCAGAGGAAGATCGCCGATGGTGCAGACCAGCAAGGTCTGGGGAACTCACCCAGCAAGGGTAAGTGAGGGCAGGCCTGGAGCAACCAGGATACCAAGTTAGAAAAAGATTGGCCTTCGTTAAGGGCTACTAGCCAACGGGCTAGCGACCGCGAAGGAGCCTCGTGACGCCGCACGTGGATCTGGCTTACAGGACACTTGTGGAGTGGGGGCCAGTGATCTTCAGTACAGTTGGTGCTGGAGGCTAGGGCTACTCGGAGCCCAAAGCACGACTTCTTGGGAGACCCAGAAGAGGATGCACTTGCAAATGTGCTTGGTGTCCAGGGGTCACGGTCTCAAGTCACCCACGATAGTCACGGGCCTCAGCTTTGCTGGGGACTCAGGGTAGCCTCGGGGAAGTCTGAGAATCCACCTCTGGTGATGCGATGACTTTGGCGTCCGACAGGAGCTTCAGAAATGCGAACCGGACAGATGCTTCTTTGGTGCCTGCCAAGCAGGGGAGTCACTCCTTGACCCCAAGGGAGATTCTTCTGTCCTCTAATCGTGAGTAGAGCGTCGAAGGTCCAGGATTCAGTTTCAGAGTTTCGTCCAGGGATAATCTAAAGTCCTAAGGACTGGGTTCCTATACTTATACCAAGTTTAGGGGTTGGACTACTCTGTGGCCCCACCTATGGGTGGGTCAGGGCAGAGGGGTGGCTACACCCCTTTCCTTTGTCCAGTTCGCGCCAAAGCAGGGGCTGCAAGCCCCTGATCCGGTTTGAACTGGGGTATGCACAGGGACACCAAGTGTGCCCCCGGTGCAGGACTTCAAAGCACCAGAAAGTGCTCCCGCCCAGCCCCAATACACATTATCCTGTCTGGGGAGGTGGTCACACCTCCCTGGGACAGGAAACCTATTGTCCAGGCCTCCCCTGCCGGAGTTTCGTCCAGCAGCAGGAGGCCAGACTTGTGTCTGTGGCAGTAGCATCCATTTTGTGATGCCAGGCTTTAGAAAGAAGTTACCGGCCAGGCCAGGGTTAACATGGCTCTCCCTCTAGAAGGGTGGAATGCTACCCCCGCCACCAGAATTGGCGGGGGGTAGTATTCCAAGATGTTTGACACCAAACACGACATGTTTAGGTGCAGCCATTCCAAAGTTAGCATTTAACGCGAGGTTATAATGCGCTTAAGAGTATATGGTCAGGCTGCACTACAAACAGCATCAGAGAAGGGTCTCCGAACGCTGCAGAGGGGCCCTGCTCATGCAGGGGCACCCCTCACATAGGAACCACGCACTCTGCCTTCAGGATTGATAAGGCCTGCCATAGGAGTGACTTATAGGTTTATATGTGTGTATGTATGTAGTGATATAGGTAACCTATATCACAGTAAGGGGTGCATGCACCACCTTACCCAGGCTGCAGTAGCAGACCTGTGGTGTCAGTTTGGATGGCCTTCCAGGGGTGGCACAATACATGCTGCAGCCCCTGGTAGGCCTCTGAGGTACCTATGCCCTTGGTACATATTATACCATATACTAGGGACTTATAAGGGCACTCCAGATTCCAATCAGAGATGTGCCTAAGGCACATGGAAACCTTTTACAGAGAAAGCAGATAGACTGGGGCCCTGAATAGCAGGATACCAGTCCAACTGAGTCATAAACCAGCAAAACACCATAAAAAAAGTGGGGGCAACCATATAGTCAGATTCCACCTTCCTACATAACCCCCCAAACAAAAGGAGATAAGGCTAACCTTGGCCAGTTGAGCCTTCATTGACTAAGTGGTCATATAAGGAAGCACCTGCACTAGCATGGTTGCCCCCTGTCTTATGGTCCACTAAGCAATCCCTCACCCTAAGGGTATGAGAGGGTCTCCACCATGGGGAATCACTACCTGTGGTGTGCTTAGGTAAAGTACAAGGCTGGTGAGGTGTCTGAGTAGGGAAGTGAGGCCCTAGGAATGTTGGCCTCAGCTTCCTCAGATCACTGGTCACCATGAATGCCTGTCTTTCCATGACTGAGTTGCACTTTGCTCTAAGGGTCAACCTTTGGCTGCCTACAACTGGGGGTTGGGTCCCTTTGGATGGACTACTGGAGGGACAGGGCAGGTTTGGAACCTTCAGGTCCCAGGTTTGCCCTTGCCTACCAGAGTCCTTCTGGGGAGGTCCCTACATAAAGGCATGGGGGATCCCTCAGTGTGTAGAGGAGTTTTCACCTGGCTAGGGCTACTAGCCTGGGTGCCCCTAATCTGCTGATGGGGGTTCCTCTGGACAGGGGGCCCTGGGGGTCCACTGACCTCCCTGACCTCTGCAGCCCTGGGCTGGCTGAGGCAGGGTAGAGAGGGGCAGGTTACCTGCTCCAGACTGGGTACCACCTTGGAAGGGTCCTCTGCCATCAGGGGTGTGGCCAGGCCAGGCCTGACTACCTCTGGGGCAGTTCCTTCACTAGGGGTAGGGTCAGTTCCTTGAGGAGGCTGACCCTTACCTACTGTCTGGAGGGAAGAAGACTTTTCTTCAACCCTTGTGCTCTCTTTTGGGGAGAGTGGGCCATTCTTTCAGGCTCCATCTCTCCAAATTCTTGGGCTGGGGCTGTGGCCATCACAGCCCCACTAACCTTTACAGGGACGCCCAACATCCTAAGATGGGTTTGGTGTTCAACTTCAGCCCAGGCTGAAATTTCCAAATCGTTGCCCATCAGGCAATCTACAGGTAAGGTGGGGGACACTGCCACTCTCTTTGGGCCTGTGACCCCCTCCCAGCTGAGATTGACTATGGCCATGGGGTGATCTGTTCTGACACCATCAATGTTGGTCACCTGGTATTTAAACTCAGGTAAAAACTGGTGAGGGGGACTAGTTTCCCTGCCACCATGGTGACACTAGCCCCTGTGTCCCTAAATGCCACAGCTTTCTGGCCATTAATTATTGGCTCCAATCTGTACCTGCCCAACGCTGTGGGACCCATGGTAAAGGTGGCAAATCCTATACCACCATCAGAGTCAGAGGAGTCTGCTGAGGGGTCCCTCTCTAAACTAGGGCTCACCTCTGTTCCTCTTGCAAAAGCACCCAACTTTTTGGGTGCACTACTCCCAACTGGAGGATTACTACTAGTAGTACCAGGAGGGGTGGTAGTAGTTGTGGGAGGAACATTTTCTTTATTGCCAATCCTGGGGCAACTGGGATCAGTTTTCCAGTGCCCAGGCCTTTTACAGACATGGCAATATGGTTTCTTTTCAGGAGAGGAAGGAGTTTGGGACCCACCCCCAGAAGAGGAATTTTGGGGCCCTGTAGGGGACTTATCCTTAGATTTATCCCCACCTTTCTCTTGGGACTTAGTAGAATCTTTCTTCTGGTCACCACCCTGATTTCTAGTTTTTACTCTGGTTCTGACCCATTTGTCTGCCTTCTTTCCCAATTCTTGGGGAGAGGTCAGATCAGAGTCCACCAGATACTGGTGCAAAAGCTGGTTTTGACAATTATTAAGGATCTGCTCCCTCATAATCAAATTGTACAATCCTAAAAAGTCATGCACTTTGTTGCCATGTATCCAACCTTCCAGAGCCTTTGTAGCACAATCTACAAAATCAACCCAGTCTTGAGTCTGAGCTTTTTGGGTGTCTCTGAACTTCAACCTATACTGTTCAGTGGTTAGGCCAAACCCATCTATCAGAGCACTCTTCAAGACTGTTTAATTGTCAGCATCCTCTTACAGTGAGGAGCTTGTCTCTACCTTTGTCTGCAAAGGAGAGCCACAAGATTGCTGCCCACTGCCTCTGGGGGACCTTCTGAACTTTACAGGCCCTCTCCAGTGCAGTTATCCATTTGTGGATGTCATCCCCACTCTGGTAGGGAGGGACAATCTTGTTTAGGTTTCTATGGTCATAAGACCTTTCCCTATCTCTAGGGACATGGCTGCCACCATGGGACTCTAGTCCCAACTTTCTTCTCTCTCTAAAGAGATCGAGGGACTCCCTGTCTATGGCTAGTTGCTTCTTTTTGAGTTCAAGCTGAGCTTCCTCATATTGAACCAGCCTCTTTCTTCTCTCATTAGAGGATTCCCTCCTATGAGATGAGACAGAGCTCCCTATTGAGGTGCCAGAGTGGTTAGACTCCTGAGAAGAAGATCTAGACCTTCTGGGCACACTCACAATCCTTCCTGGGGGACAAAGGGAGCATCATTCTGATCCTCCTCTTCATCTTCCTCAGGAGGGTTGGATTATCCAGGTCAGGGCCATTGTCGCCCTCCTGGCCAGTTTCAGAGGGGGGCTGGGGGTACTGGTACCCCTGGTCCCATCCTCATCATCTGCCCCACCCTCAGCTCCTGCCCCTTCAGTCCCCAAGGGCCTACTAAGGTCATAAGCCACCAACAACTCCTTGAGGTGTTGGGTGGTGGGGCTTTGGCCTGTCCTTATTTTTCTCAAGTTGCATAAAGCTCTCAATTCCAAGAATGGGAGTGTATCATACTTGGAGGGTGGAAGCTCAGTGGCTTCCTGCAAGGATTCTTTAGATCCTACCCTTAAAGACATTACTAGTGTGGTGTGGTGTATGCACTACCTACTCTAGTGTGGCCTACTAAACTCTCTTGAGTTGTAGAAAGGGTTGTGCTATCCCTTAACACACAACTCTAAGTTCAGTAGAACTTACTGTATTCTAAGCTTAAATTATATGTACCTTAGGTACCTTTAGTGGTTTTCAGTTGATCAATTCAATTGAGATTATCTGGTAAAACAATAGCAAGCTGGAATCCCACACGCTGCACACCAATGTGAGAAGTTGGCCTGGCATATGCTGTCCACTAATTATAGTGGGCACCTTGCACCAGTCCAAACAACCCCTTATTGGAGATAGGTTAAAGACAACCTTATTGAAAGCTATCCTAGTGGTAGCTATGGAGAGCAGCCTTCAGGCTAAGTCTTGAAGGAATGTAAAGCAGCTTGTTTTACCAGTCTATAATCTCTTGAGTGACCAAATGAAAGAGCACCACACCAGGTATATATTCAAAATATATGTATTTATTGCTAAACACACCCCTCTAGTCTCTTTATGAGGCTAGAGTTCGAAGTACATAAGTTAGAAGTTATTTAAACACAGTAATAGCACAAATACACGTTTGGGCCCTAGGGCGTACCAAACCATATACCAATAAAGTGGTATGCGAACCACGACTGAACTAGACACTAGGCCTAGAGCCTCTAGAAGTGCTTGGACCACAAGGAACCACCCAAGGTAGTGACACAGGGGACCCACGGGAGACGCGTGCAGTGTAAATACACAACCGCGATACGCCTTTGACTTCTATGGAGAAAGTCGGGATCGGGAAATTAGAGAAAAGGGACACTTAAAAGAGGACTTGGACCAAACCCTTTGAGATCTAGGACTTTGAAGAGTCTCTACCCACGGGAGCACCGGAGTACTCGTGTTACCTCACCCAGGGAAGACGGGTGCATAGGTGCCTTTCGGGGTCGGGTTTCTTCGTCGATTTGAATGGCGATCTGCTGCAAAGTGCTGCTGGCGACCAAGTGAAAAGTGTCCGGGTGGATCCAAGAGTGGATCGGAGTTCTGAAGAACCTGAAAGCAGAGGGGACAGAGTCTGGGTCACTAGCCAGTGACCAGGAAGGCAATGGACAGATGCCCACCGATGTCGAGTGCTTCAGGTGCGTTGACGGTCATCTTGACTCTTCAGCCACGAGGTCCAGGAGGCGTTGTCGGCAACTAGGAGCAGGATTCGGGCTGGTACACAATGTCTGTCGAGTGCTGAGGTGTCGGCGACCGGATTGGACCCAACAAGCCTTGGCAACGGCAAGTCTTGATGCAGAAAAAGATCGTCGATGGTGCAGACCAGCAAGGTCTGGAGAACTCACCCATCGAGGGTAAGTGAGGGCAGGCCTGGAGCAACCAGGATACCAAGTTAGAAAAAGATTGGCCTTCGTTAAGGGCTACTAGCCAACGGGCTAGCGACCGCGAAGGAGCCTTGTGATGCCGCACGTGGATCTGGCTTACAGGACACTCGTGGAGTGGGGGCCAGTGATCTTCGGTACAGTTGGTGCTGGAGGCTAGGGCTACTCGGAGACCAAAGCACGACTTCTTGGGAGACCCAGAAGAGGATACACTTGCAAATGTGCTCGGTGTCTAGGGGTCATGGTCTCAAGTCACCCACGATAGCCACGGGCCTCAGCTTTGCTGGGGACTCAGGGTAGCCTCGGAAAAGTCTGAAAATCCACCTCTGGTGATGCGATGACTTCGGTGTCCGACGGGAGCTTCAGAAATGCGAACTGGACAGATGCTTCTTTGGTGCCTGCCAAGCAGGGGAGTCACTCCTTGACCCCAAGGGAGATTCTTCTGTCCTCTAATCGTGAGTAGAGCATCGAAGGTCCAGGATTCAGTTTCAGAGTTTCGTCCAGGGATAATCTAAAGTCCTAAGGACTGGGTTCCTATACTTATACCAAGTTTAGGGGTTGGACTACTCTGTGGCCCCACCTATGGGTGGGTCAGGGCAGAGGGGTGGCTACACCCCTTTCCCTTTGTCCAGTTCGCGCCAAAGCAGGGGCTGCAAGCCCCTGATCCGGTTTGAACTGGGGTATGCACAGGGACACCAAGTGTGCCCCCAGTGCAGGACTTCAAAGCACCAGAAAGTGCTCCCGCCCAGCCCCAATACACATTATCCTGTCTGGGGAGGTGGTCACACCTCCCTGGGACAGGAAACCTATTGTCCAGGCCTCCCCTGCCGGAGTTTCGTCCAGCAGCAGGAGGCCAGACTTGTGTCTGTGGCAGTAGCATCCATTTTGTGATGCCAGGCTTTAGAAAGAAGTTACCGGCCAGGCCAGGGTTAACATGTCTCTCCCTCTAGAAGGGTGGAATGCTACCCCGCCGCCAGAATTGGCAGGGGGTAGTATTCCAAGATGTTTGACACCAAACACGACATGTTTAGGTGCAGCCATTCCAAAGTTAGCATTTAACGCGAGGTTATAATGCGCTTAAGAGTATATGGTCAGGCTGCACTACAAACAGCATCAGAGAAGGGTCTCCGAACGCTGCAGAGGGGCCCTGCTCATGCAGGGGCACCCCTCACATAGGAACCACGCACTCTGCCTTCAGGATTGATAAGGCCTGCCATAGGAGTGACTTATAGGTTTATATGTGTGTATGTATGTAGTGATATAGGTAACCTATATCACAGTAAGGGGTGCATGCACCACCTTACCCAGGCTGCAGTAGCAGACCTGTGGTGTCAGTTTGGATGGCCTTCCAGGGGTGGCACAATACATGCTGCAGCCCCTGGTAGGCCTCTGAGGTACCTATGCCCTTGGTACATAGTATACCATATACTAGGGACTTGTAAGGGCACTCCAGATTCCAATCAGAGATGTGCCTAAGGCACATGGAAACCTTTTACAGAGAAAGCAGATAGACTGGGGCCCTGAATAGCAGGATCCCAGTCCAACTAAGTCATAAACCAGCAAAACACCATAAAAAAAGTGGGGGCAACCATATAGTCAGATTCCACCTTCCTACAGTTGGGAGCTATCTTTAACCTAACTCCTCAATGCCAATGCAAAGGAGGGACACATAGGTACTCAGCTTGTTACCACTCCACAAGAAAAACCATAATTCGGAGGCAGGTTTTTGATTTTGTGGAAGAATGCCAGGTATTTGTCTGTGTAATATTTTAACCCGTTCGATGCGTGGGACGGCCCCCGGCCGTCCGACGTCACGGTGGGCGTGTGCGGAGGACGGCCAGGGGCCGTCTCAGACATGCCCACTCATTATTTAACCCGCACCGCGGCGGAATTCGCACCGCGGTCAAGGTGTTAAAAAGCATTGATTTATTGTTTATTTAATTTCTTTTATAACACTACCAAACCTACTGTAAGGTGTCAGAGCACATTAAGAGCACACATTATACGGAGACAATAATTCATGTGAGTGTGCATATCAATGTACAGGAAATGTCACATAAGACAGTGAGGCTTATAAGAGTTGTATATCACCCATACTAGTAGCCATTCTATATTAAGAGTGCTTGTAGAACCACAAAGTCAGGATTTAAAACTTATCACAGTGTTTGTGGTTTTCTTTACCAATAGGGCTTTGTTACTACCCAAAAGAGCCCTGTTTAGCAAACTTAGAATAACAAAAGATTGAGAAAAAGCAATAAGGTTCTAAGCCTATGCCGTAAAGTTTGCATGCAGTTCCTTGATGCCGTTTCATGGATTATTGTGATATTTTAGAAGGATTGTTACTTATGAACTTGAAGACACTAAATGATCTCTGTGACAATCACAGTAACCCACTGAGGTATTTACATAAAATACAAATCTGTGATCTGCATGTAACACGTTGTGCTTTGCAGCAGGCGTATTAACCCTCTGTTCTACTTTATGATTTCAAATTTCTGAGTAGACAAGAAACAGTTCTATCTAGTGAGTGCATTAACCACCATTTATCTTACTATTGTTATTATTTCCTGTAAATTACAGTCACACAAAGATCTTTGCAGCAGGTGCCTTAAATCTGTAAGATATTTTAAAATGCAGCCGATTTGTGACCAACTGTGTAAGCCAGAACAGATTTACTGTTACATTTGACCTTTTTTTTTTTAATGTATATGTTGACTGTCAGATTCTGCTTTTCATGATTCCGCCCACTTTTTGCTGCTGGACTCCAAATTTATAGGATCCTGGAGTATTTTTTCCCCATTTAGAGCACTGCTGGTACCAATCCATGAATGTAGGTCTAGATGGACCATATTTTTAGCGATAAATGAAAACTGAAATTTCTATCAAAAACATAAGGAGGCACTGACTCATGTGATGTATATGTTTGCATTTATATGGGTTTTAATTGGCGTGAATGCTCGTCGGACGTTACTTTTGCGCTAAGCAGCCAGAATCTGATGATAATCAGGGAGAATAACCACTTTTATAGATATGATTTTTAAAGTTTTTCATTGTCATGATTTATGCATACTTTCATTTGTAAGTATATCTGTTTCATTTTGCTGGCTATGGACCTCAGCTTTAGACAATGTGCATGATAGACTTTGGTTATGTCTAGAGCAAATGTTCTATGTAGTTCCTGGACACACAGCAACTAATGAAAACTTTACATTGTGTTTTGAGGCTAACAGTGTCCAGGTGTTATTGTTATCACTACGTTTTTTGTTTTTTTAGGTCATTTGTAAGTAGATCAACAAGCAAAATTATCATAACTAATATAGTGGTTTGTCAAAAATCACATGCATTTCTTTCCTCTATTCAATATTATTATACACTTTTATATGCGATTCGGTACTCTATAGATTGTATCAGCTATGGGAAGCCTATTCTTTGCTAAATTTGTGGAGTTATTCAAATAGGGTAACTGTGTGATATTGTCTTATATTACTACACAGTGCTTCTGGTGACATCTTTCTTCACGAGGCCAAAGGACGAGTGGTTTGTAAATTTCACCAGGGGCCATCAATGGTGCTATTGGGACACATTAAATATGGTACCTGTTATGTGTTATTTATATTACCTGTTTATTTTGAGATAGTTGGCTTGAAAAGGCTATTTTCTTCAAAGCACAATGGGCACTAATGGAGTTAGATTGTTTAGGTTTTGTTTACCTTTCTTCATATAAATTGTTGATAGAACAATGAGCAATGCTGAGGATCATTGGATTCAGTAGATTCTGAAGCTGCACCTTTCACCACATAATTATGGAATTACCATACTTGCCACATAATTTGCAAAATGTATAGATTTCACCAAAAATGTTGTTTCCAACTCAAATAGATAAAAATAATACTACCAGAGAGTATGCCACAAAATGTACATTTTTTTGCCGTAAAATGTAGATAACCTAGCTGGATAATTTGGTCCTCTGTGCCACACAATTCTAGTAGTCTGATAATGTTAAAGCTCTGCAGAGTGAATTGGAGGCTGTCATTATGGTGATACAATCTGCTATTTCTCAGGCAACTATTATTTTTCATAGTTCCCAGTGATATATATGTTTTTTATACCACTGCATTTTGTGCAATAAAAGCAACAAAACATGTAATATGATATAATATTACCCTGATCTTTTACTGGCAAAAGAAATCAAAATCTTTCAATCCCGTTTAAAAATAATTATTTCAGCTGTTTTGGTAGATGATGTTGTACCTCAAATAAGTTAAGTATAGTTCTACAAAATACCTCAAAACTAAGTAAATGGACAGTCGTAAGGGGAGATGGAAAGCAAAGTAACAGTTGTGTGTGGTCTATGAGCTTTAGAGTTTCAGGCATCCTAGATACAAAATCTGAAACCTCAAAGAACCCTCACGAATAACGCAACAGGTTCAGATGTGTGGATCACAAAAGAGTCAATGTTGAGACTTTCCTTCAAATGCTTGGATCAAATGCTATCTGCAGTCAATAATACTTAGTAATACACAAAAAGCAGTTCATAACCAATCAGATTTCAGCTTTCACTCGTTTAAACCTCAAGTCGGTGTCTCTAGCAATCCTGCAATCTCAAACGTTGGCTGTTCCACATAATTTTCTATTTTTTGCCAGAGTTTTTTTTTTTTTTTTAAATCATATGATAGAAAATAGTCACAATCAAGCAAGAAGACATACTTATGTACTATATGAAGAGCCCTATGCACTATTTGCCTGGTCGGAAAGCAGTCTGCATTTTTGCACACCTACTGCTTTGCGACCTGACATGCATTGTGCACTGAGATGACTGTACTATTCTATTGAAGTGCAACATCAGAATTTAGTAGGATTTGTAGAATCCTAGCTCATTAACATTAATGGAACAGGGCTTTGCAGATCATATAGAATGTCACTGTATCCAGTGCCAGAGCCATTAAACACAAATAAACAAGTTTAACAGTTATCAAAAAATCATACTATTTTGTAAAAAGTCATCCATAATTGATGGAGGCTTCATTTTCATATCTTTATATCATTCAGCCAACTACTATTGACACTAAGTAAGTTTCTTTCATCCATAATATCAAAGGTTGAAATAAATTTCCCAAAACAGAAATTCCACAAGGATAATTTTTCAGCCCCACACTTTTCATCATAAACCCGACTCCTCTGTCTAACATCATCACATCCCACAAAATCAACATCATCTCCTATGCTGACAACACCCAGCTCATTTTTTCTCTCTCAGATGACACCATCACCACCAGGACAAACTTCAACCAATGCATGACGAGCGTGGCCAATTGGATGAAAGAAAACTGCCTCAAGCTCAACACCAACAAAACTGAAGTGCTGATCTTCGGGAATCACCTTGGGACTCCACCTGGTGGCGGGCTGACCTTGGACCCACTAGGCTCATCTTGGACACCAATCTCGCCCAGTGGCGGCTGGTAGCGAATGGGGCAGGGGGGTATGAGAACAACAAATATATTTTTTATAAACACTTACCTCTTCCGCTGTCTCTCCACCGTTGTCCCTCCGCTTCTCTTCCTGACTTCGGTCCAGAAGCAGGAAGCACACAGGCTCCCCTAAACCAATCATGACGTTGCTGTCACCATGACAGCGGTGTGGTGATTGCTCTGAGTGCCGTGGTTTGGCGCTCAGATGGGGACTATGAGCCTGTTCATGTTCCCCACCAGGCTGTGCATTACAACCTGGTGGGGAACATGCAAAGTGCGCATGACTGTTTGACCGGCCCAACGAGGCCGGCCAAACCGTCATGCACACTTAGAGTGTGCCCACCACTCCTCCTCCTGTGACCCCAGCCCCGCCCTAACATAGCCCCGTAGCTATGAAAAATAAAATGATAATAACGTTATTATCCTTTTATTTTTCCTTTTTCCCACTGCTCTGAGAGCAGTGGGGCGATGCTCCTCCGCCTTAGCGAACGAGTCGCCCCTGACCTCACCATGAAGTCGCAGGTCAATGCCGTCACCTCCTCATGTTTCCACATCCTCTGCATGTTACATAAAATCTTCAAGTGGCTCCTCCTGGACACCAGAAGTACCATCTCACAGCAGGTTGGACTAAGGCACCGCACTCTATGCTGGCATCTCAGCCTATCTTCTTCACAGACTTCAAACCATCCAAAATGCCGCCGCCAGACTCGTCCTTGACCTCTCGTGCCAACTGACACCACACTATTCCTCAGAGAGCTCCACTGGCTCCCCATCCAGAAGTGCTGCCAGTTCAAATTTGTCATGCACGCATTCAAGTCCCTACACAACATGGGACCCCATACCTCAATCACCAGCTTCACTTCCACCAACCCACCAGACAACTTTGCTCAGCATCACTCTCATACGGACACACACCCCGCGTCCACAGAAGGAGAACGGGCGCTTGGTCATTCTCCTACCATGCCGCCAAGTCCTGGAATGACCTCTCCCGACACATCAGGGCCTCCTCCTCACTTCTTGAATTCCGCAAGAAGCGGAAAACCTGGCTTTTCAATTAGTCTTCTTGAACCACCGTCGACACTGGCTGTACTCGGGCCCAGCCTCACTGCACGCCTACGCTCACCTACTCAGCACCTGAATATCCTCACAGGTGACAAATAGCGCTCTATAAATCCACCTTACATTACATAATACAATTGCCCAATTTCATCCTGTTCTCCAACTTTCATGCTTAATCAACCTCATTAATCCCACATCCTAAACCTTACACAGAGACAGTTTCTGTTATGCAAAATGCCATATGTCTGTTTGTGGGCATTACAAAAGCTACAACATATTCTGGTGTCTGTGACAGTAAATATTTATAAACATTTGTAAAAATGTTGATGCAACGTTTCAGTGAGTTAATGTTCATTAGCCACCTTTCTCAGGTCAGCTTTCATCTTTGCACAGGATTTTCAGAAGAGCACAACTTCATAAAATCATTGAGGACATATGCAAGCTTCTTCTAGACTATGTAAAGGTTTCTCATTAATTCCAAATTATTGGCCATATTAATAAAAAAATATCTCCAACTGACACCTAATCTATTTTACATTATCCTAGTAGAGACAGAGTTGCTCCAAATATCACTGTGACTGATTTCAGTATGAGTGTCCTGCTACCAAATTTCAAGTTTGACACCTTGCATGATTACTTAACGCAGTTCTTTCAAGATGTACTAGAGAAAGTCATCATCCTCAACCTGTCTCTATGATTATTGTGTAGGAGCGGGATGCCCCTTTGATGGTCATGTCACAGTCTGATTCACAAGGGGTCGCAAAGTGCAGTTTGCAAGTGAGAAAGACATTTCTAACTCAGAAGGCACTCAAGAAGAAGCTGGGCTAACCCTCTTGGCTGTATTCTTCCACACTCTGAGAGCAATATTCTATGACCAAATGGGTAAGAGGAAGGCATTTGCAACCAAAGAGGCAAGGGATAAAATGGCTCTCCCATCATCTTCGATAGCATCCTAACTTTCTAATGCCATGTGGTTATTACCTCCGAGACTGGGCGTGTTGAAGAAAGACTTTCTTCGATCAGTTGAGAGTTACATAATGGCTTACAGGATACGATTCATTCTGATGGGGATACTGGTGGCACCCTCCTCATGATGTGTGGCACATCATTTGAGAGCGGGTCTAGCCCTCCGCCCTTAAACTTAACACAAATCCCTGCATTTTAAATGATTCCCTCCATGCTACCGCTGAAAATGATCCACCTACGCCTCCCCCGAATTCAACCCCTCCAAAAAGAAAAAAAGAAGGAGCCCCATAAGAGTGAGGCAGCTAGTCAGACAAAACCTGACTCACACCCTACAGGGAAAGAGCTCGGTTTGACAAAATCTTGTTTAATTTCAGCTACCACCAAAGACCTCAAGGACCTGGAAAATGAACTAGTGAGGCATTTTACAACATCACTTCTGAAAATAGAGGCCTTGCTGCGGGACTCTCTCACAACAATTTGTGACAAATTAAAGGTCCTGGAATCATTGATGCAAAAATCCCTAATGACTCAAGTATGCGTTTATAGGAGGTGGGGGGAGGGATCAACTGGCCTAAGGGCATGTGACACAATTTGTGACCCACAGCCTCACTTTCGATCCAGTTATAGAAAGGGTGCAAATATTTGCATGGTCCCAATGCCAGTAGAAGCGTGTGGTTCTTCTCAAGAAAGCTATCCCCGCAGATTGACTAAGGGGCCTGCATTTGAGAACCAACCATCTTGCTTACCAATATTCAAATCAAAAGGATATTGTGGTTAATCTAAAATTACCCCCAGAGTGTACCCCAAACAATACTGTCTTCCAATATTTTTACCTCCCTTGTTAGCGGGCCAGAAGGTAGGCTGGTGTGAACTAAGGAATTAGGTTGTGCATTGGCTCAGAGGCTCTTATCAAGGACTGTATGTCTTTGGGTAATATAAAAGCTATCTCCTAGCTTAAATATGTTAAGCAAACCTGAGTATCCCTGAGGGCCCTGGGGTTGTCTGAATACCTTGAATCTAACAATGGGGGATCAAAATCAAGAGTAAACCACTTCTTTTATAAACATCAAGAGGCTAAAGGAAGGCTAATGGAATACACTAAAATAGTGCGAGGGAACACTGTGCTGGTATTATCACAAGGCCCTGAATGTATGTAATGTATGTATGTAAGGGATTTGTAAAGCGCTGGAATCACCCCCATAGGGGTATCTCCTGAACATTATCCAATGTATGCCTGCAATGCCCAGCACGGGTTTAAGACTGAACTCCTTACATTTTATATTTACATTTGCTGTGTCAGGCACCTGGTACCCCAATCTTCCTGCTTGCCCTTGTAATAATGTGTCAAAGCAAAGCATTTTGCACAGTGTTATTTGGCACATTGTACATTTCTCCTCGAAAAAGGCAATGATATTTAGGCAACAGCTTTTTTCTGAAAATGTTTGCGCTGCTGTTATAATCTTTATTCGTCTTGTTTTTAAAATCCATAAATTTTATGGATCGGACAACTTTTTTTTAATTTTGTTACCGTGTGAGTGAACATTATTGTTCGCCATGTTTTTCATGTGTAAACTGTATGTAATTGTTGTGCTTTTGTGGCTTATTCATAGCCGAATAAAGGTTTTACTGTTATCTGACTCCAAGGCGCTCTTTATACATTGTGACTGAGTTTTGCGGTCGCAAGGAGTGTGATTTTTGCGAATTGCAGATATTGACAGCAATATACCTTTTGTGCACTGGGCCCTTACTTCTTAACAAAATCGAATTAAGTCACATACTAAAGATAACGAAATATTTATCTGTACATGAATCTAAAGGTCACTATACAAGACAAGACAGCAGCACAGAAGACATACACATTAAGTTAAAGGGGTGAGGGGGTGATAGAAGAATTATTGTTACCTGTAAATTGCACAAATCTTGCAACCCACATAACCAGTCTTCCAAATGTAAACGTCAGTGAGGGAGGTCTTTTAGACAAATAAACAGAAACAAGTGTTTAACCTCTTGTAACAGTCTGGAGGTGTGATTCACAGAGATTGTCCTGTTACTTACTCTTATGATAATCCTCCTTTACTCTTGAATTTTAGAAGAAAGCATGAATTAAAGGAGTAAGAAAAGAGGGCTGCAAGTGCATTCCTGGTGTACTCCTAGAACTCAGGAGTACTACAAAAGTAAGTCTCAGCGACTCATAGCAAAATCTTTGTGAATTGATTCCTTGCTGTATTTTATCAGTAGGCATCTCATGGGAAGATGTCCATTTGTTCCAGTCGTTTCATGTTCTGAGGTAAAATGTCCCATATCCGATGCACACTGATAACTACATCTTTACTGATCAGCTTAGTGTGTGGCTATTTTTAGCATGATCTTTACAGGAACTGGAGAGTTTGTGCCTCTGAGGTGTTTGTTAGGTTTGCACAAAGTTTAAATGAGTGTTGAAGATACACACTTGATGATGTCTAATTAGCATCAACACAGTGAGATGAGCGACCTGCCAATCAACCTTAATTATAACGAACCCTGCTGCAAATGCTGCATGTCTGAGGGACCAGTTCTTCTAATTAAATCAGGGCAAAGACAGCCCCAAAAGGGCATGTATGCAATTATTTACACAAACGTGGACTTGATAGACAATGAGTCAATCAGGGAGAGTTAGACAAGTCGTACTTAAGGTTGATTGCTTGAAGAAAGCCGTAGGAGCTTGAAAGCTTTCAGGCTTGTCAATGTGACAGGCACACTGGGATGAATATAGGAGACTGACACTTGCTCGAAGATGTCTGGTGGGCGGGTAGATTACCAGTAGCGGGGAAGCCCAGAATACTGCTATATCTACAATGAACACTGATGGAAGCAATGGACTAACCAGGAAAGTGCACTATCCATTTCTTTCAACTATAGCTCAAATGTTACCATGGGAACGAGGAGGCAAGTCCAAGTATCCCTCGGAGGGTTTAAGGAGGTTCCTCCCATGATGGCATTTTTTTTTTTTTTTTGGCAAAAATTAATTTAACGGTACAATTTTCAAAAGACTGTCTAATAAGGCCGCCCTTTCCTAGAAAGATTAGGGGTCTCTACTTCTCAAAGCATTTTTTAAGCAGAGGAAAATAAATAGTGCATTTTACAGTACAAATTGCAAATAAATTGGCTACAAGCCTTAGGTTTTACCAGACATCCATGATGTCCTCTCTAGGGAACTGACAGCTCATCTCCCAAAGAAACTTGATAAAAAATGTAGGCAAACAAAACATTTCTCAGTTCAATTGTAGTGCATTTTGGTTAAACACTTTTATAAGAAGTTCTAATAAACTAGGGGGCCGATTCCGATGTCGGACGGACTCATGTCCGTCCGACATCGGTCAGGAGCCGTAACCGACCGACCTGCTGTCGTCGGTTATGGCCCTGCAAGTACTGTTCGGTTGCACTCGTATACTACACAATGGGAGCATGCATTCCGAGCGGAATGCATGCTTGCATTGTGGAAAGCAGGGGTGCAGTTCATCCCTGCACCCTGTGGCCGGCACCCCAAGGTGCCTGCCACCGGGTGCAGGGACCGCCATTCGGCGGCCTCGCACCCATGGGGGCCCTACTGGGGCCCCCTAACACAGTTACCGACTGCCTTTTCGTGCCGGAAAGACCGGCACGAAAAGGCAGTGAAATACTGCCATCGTACTCCCTCGGTCGTGAAGAGGCGGCCGGGGGAGTACTGAAGGATTTCCGGACGGTGGACGGGCTCTCCGAGCCCGTCGTAAGCCATCCGGAAATCCCAGTCGGATTCCTTTCCGACCGAGCCCATCGGAATGGCTCGGTCGGAAAGGAATCTGGCCGGCACGTTCCGATTCGGTCGGAAGGGCTCCGACCATCGTTCGGTGCCCTTCCGGCCGAAATCGGAATCGGCCCCCTAGGTCTGCAATTGACCTCACCTACCATATATAAGATGTATATTGAGATGTATGTAAGATGTATCTAGAGGTATATGTAATACTACCGCTACCTCCTTTCACGTTCCCAATCTCCCATCTCCTCCAGAAATAGATGTTCATTCATGCATTATGACTCCGGGTCTACTTGCATGGAGTTTGACAATAAAGTTACAAATATCTTATACTCTCTGTTAGTAGGCAGCAGGACAATCGCTCTGAAAAAATAGAACTCATAGGCGAAGACAATAGAGCCACCACTAAATTAAATGGTTTATAGACATGTCTGTAAAGAAAACACATTCCAGTTAGCGGGCTTTACCTCAGGCAGCAATTCTATTGATAAAGTATTCAAATCATTTTCAATACAAAACATTTGTGATGATTCCAGTAAGCTCCTTTCCAGATTTAATTCAGTCCAAAACTTTACTATATCAAGCAAACTCAGTAGCTACAAAAGTAAATTGTAAAACTCCTTTAATAAGGAACTATAAATAAGATTTCAAAGCCACACACCTACTTTTTGTCAGCACAATTAGGGCTTAAGACAAGTCAGTGATGAAGAATTATAATGTATTTCTGGTGTTCAATAAATTCAAAACGGAACAGAAGACAGTGCCTCTTGAGAGACAGATTGAAGGGAAAAAACTGGAAGAGCAAGGCAAACCTGAAACATGCCTATCTTTCTATTACAATATTCATGGATGTATCAATATAGCTGCCTTTAATTTGGAACAAATGTGTATCAGAGTTTACTGGCTGAGGGCCAGATGTACGACTATATTTTGCGGTCGCAAACGAGTAATCGGCCGTTTGCGACCGCAAAATTGCTCTGCCCCATGTACAAACTCTATTTTTCGAGTTGATAACCCATTACCGACTCGCAAAATAGGTTTGTGACTCACTATTAGGAAGGGGCGTGCCAAGGGCGTCCCTTCCTAATAGCGAGTCTCACTTAAATGTATGATTGTTTTACGATCACAATTGCAGTCGCAAAACACTCGCAGTTTACCACCTACTTCAAGTAGGTGGTAAGCCACTCGGAAACGGAAAGGGGTCACAAGGGGACCCCTTCCCCTTGGTGAGTGTGTGCGAAAATATTTTTTAAGAGCCGGCAGTGGTCCCACGGACCACTGCCTACTCTTAAAAAATGAAACAAAAACGTTTCATTTTTTTTTTTTTAAATGCAGCCCTTTTTCCTTTGAAGAAAACGTGCTGCATTAAAAAAAAAAAAACTACTTCATTTAAAAAGCAGTCACAGACATGGTGGTCTGCTGACCCCAGCCTGCTAGCCATTCCTAATTGGGTCGCAAATTGCACCTGCCTCATGAATATTAATGAGGCAATTTGCAACCCCATTATGAATCGCTAACAGTGTCTGAGACCCTGTTGTAAATTGCAATTTGCGAGTCGCAAATTGCCAGTCGCAAAGCAAAGCAATTTGCGACTCGCAAATTGTAAGGGTCATACATCTGGCCCTAAGCCGTTGACTTGCATCTGCTCAGTGCTTCTCAACAAAGGGCCTAATAGCACCTAATTTTCACTGAAGCTGTCAAAGACTCATAATTTGTATGTTATTCTTATCTCATCTATGGAAAAAGAGCAACAAAACTATTTGCCCACACTGTCGTTTGTGGCCAACAAGAAGAATTCAGTACTCATGTCTACCCAATCTTTAATGCAGCTGCCACTCTGTTTCAGGCTCTTGAATGCGATATGCAAAGAGGCAGGTTGCAAATAGTGGTTACAACTTGCGCATTGCCCTTTTGCAGCCTGTCTCTCAGTGGCGGCTCGCATAGGGTGTGCTGCAGGGCGGCGGGGCGGAGGAGGGGCAGGGTCGGGGGGTAGTAAACTCGGACATACGACGGAATGGAGGAACGTAATAATTACTTTCCTCCGTTCCGTTGTATGTCCGAGTTTACTACCCCCATGCCCCGCCCCCGCCCCGCAGCACGCCCTATGCGAGCCGCCACTGCTGTCTCTAATATTGTGATGTGACGTGTCGCAAAGTGTCACAGAACGACCTGCCTGATGAATATTATTTAAGCAGCTCACTAGTTGATGCCCTCTGCGATTGGCTACAAACAAAGGAATGGAGGCTGCAAGGGTAAGCAGACCACCATCTCGGTGTTTGCATACCCAATTGGGAACCTTCTTTTTTAATTCTTTTTTTAAAGCAGCCCATTTTCTTTAAAGTAAGTGTTGTGCTTTTTAACAAAATGTTTCCCATTTGGGAAGATATCAGGGGACCAAAATTACAGTCACAAATCATTGATACAAACTAATGTGAATACCAAAGAGAAGGGGATGTCCCTCTCACCCCTTTTAGTTTCCTATTTGGAATGAGTTAGTAAACCCATTTTGTGATTCGGGTTTAGTACATATTAATAAACATTTTGCAGGCATACATGCTGTGATTTTGCGAATCACTGGGTTTGTGAATGCCATTTTTTTCAGTACATTAGGCCCTTATTTCTGCTTGAGTGTAGGCAGAAACAACCTGCAAGTTGATTTGCATTTCAACACTCAAACATTTTAAAGACACAGGGCCCAATTCAAAATACTCCGCTGTGAATTACTGTTGCAGTGCTCTTTGTCTAAGTTACCTATCCTCACAACAAACTTGTTGTGCTTGCCGTCCATGCATTAGTATGAAGTATACCTCATCTGCTAATGCTGGTAGAGAAACTGAGAGGGGAAAAGCAAAACATGGAATGGCGTTGAGGATTTAATCACTTGGACAACTACACATGAAACTACTCATGGTCAAAGTTCATACCTGGATGGCATGGGCACTGAGGTGCCGCATCACAGTATGGAGCACTGGCGTTATCATTTTACGTGAGTCAGCATCTCCACCTGTGTTTGACTCATCTATTTTGGGAGATGAAGAGGGAAAAATAACACTTGAGAACATCCTGCCTTGTGACTATCTTCTGTACAAAGCCAGGCGGAATGTTCTCCTGCAATTGCGCCGAGAGGGAGTGGAGGGGAGAAATGGTGGAAAGGTAATACGAGAGGAAGTTGAGCCTTAAAAATGAGAGCTATTCCAAACTTGGGAATTTCCTTGAGTAGAGCAGTTGAGGGCTAGCAGGATGCTTAATTTGTACCAGTGGTTGCTGGCACTAATTTGTGGAGGCCAGGACTTTTCATCAGCAGACTTTGACTCAGAGCAAGAGAGAGAGAGAGAGAGAAAAGGATGAAAGAAAGAGAAAGAGAAAGATAAGGAAACAGTGATAAAGGGAGAAAGCAGGAATTTGAAAAAGAACCTGAAAGAATGAGATAGAGAACAGGAATGTAAGGCAGTGGATAAGAAGCATGAGGTGAAGGAATCAACACTAGACAGTCTTGGTAATCAACAGCTTTGACAATCAGCAACCTCGGCACTCTGTAGTGCTGGCAACAGGTTCCTAAGAAAAACAGTGGCCCCTTCACTTATTTTTTTTTTTTTTTAAAGTGAAGCCCAGGAATGCACAGTTAGAGGCGATAATTCAACAAACTAGCATACCCTTTTCTGCTCTACCCTACTTCTGTTCCTCTCCCCAAGTCCAGTACCCCTTTCTTTACTCCCAGCCTGCCCTCCTACATCCTCACTATCTCCACCCCACAGCCTTCTAGTGGAGTAACAAAACTTGAGGGGGCCCCCCTTCAAAGTACATGGAGTGCCCCCCTCCAGACTCGCTCAGGAGCGCTCAGGCTAGGGTACTGTGCTGAGGGCCCACCCCCCCCCACCGCGTGGACTGCGAGGGCCTTTGTTACGCCACTGCAGCCTTCTCTTCTGCATCCTCTCTGGCGCTTCCCTTGCTCATTGTTCTCACTTCCCCCTACTCTACCCCCATCTATTCACCAACTCCACACCTCCCCCATTCCCGCCTGGTTTGCTACTAGCTTTGTGTAAGACCCTGAGCCGCATTCATTGTTACTTGTAATGCACATCTATAGCTTTGGTGACCAGGCGCTACGCGAATCTGAAAATAAATAAATGCTAGTAGAGTCATGCGAATGAGGCCCTTTCTACTGAAATTTGAGTTAGCATTTCGTTTACATTAGCGCATTAGACAATGCCGTTTCTCCCGATACTCCGCAAGTCCTTCCAACTGTCTGTCTGTTTCAGGGCACGGCAAACTATTTAACGCAGTAGTGAATGTGCAATTTGGTTTCAATCAGAACACAATGTTTCTTGATTTCCCTGAATGAAATATGGCATGAAGAAAAATTAGCCACATAGGCCTTTTGCTAACTGTAATTAAATATAACAGAATAGAGTGGAAGAACATCCAGGCGGACATTTATCAGATCCATCTGAGATTCACTGTGACGTTCAGTAGAAAATGCAGCGCTATTGAATACATTTTTGCGCACATTTGTGCCTGCTCTGGGAAGTCTCTGAAATAATGACCAAGGTTTTTGATTATCGCACATTCAACACCAACCCCCTTTTCAGTCAACGCAGATCACACAAAGATAAAACATATTTTCTTTATTATCAAGGTTCTGTGAAGAATTTACAATTATATTTATTGCTTTCAATTATATAGTGAAAGAAATAGTGTGAGTTGTTTTGCTGGTCTACATGCTTGACTCCATGTCCCGTGCAGCTGTAGGTGATTGGTTATTAATCCCAATGGTGTGCACAAGGCTTCAAACAACAGAAAGATCACAACCAATGTTGGGCAAGACAAACTGGTGAACATCCAGAGGTAAAAAAAATCGTGCAGGAAGTATCTGTCTTCTCACACAATCAACACATTGCACCTGAGCCAGGACGGGCTAATAATAATAGTACACATTTTATATAGCGCTTACTACCATAGTTTTGTGGTTTCCTAGCACTGTATATAAGTATTATTGATTATTTTTAATAATGTATTGGTACTCAATTACTCAACTTCAGAATGATGAAGTGCTAAGTTGTCTGACTTGGGATTTGCACTTTATGTCATACACAAATTAGGGATGGGCTTAACTCGTGGAATTTCACTCTGTGGAATTCTGTGGAGTTACAGAAACACTCTGCAAGAATCTGCGGAATTCCACCAATGGACGGAAAATATGCTGCTCAAGCTGCACTTTAGCGCCAGTAGCGTGAGCAGCGCTGAAAATCAGCACAAACTGCACCATGTGTTGAGCCAGAGCGAGCAGCCATTCGAGTTGAATTTGCTGCAGCTGGAGTAGAAAATCTACTCTAATGTCAGCCCTCTCTGACCACGAGCTCTCACACCACCGGCGGTCTAAAATGGTGCTGGAAGGCTCCATGGCGACTAGAAATCACACCAGGGGCCGGCAAATCTCGCCACAAGTGCGTGTTGTGGAGCCTCACATTATTCCTGTGAGATGCGAATGGTAGAATAATTCCGCCACGTGCCGATTGGTGGAATTAGGCAGGAACTCCGCATTACAAGTGCAACGCGGGGTTACCCAAATTCTGTCAATTCCATGAACGGAATTATAATTCCCCCCACCCTAACACAAATGTCATCAACAAGCTCTTAACTCGCCATATTTCTGGCTACATCTAGGTTTACAAAAAACCTTTGCACTGGCCCAGGCAAATGTGTGCCATGGCAGGGGCGTAACAAACACCCCCGCAGCCCCCGCGGTGCGGGGGGGCCCCCAGTCATCAGTAGGTGAAGGGAGCCCCCTCAGCTCTTTGGTAGAGATCTGTGAGAGAGAGGCTTGCTCTAAAGCAGCTGCAGTGTGCAGCCTGCTCTGAGCTCCTCCCGCTGACCCAGGACTGAAGAGAAACAAAGTAACAAGTTACATTGTTTCTCTTCAGTGCCAGGCCCGGAAAAAGGATGGGTTTGGGGGCCCCACAGCCTCTGAGAAGGGACGAGGCAGCACAGAGCTGACAGGAGCAGGAGAAGGATTGCAGCTCCAGGAACAGGATCTGCTGGGACGCATTGGAAGGTAAACAAGCATTTGCAATATATGGTTTTGCAATATATGCATTTGCATATATGCAAGTCATATATGGTTTGGATTGGAATTGTTAGTTGTGGAATTGTGTTGTGTGGATTGGATCTGTGTAGTGAAATAATGTGGCATGGTGTGCAGTGTAATTATGTGGATAGTAATTGTGTGGTATTGAGTGTACTGGAATTATGTGGAGTGGGATTGTGTCATGGAGTGGGATTGTGTGTCTTGGAGAGAGATTATCTGGAATGGTATTTGGTGTTGTGGAGTGGTATGTAGTGGAGTTTACTTATGTGGTGTGCTGTTAAATATTGTAGCATGATGTGGAATTTTGTGGTGTAGATTGGATGTATGTGGTGTGTTGTGTAATTGTGTTGTTGGTTTGAATTATGTAGTTTGTTGTTGAATTATGTGGTGTGGAATGGAAATGTGTAGAGGTGAATTTGTGTGACGTGGAAGTGTGCGCTGTTGAGTGAAAATTATGTTGAGTGGTATTATGAGGCATGGTGTGAAGTGTAGTTTTGTGGAATGTTGCTACGTGGCATAGACTGGATTTATGTAGAGTGTATTTATGCAATATGGAGTAGAGCATAATTATGTGGAGGTAAATTATGTGGTGCTGAGTGGTATTATGTGGAGTGTAATTATGTTGTGTGATGAATTGTGTGGGGATGAATTGTGGAATTGTGTGACGTGTGGAATTATGTGGCATGGTGTGGTGTATAATTGTGCGGAGTGGAATTATGCAGCATGTTGCAGAGTTGTATTTTGTGGAGAGTAATTATGTGTTTTGGAGTGGAGTGTAAATATGTTGTGTGAAGTATAATTATATAGGTTGAAGTGGAATTATGTGTAGTTGAATTGTGTTGTGTGGAGTGTAATTATGTGGTTTGGAGTGGTATTGAGTTGTGTGGAATGTTATTATGTGATGTGGAATTATGTGGTATGGAGTGAAGTGGAAATATGTGTTTTTTAATTTTTAGGATTGTAATTAGGCGGTATGGAATGTTGTATGGTTAAATTATTTATAGTTGAATTGTGTGGCATGGAATTATGAGATGTTCAAATGTGCTGTGTGTGGTAGACTTAGCATAGCTGCCAAGGTTTCAGATTGCGATGTGTGACATTTTCATAATTTCAGTGTAATTATGAGTGACATTTCAACGACTATGAGTGACACTTTCTCGTGAGCAAAATCAAGCAATGAAGAGGAGGGAAACATATAAATATTAGAAATTACGCCCATTTGAGCAACTAGAAACTCTAAGAAAGTCACTGAACTAAAGTGCACTAACAGCAGGCTACTGAAAACTGAGCAGAGTCAGACTGTGTGAATGTCACCCATTATTACAGTTAAATTATGAAAACGTCACACTTACCAATCTGAAACCTTGGCATCTATGAGTGAATCAGTGTGAAAATGTGCTCTAATTGAGGTGTATTCCTCTGCACCCTCATGGTGACCAGCCTGCCAGGTATCTTTGCAAACTTGCAAGCTCCAAGCAGTTTTCCATCAGCTACATGTTAATGTAACTCTACAAAATAAATACATAGGATGTTCTCTGCAGAAATCAGAGGTTTGCCTGCACCATGTTACACTTACTCCAGCACTTTAAAAGTGGCAGTTCATTCAAGGTCCAATCAGGCCTCCCATAATGTCTGGTTACTCTGCGTAGAAATGCTGCAAAGTTTTTTTAAATGCTAATCTGTGGTCAGATTAAACCTTCCAAAAAGAGCTGCTTTCATCTATGAGTAATCAGTCCGTTTCTGGGATGCTAAAATCACAGTAAGACCCAGTGACTTACCCTCTAGTGCCTCCTCAGTGATCTTCTGTCTGAGGTAGGGTGCAACTGTGATCTAACATGTTTTAGGACTATGAGTCTAGACTGCCCTGGTCTGAAGTGTTTCGTCCATTTAGCCAGGAGTGTGAGGAGGGGAGATCCGAGCCTGAAGCAGTATGTGCAGTGGTGCCTCTGATGCTCCCAGACTAGAGTTAGGCCACAGCTCCCTGCGCCACGGTAGGCAGCTAGACCCTCGGCGCAATCCGCTCGTCTGCGGAGCAAGGTCTGTGGGTGCATTAATACAACACCTGCTGGACGGAGGGGGACCTGAGGCCTCTTCTGTGTGTGTGTAAATTGGGCCTCACAGGCCTGCGACCAGCAGGCAGAGGCCCGAACTTGAGAGGCTGGATGAGGCAAAATAGTAGACTGTTAGAGCATGCCTCTCGATGGACTCTAGTCAAAAGAGGAGCATTGAGGACCGTGGGAGGGCCAACAGGCATTGGATGGCTGCGAGGTGACTGACCACAGTAACAGGTGGAACTACGAGAGATGACTGAGGCGCTAACCCTCTGAGGAGCAATAATTCATGGCAGTAAGGGGAGGGGAGGTTATGTCTATGCACTCCGAGAGTGTATTGTGCGGTATCAATACAATGTCACCTGGGTACATTAACGCTTTCAGAAACCATTGTCACTCATTTAGCAATTACTCAATGTAACACCCCTAATATCTATCTTGCATCTGAAGAAATCAACGCTCTGACACAGGTAAGAGTTACCAATACACCTAGGTCACAGGAGTTACGGGACCTTCACAATTAACGTTTTTGTTTTTCATTCCGGTTTGTCTGCTGCTGAAAGTAGCTATTACCCCCATGTGAAAGTTTCGAAGAAAACAAGTAGGAATCAGCCTGGAAACAGACTCCTGCATGTTATTTCTTTAATACTTACTCATCGTTATTTCCGTTCCCCCAACAACAAAACAGCAATGAAATTGGGCACTTCAGCGCTGTGGTGTCATCGTGTTGGAATCTTAGATCCCGGCTCCTCCATGCAGAGCGGCCGTTTTTGCACATCGCTCCCCGCAGGGAGGCGGAGGTTATCCCGGGTCACATCACCCACTCCAGAGCTCCGGTGCCCTTCTCAAGCCCCTAGCTCCCATCAGGAACCAGTCCTTGCAAATGTCGCACTCGAAACGGCTGACATCATAGGGCTGCTGGTGCATGGTGCGCGCCTGCAACAAATCCTCGCGAGACCTAACTTTATGGACATACTACGGAAATACGGCAAAATGTTGTGGGCATAGAAAAGGGACATTCATTACAGGACTACCACACAGGCAGCTGTACTGCATAACGAAATTTACCGCATCGCGTTTAGGAGACAGGGGAAGCACCAGAAAACAGACGGCGGCCACATTGAAATAATACTACACCAGGATTGATTAGCAGCACTGGTACCCAAGGAGGCGCGATGCCTGTTATGCGTGATTTTGCATTTCAGTGCGGTGATGCGGATCACCACACTGAAATGCGTTAGTCTAACGCCAGATGCGTGGTACTTGGCAGGGCTGAATTAGGTGGCGTGGATTTGGACAAGCTGTGCATGCTAAGGCTTTTATGTCATGGAGTATAAAGTGGACATTTGTCTATTTTTCTTTGTAAAAATAATATGGGCTGTTTCTTTACCTTCCGGCACATTTCTGAACAATTTGTTAAGCTAAATTGTATTGTTGCATTGTGTGCGCATGCAGGGAAGAACGAGTGTCTGGCAGACGTGCAAAAAATCATCCTACGTCTCAGTATTAACTTCCACACTTCTAAGCAGTAATTCCAATCCTAGAATGAGTTACCTGTTTGCTTTACAACGACAGTTAGTAAAACAAGTAAGTGCTTTGCCAGCCTATATAAGTAGCAAAGGTTTTAAAGGGACTTGTTTTCGTGCAAGGTATTGCTTTTCCCAGTTCACGGAAGGGATAAAAAACATCTCCAGATAATAATAGGGTTGACAGGAAGGTGCGATAGCAGAATATTGATACATGTGGATCTGGTGAGGACTGCGGGCAGCAAGTGCTTGATACGCTATTTGCATAAGAAAATACTATATATTTTTTTCATTATCCTCCATTAGTTATTAGTAAGGAAGGGGGAAGAGAAGCGTTCACCGACAGCATTCAGTTAGTCTTAGGGAGACAAAGAATGCTGTGGTCTGTGGTAGATGCCGCCCAGAAGTCATAGGTATATGTATCAGGAGCTGCCATTGAAAGGAAGTGGAAATGCGCTTTAGATGTTGCCGGTATTCATGGCTACTGTGCGGTTGCAGACTTCGCTGGGCTGACAGTGGGTGGGGAAATGCTACGTTGTCACTATAGGTTTAATTACATGAATCGCGCATTCTCTCTGGTGTTTGTCCTTGGGGTACTTGCTGACTGGTGCTACACATGGGATCAGGTTTGCCTTTGACAGGAGGTATGGTTTTGTGGGGTACATAGTGTAAATTAATGTTGGTGTGAGGAAACAAAAATCGGACCCTTTGTACATTTAATATTATTGTGTGCATCATGCAGAGGATGAAAAGTAGCAGGAATGGCTTTGATGCCGTAGAGGCTAGCAGGAAGAACTGTTTTGGGGTGGTCAGTTGAAGAGATTGTTTAACATGTTTTAAACTACTACAGTGGCATTGGGGAGGGCAGCAGCTGAAAGGCTCTGTCTTTACTGGTAGGCAGTGGTTAGATGGGGACCGGCCATCAGGCTTTCTGTCGGTGGTGGACAGGGGAGCAGTGGGCGGCGGTCACAGGTTCGCAGTGACATCCGAGGGGTGGTTTTAAAGGCGGGCGGAAAAGCATAACTGCGGGTTTCGTAAGGGTGAGAGTAGAGTTAATGGATGCGTTAGTAGCAGGCACGAAGGCAGTGGTCTGTGTTTGGAGGTGGTTAACTGAGCGGGCTTCGCTTGAAGGTGGGTCATCAAGTAGGAGGATGTGTTTGGTGGTCCGGCTGGAGGCAGTGTTATGTAACTTTGCTGGAGGGCGCAGCAGCAGTATTTACTGATATATGTAAATCGCCCGATGAAAGGGCGGATCTGACCAATAGAGGAACCAGAATCCTTTTTTTATGGCTGGGGTGAGCCCCTGCAGTATGGCGGGTCGCTGGCCTGAGAGCTCTTGACTGACGCAGAGAATGGGGGGCCCCCTCCATGTACTTTGCAGGGGGGCCCCCTCAAGTTTCGTTACGCCACTGTGCCATGGCTGATATCAGCATGGAAGCTGACGCTGAATCTACTGCTTTGGAAATCAACACTTTGTAGCACAGTGGCTCATTGTGATAGACAATAACTCTCCTCTCTATTATCCACGGTCCACCAATGCTTCGAAACGACTCTCTTAAGGTAAAGAACAGAAGAGTGTAGGATACAAGCTCGACGTAACTCCTTTTAGGTCATTCAAAGACTATGTGGCCCAGCTACCTACAGGGCTTCAAGTGGGATGCAAAAAAACTGAGGGGGGGGGGTCTCTAAAAGGGGACTAACCTGTGAAATTAAGGGTGTGGCTTGAACATCTAAACTAAAAATCTTTGCTTCCCATATTGTGCTGCACGACTGACATTTTGCTGCTTTTTTAAGCTTTCTGTTATTGCATCAAGCTTTATAACACACCAACTGGAATACACCCAAAATATGCCAAGACTCCTGGCATTGCCAATGGTTGTTAGCTGTTTGAGTAACAATGCTTTTGTTGCAAATTATATTGAAATATTTCAATTCAGAAATAAGTGGACTGTGAATTAAACATGACTGAAGTCTGTTGAAGATGTAGTGCTCTTTAAATTGTCTCAGTCACTCCCATTCTTCCCTTCATACCACATTGCTCTGCAGTCCACATTAGACATTTGTGCTCTTTGTCTCCACGTCTTTCTGAAATCCTCCATGTCCATATCTCATGCATTACTTTCGTCTTCAGCACCACCTTTTCAGTCCCCCCCTCTATGTAGTTCATCGCATTTCCTTCTCGTCACCAGCCCCCAAACACACACAAAGACGACTCACCTCTAACCACAGCATTTTCTTTTCCTCGCGCATTGTCAATATTTTGACCACTGTTTATCTCCTTCACAAGGATTTGCATAGAATAACAGTTACAACTGGCTGCTGTGTGCACTCTGCAGAGAGGCCAAGGATTGGATGACCATATATTCTGAACACTTGTTTGACCCAGTGACAGCCACTCTGAGAAACTCACACTACCTTCAGCCTCAACTCCAGAACTCTAAATCATAGTCCATTTTAAGCAGATGGATGCGACTCAGTTCAAAGTATTTACTATATATTAGTAATATGCTGCATGAAATAACTACACAAACATAACATCCAAGTAATAACAAGCACTCTTAGGAAATGGGAGATTAAGTAAAACATGTGAAATATCAACAGAAAGACTGGGCCAGATGTACAAAGCATTGTTTTTGTCGCAAGCGGCCCGATTTGCAGAATCGGGCCATTTGCGACCAGAATAATGCTTTTTTTTTAGAAGTACAAAATGCAAAATGGGATTCGGTAACTTATTACCGAATCTCAATTTGCATTTCTGATTCGGTATTTGAAAGGGGTGTGTTAGGGACGTCCCTTCCAAATATGTATGGTATGTATTACTGTTTTGCAACTAAATTCCGGTTGAAAAACAGGAATACTTTACCACCATATTAAAAGTGGTAGTAATCCATTCGCAAATGGGAAGGGGTTTCCTTTGAATCCCCTTTGAAAATGTTGAAAAAATATTTTTTAAGAGCAGGCAGTGGTTTCACAGACCACTGCCTACTCTTAAAAAATGAAACTTGAATGTTTCATTTTTTTCTTTTTTAAATACATCCTGTTTTCCTTTACGGAAAAAGGGCTGCATTTAAAAAAAAAAAAAAATATATATATATATATATATATATATATATATATATATATATATATATATTTATTTCCAGCAAATCCCTTCACTCAGAAGCAATTAGGGGACACAGCGGGGTCGCAAAAGATTCCTTTATTTTGGTAAATGGCATAACGCGTTTCGGCGAGTATGCCTTCTTCCGATGCCTTCGATGGTGGAGGTCACACATTCAGGATATTTGAGCAAGCTGCTTCACTCCCATTGGTGGGAGTACGACTGACCATCTCGTGGACTGCATTTCCCAACATGCCTCTTGTTAGATCAGGAAAAATGTCTTTTTGGCAGTTCACTCCACCTTCATACTCGTAGTGAGTGCGGGCTGTCCATTGGAGGTGTGGTCACTCTGATGACAAAATCACTCTCTTGCCCATCACCATCGACTTTCCAAAATTAAAAAACAGTCCTTTCGCCCCTACTTCCTGCCACTTCCTTGCCGGTTTGAAAACATACCCGGAGACGCCGTTGCAGTGAACTGTGGCTCCCCATGAAGTCATGGTCTGTGATTTACAGCAGGTGCTCGTTTCCTCCGGCTGTGGCGGTCCCGAGGTTTTCAATACCTCAAAATGAATCCTCCTTTTTGCCACGGTATACCTCTGGACACTTGTAGGAAGGGTCCCCTGACGTGTCTGTGGCAACACGTCTAATATTTCCAGCAAATCCCTTCACTCAGAAGCACTTAGGGGACACAGCGGGGTCGCAAAAGGTTCCATATATATATTGCTTTATTTAAAAACAGTCACAGACATGGTGGTCTGCTGACCCCAGCAGGCACCATCCCTGTGATAGCCGCGATTCCTATTGGGTCACAAATTGGGACCTACCAAATTAATATTCATGAGGTAGGTCGATTTATAACCACTAGGAATCACTAATTAAACTCAAGAGTTTCATACATTAGAAATACTGATTTCCTACTTGCGATTCGGAGTTAATTGCAATTAGGAAATCGGTATTCCTAATGTTAGTACATCTGGCCCTAAATACTTTAACGTGTTTTACATTCATTGTTCAGAAATGGAGCAGTGTTTTTTTTTGTAAAGTTAAGGATATGATTAGAGGACCCAATAGGGACCCATTTCAATGTTAGCTTTTAATTACTACTGAGACCTGGAGGGACCTGGCACACATAAAGCCCTGGCTACCATTGTGGAAAGACACCTACAACTATGCTGACGTTGACTGAGTGTACTGGTACCAATCCTAAACACTCAGAAAAAATATTAGAAAATCTGCAACATTAGCTAAGGTAACTGACTTCTCCTCGACCCCACTAGCCTATATGAGCACTGATGCTCTCTTGTGAATATTCTTGCAATGCTTCTGCTCTCTAGTGGACACATTTGATGAAAAGACTATTTTTGGGGCTGGATTTTTCCATACCTTTCGAATATTTTGTAAAATATTTTGGGATTTATATCATTGCTCAAAGACTCTTCTTCTTGTTGTTTTTCAAGATTCTTGTTCATATTGAAACTATTTTAGATAAATGGGTTACGGGAGAGAAATGCATCCAAGGGCCATCTTTCCTTCTTTCAGTTTGTTTTCATTTTGTGATATTTATCCATTCGCTTATTTTTCTTTCCAAGATAATTTGGTTTGGACCTTACAGATATTTATTATTTTTTATGAACAGTATCACAGCACTTTTTAAATATGCAGACAATAAAAAAAATGAAAAAGAAAAGCAAAAATATCATGAAAGCGGTTTTAAATACAATGTATCGCATGTTGGTGGGGTAGTGAACTCTCGAGCCAAGGTTTTCTTGTAGCCACGAGGGGATTTTAACAACAAAATCACACTGTAAATTCCATGGCCCCAAGATATTTCTAAGTTCGGTCGAACAACCTCGCACATTATAAACAGACACGTCCAATGCCATATATTTATTTCTTGCTTTCACCTTTCAATACCAAGGTCTTTCTTAGCCCGTCAGTTCGTGTGATATCACTTTTTGGATCTGGCATTAGCCAAGACCTTTTGATTTTACTAAATTAAATATACTTACTTAGAGGGGCTTTCAGTGAGCCCTTTTTATCCATTGGTCCCCTATTGTGTCATTCACATTTTAATTCCGCCCACTACTGCACATAGCATGGGACAATGAGTCAGCTCACTTCAGCCATTGGCTACCATCACTGTGAGCGACGGCATTATGCCCTTTCACAAGGAGCGCATCCACACAACAAAGTGGTTTCCTTGCTGCCCGGAACTGCTTTGGAAATGTGTGCTTTTTGATACCCAAAAATATCTTGCTTTTAGCCAATGTATATTTTTTCCATTTGATGAGGGTCCAGCTGCTTCCAAAAAACCATGACAAAGCAAGCACTGACAAAGCCAAAAGGCTGACAGCCAATTCCAGACCTACTGGCTTTAACAAAGCTGTTTTGCTTTGAGAAGCTCGGGGCTTTCTAATAGTATTTCCTTCTGTGTTCTCCGACAGGCCCGACAGTGCCGGCTTAGAGATGAGCATGAGTTATATATCCCAGGGTGCTAGATAACACCTCAGCCACTGCCCCCCAAGTTTGTTTTTTATTTAATTGCCTTCTTGAGAGATTGGTTTGTTACACATCATAACTCACATAGACTTCTCTGGTGCCTTGCAGCTCTGACAAAGGTAAGAGAGTTTACCCAAGATATCCCTTGGTGAACAATGGATTTCCCTTAAGGGTCCTTCTGTTTAAGAAGCCGGGGAGCACGACTACAGCTCGCACCGAGAATGTGACGCCCTTTCTCCCTAGCACCACCTGGATGTTTGATTACACGCAAACAATGGTAATTGGGGGTTTCCATCAAAGCATGTTTTCACTGAAGGAGTAAATTACACTACTAAACTCTGTGCACAAGATGGTTTGCTAGAGTGCTTCTTGTGTGCCTTAATGTTAGCGTTGTATTTAAGCAGTGTGTGGTTCTATTCCTTATGCACTGCCCTCAACTTTGGAACAATGAAGGTGTAACACTTCAACAAACCAGAGACCCCACACCGCCAAAAATGAATATACAATCTTCATGATGCATTCCTAAAAACAATCCCTAAATATTACATAAAAACACATTTAAGCTATCGAATGCACTTTTCAGGGAGACAAAAATTACAACCACACACCTTTACAGTACTATTTATTAACAAGCATTGGCAAAGGCAAAAAGTGTTTCCTTTAACAGGTGAGTGCTGACTTACTGGCTTTGTCAGTGCTTGTTTGCATGATCACCCCAGGAACATTATGACACATGCACGTGCATGCATAGAAACGTATGTGGCAACATCTTAGAATGCTAATGATTCCAAGATCGCTCCAAATGCACATGTGAGGGCTTACATTGCCATGCTTTTGTTTAATTTGAGATACATACATGCAGAGTGACACTCCACCAGTCATTTTGGCTTTTTTTTTTTACTTTACCATTCCAACAAGGATGATGGCCAGGTGAGAACAGTAAAATAAAAATAGAAAATTGAAGTGTGTTGAGCACTTAAAAATGAAGAAAGCACTTGCAAGCATTGGAAATAAAGTGAAAAATCTAAAAATATTACACATAATGTGGGATAGGCAGGGTACTTTGCAGTAAAAAAATATAAAATAAATAAAAAAAACTGGACAGTAATGTCAATGTGGGTATGGACTACTTTTGAAGTACTTCACGTCCACGAAATGCTGTGAGCTGATACGAACACTAACAGACAACACTGTCACTCGATTCCTAAAGCCAACTCAACCACCAATGGTTGACAGAGGCTATTTAAAAGTTCTTTCCGTATCAGTATACCTATGTGTGTGATGTGTGATTGCATGAGCTATACAGTTAAAGTTGCTTGTAGATGAGACCTCAAGGCAGTTAATTGGTTGATCAAATGTCCAGACAGAATTGCTAAACCTAAAACAAACACATGCCAGAAGTTCATGTAAGTGACCCATTCTCTTACGGGGCATTTTGCATCAAAATAAATCATTCAGACTGCACCCTCAAGCCTGCAGAGGCGTTTGTGGACACTGGGAACTCTAGGTTACTAATCTAACTCCAGTCCTAGATGCTAGATGATGTATGGAAAGTTCAGCTTTGCCTAATATAATCGAGCAAGCTTATTTACTATTCTAACTTCAATCCTGAAAACATTTGAGGAATGTAAAAAATAATCCAAATGTAAAAAACAAAAAGAAACTAAGAATATCTGAAATATCTAATATCTGTGTTACTTACCCACATTTCAAAGTTTATTACGAACAGACAGAGAGAGAGAGCAAGAGAAGATAGTTTTGTCCTTAAGCTCTTATTCATTTTCTATTATAGCGGAAGAACAAATCCTCATAAATATTGTGTGTAATGTTATAAAATGCGGCCTCCCATGCCCATGAGCGTGTCTAGTCACTTACAATAATCAAAATGTAAGACATGGTTAACAGGTATAAAAAACAGGTTTGCATCTTAGTTTGAGTTATAGAAAAATGACTTGTATGCAATATACAGTCATTATATACTTCCAATAATGGAGCAGAAAACATTTCGAAAGAGGGCCCATGAAGTGTCAAAAAATATTATTTCCATGATAGAAAAAAATTATTTTCACTTCAGGTTATTCGATGAAAAAGTAGGATGCTTGATATCCGCTATTAACTATAAGATTTCAACATAAAACTTTCTATTGTTAAGTATTGTAAAAGAACAGGCTTCACTGAGATGTAAAGTCGCCTGGGTATGCTCAAACTCCGAAGAAGGTTTATTCATAAGCTCAGTGCTCACAGTTTTCGGCCACTTATTTCTCAATATCATCAATAGGTTCCCATAAGTGATTTTACAATTTTTATACCTTTAGCTATGTCAATTTGCAAAAGACCACGAAATAACTTTTTATGTAATCTATCCAAACGCTATCCAAGAGCACCATTGTGTGTGTCTATTGCAGATTACGACGGTACATAGATTCGGGTTGGCAATTCCAACTAAGCACAACAACGCCACAACAGAACACAGTGGAGGAGTTGTCAACCAAGATATCTCTTGAAAGTTTGTTAAATCGACAAACCTTGTGAAGTTTAAGATGGCTGCGGGACACTTACTTCTGACTAAAACCCATCGACTTCACGTTTTGCTGTGCTACTGAATTTATGATTACTTTAAAATATCTCCCACTGTATTTGAGATCCCTACCCAAAATTCTTTATAAAGGTGTCAGTCCACAGCCCCTGAAGGGGTGCATGGTTAGTGAGCCCCAAGAATGCCCTGGTCACCAAATAAACAAAGGGTTCTCCTCAAACTGTGCATCACATTGTCCAACCTGCACCAGGAGCTTCCAAAATAGATGTCACTTTCCTGTCCGAATATTCATGAGACTGTGCGGGAATACTGCTCAGACCTCGCCCACAACAGGGATCACAAAGCAGCGTTTCAGGTTGCCTCAGACTTTCTCTAAAAGATTCGAATTGTACCAAAAATCACAGCTCTAAAAATGAAAGGAAGAGATTTCGCACATCAGATTGGTTCCAAAATAATCCACAGATTGGCTAAAAATAAGTTCCCACAAAATCTGAAAATGAGCTTTAGATTTTCCCAAGCTTAAGAGTCAGCTCATCCAAGATGAAGCTTAGTACTCTCGCAGAACAACTATCAGATTTTCCCACATATCTGCATAAGATTATCTCCAAAACTATGCATCGTACCTACTTCAAACTTTCTGGACCCCCACCAAAATGGGCACCACATCTGCCGCAAACGTTTAATCGGAACAAGTCACAAATTCATAAAATGTCCTAAAAATATAGAGAGCCGACTGATTTCAAGATAAATGCACATTTGCCATTGACATATGCCCTCAAAAAAGGCATAATATTACAACCACGATATGCCCGAGCAAAATAGAGATGTCATTCAATCTAAACTAGTAATCAAACTGCTCTAAAAATGAACAATAGATGCAGGGCCGGCTCTAAGGTAGTGCAAATGTGCCACCGCACAGGGCGTTTGCGCTGACTTCGCGTGGGGGCGCCGTGCTTGCAAGTATATTATGGTTCTAAAAGCACTTGCTGCCCCGTTCATGGCCTTCAGCAATTTTCAGGCAGCAATAAAACTGCCAAGATAACTTCCGTGATTAATGTTCTTCCTGGAGAGAGATCAGAGTTGTGACTGGTGGAAGTTTTGACAAATGGTAGTGCAGAGAATTAATGTGCCTCCTGTAAAGAGAACGTGTACCATGCCGATCACAAAGTGTCTATAATGTAAGTAGGTCAGTGGGTTACTGCTTTCCTAAGAGACATAGTTTTGTTACTTGCAGTTTATAAGTTAAAATCCTAATATAGAACAATGAATTATTAACTGTCATCAAAGAACTGCACGCACATGGCAAATTAAAGATTAGAGCATAGAGTCATTTTGCAAAAAGGGTTCATTTGGGTAGAAATCGATTCTTATTATTAAAGAGAACCCCCAACCAATGTTCCCTCTAATTTTTTTCCTCTGTGTGCGGCAGTGGAGGGTCTCTGTGCGCTGCAACAATGGCTATGTGCGCCAGGAATCAGACCGAGCGCGTGTGCAGCGCCAAATGTCACTCCAAACGTTTACTTAAAAAAGTGAAAAGATGGTGGATTTTCACACATACAGCACCACGTTAAGGGTCTTAAGGCCGGTTTTCAAATCAAGTTAGAGACATCCTGCATCATACTCATAGCCCCAGAGATGACCGAGCCAGCATTTGCACATGGATCTCCAGTTACCTCCAAGCTCCTGCTTGCACAAAAAGGGCATAAGCATAGGTCCATCGGGATGCACATAGAACCGAATTTGAGATTTCGCAATTCCGGTGATTCAGTCTCCCTGATTCACTCAACCATTGGTCAAATAAGAACTTGATATGGTCTTGTTGCAGCTGATACGTCCATTTGAGCCTATTCATAAAGCAGATGTTAAGTACGTCTTGGAGTGTGGCTTTGCTGCTGGTGATGATGTCAGCCACAATGGACAGTGAAATTCGAGCACTATCAAATAACCCTTCCTTAGTTTCTATAAGCATACCTGTATTCTTCATACCAACCAGATGTTTGTGCTAAGTTCCCACAGACTTTCATCTGTGTATTTCTCTACAGATCCATCAATGCAGTGGAGAGGACGCTACTTCCTGGATATTAGCAGATGTTTGATGTATTATATTGTTAGAATAGAACGTTTTAAGTGGACAGATCAGTTTTTCTCTCCTTTGGAAGGAACAAAGGTGACCCACGGTCCAAGCAAGGAGGGACCAGGCGGATAGTGGCAGCCATCAGCTACTGTCAGGTTAAGCAAACAGCACCCTGCTGGTAAAAGTCATTGAACATTCGACGAGAGAAGCAGTGGCAGGGCTGTAGGCCAGTAGTTCCATTGACAGTTATTTTCAGGGTGGCTACAAGGAAAAGCTGCTACACATTCACAAGGCACTACTGCTTGGACACAGAAGCTGTGAGAGATTCAGGGATGGGGCAGACAATGGTCTCCTATTTAGGTAATTGTTGGTATTAGTACTGATTGCTTGCCTCGTTCATGCATGTGAATTTATGAAAGATCCAATGCTGAAAAAGAAGCAGGTTACTTTATCTGTAACTACAGTTCTCCAGTATCTGTATCTATCATGATGGAGCAGACTTAGCTTGAGGATGGGTAGGGTCGTAAAGACAGACCTCTTGTCTTCCAGGAGGGGTGCAACCTGCAAAGAAATTAGAAAAGAAAAGGATTCGACTGAAGAGCATTAGACAGGATAGAAAGATGAGAAGGAGACAGTTCCAGAACTGGGAGGAAGACAGAATAAAGAGCGAGACCAGAGAAAGTAAAAAAGACTATCCTCTAGATAGGAAGGGGAAGACTTGGGGGGTGGGGGGGAGAACAGTAGCACACGGAGGTCGCTGTGGGAAAAAGGGGCCAGTTGCTCAAATTTACACAGACTCGAGGGAGTCGACCTATATGCTGAAGACAGCGTGAGGCACAAAGACACCAAATGCCAACTTCCCACTAAGGAGTGAAAACAGAGAGGCTGCAGGGCAGAGGAGCGAGAACGGAGTTGGGGAAATGTGTGAGCCAGTAAGATGTTGAGGAAGGGCAAACTCCAAAGAGATGCCAGAGAGGGTGTGAAGAGAAAGACTAGTGCACACACAGCTACACTAGGAGACATGACTTTCCCTAAGGACCTAAGGATAATTCTTGTACCCAGGCAAATATCTAAGAATAAAGGACGGAGAGTGGGAAGAACTGACTTTATTTCAGGCATATATCATCATTAGCCATGGAAGAGAGGCTAATGGAGTGCCCAAGTCTTGAATATTAAAGACAAAAGAAGTGAAAGAAAGATAGAAAAGGAAGTTAAAGAAAGTTAGAAGCAGACAGAAAGGAAAAGACTGAAGGGATTTTGACAGTAAAAGCAAAGAGCGGAGAAGAAAGACAGTAAAGAAAAGATGAGTAAAAGAAGGAGTCAGAATTTTGTCCATTATATACACACATTTCTTTTTTCTCAATTCTACATGCCTATTTTTTGGGGCAATCTTTCTGGGAGAGATAAGAGACCCGGAACCACAGGGTGCATGACCAACACCAGAAATATGAAGGACCAAACATAAGATTGTATCTTATAGCACATTTACCAAGAACCAAAATAAATATGTAAAATTGTGTAAATAAATGTGTTTAAAAAGTAGCAGAAACCTGACCTATTTAGGGATGTATTTTCTTTTGTGACTTATTGCAAAGTGCTGTGAGAAGTGGGACGTAATTGACTTCTGAATGGAAGTGCTACTTCAACAACAGCAGAGACACTGCAATTAGCTTTGGAATAGATTGCACATGCCTCACAGCAAGAAAGTTCTACCTTGCAACAAACTTTGCAAACCCAAAATGACTGGTTAATCAAAATGCCCCCACTGAGGATGATACAATCAGAAGACTGGCAGAAATGGTGGCTCATAGAAGAGTACATCCAAATGCACCTTCTGCAGTCCTACAAAAATACAATGCAAATTCCCCTATTCTTCCCGCTGGAAAACAACGAAAGGCTAGTCATGCGTCAAGATTCCAGCTTGATCACGCAGGCTTATCTGTAGATCTCATGTTAATTGCAGCCCCTCCACGAGCTGCGATTAACATAGATACTTAGACAAAAGCACTCAATCTGCCCGCAGCCTCGCTTTACTATCAAAACAATACAGCAAGTCTGCAAACAAGGCCGATTACCCTAAAAGCACACTCCGTGTTTTTAAACTTGCTGTATTGTTTTGTTAGTAAAGCGAGGCTGCGCGCAGGTTGAGTGCTTTTATTTAAGTATCTATGTTAATCGCAGCTCGTGAAGGGGCTGCGATTAACATAGATACTTAAACAAAAGCACTCAACCTGCGCGCAGCCTCGCTTTACTAACAAAACAATACAGCAAGTTTAAAAACACGGAGTGTGCTTTTTAGGGTAATCTGCCTTGTTTGCAGACTTGCTGTATTGTTTTGTTAGTAAAGTGAGGCTGCGGGAAGATTGTGTGCTTTTATTTAAGTATTCATGTTAATCGCAGCTCGTGAAGGGGCTGCAATTAACATGAATACTTAAATAAAAGCACACAATCTCCCCGCAGCCTCGCTTTACTAATAAAAGAATACAGCAAACAAACAGTTCAGGGCAATACAAAAGCACACGCGCAAGAAACAAAAGTACAGCAAGTGGCCAACACTTACCTCCGCTCCCGAGTATTCACTGCAAAGTGGTCACTTCCGCCGCCATCCTCCGCAATATGGAAATGCCCGTTTTTCGCGCCCTGCGCCTTTTAAAAGCGGCGGCGGCGCGAATACTCTTGCGGGATGTGCCGTCTGTGCGCGCTCCACACATGGCACTGCGCGCTCGCGGGTAGAGAAGTGCGCGGGCGCGCGGGCGCGCGGCTTATTGGGAACAGTGCCCCCAACCATGGTGTTCCGTTTTAGATTTTGAGTTTGTGTTTCCCAGACCAAGCACTCTTAAACTATACTGCCTACTAGTCTGGATGACATGTGACTCCTACACCTTGTAGGCCTCTGTCTTATGTAACATTTCCTATACACTGATTTACACATGTATCATTGATTGTCTCTGTGCAATGTGTGTGATGTAAAGTGCTCTGACATCCTACACTGAACAAAAAATGCCAAAAATACCAAAAAATGCTTCACAAAATCCATCGTCGCAAAGCTGACTAGCAGACGGAAAAAAGGTCTTAGCGGAACCTCATCAAAGATGCTTATTAGCAGCAGAGAGACAAATCCTGCATTAAGACAATGTGATCGGAAAAATGGGTAAGCAGGACTGGAATAAAGACAATGTGAGACAAGCACATGACAGCATCCAGCGACCTATTGACTTTCCTTAAATCTAGCTCAACCTAAATGCGATTTTAACCTGCAATGAATTTTCCATTTTTGAATTTTAATTGGTTTTAATAACGACTTTTAAAGAATTTTGTAGTATTACTATTGCAATGGTTTTAATTAACTATGCTAAAATAAAATAAACTTAAACTTAAACTTACACTGGTATGAGTGGTGCTATGAAACGAATTAAATGCATCTGAAAGAGAGAGAAAGAGTGGCTATGGAGACTTGACGGGCACGGTTAAAGGGTGGCAGTGAGTGAATCCGTGGTGGAGGTGGTCACTAGGGGGCACCAACAAACATTGTTGCTCCGGGTGCCACCATCACTAAAGCCGGCCCTGAGGAGACCACCCCTCCATCATTATCTGGCTCTAACTTCAGCTTCATCGGTGGTGGTAGCAATTTTGTGGTGTGGGGAGGACTTTGTGCGTCAACCTCCACTAGTGGTAGAGGCAACAGCTTGGTGTGTAGTGGAAAACTGTTGGTGAAGTGATCACTGCTGGTTCTACACCTCCTCCTTTTATCTTGATGCCCCACTTTGCCAGTATCAAATGGGAGGGACAGTGGACCGCCTTATCGAGTGAGAGGCCGTGTGATTTGCTCATTCTCATGCCAATCATTCCCAGAAGCATGTACTTTTTGAGCATCCTTCCAACATAGCAGAGTGATTCTACTCAATGAGTAGGGAGTGTTGTCTCTCAGCTGAAAAGGGGGGTGTCTTGCGCACTGGCAGACATGTCCTTCACCTTCATTGGTAAAGCTTACTTTCCACAGAATAACCATTCACTGCAGCAGTGATGGGAAGTTAGGACATGGTGAGCAAATACTTTTTTTTTTTGGTCTAAAAACAAGTTTTATGCTATCGGGCCCTTCCTTGACATAGTAGTGGGAAAACCAAGTGATGCAAATGTCTTCGGAAACTGTAATGACCCTGGCACTTTTGTATGTATAGGATGATCAGTCATTGGCTACATGTATCTGTTGTGTGAGTTGTGTCCTGAAAGCACATCATAAGTTATTTTCTAATAGCCCGTCCTAACAACACCAGTTTAATTTCGGTCTACCACTTTTTCTGCCATGTTTTGCCAATATGCACTGTGCTGTTTTTTGCCTATGATTCCCTAAATCCTCATATACTCAAACTTAACAGCGGATTGATACATGCATCAATCAATCAATCAATCAATCAGGGGTTTGTTAAAGCGCGACTACTCACCCGTAAGGGTCTCAAGGCGCTAGGGGTGGGGGGGGTGCAGGTTCCATCCATCAAGGAGGGGGTCTGTCGAAGAGCCAGGTTTTGAGGTTTCTTGCGAAGATGGGGAGCGATGTTGTCTGTCTGAGGTGGAGCGGAAGGGCGTTCCATGCTTTGGCCGCGAGGAAGGAGAAGGAGCGGCCTCCCGATCTGGTCTTTCTGGTGCGGGGGACCACGGCGTAGGAGAGCTGGGCTGATCGTAGGGTCCTTTGGGTTGCGTGGAATTTGAGTCGGCTGTTCAGGTATGCTGGTCCGGTGCCATGGAGGGCCTTGTGTGCGTGGGTGAGTATCTTGAAGGTGATTCTCGCCTCGACAGGGAGCCAGTGGAGTGTGCGCAGGTGCTGGGAGATGTGGCAGTGTTTTGGCAGGTTGAGGACCAGTCTTGCGGCGGCGTTCTGGATGTTCTGTAGCTTGCGGGTGAGGTTTTTGTTTATTCCGGCGTAGAGTGCGTTGCCGTAGTCGAGTCTGCTGGTGACCAGGGCGTGAGTGACGCTCTTTCGGTGTTCGAGGGGATCCATTTGAAGGTCTTACGAAGGAGGCGGAGGGTGTGGAAGCAGGAAGACGAGACAGAGTTGATCTGGCGGTCCATTTTGAGCTCGGAGTCCAGGATGATTCCCAGGTTGCGTGCGTGGTCCGTGGGGGTTGGCGGGTTTCCGAGGGCGGGGGGCCACCAGGTGTCGCTCCAGGCATCGGGGTTTGGGCCCATGATGAGTACTTCTGTTTTGTTGGTGTTTAGTTGTAGGCAGCTGTTTTTCATCCATTTGGCGACGGCTTCCATGCCTTCTCGAAAGTTGCGTCTGGCGGTGTTGGGCTCGTTGGATAGGGAGAGGATGAGCTGGGTGTCGTCTGCGTATGACACGATGTTGAGTCCGTAGGTTCTGACGATGGGGGCGAGTGGAGCCATGTAGACGTTGAAGAGCGTCGGGCTGAGGGAGGAGCCCTGGAGGACTCCGCAGGTGGTAGGTGTGGGGTCCGAGAGGAAAGGGGGGAGTCTGACCCGATGCGTCCTGCCGGAGAGGAAGGAGCGGATCCAGTCGAGGGCCTTGTCCTGGATTCCTGCGTCGTAGAGTCTGCGTATTAGGGTGCGGTGGGAGACTGTGTCGAACGCCGCTGATAGGTCGAGGAGGATGAGGGCTACTGTTTCTCCTTTGTCCAGTAGGGTGCGGATGTCGTCTGTTGCGGCGAGGAGGGCGGTTTCCGTACTGTGGTTTTTTCTGAAGCCGGATTGGGAGGAGTCGAGGATGTTGTGTTCCTCAATGAATGTGGCGAGTTGGCTGTTGATGGCTTTCTCGATGACTTTCGCTGGGAACGGGAGCAGGGATGCATAACGCCCAAGGCTAAATAAGGCGAACCTATCTACCATTCTCACTAATGCAATGTTATTCTTTGGGGTGGGCGTAAGTGGCATAATACTCTAGCGTAATTACTCTTAACTACCTCGAAATTACTCGTAATTATGTGTAATCACCTGAGAAGCGTAATGCAGCATTTAATGCTATTTTCTTAGTGCAAAATGCACCCTTGCATTCAAAATGGGCCCCAGGATGTATTTTGAGCTGAGAGAACAGCACTAAATGCAGCAGGACACGAACAGCAGTAGCCAGGTGGTGTTCATTCTCTCTTAATTTGTTGTTCCTGCGCTCCTATGGTACGAATCTTTCCCCAAATTACTCAATCTGGGGTAATTGCGTAATTTCAGTGCTTTCGCATCACAAGCATAATCGTAATTATTGAAATAACTCTGGTGTAATTAAAATGTCACCCAGGTCTAGTTATGGTTTGTTATGTTATTACATCACATAACGTGATGCCAGTACTAAGAACGTTAGTCTATGCTTTCTTTGCTCAGTGGGTCTTCAATAGTGCTCACTCTGCTGATATTACATGGCATGATGCCAATATGTCACTCCTCTGTTGTCGTATTCCGGATGGGTCATCACCAATGCTACTATGGTACTCGTACACTGTGGATATCCTGGTTTGGGATGCAGCTTCCTGGGTCACCACAAATGGAAACAGCCAGATTTAGAACAGCAATTACTTGCAATTTCAGTGACAGCTCCTGGGCAAGCAGGACACCCAGATTCCAAAATTAGGTGGAAGGTAAATGCACTCACCTATCTCAGTCAGCCAGAGAACTGGGATCAAGAAATGATTTAGGGGCCCACTACACAAACCTGCACCGGTGGCCAGCATGCATGAACTGAGTGAAGTCGATTATGGCAGTGCTCTAATGGTAGGGATGACCACATTAAATGTTAACAAACTGTGAGCCATAGAGAATTTAGTAGTGCAAGCGATTTGTGATATTCTGAGGTCAGCACATATCTCAGCTGCTTGGAGACAGTGGCACTGGCTCCCGGCCACCTCCCAAATTGCTTAGAAGATGCTCTTACTAGCACATAAAGCCCTCTATCGTAAAGCTCTTGAATACATTAAAGAATGTTTGCATTGGTATCACCCTGAGAGAACGCTATGATATGCAGGCATACATTTGTTGATCGCTCCTAAGTACCTCAGGAAAAAGGATGGAGGTAAATCCATCCCGCCAGCAGCCAGCAGGCTGTAGAATGAGCTGCAAGGACATCTGAGAATAACCAATAAAGGTGAAGTGATAGTGCCATGGGTTAATCTGTCAGGAAGGACTTACACCTTTTCAGTGCCACACAAAGGATCCCTATGCTCCCTAGATGATTGATAATGATGGTATAATTAACTGAATCAAATGGGGTAGACAGATGGATTATGGACCAGGGTTGTGGTATCATCCAAGTCCCTTCTCATTCTCTAGTCTTCCAGAAGTTCAATGACTACAGCTTCTGTACTTCAAAACTCAATCTGCTGATGGTTCAGCGGGTTTGCAGATTTAGTGCATGGCCGGATCTCAGCTATTGCTGCTCTTTCAAGAAATGGGGCCTTGAACAAAAAAATGTAAACCAGCCAAAATGGAGAAAAGCAGCTTTTTCAGTCATGGAGGAACCACTTCCTCTTGTAGCTCTTTGGTTAAAACTCCCACCTTATGTGGCAGATTGCAAATGTTTATGGAATTGTGCAGTAGAGGAGATTGCCTGTGTAGATCTCTAATGGCTTAGGTGGACACATACCCAAACTGAAGCCGGAATATTTACCATTCCTGATGAAGGCTAGATAAGTTGCAATTGGCTGCAAGTTCTGCTCTTATCCACACTAATTACTGCCCTTCCTTATGTTTTGCTTCCATTGTTGTGAGCGATACTGGACCATAATTAGAGATGTTTAAGAGTTCGAAGAAAAACATTCTTATACGTGGCCCCAGAGTTCTTATGGTAGGGTTGGATTTAAAACCCCTGGGGACTGAAAGGCCAGTAAAATTCTGAATAATTCTCGACTAGTCTTCAGACAGGTTAGCGGCTCTGCACAATTAACTACAGGTTTAAATGGCATTATACATGCACCTTTGGGCACTGTCTTTTTGGACAAAAGAAGAATGTACGTCCAGTTCTTCTCGAGGGTCGGGAGTGCCTATGTGGCTGTTCAAGAGACATGGCCGCCACATGTATGCTTACTAGCTTTGACAGCAAATGTGTAAGATGTAAGCGATCAAGCAGCAGGAAGTGCAAGAAAGGATCCACCAGCTTGCCAAGAAATCAATGTCTGTAAGATGACTGACTAATGAGGGTGCTAGGGCGGCCATTGCCTGAGTTAGGAAGCGTAGCGATCTGAATGACCTTTCCATGGGTTGGTGCCAACATGGGGCAAGAAGTGCGCCAACTGTGTGGACATGCTAGGCGTGTTAAAGTGGAAGCAATAGGTGCCCATGTCTGAAGCAACAGGTAATGGCTTGTGACTTACAAGTGGTAGTGCTTGGTTTTTGCCACTGCTAAGGGGTGTCTATTAGTGAGAAATCCATGTAGGTGTGGTCCTGAAGGACATTCCGCACGTGTTTTCAATCTTTCTGCTTGTGTTGTTTGTTGGTGAGATGTACTGTTCTGTAGGGTGGATGTCACAAGTCTTGGATATGGGTTGTGGAGTACAAATGGAGATGGTATGAGATGAATGTGGAGGAATGTGTGGATCACAATTACAACCAGACGGTGAAACATTCAGAGGGGCTGGTGTGTGAGAACCTATTTGCAAATCCTTACCAAATTATGCATCTCACTTCTGACGCTTCAGAGTCCTTGGCCTATTTTTGCTCAGTTGGGTGCAGAGTGCCCCAGTAAAGAGGCCCCTGACAAAGCAGAAAAAGATGCGAATTGGTGGCCAACCTAAGAATTACTTCTGATACCTACCCATTCCTCTCAGTGGACAAGAAGGAGTGGGGAATGTGATAAAGCATGAATAATTTCTGTAAGGTATAATTATATAGAAGAAGTGAAGAGAGTCATTCCCTAGAAATGCCTAATATGTTGTTGCATTAGCAAAACACAGTAAAAGCATTCAAAGTTGGCCTTCTTCCAACCACTAGGCATAAGTGACCAGCTCTATCATCAAGAATGAGCTTTAGAGATGGGCTGTGTTTGCATAATTATTGTAATCCTATTACTGAAGATGGACTTTAAAGTAGGCAAGGGCCATTACACCTTATTTTTCATCCAAAGATTTTTCTATGGATTTGTCGATATGGCCATTCGAGTCTAACTGGGTCCTTCACTTCTGCTGACATTGCACCACTGACCTGGGTTTTCAACTTTAACACGTTTCTCAACTACCAGCAGCCCTGGATCAGGATCTGTGTACCAGAGGCGTAACACAAAATGATGGGATCCCCTGTAGAATATGAAGAGGGGCTCCTGAGTCTTCCATATCTCACATACATTCATTAGTCTTAGGATGAATGAGGCCCCATAAAGGATTGAGGACCCCTAATGGGTTCGGTCCCCTGAGGGGTTAGGGTCCTCCTGTGCCACAGGTCCTGTAGGGACCTGCTTTACTCCCCTGCTGTGTATTCGTGCATCCCTTGAATAAATGGGAAGAAATCTTTAACAGTAGGGTTCCTTTGTGGCCAAGCATTCGATAAGCAGAGATGCCATGCTCCTCTGTCTCTGATAGACTTCATAACTTGGAACAAAATGTGACTTGGAAAAACATTGATGTGAGAAAATGAATTCCATAAAGAATGCCCACCTGTGGAAACAATGTCTTTGAACCAGTTAAATTCCATACTCCTATAACAATTACCACGCTGTATGTCTGGGACATCGTACTACAAGTGCTTTCGATGGTGGCTCACACCAGTGTAGGTCTCCGGTTCTGTGCCAGTGAAGGCACCAGTTAGTACCTGACAAGCAGAATTGTTAATAAATGACTTATGCTATGTGAGAAGGAACACTGAGCCACATGTACGACAGTTTTTAGCATCGCAAAGGGAGATTCGGGCCATTTACGACCGCTTGAAAGGGCAGTAGCATGTGACAACCATATTTTGCGAGTCGGTATCCTGTTACCAACTTGAAAGTAGGGTTTGCGAGTTCGCTATTAGGAAGGGGCGTGCCAAGAGCGTCCCTTCCTCATAGCAAGTCGCAGGGACATGTACGATTGTTTTGTGACCGGAATGCGGTCGCAAAGCAATCGCAGTTGAACACCAACTTCAAGTAGGTGATAAGCCACTCACAAACAGGAAGGGGTCCCCAACCTTTGTGATTAGCAGAAAAAACGTTTTTTAAGAGCAGGCAGTGGTCCTATGGACTACTGCCTACTATTAAAAAATGAAACTGAAACGTTTAATTTTTGTTTTTGAAACGCATCCCATTTTCCTTCAAGGAAAACGGTCTGCATTTAAAAAAATGTTGCTTTATTTAAAAAGCAAACACATACATGGTGCCTGCTGTCCCCAGCAGGCCACCATCCCTTTGTTATTGCCCATTCCCAATGGGTCGCAAATTGTGACCCGCCTCATGAATATTCATGAGGCAGGTCATTTGTGACCCCATTGGGAATCGCAAAATGTGTCTGAGACGCATTAGTACATTTACTTTTGCGACTTGCAAAAACAAATGGTCATACATGTGGCCCACTGTTCCCAACCATGGAATTCCCACATGAGAAATACCATGAAAAATAGGTGTTACCAGACTTGCACTCTATATATTTAGTACTTAAATAGTACACTTTGGTGACCTCTTTTGTGGTCATTTTTGACACTTTTCAAAGTTAGTGTATTTTAATGTGCTTCCAATGCCTTATTCATAACAACAAAAATATTACTACTATATGTATAATGCAAACAATAATAATATTATCAATATTTTTTATTATAGTTATTGTTGATGATAATACTGTTATTATTATCATTTCTCTCCTTTAAAGTTCCTTAATCCCTTCTCATGCCGGTTTCTCCTGAATGATACACTTCTCCACTGGATATGCAGGGCTGGTGCAAAGAGTGTTTACACCCAAAGCAACTTTGTTGTGCTTCTGTGTATGTACATCTGATGCTTATAAGGACAAACCTAATAAAGGAGCGCTGTACAGGCGACAATTATTCAGTATAGGTGGGCACATGACTCCCTGGGGGATAAGGAGACAGTAATGTGCAGAGATAAAGTTCCTGGTAGGCTCCTGATAGGCTCTGCAGGCAGTGGAGGAGCCTGGGTGTCATTTTTTCAGAAAAGGGTGTGGAAGGGGCTGGGGTTACAGGACTGATGACGTGAAGTGTTCCTCGGAGAGATCAGCAGCAGTAAGATTTATCCTGCATGGGTACCTCACTAGCTGCTGCTTGGAGTACTCTGAAGCCCGCTGCTAGTAGCATCTTAGGTGGCATCTTATTGGCCACTTCTTTGTTGCTTGTCCTAGATCTGGCCCTGCCTATAGACTTATGTTTCCAGGTCTTCTGACTGGTCACCTCATAGAATGTCCATGTGTAGGAAGGTGGAATCTGACTATATGGTTGCCCCCACTTTTTTTATGGTGTTTTGCTGGTTTATGACTTAGTTGGACTGGGATCCTGCTATTCAGGGCCCCAGTCTATCTGCTTTCTCTGTAAAAAGGTTTCCATGTGCCTTAGGCACATCTCTGATTGGAATCTGGAGTGCCCTTATAAGTCCCTAGTATATGGTATACTATGTACCAAGGGCATAGGTACCTCAGAGGCCTGCCAGGGGCTGCAGCATGTATTATGCCACCCCTGGAAGGCCATCCAAACTGACACCACAGGTCTGCTACTGCAGCCTGGGTAAGGTGGTGCATGCACCTCTTACTGTGATATAGGTTGCCTATATCACTAAATACATACACACATATAAACCTATAAGTCACTCCTAAGGCAGGCCTTATCAATCCTAAAGGCAGAGTGCATGGTTCCTATGTGAGAGGGTGCCCCTGCATGAGCAGGGCCCCTCTGCAGCGTTCGGAGACCATCTCTGATGCTGTTTGTAGTGCAGCCTGACCATATACTCTTAAGCGCATTATATCCTCGCGGTAAAATGCTAACTTTGGAATGGCTGCACCTAAACATGTCGTGTTTGGTGTCAAACATCTTGGAATACTACCCCCCACCAATCCTGGTGGCGGGGGTAGCATTCCACCCTTCTAGAGGGAAAGACATGTTAACTCTGGCTTACCCGGTAACTTCTTTCTGAAGCCCTGGCATCACAAAATGGATGCTGCTGCCACAGACACAAGTCTGGCCTCCTGCTGCTGGACGAAACTCCGGCAGGGGAGGCCTGGACAATAGGTTTCCTGTTGCAGGGAGGTGTGACCACCTCCCCAGACAGGATAATGTGTATTGGGGCTGGGTGGGTGCACTCTTAGAGTGCTTTGAAGTCCTGCACTGGGGGAGCAAAAGGCTCCTCTGTGCATATGCCAGTTCAAACCAGCTCAGGGGCTACCTGCCCCTGCTCTGGCGCGAAACTGGACAAAGGGAAGTGGGTGTAGCCACCCCCTCCCTTGACCCTCCCATAGGTGGGGTCATAGAGCTAGTCCATCCCCTCTTTTTAGTATAAGAGGGGGAACCTTGCCATTGCAAAGCAGATAACCCCTGGACGACGCTCTACAGAAGAATCCTGGCCCTTCGACGTTCCACTACCTTTGGAAGACAGAAGAATCTCCCTTGGAGTCAAGGAGTGACTCCCCTGCTTGGCAGGCGCCAAAAACGACAACGACGGTTACAAACTACGCCGCTCCCGCCGGAGTCCGAAGTCCCTGCAGCCCAAGAAGTGGATTTCCTGACCTCTCCCAAGCCATCGTGAGTTCCCAGCGAAGCTGAGGCAAGTGGACCCCACGAATAATGAGGAACCGCGACCCCTGGGTACCGTGCACTATTGTCGAGTGCAACCCCTTCACAACGTTCTACGAACTTGTGCTTTGGACCACGTGTGGTCCCGACCTCCAGCAGGAATCCCTCCGAAGATCAGAGGACTACACCGTCCCGAGTGACCGTGGGCCCCTGTTGAGTGATTCCGCCCGAGGTGTCTTTGCGATCCCTTGCCCGCCGGCTTGTGGGTCCCCAGAAGACTTCTTAAAGAAACCAAAGGGCTCCCCTGGTTGCTCCAGGCCTGCCCTGACTTACCCTTGCTGGGTGAGTCCCTCAGACCTTGCTGGTCTTCGCCATCGACTTTTCTTCATCTCCCCAAGACTTGCTGCTGCCAAGGCTTGTTGGCTCCTATCGAGTTGCCGACACTGCAGTCAGCTGCAGACGTCGAGGGACCCACCGAATCCACCTCCTGGTTGTCATCGACACCTCCTGGACCACGTGGCTGAAGAGTCAAGGCACCCGCAACCGACCTGAATCACTCGACGACGGTGGGCATCCATCTTCCTTGCCCCGAGTCACTGCCAAGTGACTTTGAACACTGTCCCCTCTGCTTTCAGGTCATCCTTCTTCAGAATCCAGGCTTGGATTCCACCGGACACTTCTTCAGCTCCCGCAAGCAGCAAGTCTTCTTTGTTCGCCATTGAAAACGACGCCGCGACCCGACACCAAAGGACACCTGTGCACCCGGCTTCCCTGGGTGAGGTAACTCCAGCACTACGGTGCTCCTGTGGGTGTGGGCCCTAGAACGACTTACCCTGTAAGTGACTTGCTTGTAGGTTCTACAGAAGTATCCTAAAACTCTTTATTCCCAACCGCGACTTGCCCCATTGAAGTCAACGGCGATCCGCGCCTGTGTATCTACACTGCACGCGTCCCCCGTGGGTCCTTTACTTACCTGCCTTGGGTGGTTTCGTGAGGCCCCAGCACTTCTGAAGGCCCTAGGCCTTGTCTCCCTGCAAGTCGTTGTCCCTAAGTCTCTTACTTAGTATATGGTCTGGTACGCCCCTAGGGCCCCAGCCATATTTTGTGCTTAACTTATTGTGAAACGTTGATTTGTGCATATGTTTGTCTTCTAATCTCATAAAGAGATTAGTAGAGAGTTATTTAGAAATAAATACATATATATTTGATATATATACCTGTGTGGTGTCTTTTCATTTGGTGATTCAAGAGATTATATGGTAAAACAAGCTGCTTTACATTCCTCCGAGACTTAGCCTGAAGGCTGCTCTCCACAGCAACCACTAGGATAGCTTTCTTTAAAAGGTTGTCTTAAACCTATCTACCATAAGAGTCGATTTGCCCTGGTGCAAGGTGTCCACTTTAATTAGTGAACAGCATATACCAGGCCAACTTCTCACATTGGTGGGCAGCATGTGGGATTCCAGCTTGCCATTGTTTTACCAGAAAATCTCTATTTGAATTACTAACTGAAAACCATTATAGGTACTCAAGGTACATATAAAGTCAAGCTTAGTATCAATAAGTTCTACTGAACTTAGAGCTGGGTGCCAAGGGATAGCACACCCTTTCCACAGCTCAAGCTAGGATCAGTAGGCCACAAACTAGTGTAGGTAGTACAACACTGCACAACACTAGAATGTCTTTAAGGGGAGGATCCAAAGAATCCTTGCAGGAAGCCATTGAGCTTCCACCCTCCAAGTATGATACACTCCCATTCTTGGAATTGAGAGCTTTATGCAACTTGAGAAAAATAAGGACAGGCCAAAGCCCCACCACCCAACACCTCAAGGAGTTGTTGGTGGCTTATGACCTTAGTAAGCCTGTAGGGACTGAAGGGGTAGGAGCTGAGGGTGGGGCAGAAGAAGAGGAGGAGGCCAGGGGTACCAATACCCCCAGCCCCCCTCTGAAACTGGCCAGGAGGGTGACAATGACCCTGACCTGGAAAACCCAATCCCTCCTGTGGAAGATGATGAGGATGATCAAAATGATGCCCTCTTTGTCCCCCCAGGAAGGATTAAGAGTGTGCCCAGGAAGTCTAGATCTCCTTCTCAGGAGTCTAACCACTCTGGCACCTCTATAGGGAGCTCTGTCTCCTCTCACAGGAGGGAATCCTCTCATGAGAGGAGAGCCAGGCTGGTCCGGTATGAGGAAACTCAGCTGGAAATCAGAAAAAAGCAATTGGCTTTAGATAGGGAATCCCTAGATCTCCTTAGAGAGAGAAGAAAGTTGGGACTAGAGTCCCATGGTGGCAGCAATATCCCTAGAGATAGGGACAGGTCTTATGACCATAGAAACCTAAACAAGATTGTCCCTCCCTACCAGAGTGGGGATGACATCCACAAATGGATAACTGCACTGGAGAGGGCCTGTAAAGTTCAGAAGGTCCCCCAGAGGCAGTGGGCAGCAATCTTGTGGCTCTCCTTTGCAGACAAAGGTAGAGACAAGCTCCTCACTGTAAGAGAAGAGGATGCTGACAATTACACAGTCTTGAAGAGTGCTCTGATAGATGGGTTTGGCCTAACCACTGAACAGTATAGGTTGAAGTTCAGAGACACCCAAAAAGCTCAGACTCAAGACTGGGTTGATTTTGTAGATTGTGCTACAAAGGCTCTGGAAGGTTGGATACATGGCAACAAAGTGCAGGACTTTTTAGGATTGTACAATTTGATTATGAGGGAGCAGATCCTTAATAATTGTCAAAACCAGCTTTTGCACCAGTATCTGGTGGACTCTGATCTGACCTCTCCCCAAGAATTGGGAAAGAAGGCAGACAAATGGGTCAGAACCAGAGTAAAAACTAGAAATCAGGGTGGTGACCAGAAGAAAGATTCTACTAAGTCCCAAGAGAAAGGTGGGGATAAATCTAAAGATAAGTCCCCTACAGGGCCCCAAAATTCCTCTTCTGGGGTGGGTCCCAAACTCCTTCCTCTCCTGAAAAGAAACCCTATTGCCATGTCTGTAAAAGCCTGGGCACTGGAAAACTGATCCCAGTTGCCCCAGGATTGGCAATAAAGAAAATGTTCCTCCCACAACTACTACCACCCCTCCTGGTACTACCAGTAGTAATCCTCCAGTTGGGAGTAGTGCACCCAAAAATTAGGTGCTTTTGCAAGAGGAACAGAGGTGGGCCCTAGTTTAGACAGGGACCCCTCAACAGACTCCTCTGACTCTGATGGTGGTATAGGATTTGCCACCTTTACCATGGGTCCCATAGCATTGGGCAGGTACAGATTGGAGCCAATAATTAATGGTCAGAAAGCTGTGGCATTTAGGGACACTGGGGCTAGTGTCACCATGGTGGCAGGGAAACTAGTCCCCCCTCACCAGCTTTTACCTGAGTTTAAATACCAGGTGACCAACATTGATGGTGTCAGAACAGATCACCCCATGGCCATAGTCAATCTCAGCTGGGAGGGGGTCACAGGCCCAAAAAGAGTGGCAGTGTCCCCAACCCTACCTGTAGATTGCCTGATGGGCAATGATCTGGAAATTTCAGCCTGGGCTGAAGTGGAACACCAAACCCATCTTAGGATGTTGGGCGTCCCTGTAAAGGTTAGTGGGGCTGTGATGGCCACAGCCCCAGCCCAAGAATTTGGGAGCCTGAAAGAATGGCCCACTCTCCCCCAAAAGAGAGCACAAGGGTTGAAGAAAAGTCTTCTTCCCCCCAGACAGTAGGTAAGGGTCAGCCTCCTCAGGGAACTGACCCTACCCCTAGTGAAGGAACTGCCACAGAGGTAGTCAGGCCTGGCCTGGCCACACCCCTGCTGGCAGAAGACCCTTCCAAGGTGGTACCCCGTCTGGAACAGGTAACCTGCCCCTCTCTACCCTGCCTCAGTCAGCCCAGGGCTGCAGAGGTCAGGAGGTCAGTGGACCCCCAGGGCCCCCTGTCCAGAGGAAGGCCCCCATCAGCAGATTAGGGGCACCCAGTCTAGTAGCCCTAGCCAGGTGAAAATTCCTCTACACACTGAGGGATCCCCCATACCTTTATGTAGGGACCTCCCCAGAAGGACTCTGGTAGGCAAGGGCAAACCTGGGACCAGAAGGTTCCAAACCTGCCATGTCCCTCCAGTAGTCCATCCAAAGGGACCCAACCCACAGCTGTAGGCAGCCAAAGGTTGACCCTTAGAGCAAAGTGCAACTCAGTCATGGAAAGACAGGCATACATGGTGACCAGTGATCTGAGGAAGCTGAGGCCAACATTCCTAGGGCCTCACTTCCCTACTCAGACACCTCACCAGCCTTGTACTTTACCTAAGCACACCACAGGTAGTGATTCCCCATGGTGGAGACCCTCTCATACCCTTAGGGTGAGGGATTGCTTAGTGGACCATAAGACAGGGGGCAACCATGCTAGTGCAGGTGCTTCCTTATATGACCACTTAGTCAATGAAGGCTCAACTGGCCAAGGTTAGCCTTATCTCCTTTCGTTTGGGGGGTTATGTAGGAAGGTGGAATCTGACTATATGGTTGCCCCCACTTTTTTTATGGTGTTTTGCTGGTTTATGACTTAGTTGGACTGGGATCCTGCTATTCAGGGCCCCAGTCTATCTGCTTTCTCTGTAAAAGGTTTCCATGTGCCTTAGGCACATCTCTGATTGGAATCTGGAGTGCCCTTATAAGTCCCTAGTATATGGTATACTATGTACCAAGGGCATAGGTACCTCAGAGGCCTGCCAGGGGCTGCAGCATGTATTATGCCACCCCTGGAAGGCCATCCAAACTGACACCACAGGTCTGCTACTGCAGCCTGGGTAAGGTGGTGCATGCACCTCTTACTGTGATATAGGTTGCCTATATCACTAAATACATACACACATATAAACCTATAAGTCACTCCTAAGGCAGGCCTTATCAATCCTAAAGGCAGAGTGCATGGTTCCTATGTGAGAGGGTGCCCCTGCATGAGCAGGGCCCCTCTGCAGCGTTCGGAGACCATCTCTGATGCTGTTTGTAGTGCAGCCTGACCATATACTCTTAAGCGCATTATATCCTCGCGGTAAAATGCTAACTTTGGAATGGCTGCACCTAAACATGTCGTGTTTGGTGTCAAACATCTTGGAATACTACCCCCCGCCAATCCTGGCGGCGGGGGTAGCATTCCACCCTTCTAGAGGGAAAGACATGTTAACTCTGGCTTACCCGGTAACTTCTTTCTGAAGCCCTGGCATCACAAAATGGATGCTGCTGCCACAGACACAAGTCTGGCCTCCTGCTGCTGGACGAAACTCCGGCAGGGGAGGCCTGGACAATAGGTTTCCTGTTGCAGGGAGGTGTGACCACCTCCCAGACAGGATAATGTGTATTGGGGCTGGGTGGGTGCACTCTTAGAGTGCTTTGAAGTCCTGCACTGGGGAGCAAAAGGCTCCTCTGTGCATATGCCAGTTCAAACCAGCTCAGGGGCTACCTGCCCCTGCTCTGGCGCGAAACTGGACAAAGGGAAGTGGGTGTAGCCACCCCTCCCTTGAACCTCCCATAGGTGGGGTCATAGAGCTAGTCCATCCCCTCTTTTTAGTATAAGAGGGGGAACCTTGCCATTGCAAAGCAGATAACCCCTGGACGACGCTCTACAGAAGAATCCTGGCCCTTCGACGTTCCACTACCTTTGGAAGACAGAAGAATCTCCCTTGGAGTCAAGGAGTGACTCCCCTGCTTGGCAGGCGCCAAAAACGACAACGACGGTTGCAAACTACGCCGCTCCCACCGGAGTCCAAAGTCCCTGCAGCCCAAGAAGTGGATTTCCTGACCTCTCCCAGGCCATCGTGAGTTCCCAGCGAAGCTGAGGCAAGTGGACCCCACGAGTAACGAGGAACCGCGACCCCTGGGTACCGTGCACTATTGTCGAGTGCAACCCCTTCACAACGTTCTACGAACTTGTGCTTTGGACCACGTGTGGTCCCGACGTCCAGCAGGAATACCTCCGAAGATCAGAGGCCTACACCGTCCCAAGTGACCGTGAGCCCCTGTTGAGTGATTCCGCCCGAGGTGTCTTCGCGATCCCTTGCCCGCTGGCTTGTGGGTCCCCAGAAGACTTCTTAAAGAAACCAAAGGGCTCCCCTGGTTGCTCCAGGCCTGCCCTGACTTACCCTCGCTGGGTGAGTCCCTCAGACCTTGCTGGTCTGCGCCATCGACTTTTCTTCATCTCCCCGAGACTTGCTGCTGCCAAGGCTTGTTGGCTCCAATCGAGTTGCCGACACCGCAGTCAGCTGCAGACGTCGAGGGACCCACCGAATCCAGCTCCTGGTTGTCGTCGACACCTCCTGGACCACGTGGCTGAAGAGTCAAGGCACCTGCAACCGACCTGAATCACTCGACGACGGTGGGCATCCATCTTCCTTGCCCCGAGTCACTGCCAAGTGACTTTGAACACTGTCCCCTCTGCTTTCAGGTCATCCTTCTTCAGAATCCAGGCTTGGATTCCACCGGACACTTCTTCAGCTCCCGCAAGCAGCAAGTCTTCTTTGTTCGCCATTGAAAACGACGCCGCGACCCGACACCAAAGGACACCTGTGCACCCGGCTTCCCTGGGTGAGGTAACTCCAGCACTACGGTGCTCCTGTGGGTGTGGGCCCTAGAACGACTTACCCTGTAAGTGACTTGCTTGTAGGTTCTACAGAAGTATCCTAAAACTCTTTATTCCCAACCGCGACTTGCCCCATTGAAGTCAACGGCGATCCGCGCCTGTGTATCTACACTGCACGCGTCCCCCGTGGGTCCTTTACTTACCTGCCTTGGGTGGTTTCGTGAGGCCCCAGCACTTCTGAAGGCCCTAGGCCTTGTCTCCCTGCAAGTCGTTGTCCCTAAGTCTCTTACTTAGTATATGGTCTGCTACGCCCCTAGGGCCCCAGCCATATTTTGTGCTTAACTTATTGTGAAACGTTGATTTGTGCATATGTTTGTCTTCTAATCTCATAAAGAGATTAGTAGAGAGTTATTTAGAAATAAATACATATATATTTGATATATATACCTGTGTGGTGTCTTTTCATTTGGTGATTCAAGAGATTATATGGTAAAACAAGCTGCTTTACATTCCTCCGAGACTTAGCCTGAAGGCTGCTCTCCACAGCTACCACTAGGATAGCTTTCTTTAAAAGGTTGTCTTAAACCTATCTACCATAAGAGTCGATTTGCCCTGGTGCAAGGTGTCCACTTTAATTAGTGAACAGCATATACCAGGCCAACTTCTCACACCATGGACCCCTAGACTCACTGGCACAGTTCTTCACTGCACATGGATACCAGAGGTGCGGTTCACTGCAATGTCAGTCAACGCAGGTCCAGATATGAAAGCCACATCCACAAAATATATTTCTGGGGACGTGAATTCATTTGCCTGTGGTTGCACCATGTGGATTAGTTATGCACAACATATACATAGAGGGGTGGTGGCGACGCAAACCACTTATTTACAGAAGGTTTCAGATATCAGGGTGCTCTCCATCAATCACCGTCTCCTAGAGTAGTCTTGAGCTGGTACAGGACTGTGGTCCATCTGGTGGCATTCCCTCTGCCTGTTTGTTTACATGCACACCAGCAGTCATGCTATGGGTCCGAGCCTGGTGTACAAAATCATTTTGCGGTTGCACCCACTGCGATTGGCAGATCATAGGGTATGCGACCCCAAAATGTTTTTACTTTGTACTAAACCCATTTTGCAAATCAGAAAAGCATAACAAACTCACAAAAGGGATTTTGAAACCCATTCCGAATTCCAGTTAGGAGGAGACCTGAAAGGGGACTCCTCTTCTGATTGTATTTCGGTGGTTTGTGACCACAATTGCGGCTGCAAAAGATTGGTAAATTACCTACTCCTACTACGAGATGTTAACTCATTCACAAAGGGGAAGCTGTCCCTGTTGGATAGTTTTCCCTTAAGAAATTGTTGGGCACTCTTGGGGAAGAAGGCAGCTGTCCTGACATCTACTTCCTTCTTCCTTCTCCCCTAGCTCTGGGGTCCCAAATGGGAAACATCTTTTTAAAGCAGCACCATTCCTTTAAGGAACATGGGCTGCTTTAAAAAAAAAAAAAAAAAAATCCTGTTTGGGACTGGAAACCAGCTTTGTGTTTGTAGCCGTTCATGTAGCAGGTTGTTCTGCGACCCCCTGAGGTAGATATTTTGTGATGCGATCGGTTAGTACAGAGGTCGCATTGCAGAATCAGAGACAGGTGGCAAAAAGTCGATGTGCAATTTGCGACCACTTTTTGCGCCCTGTCTCTTATTACATCAAGCCCTTGATTCTTATTCCTAAATTAGTATAATGTACATTAATTTGTAAATGGATATAAAAGTGGATCAAAATCTTGCTGTGATGATACTTCTAGATGGTTACACACTTGTGAAAAATTGACTTTTTAATTTAACAGAGTGGGAAATATTTGTTGAAAATAATTTGTGGCTGCAGTGGAGAGGAGCAGAATAGCGTGATGCAGCAGGCTGCAGGTAAGTTCTTTTTTATTGTTTTTTTTATTTGTGTCCGTTGTCCCCCTCTTCTACCCCCCCCCCCCCCCCTCGCACCACCACTCTTCCCTGACACCAGCCACTCCTCCACTCCTGCGGGCACCACCAGCACTAAAGCCAGCCCTGATGGTAGAAAACTTTGCTCTTAACACGGAATCTGTGGCCAGTACTGCCACGCTCTGGCAAGCCTTCAAGACCTATATTTGAGGGGCAGCAATCACCAAACACCAGGGCATATTGAAAGACATACAGACGCAACTTCTATAGCTAGAGAGGAGTATCAAAACGGCAGAGTAGAGAGCCGCTGCTTATCCACAAGGGTGTACCTAAAAGAGGCGGCACCCTACTACCTCAATGCAGAGATTTGGCTGAGAGGAAGGTCAGATATCTGGGGAGGTACATTCAAGCTAGGCGGCATGGAGAAGGCGAACGGCTGGGGAGAGCACTGGCCGGGCTGTTGAGAGGAGATAAACACTGCATTCATATACTGCACATTGATGATCTTAATGGGTTGGAAAGGATAACTAATGAGTACATTCTGGGGACTGGGACTTGTGTACAATATTATCAGAAATTATATAGGTCATGTGTAACCGTTAAATCCAAGCAGATCAAAGGCTATTTGGATGAAATAGCCTTGGTATGGTTGGACAATAGTCAAATACTATTTCTGAATGAGCCTCTAAATTTATAAGAGATAGCGGCAGTAATTAATGCAATGGCTGGGAGGAAGGTCCCAGGATTCGACGGCAGCACGTCAGGATTTTGCAAAGTATATAAAATTATATTACACCCTTACTTACTGCAGGTCTTTGAAGAGGCCTTGGCGGAAGAAGGTTGGGGCTATTTCTTCAGACCATGTGAGAAGCAATTATAACTGTGCTGCCTAAGCCAGGTAGAGATCTGGATAAATGCAAGTCCTATCATCCCCTATCATTGTTAAACCTGAACAATAAGACCTTGGCTAAAGTCATAGCAAACCGATTGTCCCTGCTGATGGAGGGCGTGGTGTCCCCAGTACAGGCAGGATTCGTCTCGTTTAGGTCCTCTGCAATGAACTTGAGGACAGTATTTGCTGTTCTCCGCCAGTTTAATCCAGAACTACAGGCTATAGTAGCTTTTTTAGATGCAGAAAAGGCCCTTGATTCTCAGGAATGGCTGTTTCTGATGGGCGTTTTGAAGCGGGTTGGTATACCACGGTGCTTCCTTGCCCTTATACAATTACTAAACTCACAATCAGTGGCTAGGGTGCTGGTTAATGGTCTGATCTGATCCCTTCTTTATGACCAGGAACACAAGACATGGCTGAACTTTGTCTCCTTTATTATTTTTCCTGGAAATGGACCCTCTTACCTGACAGCTGCAGGAGCGATATCTCCATTGAGGTTTATACTTCGGTTCGGCCCGTATTTTGCTATCCATATTTGCAGACGATTTTCATTTTTTTGTAAGGCACCCAGCTAAAAATCTATCCCTCCTGATAAGAGAAGTAATAAGGTTTGGGAGATCTTCAGAAATAACCATAAAGTGGGACAAAACTGAGTTGTTTCCTCTCGCAGATATCACAAAGGTGCCAGAGTCGGAATTCTTGATTTGGTGGATTACGAACTCTGTCAAATACTGTGGAGTCCTACTACGTAGAGACGCTGAAGAAATATTTTGATTAAACTTGGTCCATCCATAAATAAATTGACCCAGCTTGTTAATGTGTGGATTAAACTCCCTCTCTCCATTGGCGCTTATTAAGATGGTTATTCTCCCCAGGTTTCTCCATCTCTCTCCTAACATCCCTATAATTTTTAAATAAGACTTTGTTTGTGACTCTGATGTCTTTACTCAAAAGGTTTGTGTGGGTGGGCAGACAGCCTAAAATTTGATGTGAGATGCTGATGCTTCCCTTTAAGAGAGGGGGTTTCAAAGTCCAAGATCTAGAGATATACAACCTGGTGATGCAAGAGACTACACAAGAAATGTGTATCACCCAGATAGGAGATGGACATACGCTATTCCTGAAAGAGAGAAGTTAGAGCACATCCCCTTTGGAATCCCTATTGTCGGTGGGTTTGCCCAGACCTAGACGGAAGAGCCTCCCTACGGCCACCGCCTGTTGGGTCTGGAAGACCCTAGGACAGGAAGTTGGATTTCCCTTTTTATTCGGCCAGCCCTAGAGGTTGTTAAGAACCCTCTACTGCCCCTGCAAGAGGAAAGTAACCTAGGACAGACCTTGGTAAATGCAGGCCTGAAGGAATTGGGGCAGCTATATGTAGATTGGAACTTTGACAATAGATCAATTCAAACTTAGTAGCGATCAGTCCCCGCTCTTGGTATTTACATATTTCTGGTTATGACGCACTTCCTGGGAAAAGCTGATGGTATTCCCTGCAGAACCCCAGGATACGATCTTATTGGCTAAGATAATCAGGTCCTCTGATGCCATGAGGTGGGTACCCGGACTTTAGGCCATGTTCATGGAGCTCAGAACGGTAGGAGAGGCTCATAGTAGGCAAGCATGGAAAAGGGATCTAGATGTTGAAAGAAAAGATGTTAAATGGAAATAGCGCTGCACACAAACTAGGTTAATATCCATCGACTATAGACAGAAACTGTTACATTTTAAATTTCTATGCCAAACATGCCATACACCTGCAAAACAATTCAAAATAGATCCCACCACTGCTCACAGTGTAGAGAACATGCTGATTATTACCAAACGGCGTGGTCTTGTCCCTCTATACTGCAAAATTAGCATGAGCTATTCTGCACTATTTCAGAAATGGCAGCTGGTTGGCTAAACCCCAGTGCTTAATTTGAGCTGATAGATTCCGGTGCTTAGCACCGGCACTTAATCATCAACACCAGCACTTTTCATGAGCACCAGTTAAGGACACATTAATTTATGGTAGGCATGGGAGATTAAGTAATTTGCGCAGAATCACAGGATGTTGAGCCGACGCCAAGGCTTGAACCTGGTTCCCCTGTTCCGAAGTCGGTAGCTCTGGCCATTGTGCCACACCCTCTCCCTACTTTCATGTTTAGTAGTTGGTTCTGTTTTAGGCGGTGCTAACAGGAGAAATGGGCTGGTGCAAGCTTCCTCCTGACGAGAGCCCTGGCACTTATTTTGTTTTACAAATTAACCACTACTAGACCCGAACCCTAAATTAACACTTTTGAGCTATGTTAAATTATATTCTAGCAGTACCTGTTGATTTGTAGCAATGACGCTATTGCTCACTAAGAGAAGAGTGGTCATGCGTTGGTGTTGGACATATACTCCAACGATAACAGATTGTCTGAGAGACCTACCGGTTTGCAACAATCATGCAGAAGTGTACGCTATGCTCCAACTACTGACCTCTAAACCTAGGGCTATTTGGGCGACGCCACTGGAGCATCCTAGTGGGTGAGAATCCTTTAAAAAAGATGAAAGGATTCCTAGGCCAGGAGAGGCATCATTCCGGATCCATTCCTCCCTTTTGTTTGGGTGCAGAAGGAGGCCAGACACTAGAGACAATCAGGACACACTGTCCAAGCAAATGAATTGTAAATCACATTGCTGACAATGAGAATCATAAGTTTAAAGTCCACGTGATATGTACCCTAATCTGGGCACCTCGCCTTTACTGTGATATCGTCTAATTACAGTTCAAAAATTAAAAAAAATGTAACAGGGCTGCAAGAGAAAGTCAGTGCAGATGTTTCAGCAAAAGCTTAATGTGGCCAATTCGCTTGCTCCCTCGGAAAGCATGGCTGCAGGGCTGATAACCGGATTCAAAGCAACGAGAAAGTTTGAGGCAGCAGTGCTTAATTTGAGCTGGTGGTTGCCGTGGGGGCCACCAGCACTTATTTTTGGGGACTGGCACTTATTTTTCTGATTCAGTTATTCCCCAAAATCATAAGATGGAAAAACACACAAATCGGAAAGACGGAGGATGACAAAGACAGAAAAACCTTCACAAAGGGAGAAAGCAAGAACGTGCAAGAGTCGGGTATGGGCTCAGGGAGTGTTTGGTAGTGAATTAAAGAGGTCAACGTTAAATGGCCCCAGGCGTCGACTTCTGAGCAGGAGCTTTGGGCACCAGCACTCTTTCATTTACAAACTAAGCACTCTGAGGCAGGCAGCGTAAATAGCACTCCCAGAATCTCTCTTCGAAGTGTCTAGAGCCCCTGCAACAAGACGAAGAAGTGAAAGAAAGGTCTCCTTCAACCACTTTGTGATTTGCCACCATGACCACATAATTACCATGTAGTTGTAAAATTAGTGCATAAAATGGTCTTCATAGGGAAGGAAGCTCCTCTAAGCTTCTCCGGCCGGCGATCACCATCGGGTGTAAATTCCTATCAGGATATTCCATCCAGGAACGAAACTGCTGACTCTACTGCCCTGATTCAGTTGCAGACGTAGCCTGACACAGCCCGACACCGACTGCACAGGGAGCAGGGAAAATGATCACCCCTCATGCATGCACTGTTCTCCCTTCAGATGATCCAACAGTGACCAGGAGAGGAGTCCTCCAGCACTCCTGCATACACCATACTCATCCCACTCCTTGGTACTACTCATCTCCTGAGCGGATACCCGCCTGCCTAAGGCACCCATAGTGCAACGCAGATTCAGAAATTTGCCTGCAAATCTGGTCGGCCCCTCAAGCTTTGTTGTCTCTGTGTTGGCCCAAGCAGGGCAGCCAGCTGCCTCCATAGCAGGACACAAGGAACTCCAGAAACAAAACAGTTTTGAATGAAAGACTCCAAATAAGTTAGTAATCAACCAGTGGAAAGACCATCGGTCTTGGACCTCATATGTTTGAAAGATCAAAAGTAAGCTCTGGCCTTGAGCTTTATGGATCAAAAACAAATTCCATCACTTACACCTGAAGGTAATTTTTAGAATACACCTAAAGAATACAAGATGGAGTAATTCACCAAGGTCAGTGCAAATAAAGAAGTGAAGCATATACCTTGAGGCGAGTTATCTTTAAGTCTATCAATGCACACACCTTGAACTTGATGGGACAAGAACCAATCCCATTGCTTCCACCCTAAAATTGCATTGTAATTAGTTCAAAAGATTTAAAATTGCGGAAGTTCCACGATCAGGTGAAAGAAAGAAACACACACTTCAGAGCCTGATCGGTGTCGGGTATTTTCAAATCTATAAAAATTACCTACTTCAGTCTCCCTTCACCCTCAAAACATCAAATTAAATCTAGACCAAAATCCTTCAACATCACCTACCCACCCCAAAAGTTATCAAAGTATGCCATCAAGAACTGTAAACACAAGATTCTCACAGAAAAATCTGATTATCAGACAATATCACTGCACACATGAAGGGGCCCTCAAAACTGACCTACTAATCTTCACTCGTGTGCAGCTCCTCACTGACTAGCAACCCCTGTGGTAGAAGGTTAAAAGGCCTCTCGCTCGTATCACTTTAATGGTAACCTCTCAATCTCCATCATTAATAATGACACTGTCAAAATCCAGGAGAATGATGAGACTCAACCCTTGTTTGATTGCCTCTTTCAATCTATTAACTCCATTCAGCTGCTTCCCGGGGTCCTTCCTCTGCCATTCCTGTACTGACTTTCTCCACCCCTCTGTCTACCAGGACTGAACCTCATCTTGATAGTCACCAACCACCTCCAAAACTGCTAGTGCCAATCCAGATCCATATCTGCCGAAGTATTCTCCTTCTATGCTTTTCCCTCCTTCCTCCGAGTTGGATACACCTTCCCCATCAGGATCCAAGCAGCCCAGTTATAACTTTCTCCACAACCCTCATCCCCTCACACACCTCCCTCACTTTCCTCTGTCCCAATGCTGCTACTCTAACATCCCTCCTGATTCCCCTCAATGACTCCTAAACAACACCCAACCAGTTTCTCACCCTCTGGACCTTGTCCTACCATACCAAGCTCAAACCTCTCCATGGCATTCTCTATCTCCCCCTCCCTTCTCCCTCTTACTTCCTATATCTTCCTACACTCTTACAACCTCCGAACATCCTCTTTTTCCAGACTTTTTTCAAGCTTCTGGTTTTCCAAAATGTTCCTCTCCTGCTCAACCCTCAGATTTCTCGCATATTACCCATAACTCTAATTCTCCAAGTAAAACTCACGGCCTGATGGGACAAGTTTGCCTCATCTTCCAGAGACTGATAGGACAATCCAGTTCTCATCTCCAAGAGCCACGCTTGCCTCTCCTTCTAGATCTACTATCCTTCTTCACAACACTGACTGAGAAAACCTAAGTATTATCTCAGGTGCTCCGTCAGTTGTAATTCTCACTGACTGGATTAAAATGTTGTTCCACTTTCCCTGGAAATATAAACTATGGGGAGATACACTGTCAAGAAGCAATTGTGAACTCCACCCAAGAATAACAAAACCCTCCTGAAAAGATAATGAACTCTGTGAACTAGTTAAAATGGTATGAACTCCGCAAACTCAATCAAAGTTATGAAGTCACACGTGCCAACACTAAGTTGGTGAGTGACCAAGCTCCTGTCATCTTTCCTATCCTCAGGATCTTAAACCACAGACCACCCTAAACTTACCCTTCACTCAAGGATGAGGACCTGGATAACCTCATTCTAGTACCAGTCGAACAGTTAAAGAATTCCATGTGTCTTACCATCTATGCCTCGCTTCGATGCAGACTGTATAACTACTGTTCAATAGTCAAAAATTGCATGGAGATCTGACAATATATTGATCTGTGACCTAGATATCTAGTTCTGACTAAAACCTGGCTCACAGCTCCTCAAACAGGTTTTTAGCTATACTTCTCCCCTGAATTACTCCATCATAAGGAGTGACAACGAGAACATGCATGGTGGTGGAGTAACTGTTATCCATCAGCGCATGTTAGGCTTCATAAACCTTCCCTCTTTGGAAAGCACTCCTTCCAATGACAAGCCCTGGAAATCACTGCTCATAAGGCATCTACCTTCAGACTAAATGTCTCCTATCACCCTCCTGGTGAATAATGCAAGGAATTCATCATATCTCAACTGATGACATCTGATGTCAACATCTTCCTCAGAGATTTCAATCAGCATTTGGGCGACATCCATGATAAATCTGTCAATGTGTTCTCTTCTTTTCTCATTAAACAATGATCTCCGACAACACAGTCAAAACCTAACAAACTGTCAATCTAATCATCTCAGAGGATAGTCTACTGTCCACCAATGACCCCAGAATGGTAGATCAGTCAGAGCATCTTCAAGCTCCATTCACTCTAGCTAATATCCTACCAGAAAATCTCAGGCCAACAGAAAAGCGACAATGTGGTTGTGTGATATCACAAACATAGATAGTAGTGCTATTGTCAGCAGGGCTAGACGAAACTAGGCCTGGGTGGAATTTAAATCACACCGGAGTAATTGGAGTAATTTCGGTATTTCATATTACCAATTGATGCAGAATAACCGATAATTACGCAATTACTCCTCCTCACATAATTAATTGTAATTTGGGCGAAAAACTTCTAACGCAAGAGTACATTCAGCTAGTGGCCGCTCGCTATTTGTGTTCTGCTCCATTTAGTGCTGTTTCTTAGTGTGAAATGCATCCTCAAGTCCATTTTGGACATGAAGGCTCATTTTTGCGCTAAGAAAATGTTGCTAAATGTCGGTAATAAATTGGGGGAAAATCCTACAAGTGAATGAAGGATGCGATCATAGAATTTGCTCCACAGAAACGAAAAAGAAGATACTAAACCCCTAACTCCCCTAGTTCTCAAAAGGTCTGCTTCATGATAGAAAAGGCCTGAGAAAACCTGGAGACATTGCCTCCTCCCTCTCTTCTGACACAACTTAGGGCTGCCACATGAAGATTCAATTTTTTTTTCAGTTTTCAGGACTAAGTCCTCTCACATAAAATTGCTTCTGGACACCTTAATGGTTTGTTCAAAATTTATCTTCGGCATGATTAAAAGGCAAATGACCTGACCTCCAACAACTCTGTCCATGCTCTGGAACAGAATGTGTCGAATCTTTCAACTTCTTTGCAGAAAACGAACTCTACTGAGCTCTCTATCCCCTAGCATCTATAGACCCTGGTGATCACAAACCCACCTGTGAGGCACATTTGCACTGGTCTGACTTTGACGAAATACCAGTCACAGAGCTTCTCAAAACCTTAACCATGGTTAACCCATCAAATCACTCCAATGACAATGTGCCTTTCTCCATCAGCAAGGAGCTTGCCAAACAGTTGCTACCCTGCTGGGCCTCTTTAGTGAACTTGTCATTCATTTCAACTTTATTTGATTCAAACAGAGAATCATAAAAGCGTACATTTCAATACAAGTTTAAAAACGGAAAAAATTAATCAAATCATTAAAAGCAGATGCAATAAGAACATTTACAGAATTAAGGTGCAGCCGTTATAAACTTCCTTCTAGTTATAACAGACCTCAAAAATCTTGCCACTACCACACATGTAAACAAGTCCGGAAGCAATTGTAAGAATAAATAGGCCGGTCTGCATTGTCTAAAATTTAACGATTTCATTAAAGGCTTAATAAAAATAATCCTTAAATCTGTATAAAATTTACAAAAAAACAGTATGTGAATAGTTGATTGTTTAGAGATCTGGCCACAAGGACAGCACATTAGTTGACGAGACCAATTATTGGTATTGGGGAAACTTGTCAAACGATGAAAAATATCTAACCTAAAACGTGTCAGGACAAATCTATGTTGAGCATTTAAAACACCAATTAAATACGGTTGCATCGTGTAACAGGTCAATACCATTTGATTATGTTGTACAGTGGGCTTCACAAGTTCCAGTGTTAATCTCTTTTCCTCTAAGTTGTTCAAACATACTCTCTTTAATGATGCTCTTGATGTATGCAACAAGGATTCAGGGTTTTCGTAATATTCAGAATGACAAATATCATGCATAAAATGTTTTATGTATTTCAGCCATGGTATTTTCAATGCATGATCAGCACTGCAGCAGTCCTGTACAATGGCTCTATTAAAGCCTGTATGATCCGATGTCCATAGCTTGTGCCAAAGAAGGACTGGCTGCACCCTTATCAGGTCTTCCAAATAGGTTACGCCCAATTCCGCATGACACACAAAGTTAGAACAGCTGGTTTGAAGCCCTAAAAGGTTTTTAAGAAACCCATTTTCTACCAGCTGTAAAGAATCAACATCTACGTCTCCCCACAACTCAGAACCATACATCGCTATTGACCGACATTTGGCGTTATAAATGCTCAGCATGTCCCTGGGAAATTTGTGTCCCAGTTTCCTGGAAAAGTTACTCAGACCCGCAATTGATCTAAGGAACTGCATTCTTCTCGATTTTACTGCACTTTTCCAGTTACCATTGCTATCGAATAAAATTCCTAAATACGAGAAAGTTGAAGTTTGAGGTAGAATCTCAATTCCTATTGAAATATTGCGTCCCTTGGCTAACTTTTGACCAGATTTCATAACGTACCTTTTACCTATGTTAATTAAAAGACCCAAATTCTTCATAAAATTTACAAATTTGTCTAAAAGATGCTGAAGAGCGTTGGGGGTGCGGGCCATAAGTACCGCGTCATCCGCGTTCAATAATGCTGGTACTGGCCTATTACCGATTTGAGGCAGATCGATGCAAGAGTCCACAAGGATACTACCCAAGTCATTAATGTACAAATTAAATAAAAACGGTGCGAGTAAACACCCCTGGCGGACCCCCTTCTTAATGTCAACTGGGCTCGTGCATTCACCATTCATACCGTATCGGATCTTAGCAGTACTCATTGAATACAAATATCTGAGGAAATTGACAATGGCACAGTCAACACCCATTAAGGTCATAATAGACCAGAGTTTATCATGGGCGACACAGTCGAATGCGGAGGTCAAGTCCACAAACGCCAGGAACAGGTTGCCCCCTTTTATTTGTGTGTACTTGCTCACTAATAAATTCAAATTGAATGGCCTGCTCTATGGTCCCAACACCCTGGCGGAAGCCATATTGAAAGTCGGACAGAATATTGTTATAGTCTGCCCACTCCTGTAGTCTGTCCAGCACAATACGACCCACCACCTTGACCAGCGAGTCCAGCAAGGAGATGGGTCTATAGTGTGCGGGGCAGTTACGGTCTCCCTTTTTAAATATTGGTACAATGTGTGAATCCGACCAAGACACTGGGAAACCAGCTTCCCAAAAAGACTTAAGGACCAGGGTCAGGAGAGGGCCCCAGAGATCAATGTTGTCCTTAAAGATGTCAATCGGGACCCCGTCGGGGCCAGGTGCCTTTCCTCCCTTGCTAGCTCCAAGTGCCTGAATCACCTCCTCCAATGTGAAGTCAAAATCAAAATAATTACACAAGAGAGTAGGCCCTGGGGAGACATCTCTCATCCCAGCCACAGAGTTATCTTGATCTTTTTCAGCCGAGCCCATGTATAATTTCGCAAAATGGGCCACCCATTCTTGTTCTGTAATTGCTGCCTCTATTTTGGGTTTATCATCGTCACAACAAAAGGGAGAATTTACAACACGCCAAAATAACTTAGAATCTTTATTCTGGCTCGCTTCCTGCAGATGGTCCCAAGCCTCCTCCTTAAGAACCTTTTTGCGATAGTTTAATGCTAGCTTATAAGCCCGCCTGCAATTTTGTACTTCTATATTATTCCTAGGTAACTCCTTCAAGGCCCTCTTTAACTTATTGTGTGCAAGAGTGCACGCATGATCAAACCACCCTTGCTTTTTCATTACCCCTCTATTCTGTTTAATAGTCAGCCCAGCACTAATCTCCTCGCCGATGTATCCATAAGCCTCCGCCACCGTACTAGCGTCGGCAGTCTCATCCAAACAAACCTCAAAAGCCCTACTCTGTTTTATAAAAATTTGCTGTAAAAATCGGGATGGGTCAACCATCGACCAACGCAGGGTAAAGCCATTCAAACGGGAGAGTACTATATTCTCCGCGGCAAGGGTAGATTGCCCTTTGCCAGGATTACCCTGAAAACTAATATCCAATACAATGCTCTGCGGATAATAGTCACTCAATACGATGCTATGCAGTATAAAGTTAAGAACTAGTGCAGAGTAACGTTTGGGAAATAAGAGAAAGTCAATAACACTCCTGCCCCTGCTACCATCAAATGTACAGGGTACTACAGCCGAGCTGCCTCCAAGTTCGTTACTAAAACCTAAATCGTATTTAAAAAGCAGCTCGTTAAGTTTCTCCCCGTATCCTGAATGAGCAAAATGGGAGCCGTCGTCACCCAGTGGAGAGATCATGCCACAAACTTTGTTGGCCAACAATTGACAAGGTTGGATGTTAAAATCACCCCCCCAAAGCAAGATTTTATCATTTAAACCCTTATCCAAAATAGTTTCCAATTCCTCGTCAAGTTGGCACAGTGTGTCCATTATGTCCAAATTACAGGCATTATTATAAAAATTAACTAATACCAACGAAATAAAGGTCGTACAATCAACCTGGACAATTTGGTAAAGCGGGTTAGATGGATATACTGTTACACTATTGGAGGCCAATTTATTAGATACATAAACACAAAGGCCGCCCTTTGATCTACCGTGGCTGGATGGAATGGCTCGGGAGTGGAAGGTCTTGAAACCGTTAAGATGTATGGGGTCATTAGCCCAGGTTTCTTGCACCATCATAATCGCGAAACCTGTCATAAACTCCAACCATTCTGGAATGCTATATTTACTACGAAGCCCCGCAACGTTCCAACTTAAAACTGTAATATTATTCCCTGATGATATCATAGGGATCTTGTTGTTGTCATTAATATCATCAATATCATTTCCAGAAAAATTACAGTCACCAGTAGAGTTACGAGCCACGTTCCCGGAGGTAATATTCTCTATGCTAGACCCATAAACCACCCTGATTACCACAGTTGCTGCAAAGTGGGTCACAGTTATTACAAGGAGGAACATCGTTAAAAGCATCAAAAAGGAGACTATTGTTGTTTGATAAAGGTGTATGAGGGGTCTTTGTGGTTAACTGGTCTAGACTATGCTCATTATTACAGGGTACAATGCTATCACCTACCCTCTCAACATCGGCCAGTAGCCCCACTCTACAGAGGCCACGGTCATCTTATGTGACGTCCAGAGTGTTTTGATCATCCCGCAGGTCAAGAGGTGTTAAGGTTGGGGTTGGAATTGATCCATATGGATGGCTTACAATAGACTGACTGCGCTACATAACTAGGTACATAATTAAGTCAATCTATGTCTTCCAAAGATGAAAGTATATCAAATCTGTTGTATAAAGGTACACTAAATTGTGAATGATTGGTTGAATGTGTGAATCTTTGCTGCCGTGCCTGATGATGAATGTAATCTGTTGGAGGGTAAAAGTATCCCAAGGGAAGTACGTTTATACCTCCAGTAGTCACATGAACACTACCAAGTCTTCGTAAAATCTCCTGTGTCAAACTAGGCGTTCTGAGTGTAAGAACAATACAATCGCCAGGAAGTGTTTTTCCCTTGTCCCTACCCACCCTACTTTTCTTACCATTTTAAACTCAGCGAACAGGGCTTCTGCTAGTCCAGTCTTGGTTCCGAGCCAGCAGAGTGCCTTGTTCCTTAATGTCTCCCAAGTTTCATTAGCCTGAGGGGTAAGAGATGGAACGTTTGCCAATATTATAATGTACGGCGTGGCTTCTGGCGGCAGGTTCAATCTTGTTTCTTCCATATTCTCCCTATTCTCCCTATTCATGGGGGCTACACAAGGCCGGGGCAACAGTTGGGAACGTCTGGAATTTTTGTGTATTACAGCTTCAGTATGTTTTATGCTGGTAGTACTCTCATGGCCTTCAAGTGCCCTGGCTGAGGTTTGAGGGATATCTACCTGAGGGACGTGAGGTGACCTACTATTATCCGGTGTGGGTATGGATATTGGGAGATTGTGCAAGTGATTAACAGAGTCTACGCTTTGAGCTCTACTTAGTGCGTCCTCGATAGCAGATACCCTAGCCAGCAGTTTCTCTAAGGGAGCTTTAACTGATGCATAAAAGTTATCCAAGACCAGACCCTCTCCTGAGATGGCACCAATATGGGAAGGCACCTTTTGACCATTCAGATTATTCAGGACCAAGTCCATATGTTCTAAGCGTCCATACAAAAGGGCAAAGTTAGTGTCAATCAGATCTTTAAACTGGGTTAGAACGCTATCCAAGAGAGGCTTGCCAGCCTCGGTAACCGCAATCTCTGAGAGAGTACTTGATGTAGGGAGCAAAAGATCATCAGTCTGTGTACCGGTGGCAGTTATTTGGGTCGGTGCAAAGTGAGTACGCCGGGGCTCCTTTTGTACTTTTGAATTATTTGTACCCGTGCCTGTACCTCGTTTATGCTTTGCAGGTAACTCTCTTGTTGTGCCTTCACTGTGAAGTTTGGAGGTCCGGGTCCTTAAGGCTATACTGGACTCACTGGAAGTATCCTTTATGGAAACCTTCGGGTCGTGATCAGGAGGGGCCTGTGACGTGCCCTGTAGGGAGGGGGACAAGCAGGGTTGGGGGGCGATCGAAGCAGCAATGCCTAGTGAAGAACGCCTTTGCAAAGAGGAAGGATCTAAAGATAGCCTCCTCTCCGTAAGTTCGATCTCATGACTGAACAAAGTTTCAGCCCTTATAATAAAAGCGTCCAAGGTTCCCGTGACCCCCGTAAACCCCTTGCTTTTACTCATTATAAAAGGGAAGATCTACACCAGCTCGTCACAAACAATGTCAAAAAAACAAAAGCAGGGGTATGGCAACACTACGATACCTGGCAGAGAAAATCCTGGGGCAGATCCAGATATCCTGTTCTTCGAAGGGGGGGCCCTGCCCTGCCTTCTCCTGTCGCTGACGGGCGCGGACGGGCCCGCCCTTGCCCCGGGCTTGGCCCGGGCACGCCCGCGCACGTACCGCGCTGCGGGATCCCTGTGCCCCTTTTATGCGCCTCCCGGCGCTTGCGGCGTGCGAGCCGCTAAGGGTGCTGGGAGTTGTAGTCCTTTAACGGGACCAGCACTGTTCCCCAGATGACTCCGGCGGCGGCGGCGTGAAACCAGACAGCTACAAGGATCAAGGTTCAGGTAAATTGGGCTCCCCTTGTCATGTGTGCAAGGTACCTTTCCAGACTGTCCAAAAATAAGCCAAGTCTCCTCCATCCTAGCAAAAAAAGAATAACACAGCAGATAAAAGCGAACTAAACAACGTCTGGTGTGTCTCAACCCTTCCCTTCCTAGAAGGTGACAGAAAACTGTGTAGCTTAACATCTTCCTGTTGGTAGTGAGACAGACAACCTCCTAGATGACTTCCAATCTGGATTCAGAGAGGACTGCAGCACAGATAATGCCATCCTACAACAGGATGAAGATGCACTCTGATTCCTCGAGTCCAGTAATTCCTTCCCTGTTCTTCTAGACTTTTCAGCCGCCTTCGATACAGTCAACCATAGCTCGCTGGTTAACATCCTGAAAGAACAAACGGGCATTGAGGGAACAGTTCTAAATTAAAATACTTCCTAGCTCTGCAACTGCTCCCAAGCAGTTAAATAAGGAGTTCCCTATCACAATGGTTAACCTTCCACAGGGGTTCCACAGGGCCCATTTCTGTCCCCATCTCTGTTTAACCTCTATCTAGAACCACTTGGAGAGATCCTCAAAAACTTTTATATACTATATCACCAATATGCAGATGATGCATAAATCACCTCAAGATTTCCTCCCTAAATTATACCTACCTGCTCGTCAAAACGCTGGTCAGAATTCAAAAGTGTATATCCAACCACCACCTAAAACTAAACCCAACTGAACTAAACTCCTATTAATCTCACCATAACAGCCAGCCCTCCTGTCCAAGAATGGGTTGACTCTGATTCCCTTGTTGTGGACAATGGCAGATCAGTGGAATTCATCCTTAGCCACCGGCTTGATCTACAATCTCTTATCTCTATGATGGCTAAGAATGCACGCTACCAACCTTGATACCTTGGGACATCAGGGAGTTCATCCCTGACCAGGACTCAAGGTCTGTGCGCTAGACACTTGTTCTCTTCAGATTGGACTATGGGAACTCGCTTCTTTCCATCTCCCTAAAGTTCACCAGGCACCCTCAGACCTGTTCTTTATGAGACAAGAAATGTGACTATATCTTTCCTGTGCTTGGAGCTAAGCCTAACCCTGTTAATTGGTACATTCACTGCATATATGACATAACATTATGTTCCCAGACTCTCTCCTGAACCTTCCTTCGCTCTCTCTTTCTTGCCCCTGATCCCATCTCCTCTACTCCTTTTTTCTCAGTCACCCTGTGACTTCCATATCCTCCCCTGATCCGCAACCCTCCGTAAACTTTCCTGCTTTCCCCTTACCTACCTGCCGGTAAGACACCTATGGCCCGATTCACAAAGAGCCTCCACAGTCGTGACGGAGGCTTCATACTCATGGTGGGAGCTCCGCACTGCAGTTTCTCATTGTGGAGATTCTGCCACAACGGTGGAGCCTCTGCCACAATGGTGGAGGCTCTGCCCCGACTGTGGAGCCACTGCCACGACTGTGGAGCCTCTGCAACAACTGTGGAGCCTCCACCACAACTGCGGAGGCTCTTTGTGAATCGGGCCTCTAAGGTCAGCAGCCCACAGCACATGATGCTCTATCTGGTGAGTTTGTAGCTTTTACGGAGCACAGCTCTATCCGCAGACTCCTCACTCATTCCATCATGCCTCCTCCTCTCCTCCCTCTCGTCTACATATCTTCTTTGCCCCTCAGTGCTTTGAGGTGACCTTAGGGTGCCATAAAGTGATATATAAACAATCAAAAAATGATAACCAAATAAAAACTGTAAGAGTGGCTTACATCATTAACATAGGGAATAATCCGCATCCATCTTTCTCAGCCTCCATTTACCTCTCTCAGCCTCCATTTACCTCTCTTAGCCTCCATCTACCTCTCTCAGCCTCCATTTACGCTCTCAGCCTCCATTTACCGCTCTCAGCCTCCATTTACCTCTCTCAGCCTCCATCTACCTCTCTCAGCCTCCATTTACGCTCTCAGCCTCCATTTACCGCTCTCAGCCTCCATTTACCTCTCTTAGCCTCCATTTACCTCTCTTAGCCTCCATTTACCTCTCTCAGCCTCCATTTACCTCTCTCAGCCTCCATTTACCACTCTCAGCCACCATTTACCTCTCAGCCTCCATTTACCTCTCTCAGCCTCCATTTACCTCTTTCAATGCAGCCCATAATAGTCACATATCGTGAGTGCCACAGTGTGTTTGTGCTGCAAGCTGCATTACCGGCCACACTAGTAACCCTTTTCTTATGAAAGATTTCATCTGTTTTTACCAAGACCCTGGCAAAACAGCTAGACCGTCTTTTCTGACTAGACAGGGATTTTTGAAAACTACTTCTACAAATGGGACTTTTACTCTTATGATTAAATTGTGATTTGTGAAAACTGCGTTGTACAATAGGTTTTAGTCTTCTGATGAAACTGGCATTTTCGAAAATTGCCCTATAAGGGAAGGGCGATTTGCCGGATACTAACATGTTCATTTGTGTATATAAATGGATGGAAAAATCGGACCAAATGCTGACTTACCTCTTCTGCAGCTTCTCAGGTAGTTACATTTAAACTCTAGCTAACCATTCTCTTTTTAATTACGAGGAATGTGTGTGGGATCAGACTGAGGTACCAGAATAGCAGGATGAATTGTCTGATTCCCTGGCGCTCTAGAGTAAGTAACTTTTGCAGGAAGGAGACAAAAAACCGTTATAATGGACCTTTAAGTAGAGACATTTTGGAGAGACAGAATATGTGGTTTGAAATTTTGGCCGCAAGATTAGGAATTCTCATATCATTGCCTCCTGCTACAGGCTGAAAAAATTGCGACCAGTATGTTTTTCGACCCATGTTGAATTTTGTGAACCGATCTGTGTGCTAATAGGTTGGTTCGCAAAATTCCCATTCAGTGTGGGTTGAAATCTGACCTACCTCATGCATATTAATGAGGTAGGCACAAATTGCAATTTACTCTGATTGAATGCATCACTGGGATGGTGGCCTGCTAGGGTCAGCAGATCACCATGTCTATCATCCCATTTAAGTAAAGTAAACTGTGTTTTACATGCAGTCCATTTTCCTTACAGGAAACAAGCCTGCATTTAATATTTTGAGTTTCTTTTACCATTGCCTACTCCTCAATATATATATTTTTTAATTCACACAGGGGATCCTTTCCCTTTTGGGAATGCAATGTTAAACCAACTTGAGAGTCTGTAATTTTGTTTTGCGACCAGATTACAGTCACAAAACATTGACACATGACACACTGATTGGCTATTTGGAAGGGACGCCCACAACATGCCCCTTCCAGATTGCGAATCGGTATCCATTTCAATGCTATCTTATGAGTAGGTAAAACTTTACAGACTTCTAAATGGGATTAGTAAACAGTAAAGTCTATTTTGTGATTCGGTGAGTTTGTGACTGTAAAATAGGTTTGTACATCAGGTTCCAGACCCAGAGCGTATTTCATTTATTTATTCATTTATTTATTTATATTTTACACAGGTGAATAGTTCCAAAGTTCACGAATTTTGCAAAAATGTCCAATATTTTATGGCATGAAATGTTGCCTGATTTTCAATCATGAGAGACTGGCTCAAGCAGAAAATTTATTTTGGGAACTGTTAGACCTAGCATCCCTGGCGTGGTTTTCCCCTGTCTTTTTGCCTCTACCTCCTGTATTTTTGCTGTGTGCTGGATTTTGTTTTTGCTGGTCTAGATGCTTTGGGCACTTTGCCACTGCTGATCAGTGCCAAAGTGCAAATGCTCCCTCTGTAAATTGTGAAAATAGATTGATGTTTCCATGATTGGCTTGTTTGAATTACCTGTAAGTCCCTAGTACAGTGCACTGTGTGTGCCCAGGGCCTTAAGTCAAATGCTGCTAGTGTGCCTGCAGCACTGATTGTGCCACCCACACAAGCAGCCTTTCAAAGGTATCTCAGACCTGCCACAGCAGTCTCTGCGCACAGTCTCTACTGCCATGTCAACCTGGTAAGTGCACCCACTTGCCAGGCCCTACCTTCCCTTTTATTACATGTGAGTCACCCCTAATGTAGGCCCAAGGTACCCCTGTGGGCAGGGTGCATTGTATGTGAAAGGTACGACATGTACTGATGTGTGTGACATGACCTGATAGTGAAATACAGTGTATTTGGTTTTTACTAATGAAAGGCTATCTGCCCGATAGGATAGAATGGGAGTTTATTTATAACATCTTATAAATATAACTTCCCATTGGGGCAAGATAGAAAGATGGAGTTTAGTATGTCTGAACTCAGAATATAAAAATGCTTCTTTTAGTAAAGATGATGTTTATATTGTGTGTTTGAAAATACCACTTTTAGAAAGTGGGTATTTTCTTGCTTAGCCATCCTGTGTGCCTCTGTTGGTTTGTGGATTGACTGTCTGGCTTTGGAGTGACAGGGGCTGGGGATGTGCCTTCACTGTAGACAGCCACTGGGGGGGGGGGGGTTGAGGTGTGTCCTGCCTCTCCTGGATGAGTTAGGGCTGGCTGAATTTAGAGTAGGGGGAGGAGATTTCCCTGCACCTGAATGGGCCTGGTCTGCCTTAAACAATGCTGTCTCCACCTCCTGCTGGGAAGCTGGACCAGAGAGGGCAGAACTGGTTTTGGCTGATCACAGAGCCTCTCTGCCACCAGAGAACAAAGGAAAATGCTGTATAAATATTGGGGCCCAGACCCTAGAACTTTAGAATACTTCTGGACTCAGGAGGATCCTCTGCGAAGGAGAAGAGCTGGGAAAACTGAAGGAAAAGTACTGCCCCTTTGCTGTGTGCTGTTTGGGGTTGGCCTGCAGTTGCTATTTCTGTTAAGGAGAGGACAAAGACTGAACTTTGCTGTGTATCCTGCTTGAAGAAGGGCTTGGTGTAGAGCTTGCCTCCTGTTCTGAAGTCTCAGGGACACAAAGACTTCATTTCCTCTGTCTTCCTGCATCTGGAACTGCTTTTTCAGCTGCCACAGAGGGAAATTACAACACCGACGCCGGCAAACGATGTTGCGACCTGCAATGAAGCCATGGGCACCACTCGTGAAGAGCACGACGCACCGTCCGACTGGCACCGTAGCCCCGACGCCTGCCAACGTCGCAGCGTATTTACTCAGACGCCGTCACAGAGGCCGCTGCCTGCACCAGAGCCGAGGGCACCGCTCGTGACACTCACGACGCACCCTCTGACTCTCACCGCAGCCCCAACCTCCTCGACGCCGGTGCTTCATAATTGTGGAGCCAATACTGGACGTGGGTGACTTCCTGAATCCATCGACACTGCACAGTGGTAAGGAACCGACACCTCACCTCCCCGGCAACAGTAAGGAACCGACGCCTCACCTCCCCGACAACAGTAAGGAACTGACGCCTCATTTCCCCTGCATCGAAGTAAGGAACCGAGGCCTCACCTCCCCTGTGGTCGTAAGGAACCGGCGCCGCCCGGCGCCAATGAAGCATCACCTCCCGACGTTGTGCACCGTCTTTGCTTTCATCGCTTGCCAAGGTACTGTTCTTCGGGGGTCTGTGTGATTCTGCGTCCAACGCCACGCACCTCGTGGTCGGTGCTGTGCTTTGGATTTTCATCTGTCACAACGTCGTAATAGCTCCAGGTGGAGTTATTTGTTGCTACAAGCTTTATTTGTGTGAATAACCCATTTTTGAGGATATCTTGGTATATGTATTGTGGATTTTTCTCGTTTTGGTCTTGTTTGGTTTAGATAAAGATAACTTATTTTTCTAAACTGGTGTGGTGTCCATTTGTAGTGTTTTCACTGTATTACTGTATGTGTGCACAAATGCTTTACACACTGCCTCTGAGATGAGCCTGTCTGCCCGTGCCAAGCTACCAAGGGGGTGAGCAGGGGTTGGCTAAGGGCGTAACTCCCTTACCCAGACTAGAAGCAAGTGTCCCCACTTGGACAAAGGTGCAAACCATTGCCAACTAGAGACCCCCATTTCTAACAGGAACACTAAACCCATGACCTAGAGACATTTTCTCCACAAACTTCTCTCCTTGTCTTATCTCACCTGACTTTCAATGCGAGATATGACATTGGATTTAACTTTTATGCAAGAAACCAGCGAGTACATTCCCAATATTTTTGCTTTTGTCAACCCATACCTGCAACATGTTCTGAACACCTTTGTTGTGTTAGTTTACCTCCTTTCCATGTTAAAGAGCTGTTTTTCTTCTCTGTCTCATTACTGTCCTTTCCTTACAATCCTCATCTTTTCAGCAGCCTGAAATACGGTTGCCCACACAATACTTGTGTAAAGTCTCAGATATTGGGTGGGTAGATCTGGGGTTGCTCTGTCATTAATTCTATCATTCTTTATTGATTGAAGTCAAAAATTCAAGATTGGGTCAGTAGAGTCGCCTAGCACCAAATGACATTTTCTAGGATTCGTCCATCTCTTGCCTGTTATATACTATATTTTTCTCAGCAACTCAAACAGGACCGGGTGACCTTCCAAATGTATGAGCATAAAAATCAAGTCTAATTCTTACTAGACAGCTGACATACAATTTGCCCAAGTTTACCACATGCTTGGACTACGTGCTCCCCTGGATTAATTGCACCAACACTGAGAACCATGAAATAGGAGAAAGTGACCCCATCCCAGAAACTTTTCACTGGCTGCAGGGTCCATTACCCCATATTCAACTGCACAATAAGTCAGTAACCTGCGAATATTATTTGACTCTGAAATTTTGTTCGGCCCTCAACTTAGCACATCGCTGTCATTCTCCAGCTCTTCCTTTTAAAAAATATTATCCTGCTTCCTCAAACTGATCATAAGGTTAAGTGGACCAGAACCCCTGTCGTCAAGCAGATAAAAGGTGATGGGAGGAATGCTTACAAATAGTCCAAACTGCTGTCAATCACTCTGATTAGCATTCATTGTTTTGTGCCATTGTGCCATTTTAGACACAGGCCCGCCTTATCCAAATCAGTACTTACCCTACTCATCCTGATAAGAGAAAACACAAAACGGTTTTGGCCTTACAAGTCCTCGTCAGTGAGGTGTAGCTTGGTTCCTGTGGCACAAAGATCTATGGACCCACGTCTGGGCATACAGTTTTCACTTACGCATTTCATCAAGAACCCCTGTTTGACATGCCTGAGCTATTGTAACTTCATTTTCAATGGTCTGTCCTTAAAACTAATTTACGGACTGCAGAGGCTGCAAACTCACCAAAGGTGACCACAACAAGTCAACCCTGAAATCCCTCCACTGGTTCCAGTAGAAGCCAGAACCAAAGTCAAGGTTTACTTCTGTACCGCGCACAAACACCACATAGGCAATGGCCTAGAATATCTGCAGAACGTTGCCCATCACTGTGCTCTGGCCAGCGACCCTAGATCTGCTGCCCACCTGACCTACCAACCACCATTCAGGAAGAAGAGCAGAGTGGATGATCGAAGTGTGTTCCAAACCACAGACTGCGGAAAGACCTAAAATGCCCCTTGAGGTGTGAACTCAAACAGTTTTGATTCAATGAACTCATGAAAACTTAACTCTTTAGACTCACTTCCTAGCTTCCCCTAATCATTGAAGTACATTGGATGGAGGCACTGTCCATGTACTGTAATGCCCCTCGCTGTTACAGACTGTACATGTACATTTTTTTACTTCTCTGACACTGTGATGTAATTGAAGAGTACAACTTAGTTCTTCAAAATACTCCTAAATAAATACTATAGATTGCTTTGAGTCCTCTCATAAATCATCATGAAAAGAGAAATTCCTTTCTTTTCTGGCCTGCACTGGTGACCTCCTGGTAGATATGACTGCAATTCCACTAACCCATGGCACAAAGGAAGAGTCTTTCTGCTTGGGACCATACAAAGTGTTTCTAAACCTATCTGTGTTGTTTGCCCAGGACCATTTTATTGGGACCAAGGAGCCCAGCCTGCCATCCAACCATCTTCAGTCCTGGATACAAAACCTGTGTCCTTGTATGTGCAGCCAGCTAAGGATCCTTGCAAAATCAGCTGGAAGCCTACAAGCAGGACATGCTGCAGGACATGCCTATGCTTTGGCTGCTTGTACCTGCCCAAGAAGTGTCACACGTACTGCTGTGCAGCAGCACCAAGGACCACTTATGCCAAGAAGAACCCTAAAAAGGGGGTATCTTTCATCACTGTGAAATGTCAAATGCATTTACTTGTAATGACTTCAAAAATCTGAGAGAGGGAAAGAGTTGGATAAAAAATAATAAAAAACATCTGAGAATTTAGTATCCACACAGTCAAAAAAGACCTATGTGGAAACTGTACTCTCAGATGCTTTTATTATTGTTCTTATTTTTTATGGTCCTGGGGATGACCTTTTGACTTACACAGGGGTCGAAACATCAACAGCGTTTTATGGTCTGGCTTGACAGTGAAGTTCTCGCCAGAATATTACCTGAGCATCACTTTAGAGGGGCTTTGGCTCCATCCACATGTTGGGAGCCAGGAGTACATGTTTTGATTGGCCAGAGGTTGTGTGCTTGCATTTAAGAAGTGCTTGCCCTCCTCAGAGCTGTGATCATTTCTTTATTTAGCCAGTAGCCTGATGTTGGACTTTCAGGGGCTCACATATGGTATTGTAATACTATTAAAGTGTCTTACGATAACCAATAATTTATGACGTTTGTCTTTCTCTGGCAGCAGCACAGATGGGAGGAGGACAGTCATCACCCTACATGGATGTTTACCTCTGGCTTGACAGTGCAACAGTCACCTGAGCTTTTCACCCACTGACTATCATTCCACAACTATTTTGCTTCCATACAAACACATATTCATTACCATGATATCTACTTATGCTTCACATTACCATGCAACATTCCTTTAAAGCCGGACCTATTGGCATTGCCAATGCTTGTTAAGGATTATTGGAATTCATATGGGTAGTCCCTGGCCTGACTCCGGTCGCTGCCACTTATCAATATCGTATTCCTTGACCAAAATGTGTTTCCACTTCACTGAGCACTGGGTCAAGGTAACTCTCTGCCTTTTTCATCGCAACAAACGCATAATTGTTCCCTCACGCTGTTTGTGGGTCCTTCATTATTTGATGTCAATAATTGTGTGGTTCCTGTTTAAGAACTATTGCAGGGGGCATTGTTGCTTTATAATTTTATAACCAGGTTCCTCTCTACTGTTGGGTTCCTTGTCTGTGTATAGGTTCGTAGGTCAAAGCATCCAAAGAGCCTACACTGTCTAAAAGAAAAGACACCAGTCAACCATTCAAATATAGTGTCAGCAAAATAATGACATCATAGAACACACATGGCTCTCGGTCGCAAGGTATGTGTCACATCTGTAGTCTAACAAAAGGATCACTTGATTCCACATCACCAAAACCTAATGGGACAATCTAACCATCCACCAAATGCCATCCTCTTGATGGACCAACCATCCAAGACATCACAAACCATTAACAAGCTTTGGAAATGCATTGGTTTCACCTATGTAATAAATAAAGAGCTGTTTCCGTCAATCATCGTCCTGGAGAAGGGAAGAGCTCCCTGACAGATAACACAGGAGTGCAGAGGATGTGGCGCAGCGGCCAGAACTGCTGACTCGAGGGCTGGGGATCCCGGTTTCAGTCTCGGCGGCGCCGGGTAACATCCTGTGATTCTATGCAAATCACTTAATCTCTCCGGGTGATACAGTGTTATATAAATATGCTACAAGAGTGAAAGGCAAAACTTTATGAAAATATAGTTCCACCAAAGCGGATGTTAACAGTATTTCGGCAGCGGGAAACTGATAAGAGAAGCAGACGGGGAACAAGCATTGGTAAATTCAGGAAAATATGCGACAGCCAATAGAAATGAAGGAAAGGTAAGTGGCATGCACAGGAACCAATGAGAAGCCAGGAAAGGCAGGATGTAAGTCCCTTTTAAGTTTATATTAAAAACAATAGAGTTCCAAGCACAGCTCAAGCGCAGTGCAGGCGACACCTGAAAAAGCACATGGAAGTCAATGGCTGAAGGGGACTGGCTCAAAGACTACAAGCTTTTCTACTTTTTTTTTTTTCAAAGAAATGATGACATAAGGTATTGAAATCATCTTGAGCTGTCTCTGGCTATGTCTAAAAAGTACAGAGGTCCAATTTAATACTGCTTTAAGTAATAGATTTCAAGAGAAAGTGTCAGCGAAGGGAGGTGAAATCAAGGTCAAGACTAGGCCTGGGCGGTAAATTCCGTTCCGCTCGCGGAATTTGCGGAATTTGGGTAATTTCGCGTTCCGCGGAGAACGCGAAATTGGCAAAAATGCCGCGATCCGCTGCTTCGCGGAGTTTTTTGCTTGTTCGCACTTTCAAAATGCGTGTTCGCGAGATATTTCTCCCCGAGCACGCAAACAGCGTTCGCAAACAGGAAAAAAGCATCGCGAACGGGCGGAACAAGCAATTCCGCGTGTTCGCGGAACTTTTGCGTGCTCGCGGAGATTTTTTACCGTTTCGCGGAGCTTTGCGTAGCGCGATTACGCAAATTCCGCCCACCCCTAGTCAAGACCCCATGTTTGGAAGTGTAAAGCGATAGATGCTCGCCTTTAACGCACATGCTGTTTGGAGAAAATGTGACAGCTTGTGAATATCTCATGTTTCAATTTTATTTATGTATTTATTCGAGGTTTTGTGAAGCGTGGTTTATTTATTTATTTTTTTGCACTGTGAATTCTTCTCAAATTCAAGAATTTTGCAAAAATGTCCAATCTTTTAAGGCATGAAATTTTACCCGATTTTGTTTCTTAAGAGACTGGTTCAAGCAGAAAATGTCTTTTGGGAAAAACCATGACTTAGGGACATTTTCTCTACCACCCATTCTCCTGGCCTCATCTCACCTGACTTTTCATTGCGGGATATGCCATTGGATTTAACTTGTGTGCAGGAAATCGGCAACTCACACCCTCCTAAACGGTTTCATTCATGGGTGGCTTTAGTGTTTAATTTGTGAAATAAAGAGTGCCGGTACCCGAAGCTCTGCTCAGAAACGGAGGCAGGTGCAATTAAACATCCGCGCAGAATGCAGAGGGCTGTAGTCTTTACTCCACTATAGACACTCCCTTACACTTTTTCTTGCGGGTTTCTGCTTTCTATTTGTGACGGTTGTGCCCCCCCCCCTCTCCACATCCACCGGCTCAAATTTAGCACTAGAGACCACCCTTGGTAAAAGCAAAATCTCGAATCTATTTGGTTCAGTCGTTCCGTCTCTTGCCTTCCTTCTTTTCAGTGACACTCCTATTGTGCCTGCTTTCTTCTCTCATTTCCTGACATTTCCTCTCTCTCCCTTCAATCCCTCCATTTTAATCTTTTACAACCTCCTGCTTTTCAATGGCCTTTGCCCTGTCTCTAATATTGTCCTCTCCTTCTCTGTCCCATTCTTATCTTCTCTTTTCCTCTGTCACTCTCGCTCTGTTGGTCTCTTTCTTCCTCGTGACCCTGGTTCTACGGGTGGTTTGATAGTTCAGTAGGTTAATGCCCATGCTGTTGGTACATATGACCAACCGCCAAGTCACAGGTTTTATTGCTGGCGGTGCAGAATCCGCCCTTTTGTCTCCTCAGGCTTAAAAAGTCATCTCTCATTGATAACGCTGAAAAGCTGAAAGGTTGTGGCACCAGGCGCTATGCGAAGAACTAGATATAATTCTGTCTCTAAATGTTTTCTCTTACTTTAATGTGTGGCCTCCTTTCGCTGCCTCTCTCTTTCCGTTCTATCTCCCCAGTGAGCCTTGCACTTCTCCCTGCATCATATCCGCCTCCCCCTCTCCCTGCTGCAGCAGTGGAGGTTAATCATCCCAGCACCAGCTGTCTCACACGCTTAGCAAGTATGGCTGGTGAAACCCAGGCATGGCACGGCCCATTCATCAAAGGGCTGCCAGCACCCGGCTGGCCGCTGCAGGACTGAGGGAGGGAGCGCGCAAAGGGTGGAGGGGATGAGCAAGGTACGCTAAGGTCGAGGAGCGTTGCCCCACAGGAAAAATAAAAAATAATAACACCATATTATTACCATTTTAATTTCAAAACTGACTCTGTTAGGGTGCAGGCGGGGTGGAGCGTGGCGGGCGGGGTGGGACGGGCAGGGCTGGGCTGCCCACAGAGCAGGTGGAGGAGTGGTGGGCACTTTCTGAGTGCGGATGACGGTTTGGCCAGCCGTCTTGGGCCAGCCAAACAGTCATGCGCATTTAGCATGTTCTCCCCCCTGCTGTATTGCACAGCGTGGGTGGAGAGCATGCACAGGCTCCCACTCGCTGTCTGAGCACTGAACGACGGTGCTCAGATCAATCGCATTGCTGTTGCCATGCTGGTGACAGCAGCGTTGTGACTGGCTAGGGGAGTCTAGGAACCTGTGTGCCTCCTGTTTCCTGCGTCGGATGGAGGAGATGCGGTGGCTAGCAGGTAGGTAGATTTTTTTTTAACCCCCACCCCTCCCCACCACTGCAGCCGTGTAGCGGCCGCTACTGTGAGGTAGTGGCGTAACTCAAAATAATATGGCCACTGCAGAATGTGAAGAGGGGCGCCTGAGTCTCCCATATCTCACAGATATTACGCCCTTGGAGTGAGGGAGCAAGTCTGTGAGTGACCAACTGAAAGGGAGAGTGTGGGTGAAGGACAGAGTAAGCTAGTGACTGAGTGAAGGGGAGAATGAGCAAGGGAGAGTGTGAGTGAAGAACGGAGTAAGGGAGTGACTGGGTGAAGGGAGGAGTGGAGGAAGCGTGTGAGTGAATGAGCGAGGGAGTGAGTATGAGAGAAGTCAGGAAGGGAATGACGGGATATCTGAGGGAGGGAGAGTGGGTGTTTGAGTGACATACATGGGAACACTGAAAAGGGGGATTTTGAGAGAGAACATGGAGAAATAGGATGGAAGGGAAGCTAGAAGTGGTGTGTTTTATGTTTCTTTCTGAATACTCTGTATTATTCAGAACAATGGATGCCAGCAGGAGTATTGTCATCTGGGCCTTAAACGGTGAAGGGGTGGCCACCCCTTGAGAGGCAGTGACCTCGGAGGGTGCAGCATTTCATACACTTGCAGGCCGAGCAATGTTTGCATTGGTGTTGATGTTGCGCGAATTTATCTCAGGAGGAACAGAGTGATGCACATTACTTGGGAGAATAAGCGGCAGTCGTGTACATGAAGTGGGGATTACGCAAATACAATTCATGCACTACATTTCACATTTTAGGCACAGTGAACTTAAGTGATTTGCCCAGAATCACACCACATTGAATCGAGCGCTGGGGCCTCAATTCATAGCTGTCTCACCAGGTTCCAAAGTCTGCAGCTCTAGCCGCTAGGCCACATCTCCTCCTAAATGATTCTGATGAAAGCCATTAACTAATCATGTTGGAAAAAGGAATTCAGTGGCAAATAATATATGCAATAAAGTACCCTCAATAGTGTATTATAAGGATCCTGCAAATCACCAAGGAATTCTGTGCTCATCTATAGGAGGGAGGCCACAGACAGAGTGCCTTTATAAGGTTACAGTGACTTGTAATATCCTTTTTTTGTAAGTTTAGGGGTACTTTGCTTCTTTAAATTTAACGCACATTGACTCACACGCTGTTCCTTTAGCCCCACTAGTGTCATGGTTCCAATAGTTGTCACATGGCAGTGTGTCATGTTTGGCACTTTAACACAGACCAGGCTTTTTAACAAAGAGCAATATTTATGCAGGGTTGTTTTTTAGACATATTGCCAAACTATTACCTAGATTACAAGTCCCAGAATGCAATGAGTTGTTGGTAAAAAAAGAAATTCCTGGCTCCAGTCTCATATCTAATATGCACAGTGAGCTAAACAACATTTGTCTATGCCATATTTTAAAGCTTATTTGTGGTTAAAAAAAAGTTTATGGCTCTAGAAAAGAACATATTTCAAAGTATCAGGAGCCATCTGAGAAAGGATTCTGCCTTTGCCAAACATTGTCATAATACTCTTTTTAGGTCTTGCCTATGTGTTGTCTAAAGACCTATTGTGTATATTACCAACCATTATTTTGATTGCATGACTTGCTATCCTGCCACTGCTTACATTTAGGTAACTACTTTATTATTTTGCTTTCAGCGCTCATGAGCGTGCATGTGTTTTCCTGCTCTCTCCTCTTTGCTTTCTTCCTGCTACACTGCTTTAACAGTAGTTTTTTAGGTCTCGCCTGAGCCAGCGCTTAGCGCTGCTCTGGGCGAGAGTTTTAGGAAGCGGGTTTTGGAAGTGCAAACAGCACTGGCGACCAGCTTGCGTTCACGTGAGCATGCACGCGCGTCACGGGTCATTAAGTGCATCGCGATCGCGATCACTTTCACTTTCGCGGCTTTGAAGTAAAGAAATAGATTATTTTTCTATTTCTTTACTTTTGCTATAATCGCGGCACCCGCGCTTTACTTTTAACATTAAAAGTAAAGCGCGGGTGCCGCGATTGTAGCAAAAGTAAAGAAATAGAAAAATAATCTATTTCTTTACTTTTGCTATAATCGCGGCACCCGCGCTTTACTTTTAATGTTAAAGCGCTTTACTTTTAATGTTAAAAGTAAAGCGCGGGTGCCGCGATTATAATGGTGTAGCCAATAGGTCTCGCTTTTGGGACCTTATAAGTATTTAGTTATGCAACTGTTGCATGGCTAAACACTTATAAGGTCCCAAAGGCGAGACCTATTGGCTATGCCAATGCTTGTTTTATTACTCTTTGCTCGTTTCCTCAGCAGTGTTTGTTTATACACGAGATTTCAATCTTGCTTGATTAATTGGCACTAATGCAGTAAGCTTCCAACCTTTCTTCTGCTTGTGTAATTTCAGCACAGCCTGTCGTTAATTGCCTTCTCTTCCCATGCAATATGCACGTTTCTGCAAGAAAGTCATGTAAAATATTGTTTTCTGGCTGTACACTGCAGTGATGCGCTCCAGTGTCCCTCGACCTCAAAGTTCTTTCGTTTAACTCATCTTCATGTGTGCTTTTGTCAGCTTTGTGTTATATTGAGATTAGCTGAAAGTGCCAGGCCCTTGTTGTGTGCCAAGGTATTTCGGGAGTGGCTCACTTTGTGTGCACATTTATTTTCACTTCTGCTATCATCACTCTATGAAGCTCTCTATTCAGTGCTTAATTTATAAAAACATAAGTGCCAGGGCCCTCATCAGGAGGCCACTGCAGCTTGCACCAGACATTACCCCTGCCAGCGCTGCCAATGGCAGTACCAACACACCATCACACCATCACACTTCAACAACTGTGACAATTCAGCCTTTTCCAGGCCCCCAGATCTATAAGAATGGCTTGGGCAGCAGTCAATAGTCATTTTTAATGTACTGAATTAATAAACAACTGTTGTTGTGCTCATCTCTAAATTAGACAGAACAGCGCCACCATGTGGCAGACTGTTACACGTCCCGGTGCTGACAATATAGTGCTGGTGCTGAGCACAGGAAACCACCGGCTCAAATTAAGCACTGTCTCTATTCAGCGGCGGCCGCCATAAACAAAGGGTGGTGGGGTCGTGCGAGAGGCGTCGCGTGGGGGGGGTAGAAACACAATATTTAAAAAAACGTACCTTTTGCCGCTGACCACCTCCAGCGTCGTGTCTCATCGCGCCGCCTCTCCTCTTCCTGCCTGTTCCCAGTAGCCCCTGGGACAGACTCCCTGTCCAATCCATGTGCTGCTGAGCAGCACAGGGATTGGTCTGAGTGGGCAGGAAAGATGCCCTGCTCAGACCAGGGAGTTTATGTGGGGGTTTCTCCAGCCCGGCTGCTCAATGCAGCTGGGCTGGAGAAAACTTAACTGCCCATGTGTGTTTTAGTCGGCCTCCTTCCCCATCCCATGCCTCGGCCCGCCCCTTCCAACACTGCTGGGTAAGAGCCGGCAAATGTAAAATAAAACGATGCAAGACCATTGTTTTATTTTGCATTTGCTGGCTCTGAGCCAGGCAGAGGGGCGATGCTCCTTCACCATTACAGAGGAGCCGCCACTGTCTCTATTCCTAGTGACTCGTAAATAATCTTCTGAAAAATCTGCCATGCTCCAAGGTCTAAAAGAGCAGCATGTTTTTGTAAATGTGTATCTAAAAAAGCTAGTTCACCTCATATCTCCTTTGTTTCGTTACTCTCATGAAGGCTCATGAACATGTCGCATTTGTTGTGTTGTGTTGTGTTGTGTTGGGATTTCTGCTGCTGAACAGCATCATCAAAGCCTGCAGGTAAGACCTATTGGCTTTGCCAATGTTTGTTACGTTCTGCATGGCATGGGCCCGGTGAGCGTGTGCCCACTCCTTCCATTTACGTTCTGCTCTGGTGCTCTGCTTGTGTGGGCCTTTTAGAGGAAGGCCTGTGACTCTGCTCTATGGTGAAATGGATCTGTTCCTGCTGGGCAGGCAGACTGCCCACTGGGCAGTCCAGGCCCCACCTCCTCGCTCTGGATTTGTGGGGGTGAAGGTGCACAGACTCCTGGAGAGGAGGCATAAGTTTATGTTTTTGCCTGTTACTGGTCAGTGGTGTAACACAAAATGAGCCCCCCCCCCCTTTCAGAATGTGATGAGGGGCCCTGGAGTCTCCCATGTCTCACAGATATTTATTGGCCTTTGGCTGAATGGGGGCCCTCTGAAAGGTTGGGGACCCCTTCACCCCCTGCAGGGACCTGTGTTAAGCTCCTGCACAGAGTGCGCAGGCAGCCCGTGCACCACCAATCACAGTTTCTAGGGGAAGTAGGCACTATGACGCCTCTTGGCTTGTAATAAGTTATATCAAGCGAGATGTGATGCAGTTTTCTTATTACAGGCACTTTCTAACATCAGAACATGCCTGGAAGAAGAAAATAAATATGGGACATTTTAAGGAAATAATCTACTCCCATAAATTATAACATAATTTGAACATGCCAGCCCAGGTTACACAGTCACAGGTGAAAAGGAGCAAAGGTTCCATCGACTTCAGAAGGGTTTGGTGGCTCAGTGAGCTGATGCATCCCCTCCAGGGATCTGTGTTTGAACTCATGGGCATAGGTTCGAAAAACTTGTGTTTTTCAGAAGTTGGTAAAATTAGTACCATCGAGATAGGTAGCAATAAACATCAGTTATCTGGCAATAGAGCCAAGAGACTGTCTTCAAGGAGCTAGAAATACACGTTAAGTTACGATAAGTTTACTTTCAACCACAAACATCTCAAAGGTTGCTTTGATGTAACTGGGTTGAGCTCACCAACATTGCTACCCGAGGCTCGCCCCGGCAAAATGCTATTCTAGCAAGAAAGCCAATGCAGGGAGAGTCGTTCCCCACCCACTACACTACAGGGCGGCAGAGCCTATTTCTGCCACCCCTCCTCCCCCCCCCCCCCCCCACACACACACAAAGTCCTCTACAACATCACTTGCAGTCCTTGATTCAATCAGCCCCTGCAGGACGGACTAAAGACCCACCAAAGCAGTAAATCCCGAAAGAAGATTGCCTGCAAAAAGCTGGATTTAATACACATTTCCAAAGATGGAAACGGTTCTCATATAGCAAACATGCCATCCTTCTGGCACACAGTAGAGAAAGTGTTCCTTCACCCACCGTTGACACTGGTGAAGAAGCCCTGGATGGCACTGGTACTACAACTGGCAGGATGGACGTTTTAAGTACCATTTACAGAAATAAGTTTCGAAAGATTTAATCTGACAACATTATTTTGTTAGAGAAATATGGGTTCCGACATGAAGGAGGGCTGGAATGACTGGGTTCTCTAAAGTGATTAGGTTAGGATACTGTGGAACCAGGAAACGTGAGATCTTACGTTGGCTTTCACAATTTGTGTGACCCTGGGCGAATCACTTTATCTCCTTAGTGAGTCCATTTGAATCTCTGCCCAAAAGTTTCAGAACTGACTCTGAGATAAAGGCTAGCTAGAAGCAAGCGCCATATGAAGAGCAGAATATCTGCTGGAAAGCAAACCTAAGTGCTATTTCTTCTCCGATTGTGGGACCGCTCGCCGTAAACTGGGCAGGCTTTTGTATCATCAGCTCAGGGCAGGGCTCAGTTTGAGTGTGACCGAGCCAGGGCTTAATTTGCAAGTGCCAGGGCTCTCGTCAGGACGCCACTGCATCTTATGCCACACATTGCTCCCGCCAGCACCACCAATGATAGTAACAACACAAGTAATAACATTCACACTCCTAAAAGTGTGACAATTGGGACTATTTCAGGCCCCCAAAGCTATAAGAATGGATTGGGTGGCAGGTAATATTCATTTTTATTGTATATTGAGCTAATAATTAACTGTTGTTGTGGTCATCTCTAAATTAGCCAGACAGCGCCACCTTGTGGCAGACTGTCACGGGCCCCGGTGCTGACAATTAAGGGCCGAGCACCGGAAACCACTGGCTCAAATTAAGCACTGGACAACACTGCACCCAGGGCACGAGTCGGGGGTACACGCGGGTGGACAGCGTCCACCCACTATTTTCACAGGGTGAACGCCGTCCACCCTGCCAAGAATTTGGGCCCCACTGAATAATGTGCTGAACTCATCCCGATGTAATTTCAAACACTGGGACACATTCAGCAGCGCATGCACGTTGTCTGCTTTACATCTGCAACAAGCGACAACGTGCAGACGGGGACGGGGCTTTCTTATTTTAGACTCCTGCTGGGCCCATAACAAAGGCCGAATTTGAGGGGTCGTCCTGATGTAATTTCAAACACTGGGACAAATTCAGCAGCGCATGCACGTTGTCTGCTTTCCATCTGCAACAAGCAACAACGTGCAGGCTGGGACGGGGCTTTCTTATTTTAGACTCCTGCTGGGCCCACAACAAAGGCCGAATTTGAGGGGTCATCAGGCCTCCTTTTGTTCGAGTCTCTTGGCTGAGAGCAGTCAGGGGCCTCACACCCGATGCAAATGAAGCATAGGGGAAACAAATGCTCACACCTTTTTAGCACTTCACACATACTTAAGAGAAGCAGCTTTTCACTTTGTTCAGTCCCTGTTTATGAGCTATGCATGCTCTGTAAGAATGTCAGATGTGTTGTCAGATGTGTTGGTCTTTCCCAGTATTTACACACAGCAAATTGCATGTATATAGAGCTTACTTCCCCTGAGGAGGCGTTGAAATAATTTAAGTACCACTATTTTTTCTTGTATAGCCCTACTCATCCCAATGCAGGATGCCAGAGCGCTTTACATCACACGTGCATATTACATATACAATAAATTATATACGTTTGTAAATGAATGTACAGAATGTGTTACATAAAACTGGGGGATTACAAGGTGTAGGGGGTCACATATCATCTTCCATAGCTCACTATGCTATTATTCTCACAATGCGCCCAAACGTACACATGATAGACCTGCTAAACATATATGTGAGGGCTTAAGATTTGATGCCACTTCCTGTAAAGTCATGGCTTGTGATGCCACTTCTGGTGATGTCAATTCCTGTGATGTCACATGTGATGTCATGCGCTGTGATGTCATGTGCTGTGATGTCACGCACCGTGATGTCACGCACCGTGATGTCACTTGCAAGCTGCCTAACTAGGTTAGTCCCCCCTCTTCTTTTTTTAGGACTTGTGCCCTGACTGCATCGTACCACTGTCCCTTCCACAGGCAGTATTAGAAAGAGAAGCAATGACCATATACACAGGGGCGTAACTTCCATTGGTGGAGCAGGTCCAGTGACACCGGGGGCCCAGAGAGCTGAGGGGCCACTGCACCCTGCTTTTTCCTTTACTTTGCAATTCAAACAGCAGCCAGGGCGGTCAGTCCCTTCCTTGCACTATGGCCCATGACACACTGGGTACGCTACTGATCATACAACAAGTAGTACTCCAGCAGAGCATGTAAAATGAATCACATATATAAGAACTGAAGTTATTTCAAATATTTGTAGGTATTTTACAGAGATCATTTTATGGGAGATGGGGCCTCTCGATCTTAAAGTGTTAGACACAGAACAGTAAAGTGTGTAGGGTCTGCCTGAGACCAGAGTACAGAAAAAGACTGTGATAGCGTTCTGTAGTGACGTAAGGCTACACGAAGCACTTTATAAAACTTCTTAATAAATTCATTGATGGGGAATATTTCATTCAAACAGTACTAAACAGCACTATGGACACTTGGTTTTTCACATATTCATACTGCTCCTATTTATTTTTAAAGAGGCTTTGGGACAAAGAGTGTCTTGCCCAGAATAACACTATATTTTCATTACATGTGCAAGCCAGGATTACAGCAAATCTGTGGATTCAAAGCTCAGCAAGTCAGCCAATAGACCACATAGGAATTAGTGGTACTGGTGTCTGTAAAGCTCTGAAGCCCTAGAGCCCGATTGCATACTCTTGCTTTTCCCTTGTTTTTTTACTGCTTTCTCCTTCCCTCCCCCCCCCATTTTTCTGAGTGCTTTCTCCTGCTTTTCCCTTGTGTTTACTGTATTCTCTTTCCTCTCCCCCATTTTTCTGAGTGCTTTCTCCTGCCTTTCCCTTGGTTTTACTGCTTTCTCCCTCCTCTCCCCCATTTTTCTGAGTGCTTTCTCCTGCCTTTCCCTTGGTTTTACTGCTTTCTCCCTCCTCTCCCCCATTTTTCTGAGTGCTTTCTCCTGATTTTGCCTCTTTTTTCACTGCTTTTCCTTCTTTTCCCCTGTTTTTTTTTACTGTTTTCTCCTGCTCTTGCCTTTTTTTTTTACTGTTTTTCCTTGTTTTTTTACTCATTTGCCGCTCCTGCCTGATGCCTGTTTTCCCACCGCCCGCAACACCCCTATCTCCTCCAAGGACCTACTTAATGGAGGCCCCAGCGCGACCCCATTGAGCAGGCCCCAGGCCCAGCTATCATGTGCTGCTGCCCTCCTCTGCTTCCTCTCCTTTTTTCTGAATGTTTTCTCCTGCTTTGGCCTCCTTTTTTTTTTATTGCTTTCTCCTTCCTTTCCCCTTGTTTTTCTGACTGCTTTCTCCTTTTCCCTTGTTTTTTTTTACTGCTTTCTCCTTCCTCTACCCATTTTTCTGAGCGCTTTCTCCTGCTTTTGCCTCGTTTATACTGCTTTCTCCACAAAGCAGCTAGCAACTCCAGCGCCTTGAGACTCTCACATGTGATTTGCCACACTTTATAAATCCCGATTGAAAGTACAAAATTTATATAGTGCCATTTTCTCTGACATTTGTGCTGATGGACCTCTGCAAGCCCAGCATTAGCACTCATCGACAAGCAGGAAAAAGCACCAGTGTACGGGCTGGGCGTCGAAATGCAAGTGTAAATATCAGTGCAGACTTGCACTATGCACTTCGGAAATGCGGTTTTAAAACGCGGGCTGTACCGGATGTAAAAATCATGTCTCACTCCGTCTCACTCATGTCTCACTCCGTCTAAGACTCTAAGCCTTCACCGTGCAAGAGAATTCCCTGATCGCCAGTGCACACGAGTTGAACCGGATGCAGTAGCAGTGATCAGAAAGGGAAGGGTCGTCGTGTAAGTAGCACAGACTCTTCGTATGAATCGTCTTGATGCTAATTAACATGTGATCGTGCAAGAAAGAGTGCCGAGCTTTATTTGTAAAGAAAATAAGTGCAGTGAGCCCGCTGCCAGCTGCTGAATACAGAGGTTCCCTAGTCCTGGTTCCACCTCGTGCTTCCTTCTTCCACCCCCTACACTCCCGGCTCTTCAGCCCACTCCTGCAGGGTCTTCTTCATCTCTGAAACCCCTTTCTTCTCTCTCCAGCCCCTCCCTTTTCTGCCCTGGTGAAAGTTGAAGGATGAAAAGTAAGTCCCAAAGAACGAGTGCCGGTGCTCCCCGGGATTTGTGACAGGAGTGTCTAGTAAGAGTGTAAAATCACGGCGTTCACCCCTGTTATTTGGCTCATCCGCTAACGGTTCCCGTGTCAGGCCCGGGTCACTGGCCCCAGTCACAGACCGGCTCCTGGGAAGGGCCGAGCAGGCAGCAGCTCGTGCCAGGCCCGGGTCACTGGCCCCAGTCACAGACCGGCTCCTGGGAAGGGCCGAGCAGGCAGCGGCTCGTGCCAGGCCCGGGTCACTGGCCCAAGTGAGAGAACAGCTCCTGAGGAGGGCCGAGCAGGCAGCAGCTCGTGCCAGGCCCGGGTCACTGGCCCCAGTCACAGACCGGCTCCTGGGAAGGGCCGAGCAGGCAGCGGCTCGTGCCAGGCCCGGGTCACTGGCCCCAGTCACAGACCGGCTCCTGGGAAGGGCCGAGCAGGCAGCAGCTCGTGCCAGGCCCGGGTCACTGGTCGCAGTCACAGACCGGCTCCTGGGAAGGGCCGAGCAGGCAGCAGCTCGTGCCAGGCACGGGTCACTGGCCCCAGTCAGAGACCCGGGTGTAAAGTATGGCTTAACACATAATAAAGAAGTTAAGTCGTTTATTTAATAGGAACACAGGAGCAAGGCAGGACGCAGCCTGCACAGGTCTACACCGGGTCACTGGCCCAAGTGAGAGAACAGCTCCTGAGGAGGGCCGAGCAGGCAGCAGCTCGTGCCAGGCCCGGGTCACTGGCCCCAGTCACAGACCGGCTCCTGGGAAGGGCCGAGCAGGCAGCAGCTCGTGCCAGGCCCGGGTCACTGGCCCCAGTCACAGACCGGCTCCTGGGAAGGGCCGAGCAGGCAGCAGCTCGTGCCAGGCCCGGGTCACTGGCCCCAGTCACAGACCGGCTCCTGGGAAGGGCCGAGCAGGCAGCAGCTCGTGCCAGGCCCGGGTCACTGGCCCCAGTCACAGACCGGCTCCTGGGAAGGGCCGAGCAGGCAGCGGCTGGGAGTGTGCTAGCGCTGAAGATAGTAGATGCCCCCAGGTGCTCCCTACTGGGGGCGTGGTGTGCCTTGAAACAATGTTCACTATATTCTAACCCTGCAACATGTCTCCAGTGCACACTGTGTTCTCAGATTTCAGACTCCTCTTCTTGCACGCCGCAGCGGCATCTCCTTAAGAGGCAGAGGCGTAGCTTCCACTGGCGCAGCTGGTGCAGTGGCACCGGGACCATGAGACCTGAGGTGCCCATGACTGAACCCTGATTATTGCACTCAGGCAGCACACCACTGCTGCATCTCCTTTACAGGCAGAGGCGTAGCTTCCACTGGCGCAGCAGGGGCAGTAGCACCAGGGCCCAGAGGCGCCCACCGAACTCTGATCATTGCACTCAGGCAGCACACCACTGTGGCATTTCCTTGAGAGGCCATAATAGGTCAGAGGGGAGGTCCCAGTACGCACTTTGTATGCCCGACGCTCCCTTCTATCCCTACCCACAGAGATGGAAGGTCTCCGCATAAAACTCTCCGAACACAAGTTTTTTTTTAGTTTCCAATTCACTGTGTGCTCACATTAAGTACAGTGTGACTGGGCGGCACTGGGGCGAGGGGGAAGCCTATCGCGCTCAAATGTAAAATCACAAGAATTATAAATATTGAAAATACTATAGAAGTTGAAGCAAAGAGATGTGGCGCCCCTCTTCCGTCCCACTTACCCCAACCCCCTCAGCTCAATGCAACGCGACAGAGAATCTGAGTTTTCACAGACCATGAACTGGCAGCAAACCTGCTTCTCACAAAACAGTAAACGCCTCCGTTAACAGAGTCAAACAGAGGGCAATCTGTGTAGCGCCAACTACTTCTAGGCACTCAGACCTTCTGGAGAAGCCGCCATCTCACATAGCCTTGCCGATTCGCGAGCGATCGGAGCCTAAAACCGATTAGGTAGCTTCTCTTACCACAGGGCTTGTGCTAAGTACTGCTAAGAAACACAGGGGTTAGAAATTAGCAGGGGCCGGTCGGGCGAGCGGTGCACGAGACCGGAGCCGGGAAGGAGCTGTCCACCAGAGCAGTGCTGAAGCTGTCCACCAGAGCAGTGCTGGAGCTGTCCACCAGAGCAGTGCTGGAGCTGTCCACCAGAGCAGTGCTGAAGCTGTCCACCAGAGCAGTGCTGGAGCTGTCCACCAGAGCAGTGCTGGAGCAGCGTCTTCAACCAAAGGACGAGTAACGAGGATGGAGGAGGGATCGCGCCACCCCAGTAACCACGACTGAAACTGGTGGCTGTCCTTTGATTGGGTTACCTGCTAGTAGTTGCACAACGATTATTGTGCTGGTTCTAGTGTAACGTACAGTTTCATCAAAACCATTCTGGAGCAGAGCAGGCGGTGAACCCAGGAGTCTCCGTCCGCAGGAGTTTGCGCTCGCTTTCCACTGCCAGCTACTGCCCCGCAGCTGCAGTCGGATGCGTTCAAACTGGGCAGCTACCAGGTCCGAGAATCTCGGGTTCAATTAAAGTTTGTATATAGTGTATCCTGCGGCAGACTGGGTCTTCGGGGTGCAGCCCTTCTACCAAGGATATCTGGCTCAATATTACGCATGCATTGGCCACCGGCTAGCAGTTCACCTATGATTCAGACATGTAACGTGTAATTCTGTACATGTATCTCTTCAACAGATGCGTTAAACAACTAGGCTATCCCACTTGTTTACAAGTTCAGGCGCAGCGGCTGTTCTGCATATTCAAAGTTAGTTAATTGCCATACGGGTATCTGCGGGCTCGAGAGGAGAAAGTGAGCCTGTTAGGTGCCAATGTGGAAGAGACTCTTAGAAAGGGCTCTGGCAAATCGTGTTCTACGGAATGTATTCGCAAGAGATACCTGCAGTAAGTGCCTTAACTCACCAAGCTAGCATACCAGCGCATGTGCTCAATTACAACCTTTTCTGTTCTTGTAGATGCCGTGTGACCGGAAACTTCACAGAAAGGCTGGATTGACATGGGTGGGGTGTCAAGGGAGGAGTAGGGTAGGAGGGTGGGCTCAAGCTCTTACGGAGGGGGGGTGAAGATTGCACTGTGAGGATTTAACGAGAGGAGAGGCTTGTCTCCTCTCCCCAGATGTCTACCGCAGGTGCGTTCTCCCGCTGAGTTGTTTTACGACTTGGTGTTTGCCCGCTCATAGCCTATCCTAGGGGTGTCTTGTAACTTGAGAGAGTTCAGGTAGGCGCGAAGTTAGCCAATGCATGAGAGGTTCACGGTCGCTGTACCAAAGCTTACAACCAAGGCAGCAGCAGGGGCACCGACTAACCGAGCTATCTTCCCAGTTTAGGTGCTCATGTTGCCCGTTAGTGTAGGTGCTGTGTCTTACATGATAAGATTGGTATGTGGGTTCTCAAAGGCTTTAGGGTCATGGTGAGGGATTGGGGGGGGGTGCCTGCTACTCACTCCAGGAAGTCTGAGGCGTCTCTCCACGGCACAGGCAAGAGGTGGGATACATATCCCCAACCTCCATAGTGGGTGCATGTATAAGTGCGCTGTTTACGCTTAAAGTGTGTGCCCTTCGGCAGGTGCGGTGCTTCGCAACTTTAGAGAGTTTTCAGATTGTCTTTGGGCGTCCGTGGACGCCGGGCAGGGGAAGAGGATGCCAGCTACTCAAACACAGAATACAAGAGATGCCACCTGCAGGGCTCAGGCATAAAGAGCAGACGCTTGAGTATCACAGAGCAAAGCTCCCGGGATGTTTACAGCAGGCGCGCGCGCCCACAGAGCTACCTCGAAGCTCACAATGCATGCTCTTCCACAGCCCGTCTGTGCCACTTGAGACAGCGTTTGTGTGTCCGCGAGCGGGTGAGGGCAGAGGGAGAGAGCGGCAGGTACTCACATCCAGGATGACGGAGATTCCTCTGCGGGGCTCGGGCATGGCCAGGTGCCCGCCGGCCGCCATGCCCTCCTGCTGCATCAGCTCCCGGGTCTCGGGCAGTAGGCTCTTGTCGCTCATCTTGGTGGCGATCCAGCGGAATAGGCCGTCCAGTGCTCGGCCCTGTGGCTGCTGCTGCTGCTGTTGTTGCTGCTTGAGGATCTTGTGGACACTGTCCCTGCAGTAGCGCGCAGCCTGCTCACACATCTTTCACACAGTCCTCATGCTGAGGCAGCGGGGGATTCCCTCCCACACGCTCTGCATCACCTCTTACAAGCGGCGCCGAGGTCGGCCTGCCGCCTATCCTCTGCCGGGGGCGCGGAGGACACGCCCTCTGGAGCGTGCCTGCGCTTACCGGGGAGCCCCGCCCCCGTGGAGAGTCACCTATGTGTTATACAGCGCCCCCGAAGCCAGGGGTACCTGTGCGCGAGCACCGCCACGTGGAGAGGCACCTGTGTGTTATACAGAGCCCCCGAAGCCATGGGCACCTATGCGCGAGCACCGCACGTGGAGAGGCACCTATGTGTTATACAGCGCCCCCGAAGCCAGGGGTACCTGTGCGCGAGCACCGCCACGTGGAGAGGCACCTGTGTGTTATACAGAGCCCCCGAAGCCAGGGGTACCTGTGCGCGAGCACCGCACGTGGAGAGGCACCTGTCTGTTATGCAGCGCTCAGAAGCCAGGGGATACCTGAGCGCACGCCCACCGCCTGGAGAGGCACATGTGTGTTATACAGCGCCCCCGAAGCCAGGGGATACCTGAGCGCGCGCCCTCCGCCCAGGAGAGGCACATGTGTGTTATACAGCGCCCCCGAAGCCAGGGGATACCTGAGCGCGCGCCCTCCGCCCAGGAGAGGCACATGTGTGATATACAGCGCCCAGAAGTCAGGGGTACCTGTGCGGGAACCTGGCTCCATGGAGAGGATCCTGTGAACTATACAGCGCCCCGAAAGCCAGGGATGCCCGTGCTCGGGCGCCGCCTGGAGAGGCACCTGTGTGGTTTAGAGGGGAGAGGATGTGGCATAACTGTCAGAGCTGCCAACTTTGGTACTGGGGAACCAGGTTCGAGTCTCGTTTAGGCTCAACATCCTGTGATTCTGGGCAAATCACTTAATCTCCCCGTGCCTACCAAAAAATGCATGTGTCCCTGTCTAATGTAACTGGTAATCATGTAAAGCACTCCAATACCTGGTCAAGTTCGTGCTATGTAAAACTGCAACAAAAAAAAAGGTTCCTGTGCGCGAGAGAGCCTCACAGCATAGAGACAAATCTGTGCAGGACAGAGCCTCCCCAATAAGAGACACCTGTGTGATGCAACCCACTGCAAGGAGCGTATGCATGACATTGCTACTGCACTCACCATGTGTACCTTTGTATAACAGAGAGCTCCCCCTCATCCTACAGAGGTGCACGCGTATTACAGTGCCAACCCCATCATGCAAGGAATCTGTCTATGACAGGTCCTTTTTTTTTTGTTTAATAATTTTTTTATTGAGTTTTAGAGAAAACAACATTAACAATAATATAAATACAATAACGATATTATAGAACAACCAGTACAGAGAAATACAGCATGGTCAAATAATTAGGAAAAAAAAGCGCAATAGTGGTCAATAAATAAATATATATAATATGTTGTAAAACTATGAAGTATGAGAGATGAAGGAAAGAAGAGGAGAAAAGAAAGAAAGGAGAGGTCTATAAAATAAAATAAATTAATTAATAAATAAAAAAAAAAATAAAAAATAACATAGTTAAGATGTAGGTGTATGTATAGAGAGATATGAAGTGAAAGGTAGTCACAATAGATCAGATTTAATTTTCTGAGATAATGAGAGAGAAGAAACATTAGCAATTCTGTGTTCATCATATATATAATTCCAACATGTTAATGTTGATAATTTAGAGGTATCTTTCCAACAGGACAGGATCACTTTAAATGCAATAGCGATGAGAAGATCAAATAGCATTGGTTTAGGGGAAATATTGTCAAAATCTGGCGAAGCTGTGCCAAGGAAAACATTTTGCATTGATAATGGAATATTACATTGAAATATTTCCAGACATTTTGCCCAAGTAGATTCCCAAAATTTCAACACATTAGAACATTCATATAATTGGTGAATTAAAGTCCCTGTAAAAGCAGAGCAAGACCAGCATAAGGGGGAGGAGGTAGGAGAAAATTTGGATATACATTCAGGAGTAATAAGAGCCCTGTTGTAAATGAAAAATATGGATTGAGTAATACGAGCTGCTCTAGATGTTTTGAATAACTTAAGCCAAAATTGATCCCAAGTAGGGATATGAAGTGAAATGGATAAATCAGCTTCCCAGAGTAACTCGTTAGGGGTTTTAGATCTTTCAGTTATGGTGACAACAACATCTTATAAATAAATGCAGCCTTGGGTATAAAGTCTTGTGAAATGTCGTATAATGGTGTAGTGGGGATAAGTGAGGAAGAGGTTGGGGGAAAGTTATTGGTTGTTAAGTAAGACTGCAAAGAAGACGATATTAAAAGGTACTCATGAAGAAACATGTTATACTGTGATTGCAATTGGGAGAAGGGAATAACAGAGTTATGCTGGACAAGCTGATAAATGAACATAATGCCCTTCTCCTTCCAGTGTTTGTAGTAAAACTATTTACGCCTAAATTTAATAAATTTATTATACCAAATAGAGGAGGTCAAACAAACATTGCCAAGGGTCAAAACCTATAGACAATATATTATGCAACAATTGTTGGGTGTATTTCAGTATAGGGTTATTTGATATAAAAGTGCAATTAGGCATATGAATTATATTTTCAAAAGAAAAATCTTTCAATAAGGAGCGTTCAAATATAATACATCGTGGCATGGGAGTATCATCAAATTCATGAGTTAAGGCAAAAAATTGTCCAATTTAAAATGCAGAATGATTTAATTTAAAATCAGAAAAACGAACACCACCGTCATTCTTGGGACGTTTGAGTTTCGCTAGGGCAATATGGGGTTGTTTCTTATTCCATAAAAATGTGGTGCAGATAGAATTAATTTGAGAAAAATAAGAAACAGGAATCCTAAAAGGTAACGTGGACAGTGTATAAAGGACATGGGGAACAATCATCATCTTAATAGTATCCAGTGTACCCCACCATGATAAATGGAGAGGCGACCAAGTGAGAAGTAATCTCTGGAGTGTGGTTATTAAGGCAGTAAACGAACAACGAATTGTGTTAGAAACAGTGGAAGAGAACCATATTCCAAGATATTTTATTTTGGTAGGACACCAAGGGAAATTGGTGTTAGCGAACATATATTGGTAACATAAGGAGTTTAAGGGTAATACTTCTGTTTTGGAAAAATTCAGTTTATATCCAGAGATGTTAGAGTATAACTGAATTTCGTGTAAAAAGGGAGGAAGGGAGGAGAGGGGGTTAGACATATAAACCAAAATATCATCAGCATAAGCTGACAATTCAGTTTCAGTAGAGTTATGTACAAACCCTGAGATAAGTGAATTAACACGGATGCGTTCAAGAAAAGGTTCTAAACACAAAACAAATAACAAAGGTGAAAGAGGACATCCTTGCCGGGTACCTCTATGCAGGTGAAAATATTTGGAAAAATGGTTATTGACAAAAATACTGGTACGTGGGGCAGAAAATAATAATTTAACAAATGATATGAAATTTGGTCCAAAACCATACCATTGAAGAGTAGTAAACATGAATTGCCAATTAATACGATCAAAAGCCTTTTTGGCATCGAGAGACACTGCAGCAAGAGGAGACTGGTATTTTTTACCAAAGGCGATGACATTAGATAACATTCTAGCATTATCAGCAGCCAGTCTGCCCTTAACAAAACCAGATTGATCGGTGTTAACCAGTAATGGGACAATAGTCTCAAGACGGGAGGCAAGGATTTTGGCAAATATCGTGCAATCATAATTAACTAATGAAATAGGACGATAGTTTTTACCAAGGGAGTGATCTTTATCAGGTTTGGGAATAAGGAAACATCAGGGCTTCAATAAAGGAACCAGAGGCCTTAGAGTCTGCAAGGAAGGAGTTAAAAAGTTCGAGAAGTTTAGGGGCAAAAATAGAGGAAAGAGCGGAAAAAAATTCAACAGAAAGGCCATCAGGACCAGGGGCCTTAGATTTTTTTAAGGATCTGATGGCATCCGTTATTTCTTGGAGAGTTATCTCAGCTTCCAATAAATCACATTTTTCAGATAAAGATGGGGGGTTAGGTAGACCATTAAAAAAGGTGTGCATATTCTGATCAGAGGGGTTCGTGTCATCGGAGTACAATAACTGATAATAGTCTTGAAAAGTGGTAGAAATATTTGTATCAGAGGTGCCATTTTGTTGGTAAGCTCATTTAGAATGGGACCAATATTTTTACGTTCAGATTTGATTTTTAAAAAATTGGCCAGCATCTTGCCCGCTTTATTTTAACCTCCGTGATATTTAGATTTAACTTTAAGAAGAATATTGCAGGCATCAACGGTGGCAAGTTTGTTAAGAGCAGACTTGACTTTAATTAACTCATGGAGTATCAGGGAGGATTTAGTTGAAAAGTAGGTATGTTCCAGTGTTTTGAGTTGTTGTAGTAGAGTTGTAAATTTGGCCTCGTTGTTTTTTTTCTTTCTTGCTGAGTATGCTATAGTGAAGGCACCAAAGGAGGCCTTGAAGGCATTCCAAGTATTAGGGATAGATGTGTCCGAGGGTTTATTAATTTAAAACAATTCGTTGATGAAAGTAGTAGCTTCAGATATGAAGTTATTATCGGATAAGAGAAAATTATTAAATTTCCATCGGCCAGTTTTCGGATTGTTCAAGGTGAGGTCAAATGAAGAAAAGACAGGCACATGGTCAGAAATAAAAATAGAACCAATCTCTGAAGATTGGATGGAGGGAAGTAAAGGTTTACTGACCAAAATATAATCAATTCTAGAGTGAGTATGGTGGACATTGGAAAAGAATGTGAATTCAAAAGAGTCAGGATTACAGGTTTTCCATACATCAAATAATGGACGGGGGGCAATGGCAGATTGAAATGCTCTGTGAGATCTGTCGGGACTGAATTTACATTTAGATTGTCTGTCTGTAAATGGGTCTAACCACTGATTGAAATCACCTGCAACAATGATGTCCGGGTTATCAAAAGAGGTTAGTAAAATCTTGATGTTATTCCAAAAATCAGGATCAGGTTTGACAGGACCGTAAATATTAAATAAAGCGATTTCCCTATTATGAATGACAACCTTAGCCATTACCCAACGTCCATCACTATCACATTGAGTTGATAAAATTTGTACATGCAACGATTTATGAAAAAGAATAGCAACACCACCTTTACGATTGGATGCTGGGGAATAAACAACTTGGCCTACCCACTGTCGTTTTAATTTAAGAGATTCTACATCATTACAATGAGTTTCCTGCAAAAAAGAAACATGTGAATTCAATGTGGATAAAAGAGAGAGTATCTTTTATCTTTTAACAGGATGTCCCAGACCACGAACATTCACCGAGATAACATTACACATATTGGGAAGTGAGATGAGGAATGCATGGATACAGGTGATACACTGCATAGACACTGCTGAAAACAGAAAGACACCATTCATTAAAAAATATGGAACACAATATGAACAACAACAAGTAAAAAAGAGAAGAACATTCATCATACAGAGTAGGAAAAAAGAACAAACAACTAATAACATAGGAAGAAAAAGTGATAGTAAGAAAAAGAGATAGATCAAGGAAAGAGATCCAGATCTAAGACAAAGAGTAGAAGAAATAAGCATGGGGCGTAACAGCACCGAGAACATGAAAAGCGACAGAGGGAAAGATACTAAGATATACAAGAGATAACAGCCATTTAGAACATTATAGAAAAAAGGAAGAAAAAATATAAAAGTAACAGAACTTAGTTAAAATAAGTTAGAAGTGTTGGGTAGAAGTATCCACAGAGTTTGGAGAGAGACTTTGGAGAAAGGACTTTAGTTTGACAGGATCGTCAAAAGAACGTGTAGTGCCCTCATTAGTAATTTTACAGACATGGATGTAAAATGCCATAACAAATATGCAACTGTTTCATCAGTGGGCGAAGAGCAAAACATTCCTGCCTTCTGGCATTAGTGGCATTAGAGAGATCCTGAGAGAGATAAACGGTGTGGCCAGACCATATAAGGCAACGTCTCACTTCTGCTGCCTTTAGCACACGGATGAGATCTGTGAATTCCAAAAATAACATTATAATTCCTCTAGGCCTAGTAGAATGAGGTTGAAAGTGACCAAGACGGTGTGCATGCTGAATGTTCAGTGGAGGCTTAAATGGAAGATCCAGGAGCTCAGGCAGGAACTTCTTCAAGAAGAGGAGAAGGTCCGGGCCCTCCAAATTTTCTGGTAAGCCATATAGACGGAGGTTATTACGTCTATTACGATTTTCAAGGTCCTCGGTATGCAACTTGAGTCTTTGAATCTCATGCTCCAGGATAGGAATCTTGGTGGTAGCATCATGCAAGTCACTTATACGTTGCTCCATATCAAACACCTTCGCTTCCATATTAATCCATCTGTCCTCGATTTGTTGGAGTTTCTCATTAGTAGAGGACATAAAAGACTTTAATCCCCTCACCTCATCAAGGATAGTGTCAAGAACAGGGTTGTGAGATGACAAAATGAGTGAGGGGGGTAATTTTTCACCCTCTTAGGTTTTGTGCCAGAAGACAAAGGCTTGACGGAGGCTAAAATATCACTGGCCATAGTAGCGTGACGAAGCAGACGATGTACCAACTTAAGTGACGGTCTGAGCCTGTCCATATGCTGTATACGAAATATGTAGAGGAATGCAAACGTGAAGAAAAAATATGTATAGGCTTATGTGACCAATGTCCAGAATGAAAGAAAAATTAGAAAAAAGAGTAAAATATTCAGAAACCCAGCATGTGACTTACGAGGCAATGTCAATGTACAAAATGCTGTGAGAAAACAGCATATGGAAAAAGAAGGCAAAAAAGCCTTTATATGGCAGGAAAAAGAAAAACATTCTGATGATGTGGCATAATAAGCACAGCAAATTTGTTGAAATAAAAGTAATTGCTGTGAAAGGAGAGGAAAAGGAAACGTTGCAGAGCGTTAATTAATAAGACGCCGGTATTAGCTCACCAGGAGGCCATGGAGCGTGAGCGGCAGGCTTGTGTAATGGCGGCCGCTTGCGTCTGAGGGGAGGAATTTCACCTTCGCTGCTCCGGGTCAACCAGGATGTCAAACAGAGTCGGAGCAGCTCATAATGCCGCTCCGACCTTCAGGAACTCCATAGATGGATGCAGCTACACCCAAACACGACGAAAACAGGCTGGAAACAATGAAAGGAGCTCCGCGCTCGAGCGGAGCTCAGCCGATTGCCGCCATCTCTCTCTGGTGCGAGACCACACCTCCTATGACAGGTCCTTTTAACGCGGAGTGAGCTGGCAATAACGCCTCTCCTCTCAGTAAGTGGTTCTTGTGTATGACAGAGCCTCCCACTGCTCCTTAAAGCCCCAAATACACAAATGACTGTGCATGATAGGGCCCTAAATATGGAGTGATTGGTGTCATCTTGTGTATGATAGAGCCCCCTCTCACAGTTCAGCATGGAGAGATACTTTTATATGACTTATCCCTCCCCCCTCATGATAGATACCTGTGTATGACAATCTCCCAGCCAGAAGAGGTACAAGAGCATGGCGTGCCCCCCCCCCCTCAGATATCGGTTTATGGCACATACCCACCATACAGACATACATGGAAATGATTTGGTTTATTAATGATGTTGGAAAGTGGGTTATTAGCAGTGGTAAATATATATCTACCACTAGCAATAAGACCAATGGCACACTATAGGGCTCAGTATAGGTCTTAGAACATTATTCACATGCTCAACCCCTGGTAGCTTGGCTGTGAGCAGATAATCTTAACTTCAAAGACAGGTATGTAAAGCATTTAAAAACACCAATTCAGTAAATAATGAAGACACCACACACAATAAAAATCCAACACTAATTTATAAAGATAGTAAATATTTGTATCTTTAAAATGACACCAAAACAAAAAAATCCAATGTAGGGAACTGTAGATATACATTTTTTAAAGATTTGACACTATATAGCACACAGAAACGTAATTGGGCCTATTGGGACATCTGGTCACGTTAGACCAGGACAAAGTCAAAGTTTCAGGTCGACCGCGATGGAGCCCAGCGCTGCTACCCCTCGCGGTAGATCTCAGTCAAAGTTTTTACCTTTGAACTTAGAAACTTTTCTGGACCTTTTCTTCTCGGGGGTCCCTCGAAGATCTCAGCTAGTCCACATTCGTTGAGGGTTCGCCGGCTTGCCTTGCGACGAGCTCCCGGTCAAACTTATTGAAGCCAGACCTCCAGAGATATCCAGCGGGACAAACCAGGGATCCAGGCTAGCTCACGGTTGAAGGTGGGCAGCTTGACTCTTGCGGTTGGTCCTGGTCACCTCTCCTACATTTGGACGTAGGAACGTTTACAGAGCTTTTTCTGGCAGGGTCCCTCAATGCTCTTCACCAGGCCAGATTCAGTGAGGGTTCGCTGGCTTGGGTTTCAACTAACTCCTGGTCAAACTCTGGAAGTCGGACCTCCGAAGCTTTTCAGAAGAACAAACCTGGACGGCAGGCCAGCTCACGGTTGAGATTTGCCGGCTTGGCTGGCGAGGTTGAGTCGGTGCACTTATGGAGCTTTTTTCCAACGTTGCTCCAAACTTTTCCAAACTTCTGGAACTTCTTCCTGAAATTCCTCTGAGGGTCCCAAAGTGTCCAAAACTTACTCCAAGGGTCCGGAAGCTCCAACATGGTCTTTGAAAGTTTGGGACTTCACTTCCCACAATCCACTTGGGCAAAACCCTTACAAATCCACGAGTAGAACTCCAGTCTGGGGATTGTTGGAGGTGATGGTCCAGTTGAGTTCTGTTAACCTGTAGCTCGCATGGAGTGCACTCTTTTGTCCTTTTGAAGCAGGTTTGATCCCCACGGCTGTAGTTCCAGATTGTGCAGCAATCTCCTGTAGTGGGCCTGCAGCACTGATTGTGCCACCCACATGAGTAGCCCTGAAAAGGTATCTCAGACCTGCCACTGCATTGTCTGTGCTCAGTTTGTTGACTGCCATGTCGACCTGGCAAGTGCAACCACTTGCCAGGCCCTAACCTTCCCTTTTCTTACATTTAACACACTCCTATGGGAGGCCCAAGGTACCTCCCTTGGGCATGGTGCAGTATATGTGAAAGATAGGTCATGTACTGGTGTGTGTGACATGTCCTGATAGTGAATACTGCCAATTTCGTTTTTTACTATTGAAAGGCTATCTGTCCCATAGGATGGAATGGGAAATACTTTGTAACATCTTACAAGTATAACTTCACATTGGGACAAGATGTAGAAATAAAGTTTAGGCTCTCTGAACTCAGAATTTAATAACAATTATTTTAGTAAAGATGATCTTTAAATTGTGTGTTTGAAAATGCCACTTTTATAAAGCAGGCATTTTCTTATTTAACCCTTCTGTGTGCCTCTGCCTGTTTGTGTATTGACTGTCTGGTTTTGAAGTGACAGGGGCTGGGGATGTGCATTCACTGTAGACAGCCACTGGGTGGGGGGGGGTTGAGGTGTGTCTGGCCCTTCGTGGATGACTCTGGGCTGAGCTGAATAGACCTTGGCTAAATTTAGAGTAGGTGGAGGAGTTTTCCTTGTACCTAAATAGGGGCAGTCTCCCTTGCACAATGCTGTCTCAACCCCCTGTGGTCATACTGCACCAGTGAGGACAGAACTGGTTCGGACTGGGCTCAGAGACCCTTTCACAAAGAGAACAAGGGTATAAGTATTACACCTAAAGTCCCAGGACTTTAGATTACTTCTGGACTCAAGAGGAACCTTTGCCAAGGAGAAGAGCTGAAGACCTGTGAGGAGGAGTACTACCTCTTTGCTGTGTGCTGTGTGGGGTTGGCCTGCAGTTGGTGTTTCTGCCAAGGAGAGGACAAAGACTGGAACTTTGCTTTGAACCTGCTTGAATAAGATCTCCAAGGGTCTGTGTGTGCTGGCCTCCTGTCCTGAAGTCTCAGGGACACAAAGACTTTACCCCCAGCTCCCCTGAACTCTGCTGCTGGGAGTTCTGACCTGCAAGAAGGTGCCTGTTCCAGTTCTGGGCCTCTGGAGGTTGTCCCTGCTGTTGGGAGCTAGAAGAAAAGAAGAACTGAAGAAATGGATGCATCGCTCTTCTTGCATCTGTTTTTCCAGACGCAGTACCGCCGTGCGAGAAGAATCTCCACGCATCGCCGCGCCGCTGCCTAAATTTACGCAGCGCCTGTCGCGGCTGCAAGAATTGACACATCGAGGGATCGCGGCTGAAGAAACCGACACAGCGCCGCTTGACGTAGCCGCATCGATCGCCGACGCATCCCGGATTTCCACCCATCGTACCTGTGCGGCAACTTTTTCCGACAGATCACCCACAGACCAGCATCGTCTTGGAGTCGACGCATCACTTCCCCCTACAGACTGGATCCGACGTATCACTTCTCTTGCGTCCAGCAGAACTGTCGCATCGCCTCCCTAAGGTCTTAGGAACTGACGCATCTCTTTGTTTTCGACGCTTCCCATCTCTGCAGCTGTTTGGCCTTGTGAATTGTGACACATATACAGGCACTTTGTGAGAAATCACGCATCTATAGTTTTCTATGGACCCAGTTGCTTAAAACCTTTTTAAAGTCAATTTCTTATTACATGTATGTTGGATTTTTGTCGTTTTGGTCTTGTTGAGTTTAGATGAAGATACTTTATTTTTCTAAGCTGGTGTGGTGTCCATTTGTGGTGTTATCACTGTATTACTGTGTGTTTTGATTACAAATACTTTACACATTGCCTTTGGGATAAGCCTGTCTGCTCATGCCAAGCTACCCAGGGGGTGAGCAGGTGTTATCTAAAGCGTGTATCCCCCTTACCCTGACTAGAAGCAAGGGTCCCTATTTAGGTACCTACCTCTGCCAACTAGAGACCCCATTTCTAACATTGGTGGTCAGTGGTGAGGATTTGAACTTGTATTTGTACTTGACCCACAGTGATTGGTTTACATCACTAGTTTAGTGCAGACCACTATGCAACCACATACTTTGTTTTATTTTTGGTTCTATTTTTGATATGGCCCTTGAAGTATCCATGCACCATGTCTCTGAGTGGTAAACCAGCAAGTGAGGCTGCAGAATTGGAGTTTGACATTGATATGTTAAGTAGTTACAAAGTAGAGCAACTCAAGCAGTTCTGCAAGAGCTTTGGATGTCCCATGAAGAGCAAATCTAGGAAAGAGGAGCTACAGAAGGCCTTAGGGGCCTGGTGGGAGATCAGACAAGCTGAGGAGACAGATGATGCAGATGTGGATGGGGGTGTGCCAGAAGGCGGTTTCAGATCCCAGGATTTGCCTGTTGGGAGAGCAGCCTCTAGGGCTGTCAGCAACCATTCTTCCAGAAATTCGGCGCAGAGGAAATGGAGGAAAGGAGCAGGGTCACGGATCATGAGTTGGAGGTCTTAAGACTCCAAGCCAAGGCAGAGGATAGCAAGAACTCTCATGCCTTGGAGAAAAAGAAATTGATCTTGGCCCATGAGTTGAGCATGAGAGAACTGGACATCAAGGCCAAACAGGTGGAGTCCAGTACAAATGGTGGCAGCGTACAGCCAGTGCAAGGGGTTAAGGTTTACATTCCCAAGGACCTAGCACAGAATTTCCAGAAAGGGGAGGATATTTATGCATGTTTTGCATCTTATGAGGCAGCACTGCGTATGAATGAGGTACCTGAGAAGAATTGGGGGTCGGGCCTGTGGAGACACTTTGAGGCCAATGGGAGGAACAGCTTGACAACTTTGGAGGAGGCGGGTGCTCTGACCTATTGCATATGAAGGAGGCTTTATGCCTCAGGTATGGGCTCACATCAGAGCAGTACCGGGAAAAGTTTAGGTCCTTCAAGAAGCTTGAATCCAATACGTGGGTTGAGTGTGTGAACCTTTATTGCAGAGCACTGGATGGTTGGATAAAGGGCAGAAAGGTAACTGATAATCAGTGGTTGTACAATTTGATTGGTTGGGAGCACTTGAGTAGTCTTTGTGTTCCAGAGCTGCACCAGCATCTGATTGATATTAAGCTGACTGACCCCAGGAAGCTTGATCAGGAGGCGGACCATTGGATGAGTTCCAGGGTCCACAAGGGGTATGTGGGAAACCCAGCCAAGGGTGGGCAGGGTCCCCAGCAGAAGAGTGGGGAGGACAAGGGTAACCAAAAGGAGTTCTCTAAAGACCCCAAAATAGTTCCTAGGGTAAAGATTCCCAGCCCCCCACTTCTAAGAAGCCATGGCTCTCTAAGGGTAGGCCAGACAACCGGGGACCCTGCAAGTGCTCTGCATGTGGTCAGGAGGGTCACATGCAGAATGATCCCAAGTGCCCCAAGCCACCACCAGCACCCACTGGTGCACCGTCACTGGGGTTAGTTAGTGTAGTGCTGGGGGAGGGGTTGGTTCCTAGTGAGGGTTGGGAACCAGCTGTGATGACCCTTATCTCATTAGGAGATAGAGAGATGGTCCAGGAAACCTGCCTGCCGGATAACACTAAAAAGTACTTGCAGTGGGTGACCATCAATGGGAGGAGGGTGGAGGCTCTGACAGACACAGGATCCAGTGTAACATCTGTCAGGTGTCAATATGTGTATGAAGAGCAGGTCGTCCCCAATGTGCTTCACCCTGTAGTTGCTGCAGACAACTCTGAGCACCTGTATAAGGTGGCGCAGGTTCCCTTTGAGTGGGGGGGTCTCAGGGTCCTTGAAGGTCATTGTAAGTCCATCCATACCTGATGACTGTCTGCTTGGCAATGACCTGGAGAGTTCCCCTTAGAAGGAGGTGGAGCGCCAGGCTAATTTAAAGATGTTGGGACTGCCTGAGTGGGCCTGTGTGACCACTCGGTTATTGGCAGCAAGTAGGGGTAGTCAAGAGGACCTGCAGCCTGAATTAGTGGCCCAGGTGCCTGCCAGAAAGAGAAGGGGCAGGGGGCGTGGGAAAGCCACCCCAGAAGTTCCCACGGTCCAGGAGGAGGCAGAACCTGAGGGGGATGCCCTGGAACCTACAGAGGAGCAAGTGGCCGAACTGGGAGATCTGCCTGAGCTGACCCGTTGGCAGCAGGAAGGAGGTCCCTCCAGGGAGGAGTTCTGCAAGGCGCAGATGGAATGCCCTACTCTTGTTGATTTGCAGCAGTAGGCTGCAGACCAGGCTGCAGGTGGCCCGTCCGGATCACATTTGATTTATTGGGAGAATGGTCTCTTTTAAGTTTGCTGAGCCCGGGGAAGTCCGTGTGCTGGTGGTACCCGCGTGCTACAGGACCTTCCTACTGGGTCTGGCTCATGATGTGCCTTTGGCAGGACATTTGGGATGCGTCAAGACCCATCACAGGCTTGTCACCCAATTTTACTGGCCCCAAATGCAGAGGCATGCTGGCACACATTGTAGATCTTGTCAAACTTGCCAGGCAAGTGGCAAGAGTGGAGGGAAGTGTAAGGCTCCATCCAATCCTTTCCTGTGGTGAGCACCCCTTTCAAGCGGGCAGGCATCGACATTTTGGGGCCACTGGAACCCAAAACAGCCTTAGGCAACAAGTTTATCTTGGTCTTGGTGGACCATGCCACCCGGTACCCAGAAGCTGTCCCTCTCAGGACAATCACGGCCCCTGTGGTGAGCCGTGCATTGATGGGGATCTTTTCCTGTGTGGGGTTCCCCAGAGAGATGGTCTCTGACCATGGTACAAACTTCATTTCCAGGTATATGAAGTCACTGTGTGAGGAGTGAGGTGTAATGTACAAATTCACCACTCCTTACCATCTCCAAGGAAATGGGTTGGTTGAGAGATTCGACCAAACCCTGAAAGGCATGATAAAGGGTCTTACAGAACCCATGAGACGTAAGTGGGACGTCTTCCTACCATGCCTGTTGTTTGCCCTCAAGGAGGTACCGCAGAAATGCTTAGGGTCCAGTCCTATTGAATTGCTGTATGGGCACCCTGTGAGAGGTCCTCTGAGTCTGGAAAAGGAAAGCTGGGAGAAAACTCCTGGTAAGACCCCCCAAGATGTGTTCAGCTACATGCTGGCCTTAAGAAACCAGACTCTGTGCTTCAGGAAAATTGCTCAGTTGAATCTGGAAGCCAGCCAGGAGGAGACGAAACATTGGTACGACCAGAAAACCACTCTGGTTGAGTGTCAGCCTGGCCAAAACATGTGGGTGATGGCACCAGTGGAGCCTTGTGCACTCCAAGACAGGTGGACTGGTCCATTTGAGGTGGTTGCGTGCAAAAGTGATGTGACCTACTTGGTCAACTTGCAGACTCCCAGGAACCCTTTGAGGGTCCTACACGTAAACCGCCTCAAACCTCACTTTGAGAGGTCTGAAGTAACCATGCTTCTGGCCATAGATGATGTAATGGAAGAGGAGAGTGAGCCTCTTCCTGATCTCCTGTCAGCCAAGGAGCATGATGGGTCAGTGGGTGGAGTGAACCTCTCTTCCACCCTGACCCCAGAGCAGAAGACGGACTGTTGCTAGGTGCTAGGACAGTTCCCCTCCCTGTTCTCCCAGACTCCAGGAATCACCAATTGGTGTGTCCATGATGTGGACAGTGGGGACAGTTTACCTTTGAAGCATATCATTTACAGAGTAACAAAGTCAGGGCCAGCATTAAGGAAGAGGTTTCCAAAATGTTGGCATTAGGGGTGATAGAGCCATCCAGCAGCCCCTGGGCTAGCCCACTGGTCTTGGTTCCAAAAGCTACTGCACCTGATGCCACTCCTGAACTCCAGTTCTGTGTGGACTACCGTGGGCTCAATGCCGTCACCAGGACTGACGCGCACCCCATCCCCAGAGCTGATGATCTCATTGATTGGCTGGGAGCTGCCCGGTACCTTAGTACGTTTGATCTAACGTCTGGGTACTGGCAGATTGCCTTGAATGATGGGGCAAGAGAGAGGTCTGTGTTTTCAACGTCAGAGGGGCACTACCAGGTCTGTGTCATGCCCTTTGGGTTGAAGAATGCCCCCACCACATTCCAGAGACTGGTCAACCAGGTACTGTCCGGGCTAGGGGAATTCAGCACCGCCTACCTGGATGACATTGCTGTATTCAGCTCCAGCTGGGAGGAACACTTGCAACACCTCTGTGAAGTGTTGAAGGCTCTGCAGATGGCAGGCCTCACAATCAAGGCCAGTAAGTGCCAGATATGGCAGGGATCTGTGGTGTACTTAGGGCACGAGGTAGGAAATGGCCAGGTGGCGCCCCTACAGCCTAAGATCAACACAATTTTGGCTTGGGAGCCCCCCAAGACCCAGTCAGAGGTGAGAGCCTTTTTAGGACTCACCGGATACTACTGACGGTTTGTCAAAGGGTGTTGAACCATTGTTGCCCCCTTAATAGAGCTGACTTCAAGGAAGCAGCCAAGAAAAGTGATCCTGACCGATATCTGTCAGACCGCTTTTGATGCCCTGAAATCCGCCATGTGCACAGCGCCTGTGCTCAAGGCACCCAACTTCTCCCAAGAATTTGTTGTGCAGACAGATGCTTCAGAGCATGGTGTGGGAGCAGTTCTCTCACAATTGAACGACGAGGGCTTGGACCAACCCGTAGCTTTCATTGGTAGAAGGCTACTTCCCAGGGAACAGTGGTGGAGTGCAATTGAGAAAGAAGCTTTTGCTGTGGTCTGGGCGCTGAAGAAGCTAAGACTCTACTTGTTTGGGACTCACTTCCGGGTTCAGACAGACCACAGGCCCCTCAGATGGTTAATGCAAATGAGGAGTGAGAATCCAAAACTATTGAAGTGGTCCATCTCCCTACAGGGAACGGACTTTACGGTGGAACACGCCCCTGGTACAGAACACGCCAATGCTGATGGTCTGTCCAGATTCTTCAGCCTTAGTGATGAGAACTCTCAAGAGGATGGGTTGTTCTCCCCACCTTTCAGCTGGAGGGGACACGTGCTAGATTTGGCATCTTTGGCGTGGTTTCCCCTGACATTTTGCCTCTACCTCCTATATTTTTGATGCTTTGCTGGATTTCGTTTTTGCTGGCTTAGATGCTTTGGGCACTTTGCCACTGCTGATCAGTGCCAAAGTGAAAGTGCTCCATGTGTAAATTGTGTTTACAATTGGTTCTGCCCTGATTGGCATAGTTGATTTACTGGTAAGCCCCTAGTAAAGTGCACGGAGTGTGCCAGGGCCTGTAAAGCAAATGCTACTAGTGGGCCTGCACCACATGAGTAGCCCTGTAAAGGTATCTCAGACCTGCCACTGCAGTGTCTGTGCGCAGTTTGTTAACTGCCATGTCGACCTGCAATCCTAACGTTCCCTTTTCTTACATGTTTGGCACTCCTATGGGAGGCCCAAGGTACCCCCCTGGGCAGGGTGCATTGTATGTGAAAGGTAGGACATGTACAGGTGTGTGTAACATGTCCTGATAGTGAAATACTGCCAATTTCGTTTTTCACTATTGAAAGGCTATCTGTCCCATAGGATAGAAAGGGAAATACTTTGTAACATTTTAGAAATTAATTTTAGGCTCTCTGAACTCAGAATTTAATAACACATCTTTTAGTAAAGATGTTTTTTTAATTGTGTTTGAAAATGCCACTTCTAGGAAGTAGGCATTTTCTTGTTTAACCCTTGTGTGTGCCTTGCACAAAGAGAACAAAGGCATTTTGGGGTATAAGTATTACACCTAAAACCCCAGGACTTTAGATTACTTTTGGACTCAAGAGGAACCTTTGCCAAGGAGAAGAGATGAAGAGCTGTGAGGAGGAGTACTGCCCCCTTCCTGTGTGCTTTCTGGGGTTGGCCAGCTGTTGATGTTTCTGCCAAGGAGAGGACAAAGACTGGAACTTTGCTTTGAACCTCCTTGAAGATCTCCATGGGCCTTTGCATTCTGGCCTCCTGTTCTGAAGTCTCAGGGACACAAAGACTTCACCCCCAGCTCCCCTGAACTCTGCTGCTGAGAGTTCTGATCTGCCAGGAGATGTCTGTTCCAGTTCTGGGCCTCTGTAGATTGTCCCTGCTGTTGGGGGCTGGAAGAAAAGAACAGATGAAATCGATGCATCACTCTTCTTGCGGCTGTTTTTACTGACGCAGCACAGCCGTGCGAGAAGAATCTCCACACATCGCCGTGCCGCTGCCGAAACCAACGCAGCGCCTGTTGCGGCTGCAAGAACCGACCCGTCGAGGGAACCCGGCCGAAGAAACCAAAGCAGCATCGCTCGACGTCACCGCATCGATCGCCGCCGCATCCTGGATTTCCACGCATCGTACCTGTGCGGCAAGTTTTCCCGACGCTTCACCAGCGGACCAGAATCGTCTTGGATTGGATGCATCACTTCTCCCTACAGACCGGATTCGACGCATTACTTCTCCTGCGTGCAGCAGAACTGTCGCATCGCCTCCCCAAGGTCTCAGGAACTGATGCATCTCTTTGTTTTTGACGCTTCCCATCTCTGCAGATGTTTGGCCTTGTGAATTTTGACACATCTACAGGTATTTTGTGAGAAATCATGCATCCATAGTTTTCTGTGGACCCAGTTGCTTGAAACCTTTTTAAAGTCATATTCTTATTACAAGTATATTGTATTTTTGTCTTTTTTGTTTTGTTGAGTTTAGATAAAGATACTTTATTTTTCTAAACTGGTGTGGTGTTCATTTGTGGTGTTATCACTGTATTACTGTGTGTTTTGATTACAAATACTTTACCCATTGCCTTTGGGATAAGTCTGTCTGCTCGTGCCAAGCTACCCAGGGGGTGAGCAGGGGTTATCTAAAGTGTGTATCCCCTTACCCTGACTAGAAGCAAGGGTCCCTATTTGGACAAAGGCACCTACCTCTGCCAACTAGAGACCCCCATTTCTAACACAACCCCTCCCCCTGCTCTGGCATTCCTATGTAGCAGAACTCTGCGCTCCCAGAAGGGCTTTATAACCCGAGGGGCTACTTATCACCTCATCAAAGGAGCCTGGCTAATTCACTTAGCTTTGACCAATCAGGAAAGAGCCCTGGAAGGCTGAATTTTGGCTTATAGACAGCAAAGTCTTATAACTTCTTGTCTGTACATTTTTGGATAAATTCAACAATAGCACATTGTTGGATTTATCAATACCATTCTAGGCAGTTCTTGAATGATATTGTATCACCTTCTTGATGTTAGTTATTATTTATTAACTTCTTGCCATGTTAACCGATGTGGCTGGGGATTTGCAATGGGAAAAATGACCAGGGCTTTATGAAACATCTTTTATAAGGACCTTGCCTCTAATCTACAGGACCCCACACCCCTAGGACACCTAGGGGAGACTTAGGGGTTCTGAATTTGTACAAATATTGCAGATCCTCACCCCACAGTGTCCTAGCACAAAAGTAAATTTTGGGAAGTACTTTACCACAATGTTGGGAGTGAAATGTGCAATTTCACTAAACCCAGGTCAAATAAAACTAATTTTATAAGGGTCCTCCTTATAAATACCTGACCACCCACCCCTGGAACACGTAGGGGAGACCTGGGTGTACCTAATATGCCAAAACATTGTTGTTTATTAATTGTTAAGTGCCTCAAACACCAATGTCCAGTATGGGCACAATTTGCATTTTAAAAATAGTCCTGCAACACAGGGCTGCTTTTAAACTGATCTCAGGCCTCAGCAGAGCACACATGCTAGTGCCGAAAGGGCTGCTGGCCTCTAACTGCCAACTTAACTTTTTCAGGGACCAAACCACAGCAGAAGCCTCTCTTTCCATGGCATTCCACCTCTGCTCTCCGGGAAGAAGTTGCCTGCTAATAAAGGCAACTGGCTGACCAAAGCCCTCTTCATTTAACTGTGACAACACTGCCCCAATCCCTTGCTCTGAAGCATATGTCTGAACCACAAATGTGTTTGTGTAGTCAGAGGCCAGCAGCATTGGTGCTGAACACATCGCAACTTTCAGTGTCAAAAGCCTATTGACATTCTGGGGCCCAATCTTCCTTTTTGGGCCTCTTCTTAGACGTCAGTTCTGTTAGGGGCCCCACAATGGTCCCATAAGTTTGAACAAACTTTCTATAGTACCCAGGCAGTCCAAGGAATGACCTGAGTCTGGGTGACAAGAGCTGTCCAATCCAAAATAGTTTGTATTTTGGCTTGGAGAGGCTGTACATGGCCTCCACATATCAGGTGGCCCAGGTACACGACAGAACACTGCCCTATTTGGCACTTACTTGCCTTAATAGTCAGGCCTGCCTGCTGCATGGCCTAAAGCACTTCCCTCAGGTGGTTTTAGTGATCCCCCCGGCAGAACTGTATACAGCTATATCATCCAGATAAGCTGCTCTGAACTGCTCTAACCCAGACAAGACCCTGTTCACCAACCTTTGGAAGGTGGCAGGTGCAATCATTAAGCCAAAGGGCATTACCTTGAACTGATAATGTCCCTCTGGTGTGAAGAATGCTGACCTCTCCTTTGCTCTATCAGTGAGGGCAATCTACCAGTAACCTGAAGTCAAATCAAAAGTACTCAGGTACTTAGTAGCCCCTAACCTGTCAATGAGCTCATCAGCTCTAGGTATAGGGTGAGCATCAGTCTTTGTGACTGCATTAAATCCTCTGTAGTCCACACAGAACCTTAACTCTTTTGGTCCCCGCTGAGGATTAGGTTTCAGTACCAGCACCACTGGACTGATCCATGGACTTTCAGACGGATCAGTTACCCCCAACTCCAGCTACCTCAGCCTTAATGCTGGCTCTGACATGGTCAGACAACCTGTACAGTTTATTTTTGACAGGTAGGCTGTCACCAGTGTCAACATGATGCACACACCACTCAGTAATGCCGGAGGTCAAAGAGAACAGGCCTGCAAACTGCTTCAGCACCTGCTTACAGTCTCTGTGCTGCTGGTCAGTCAATTTGGGAGAGAGTACAACTCCCTCCACTGACCCATCTTGCACATTAGTGGAGAGGAGGTCAGGCACTGGCTCAGTTTTCTCCTCCATTCCCTCATCTGTAGCCAGAAACATGGTCATATCTGCCTGTGATGCTGGGGTTTCAATCTGTTCACATGCAGGACCCTATGAGGGTTCCTGGGGTGCAAGGTGCACAAAATAGGTAACCTCACTCTTCTTTTTCAAGATTGGATAAGCCCACTCCACGTGTCATGGAGGGCCCTGAGAGCCACAGGCTCCAACACCCACACCAACTGTCCTGGAGTATAGCCAGGCATAGTAGTCTTCTGATCATACCAGTGCTTCATGAGCTTCTGGCTGGCCTCTAGTTTCCTGCTTGCCTTGTACATGTACGCTGCCATTCTTGATCTCAGGCCTAGCACATCAAGCACATTGTCCTTTGCTTTCTTGAGAGGCTTCTCTAAAGACTCTCTCAGCAGGCACTATGGCCCCCTCACAGGGTGTCCAAACAACAACACAAAGGGACTGATCGACCACCAACCGCAACAGTTTCCGCGCAGAAGCTGGAACAAGATCACCACCGACCAACTCACCACATCCCTGAGCCAGAACCCTCCCGCCAGCTCAACGAACCCCAACCAAGCCGCCAGCAACCTCACAAGATGGATCACCAACTGCGCAGACGACCTCGCCCCATTGAAGACCCCCAGTCAGACCCGGCAACAAGAAAGCATCCTGGTTCACCGACGAACTCAAGATATCCAAGAAGAACTGCCGGGCCCTCGAGAAAGCATGGCGCAGAAACCCGACTGCAGACAACATGACCACCCTCAAGCACGCCACCCGAAAACACCACCAGCTGATCCACACCACCAAGAAAACCGCATTCAAGGAACGACTGGACAACAACGCCCACAACAGCAAGGAACTCTTCATCATCGTCAAAGAACTCTCGAACCCCAGCGCCGGAAACAACGACATCACTCCCTCGCAAGACCTCTGCAACTCGCTCGCCTCGTTCTTCCACAGCAAGATCGCAGACATACACTACAGTTTCAGCACACAGCCGACGTACCCTACGACCGTTCCAACGCCCCCACCTCCACCCTCCGAGCCTGGACCCCTATCAACACCGAAGACACTATCCGCACGATGAACTCCATCCACTCCGGATCACCAACCGACCCCTGCCCTCACCACGTCTTCAACAAGGCCGACGCCATCATCGCACCACACCTCCGGGACATCATCAACACCTCCTTCGTCACCGCCACCTTCCCAGAGAGCTGGAAGCACGCCGAACTCAGCGCCCTACTGAAGAAACCGTCAGCAGACCCCACCGACCTCAAAAACTACCGCCCCATCTCGCTCCTTCCTTTTCCTGCCAAAGTCATCGAGAAGACCGTCAACAGACAACTGGCCGCCTTCCTCGAGACGAATGGATCCCTCGACCACTCGCAGTCCGGCTTCCGGGCCAACCACAACACCGAGACCGCCCTCATCGCAGCTACCGACGACATCCGAGCCCTGCTCGACAACGAGGAAACAGCGGCCCTCATCCTCCTGGACCTCTCCGCAGCGTTCGACACAGTCTGCCACCACACCCTAGTGCAACGCCTGAACAACGGCGGAATCCAAGAGAAGGCACTGGAGTGGATCATCTCCTTCCTCGCCGGAAGAACCCAGAGAGTCCGCCTCCCCCGTTCAGTTCCGAGGCCACCGAAGTCATCTGCGGCGTACCACAAGGATCATCACTCAGCCCCACCCTCTTCAACGTCTACATGAGCCCCCTCGCAGCCATCGCACGCCAACACAACCTCAACATCATCTCCTACGCCGGCGACACCCAGCTGATCCTCTCCCTCACCAACGACCCCACAACCGCCAGAACCAACCTACATGAAGGGATGAAGGACGTAGCCGAGTGGATGAGGAACAGCCGCCTGAAACTGAACTCAGATAAAACGGAAGTCCTCATCCTAGGATCATCACCCTCCGCCTGGGACGACTCCTGGTGGCCCCCTGCCCTGGGCAACGCACCCAAACCAACGGACCACGCACGCAACCTTGGCTTCATCCTGGACTCCTCCCTCTCAATGACCCGACAAATCAACGCCGTCTCCTCGTCTTGCTTCAACATCCTACGCATGCTGCGCAAGATCTTCCGGTGGATCCCCACCGAAACCAGGAAGACGGTCACCCAGGCCCTCGTCACCAGCCGACTGGACTACGGCAACTCCCTCTACGCCGGAACCACAGCCAAACTTCAAAAAGACTCCAACGCATCCAGAACGCCTCAGCTCGACTCATCCTGGACATCCCCGACACAGCCACATCGCCGGACACCTGAGAGACCTGCACTGGCTCCCCGTCAGCAAGAGAATCACGTTCCGACTCCTCACCCACGCACACAAAGCTCTCCACAACCAAGGCCCCAGATACCTCAACGACCGTCTGACCTTCTACACTCCCACCCGCCAGCTACGATCGACCAACCACGCCCTCGCCGCCGTCCCCCGCATCCGAAGAGCCACAACGGGAGGAAGATCCTTCTCCTACCTGGCTGCCAAGACGTGGAACTCCCTACCCATCCACCTCCGCCTTACCCAAGACCACCTCTCCTTCAGGAAGCAACTCAAGACCTGGCTGTTCGAACAGTAGCGGACCCCCCTCCCCCAAGCGCCTTGAGACCCTCCGGGTGAGTAGCGCGCTATACAAATGCTTGATTGATTGATTGATTGAAACGTTTTATATGGAGGAGCAAGAGCGTGAGATTCTCCTGGACAAAACTTAGGAAGAAAAAGCTGGAGGGGGGTATAGCTCTCCCAGATTTCCAATTGTATTATTGGGCTTTCTTCCTGAAAAACTCCAGGCGATTGCTGATAGCCCCCCTTGACATGCTAATGAGATATAGGGCTTTAATAAGTAACTTAGGAGAAGAAAGCAAAGGATTCTTATTTAAATTTAGCCATGCTAAATTTTTCAAAAAAATTAAATTTAAGACGCTAATTGCAGCATGCAGAATCTGGATTCAGGTCAAAAAAATTCTAGGGATTCCATACTATAGCTGCATGGCGCCAATCTGGAACTCCCCAGGAACCACGCTATGTATGAAGGACAGCCTAGCCTCCCCATTGGTAAATGCAGGTTTACCAAGATGGGGCCAACTTGCTGAGGAGGGCACAATACTAATATGGGCTGACCTAAGCCTGAGTACGGATTTCAACTTATCCAGATTTAAACATTACCAGTTGGTTAGTTGGTCGCGTTCCCAGTCAAACCTTGGGGCAGAGTCGGATGTCGAGAAGGATTTATTAAAGACGCAAACCTATAAGAAGGAAGTCTCAAAGTGGTACTGGGCTCTGATACAAGGAGATGATGGCTGTGTGACCCTGGCGGAAGAAATCTGGAAGCTGGACATGCCAGGCTGCAATATCCACAATTTATGGCAAGTATCTGTAGCTACATTATGGGCTTCAGTGATTTCGGCGCCACTCAGGAGGAATCATTTGTTTACCATATATAGGGCCTACTGGTCTCCCAAGAAACTTGCTAAGATGGGAGGTAGTAAAAGAAGAAGCTGCCCGAAATGCCAACTGGAAAACGCAGATGATATACATCTCTTTTGGCAGTGTCCAGCTATCCAGCTCTTCTGGCGAGATGTGGGTAAAGTATTAAAAAAATCCTGGATTGCGACTTCGAGGTTATATTTGGAGTACAGGAGGTAGATAAAACAGTCTTGGGGAAGGACATCATATCCCTGTTGTTTACTCTAATGACTATTGCGCACAGGGAAATTTGTGTAAAATGGGTCTCTGAGCTCTCCCCTACTTGTGCGAGTTGACTAAACTTTTCAAGGCATATAGCTAGGTTAGACTGCCAGACGGGTTTGTCCAAGAAAGAAAAAATGGGGGCCCCCTTTATCTCACTCGGGTCTTGATATCTGCACTCACAATATATTTTTGCTGAAGTTACACTTTTGCTGGGTTGCTTCTTCGGCCTAGTCGATGGATTAAGACAAGCTCAATGAGTTGACGAGATTAGTGGTGGCTACCATTAGATCTCTCATCAACTGCGAGTTGGAAAGGCTTGCTCCCCGTGGTACAGATCTTGGAAGATGCGTGGCGCTCAGACCCTTTAGACCTTCAGATAGATCTCGCTCTCGGCCTTTGTCAATATGAGGACTAAAAAAAAATTTTTTTTAAAAACAAAGGGACTGAAACCAACCCCTTTCTGTGGAACCTCCCTGTAGGAAAACAGTAGACATATGAGGAGAACATCCCATTTCCTCCTGAGTTTCTCTGACAACCCATTTATTATGCCCTTCAGGGTCTTGCTGAATATCTCAACTAGACCATTTGTTTGTGGGTGATAAGGGGTGGTGTGTCGGGCTCTTCAGGGCGCGCTGTCTGCGGTGGTGCCTTTACCCGCACTCGAGTGCGTAGACGCGAGCCCCGCCCGCTGTTTTCTATCAGCGGGCGAGGGCGGCACCTGAGACGTATTTAAAGGAGGGGTCCACATTGGCAAAGCGCTTCGCGTTCCAGCACGGATCCCACCAGGCCTCCCACTGTTTCCCTCCGCTATACTTACCTGCTATCCTTCGACCGCTTATTTTTGTTGGTAGTTGCCTGCTCGTGTTTTGCTGGGCATCTCCAGTGTTCTTTCTGCTTCATGTGTCCTCTGGTGCTCTTCCGGAGCACGTTGTTACTCTGCTCCTTTCCGGCCGGCAACATTGTGTCCAGGGAACTTCAGCGTCTTAACCCTTGGCTTCCTGGCAACTTGTCTCTATAAGACAAGGAAAAGCAAGGGTTGTAAAAAATCACAGTATCTTCATTTTTTTGGTATTTAAAACTTATTTTTGAATTGTAGAAAAATCACACTTATCAGACGGTCCTATGAGTAGACGAGTGATTCTAGTGGTCCTCTTTGTTTCTGGTAAAACACTTTTTGCTGCAAAAAGGGAAAAGAGAAACTATATTAATAGAATCAGATAACCCACTTGTTTTTTGTTTAATGTGACCCTGCACTTTTTGCCCTATTTTTCCCGTGCTCCCTCCTGCCCTGGGAACTGAGTTTTTTGTTTTTTCCCTAATTGAGGAGTAACGGATAATTATTTTTTAAAGGGTCCTATATACTCCTATGGTACTTCTAACATAGACACTGGGAGTGTTCTACCGCCCATGGGAGTGGTTCCCCCACACGTACTTGGCATATTCCTTTACATGATTCTTGGAGACCACCCCACAGAAGATCCAGTGGACGTCTACCCCTTCTTCCTTCCCTTGTTTTGTTTCCCTCCTTCCCCACCTTCCCTCTTTTGCTTTGACCTAGTTGGGCGAAGGAGGTAGGTGAGGGAAGTTGGGATCTAGCATCGCTTCCATCCATTTCGTCCCTGCAGTAAATCAAGGTGATCCTCACAGAACGCGAAGCCCACGTTTTACATTACTGCCCGGGCGTTATGGAGGAACATCCGATAACATTAGCTGATGTGGCGAGTATGATAGGGAATTTACAAAAAGAAACCCAGGCTCTATCCCTTAGAGTTGATTCCCTACAGCAAGCTTCTCGGACTCCTCACCCTCCTGATCTGTCTTCAGACTCTCATACCACCTTGTTTGCGTCACATCCTTCCTCGTCCAGCACTACACCACCGGTGTATCATATCACGACTCCCTCTTCTATACCTTTAGCACCCCCAGAAAGATTCATGGGTGACCCAGCTAAATTCGCAACATTTATTAATCAGTGCCAATTGCACTTTATGTGCAAAGCTTCCTGCTTTGCCACTGAGCAATCCAAGGTTGCTTTTGTCTTACCATATTTAGGTGGTACAGCCGCCACATGGTCAATTCCCTTAGTGGATAGGAATGATCCTCTGTTGTATGACTATAGAGCCTTTAAAGAGGAGCTAAGGCATTTATTCGACAGACACTTGTTCATGCAGTCTGTGGACACTGAGTTATTAAACCTTAAACAAGGATCTAAGGATCTTATGACTTACATCTCCTGCTTTAACAGATTGGTGGCTGAAGCCAGTTGGCCGGAAGCCAAACGAGGTGCTCTTTTCTACAAAGGCTTGAGGGAGGAATTGAAAGATATGTTAGCACAAGTGGTAAACCCTCCAGAAACCTGTGATGCATTAATCGATTTAGTAGTGAAAATGGATCACCGTTTGCATGAGAGAAAAAGGGAGAAAAGTCGTATTGAAACCAAGTACCCTACTGTCAGAGAAAGGAAACTAGAGACAGACAAACCAGTCGAGGAGCCAGAACCCATGCAAATAGGCAGCATTAAAGGGCCCCTGAGTCAGGAAGAAAGGCAGAGATGATGGGCTAATAATCTGTGTCTATATTGTGGCAAATCAGGTCACTTTCTGAGAGAATGCCGTGTCAAACCTAAACGATGCACGGAGTCGGGAAACTGACTCGCCTGAGCATGGTGAAGACAAATCGCTCAGGTGAAACAGGCTTAATGGTCTCCCACTTGGTAGGGTTAAATCCCATTTCCTATCCTCTACAACAATTTTTTTTATCTCAGCCCAGCTTAGTTGGGATGATCAAAGCCTAGACGTGCGAATCATGCGTGACTCAGGTGCCACTGGGAATTTTATTGATTCAGCCTGGGTGGAGAACATGAATATTCCTGTGGAACCAAAAAAGACTGTGGACATAGTTAAGACCATTGACGGAAGTCATATGAAGTCTGGGCCTGTTACTCATACCACCAAACAGTTAGGCGTGCTCCTTCTAGATAAACACCACGAAACTATCCAGTTCGATGTCATCTCCTCGCCACAGTTCCAGGCCATCATCGGTCCTCCTTGGTTGATGAAAAACAACCCTGACATTAATTGGGAAGACCATACCATAGCTTTCACTTCTGAGTACTGCAAGAACCACGGTCTAGATCCTTCCACAACACTGCAACACATGGCTGGTATTACTGATTTCAAATTACCCGTATTACCTGACTGTTATGAAGAGTTCAGAGAAGTGTTTGATGAAGAGAAAGCCTCTGCTTTACCACCCCATCGGCCCTATGACTGTCGTATAGACCTGGTGCCCGGGCCAAAATCCAGTGTAGTCGCACATATGCATTGACTGAAAAAGAAAACACGTATTTGAGGGAGTACCCAGACGATATGTTGCAAAAAGGATTTATTCGCCAGTCCAGATCTGCGGCGTCTTCTCCTCTTTTTTTTATACCAAAGCGGGAAGGGGGTCTTAGGTGCTGCATAGATTACACAGCCCTCAATTGCGTGACAATTAAGAATTGATACCCGTTGCCTCTGATTCAAGCTTTACTCGATCAAGTGAAACAAGCCTCTATTTTTACTAAGTTGGATTTAAGAGGTGCGTATCACTTGGTCTGTGTACGGGTAGGGGATGAATGGAAAACCGCCTTCCGCATGAAGTTTGGGTTGTATGAGTACTTAGTGATGCCCTTTGGGCTGTGCAATGCTCCCGTTTGCCCCAATGCTTTCCAGTTTTTTATTGATGACGTTCTAAGAGAAACCCTGGATATAAACACCATTGCTTATATTGATGATATTCTGATCTACTCTTCATCTGTTGAGGAACATGTCAGACATGTAACGAGTGTTCTAACACGTCTCAGAGATAACCACCTTTACGTGAAATTAGACAAATGCGAATTTCATGTTCCTGAAGTCACTTTCTTAGGTTTTGTATTGTCAGCAGAAGGAGTGACTATGGATCCCCAAAAGGTAGTTGCCATCACAAAGTGGCCCTCGCCCCGTTCAGTGAAGGAAGTGCAGAGCTTTCTGGGCTTCGCCAATTTTTACAGGCGATTCATACAAGGGTTTGCATTACTAACAACTCCTATCACCAAACTCTTGAAAAAAGGGATGTCATTTAAATGGTCACCAGAAGTTGAAAGAGCTTTTACCTGTTTAAAAGAGGCTTTTGTCACAGCTCCTGTTTTGAAACATCCTGACACATCCCAACCTTTCCTATTGGAGACGGATGCATCCCATGTTGCTGAAGGAGGAGTGTTGTCTCAGAGAGGTAGACAGACAGGTCATCTACATCCTGTAGCTTACTATTCTCATAAGCTAACCCCTGCTGAAGTGAATTACTCTGTAGGAGATAGGGAGTTGTTGGCAATAAAAAGGGCCTTCGAAGAATGGCGTCAGTACCTACTTGGAGCTTTACACACTGTTACCGTCATCACTGATCACAGAAACCTGCAATTTTTTAAGGCAGCTAGGGCCTTATCCATGAGACAGCTGAAATGGACCTTTTCTTTAGTGATTTTGACTACGTCATTCAATTTCAGTCTGGCACTAAACATAGCAAGGCTGATGCCCTATTCCGCTTTGGATATGAGTTTCTTGATGAACAGGGCACACAAGACCCACCTCTCATTCGGAGTCCTGATCGTGTTTTAGGAGGTACCTTTTCAGAAGAATCCTTTTTGAACGAAGTGGCTCATCACATGAATCTGAAGAACTCAAAGACTTAGAAACTAAACACTATGGGGTCAGGATTAACAACTTAGTCTATGTTCTAGGTGGCTTACTTCTCCCTACAAAAACCCTTCAGTTACAAGCACTGGGCTGGTGCCATACACATGCATTAGAAGGTCACCCTGGACACAAGAAAACCCTTGCCCTCCTTAAAAGGTATTTTTGGTGGCCATCCATGAATCAAGATACCCAGTTGTTTGTACAAAATTGTTATGTTTGCGCACAAAGCAAAAGTTCCCACCAGATACCAGCAGGACTCTTAACTCCTCTGCCTACCCCTCTTACACCATGGCATTCCATTTCTATGGACTTTATTGTAGAACTGCCACCTACAATGCAAGGGCATACTGTCATAGTTGTAGTTGTTGACATGCTAACCAAAATGTCCCATTTCATACCCTTGAAGAATCTGCCTACATCTAAAGAGCTAGCTTGTGTATTTCTCCAACAGGTAGTGCGCCTTCATGGCCTGCCCTCTGTTATTGTATCAGACAGGGGCCCTCAATTCGTGTCCCGCTTTTGGAAAGGTTTGAACAACTTGTTGGAGATAGATGTACGGCTCTCTACTGCCCATCACCCTCGAACAGACGGTCAGACAGAAAGGGTCAACCAGTGTATTGAGCAATACCTACGGTGTCACCTCTTGAAGGGAGATAGGGATTGGGACACAGTTCTGTGGACTGCGGAGTTTGCATATAACAACAGTGAACATGTATCTATCGGGGTATCGCCTTTCTTCTGCAACTATGGGTTTCACCCTCGCTGTGGTTTTGTATCGCTCTTAGTTCCTACTGACTCTCCTGCCGCTCTGGATTTGGTGTCCGTCTCCAAGACATTCATGTGTCCGCCAAAAAATCCTTGGAAGAGGCCAGGAGCAGGTATAAGGAAGGGGCTGATCGTTATCATCGACCACAACCGGATTATGCTGTAGGAGACAGGGTATGGTTGTCCACTCGGAACATCCAGATTAAAGGAACAAACAAATTGAAGCCCTGCTTTATTGGTCCTTATGTTGTTTCCAAAGTGGGGAATCCTGTCGCTCTGAAGCTCGACTTGCCTGACTCATTGCATATCCATCCTGTCTTCCATGTGTCTTTGGTGAAACCTGTCGCCCCTGGTACTGTTGTTCCTGCACAACCCCCCCTGATTTGGTGGATGATAATCCCGAGTATGAGATGACGTATATTGTGGACTCTCGCAGGGTGCATTGTTGGTTGCTGTACCTGATCCACTGGAAGGGTTATGGGCCTGATGAAAGCACGTGGGAACCAGCCTCTAATGTGCACGCTCCCCGTTTGGTTCGCTTATTTCATTGGCGCTATCCGAACAAACCCAAACCGGTCGGGGGAGGGGTCTTGGGGGGATGTACTGTCGGGCTCTTCAGGGTGCGCTGTCTACTGCAGCACCTTTTCCCGCGCTCGAATGCGTAGACGCGAGCCCCGCCTGCTGTTTTCTGTCAGCGGGCGAGGGCGGCGCCTGAGACGTATTTAAAGGAGGGGTCCGCGTTGGCAATGCGCTTCGCGTTCCAGCACGGATCCCGCCAGGCCTCCCACCGTTTCCCTCCGCTATACTTACCTGCTATCCTTCGACCGCTGTTTTTTTGTTGGTAGTCGCCTGCTCGTGTTTTGCTGGGCATCTCCAGTGTTCTTTCTGCTTCCTGGGTACTCTGGTGCTCTTCCGGAGCACGTTGTTACTCTGCTCCTTTCCGGCTGGCAACATTGTGTCCAGTGAACTTCAGCGTCTTAACCTTTGGCTTCCTGGCAACTTGTCTCTATAAGACAAGGAAAAGCAAGGGTTGTAAAGAATCACAGTATCTTCGTTTTTTGTGGTATTTAGAGCATATTTTTGAATTGTAGAAAAATCACACTTATCTGACGGTCCTATGAGTAGACGGGTGATTCTAGTGGTCCTCTTTGTTTCTGGTAAAACACTTTTTGCTGCAAAAGGGAAAAGAGAAACTATATTAATAGAATCAGATAACCCACTTGTTTTTTGTTTAATGTGAGCCTGCACTTTTTGCCCTATTTTTCCCGTGCTCCCTCCCGCCCTGGGAAATGAGTTTTTTGGTTTTTCCCTAATTCAGGAGTAACGGATAATTATTTTTTAAAGGGTCCTATATACTCCTATGGTACTTCTAACATAGACACTGGGAGTGTTCTACCGCCCATGGGAGTGGTTCCCCCACACGTACTTGGCATATTCCTTTACAGGATTCTTGGAGACCACCCCACAGAAGATCCAGTGGACGTCTACCCCTTCTTCCTTCCCTTGTTTTGTTTCCCTCCTTCCCCACCTTCCCTCTTTTGCTTTGACCTAGTTGGGCGAAGGAGGTAGGTGAGGGAAGTTGGGATCTAGCATCACTTCCATCCATTTCATCCCTGCAGTAAATCCAGGTGAGCCTCACATGGTGAACTTGTAGTTGACACCACACTCATCCCACATAGCAGTCAGACAGGGGCGGTGCGTCCATTGGGGCGTTGGGGCGTAGCCCCCCCGCCCGCAGCTCCCTCGGCGTCTTTGAACCTAAGTAAACTGAATCAGTTTACTTAAGTTCAAAGAGCCGAGGGAGAACTGACAATCATGTCAGTCAGCATGACGTCGGACCGCCCACCCCTTCAGAGTCTGAAGGGGTGGGCGGTCCTGCGTCATGTTGACTGACATGATTGTTAGAGGGACCAGGGGCAGCAGGCAGCACTGCAGCACAAGTGCCCATGAGTGGGGCAGGGCACCGAATTTTCGCGCCGTGCCCAGTCATGCGCACTTGTGTGTGCACTGGCTTGCGCATGCCCATTAGGAGAGCGAGGGCCGGTCTCCTAATGGGCAGGCGGGCGAGAGGTAACCGTGCCCTAAGCCAATCCTGGCGCTGCCAGCAGCGCCAGGATTGGCTGAGAGGGGCTGTAGGCAGGGCCAAACGGAGTCGGACCCGAGGCGGCGCGGACGGCGGACCTCCTCAGAGTCAGGTAGGATTTTTTTTTTATTTAAAAAATCCGCCTTCCAACATGTCCTCTTTGTATAATACCAGTAACGTAGAGGCTATGCCTGCCTGCCTGTACTTGCTTGTAGTCCGTTTTCAGTGTCAGTGTTGTAATACTGTCTCCACTGGTGTGTTTTTAGTGCCGCTGTCAAGTGATCTCTCCGGGCGGGTCGTGAGTCACATGAGCTTTCTGGCTTGTTTCGGTGTTACTTTCCTCTGTACTGACTGTCCAAGCTCTTTGCTGTGCTGTAGGGATGAAGCCTCTATTGCCGTGTGCGCTTGTTCTCCTCGCCTTCAGCTGTGCAGGTGCTCAGGATGTGCCCCGGTAAGTGTGTGTATGGATTGTTCAGAGCACCCCCAAGTGAAAGATTATGTCCGCTTTTTGACCAGCGCTTCAATAGAAGACTCTTTTAGCTCGATCGCCTTAGTAGCCTCTTAGGACTGTTTTCCTTCTCAAAGAAACTCATATTTGTTCTGGCTTTATTGAGATTATGAAAGCGCCTGACGTTGAGTCCTGAATAAATAAGAGTGTATAGAAACTTCCGTAAAATTGTCATTATTTTGTTTAATAGTGATTTCCTATTAGTTCAGAAAGCTCTAAAATGCAGTTAAGTCCGTAACTCTTTTATTTACTGTTGTAAGTATATTTATAAATGCGAAAAACTACAGGCTTTTGGTGATTTCACCGTTTTGTCTGGGGTTGACATGAAAATACTGGTTATGTTGGTTAAACACTGCCACCCGGCAACCAGAACAATGAAGCACTGCACAGAAGCAAAAACCAGGACGATACCCGTTCATCTAGTCTGCCCCCCTTTTTTTAATATTTGTTTTTATTGAGTTTTCTAAGACATAGTCGACAGTGCAACAGTACAAATCATGAGTTAGTTATAGTAATAGCAGTGATATACCAATGTACAGGATGTGCATGCGTCATGACCAGGGGAAACATAAGCAGCACAGGCAAATGTATGTGCATTGTTATGGAAGGGGAGAGAAAGGTACGTTGGGTGTGAACAACAAAAAGCACACGACTAACGCACAAGGGCGGCTGGTCCCTTACGGCAGACACATGGGCATCTGTCGTCGTAGGAGAAGAGATCGTACTAATAGAGCACCTATAATGCAGGTAAGCGACAGAATCAGTGGGAGGGCAGAAGAGGGGAGGCAGTGGGTCAGGCTTATAGCAGTGGACTGGCGGGTGATGTACTAGGCGAGGCATCTGCGTCAGTGAACAGGTCAAGAGTGCTGTTCGCGGAAGCAGGTTCTGAACTAAGTGGGGGGCATGAATGCACCATGACTCCATGTTTTGACAGTACCACCGCCCAAAATATCTGCGCTATAAATGGACTTCACGACTCTGTCTGCAAACACAGCGGCCGCGTGCCTTATCGTAAACAGAATGCTTCTCTGTGCGTGCCTACCAGTGACAGAATAGCCAGCATTAGGAGGCATTCACTTCACTTCCATCGCCTCTTCGAGGAGTCTCGAAAGCATATGGACTGTCGAAAACATGCTCTAAACCCTTCATGTGTTGTCGCCGTGCGTGATTTCTGGCACAAGTCAACGTTCCCCATCTTGTCTTCTAAATGATAATCAAAGAGATTTTAAAACACGGGTTATGGCATTAATGTTCGCATTTAAATACGTATGAAAAGTGGCGCTTCAGCTTTACTTGGGACTTTCCAATATATGCATCATGTAGTGTAGCCATATTTACAATCAATCTGGCCAGTCTTGCGTGCAACATGACATATTATCTATCACACAGTAGCCTTGCCATGCACGATACCATCATGGCTGCGATAATCTCTTACACGTAAAGTAACCATTCATTACCAAATTCGAGGGACAGTCCCGTGTTTTAATGCTTTGTCCTTGACTGACCTGTGCCCGCGATTTTGGAAATGCGAAAGGCTTTCAGATTAACAGACCTATGACCCATGACCTTCCAGACCGCCAAGTGAGAGGAGTTGGTACTATATTTGCAGCACATGAGCCAAAATTAGCAGCATAGAGACAAAGATTAATAGAATTTTTCACAAATGTCAGCAAGAAATCATTCCTTTAAACATATGCCAAACTAACTGGCAAACCTAGTCACAAAAATAAGCAAGAATGTTTGTCTGCAACCTCGGAACTCATTACTAGTGGCAGTTACCTACCTACACCTACCAATAAACCACCTTCCAACAGGGTGACACCTGGTAGATTCCGATAGCCCCAAAGGGAACACACCCTTTTTGGAGAAAAGGAGAACAGGAAGGTGTCTCTCACTCTTTCCGTAGTTAGTAATGCTCTGTTAGTTGGGGATTGTTAGGAGTCAGACAAACCTGTCAGGGAATATTTTAGCTCATCTGGAGCTGAATATAAATAGAGCTGGACCCCTCAACCCCAAAACAGTACTCACACAGAATGGTTAGTATTTTACTATCAAATGATTATATATTTTGCAGTATTTAACTATACATCATATCCATAATTATATAAACAACTCAATTGATCATATGCAGATTAAGAACCATGTTGACCAAGTCCCAACCATATTTCATCACACATCCTTGACCTGGTAGCCTATTCCCTACCCAAAATGTCTAGATATTGCCAGCAATCTAATTTATGTGACTGTTTGTTGTCAGCCATCTAATTTAGATGACTGAATTGATTTGCGAAACTATGGTAGGGCAAGCCATGAACAATTTCACCGGACACATTATGCTGTCATCACCTTAGCAGTCAGAATTCAGCCCTCCAGCATCTCCCCCCAACACATCCACATGTGTAACCTCACCCCTGCACTGACACCCTATGTACCTTTATCATCAAAGATGTCTTATGGAGCAAGTGGGGGCCACTTGTGCTCGGCTCCTGAATTGCTACAAAAATCTGCAGATAGTGCCCCTGTACTGAAGCACATGGAAGCAATGGAAGATAATACTACTTTTTGGTTCTTCCTTCTAAGATGGATCTCAGCAAGTTCATCTCCCTTACAGCCATGGTTACAGCGTGTGCACCAGAGAAGTGGAAAGTTTCCATTGTCTGTCTCGTTATTTTGAACTGTGTGAAAAACATAGAGCACACATTTGATAACATCACCATTCAAACAGTTCGATTCTCTACCCTACTCCTGCAACACACATCCTCTAACAGGGGCGGTGCGCGTCCATTGGGGCGTTGGGATGTGGAAGATGCGTGTTTTAGTGTAAAGCACACATTTTACACGTAGGCATTTCAGGCAATATTCCACTTGACCTCTTGCCTGGTTACTCGACTTGTTATGATTTGAAAGAAAGCTAGATCAGACTGCATTAGAAAATCTTGTTTTGCACCAAAACCTATATTTTTTGCGCTGGCTTCCAAACATGCCCCTTTGCATACATTGACAAGTTGTTGGCACAAAGAGGTTTGGGCACTGAGGGAGGGTCAACTTCTGGTGCAAATAGCTTTTCCGCATGAAAGTTGATCTGTTGCTGATGTTTTTGCATTGTCATTGTTTGTGTCGCTCGAGTTGCACCCTCCTGCGAGTAGCTGCAGGGAGATCCGGTGCAGCAGAGCAGGGCGCATGCGTGCTTGTGGTGTAAAATACATCTCCGATGGGCACCTGCAGTGGACAGTGATACCGCTTTAGGCTACGGATCCCAACTGATACAGGGGCTTGGTCACTTCGCATTCCCTCATCTCCTTGTGGTTTGTGTGTCCACAGCCAAGGTTGGCAACTTTTCCATCCGTTTAATTTCCTTTGTGAATGTATCTCTTAATTTGTTTTGTACATCAGACAATGTGTATGTTGCACTTTGGTGGCTAATCCGGCGAGTCAATGCTGAGAGTTTAGATGGGATGGAGATTCTCATTTGTGTCTGAAGGGTTACAGTTGTTGGTTTGTACACGTGTCCTTCAGCCATTGTAATTCTCTCTTCCGCATACACCTCTGACCATTATAGTTTCTAAAGAGCAGCGTTAGTGTGCGCATCTTTGCACTCAGTATCTCCTCTGCAGTTCTTCAGTTTTGTGACTCGCCATGGGCCCAATGATATTATGTTTGTGTGATGATGCGTTTTGTTGTACATAAAGGGACATCCGCAGTTTACTTTTTTAAATATGTGTGTATGTGAGTGTGTCTGTGCTGCAGTTGATGGTACTTCCTTACAGATGTGCTGTCAGTAACTTGTGTGTACATCACACAGCCACATTGTAAACCGATATCAGGATATTGTTTCTGGTTCCACCCTCAGATTCTTGAATTCACCTGAGTAAGTGTTTGTGTGTTTTAAGTGGCACCAGAGCGCGGCGCGGCTTGCTGTGTCTGTTCAGGTGACATCCCGCTAGGCCCTCGGCAAACGGCCTACAAACACTTCCGCAATGTCACCAACAGTTGCCTCTGCCAACTTTCTTACATCAAGGGCAAAAACAAAAATTCACAAGTGGTGAGGGTGCAGATCCTTTTACTCCTGTACCCATGTCCGACCATATTGTGCAAATATCTGAAAATGCTGTCTTTTTATTACTCTCCAGTGAAGGATGAACTGTACACCTTTAAATACTTTCATTTGCCATTCTAATAGTTTTCTCTGCTAAACAGTACATTCTAATAGTTTTCTCTGCTAAACAACTTTCTATTTACTTTTCGAGTTTATGAGCGGTTTCAGGGCGCGCACACTGAATATCGACCCCAGAGTATCAATAGGGCACATTATCAAGGATAAAACATCAAAAAAAATATAGACAGGTGTGAGTCTAGATTTTCTACACCTAACACCACATATTGTATTAATTGTATTTATATAGCGACTCTACAATAGTCTACAGTGATGAGTACATATCACAAGAATTACCACTTGCTATTGTTTAATATGCTAAACTGAGGGAGACATTAAATGTACTGTGTTCTGCTATAGGTGATGAACTTGCCACATAGAGAATTTTATGGCGTTCCGGAGCATGAGTTGTGTTTGAGTGTTGCTCCCTTCTTTATTCCTTTTTGTTTCCTTTGGCTCTCATTCATAGTATATGTACAATTGCTAAGTGCTTGTAGTCATAAACCTTCTACTCTATTTAAAGGTATTTTCTGTATTCCTGGTATGAATGGCTCCAAACTAAATGGCCAAGAATGAGTTCTGGTGTTGGAATATGCAGAAGGGTTCAGGTTTGTGCAGTAGAATGTGATGAGTTTTCAACTTCCAGAGAAAATATAGAGAGGACATGAGATGAGAGAACTCTCTTAAGGGCATACTTTTTGAGGAGGCTCTCTGCTTTTGATTGCAGTGGCTCAGTTTATTTGGTGATTCACAATTCCAATCATGGGTAAAACATGGCTTGTTGAACATAGATGAGATGTACTTGCAAATTGTTTGATTGCATATTGCATTTCAGGTTTTCAATTTGACCAATCCTTTGACTTCTTACCAACAAAATATGAGTGTCTTCCTGGTCGAGGACCACACTGCTTTTCTCTTATCTGTCTTGTATCAAGACCCTGCTGGACTATGGGGTGAAAGAAAGCTTGAATAAGCAGCTACCTATGTTATAACACATCTCTTTATTAATGTAATAACTGCACTTTCACAATTGCTTTATTAACCTTCCTACTTTCTCAAATTTGCTTGAAAATGCACCATTTGTCCACTCTTTTTCAAAAAATTTCGGGGAGAACCCCACGAACCCCGAACCCCCTTAGGTTGTTCGGGCTCGCTCGCTACGCTCGCTCGCTGCGGTGCAGTATGCCAATCATTTTACGCCCCACCACTTTCAAATGTCACCAGCCACCACTGCAGTCAGATAGTTGGACAGAACGTTTGTGCCCCTATGTGACACCACCTCTTTCAGAAAATCCACTCTGGTGAACACACCAAGCAGTGCTCTAGCCACTACAGGAACATCTATGGTTTTAAGAGGGATTGCTTCATGGTACCTAGTGGAATGGTCCACTATCACCAAGATATACCTATTCCCTGTTGCAGTAGTTGGGTCCAGGGGACCAACAATGTTTATCCCCACCCTTTCAAAAGGAATCCCAACCACTGGCAGTGGTATTAGTGGAGCCTTTGTCTTGCCCCCTGCCTTGCCACTGTCCTGACAGGTGACAGAGGAGCTGTAAAACTCTTTTACCTTTTCAGACATGTGGGGCCAGTAGAAATGGTTCACCAACCAATTCCATGTCATTGTCTGTCCCAAATGTCCTGCCAAGGGGACATATTGACCCAAAGTGCCAGGCTGGACTACTTTTTTGTATAACCCATATTGGCTAGGGGGGCACAAGTTAACTATTCCCGAGAGTGGTATCCGATCATAATCCTATCATTTTTCAGTTTGCCATGACAGGGTTGGTGCGTGTACCTAGAATATGGACATTTGAGAGGGGGTTGTTGTTTGATCCTGACTATGTTAAACACATGAAGTCCTGGATTGTGTTTTTTTTTAGTTAAATAAAGGTAGCGCTGCTGCAGGAACAATCTGGGATACATTTAAGGCTGGGGTAAGGGTTGAAACCCTGAGTTTTAGCATTTCTAAACAGAAGAAGGTGCGTGGACACAGTAGAGAGCTTCATCAAATGTTAAGCAGACTGGAAGCAGAGTTAATTTGAGTTGTTAAATCCGGGAATGACTCTGCTCCTGTTCTGAGCCTGATAGTTATTACTAAGGCGCGTTTTAATGAATATTTTGCAGAAAAAACTGCTGGGAAGTATTTGTCCAAAGAGCAGGACCACTACGAATATAGTGAGCGTATTGGGCGGTTTCTGGCAGTCAGGGCTCAGCAACAGAGATTGGCCAGCTGTATTAGTAAGGTTAATAACTTGCAGGGAAACATAGTCATAGACCCCGGCGAAATTAGAGAGGCATTCAGGGACTTCTACACCGATCTGTATAAAGATTCCTCAAATCATGATCCCTTGCCCTTAGATATTGGTGTGGCAGATCAATCGGGCAGAATTACAGACGAGGAGAGGCTGATGTTAGGGGGAACAATACTACCGGAGGAATTACAGGCGGCCCTGTTTGCCCTACCTTCAGGGAAGGTTGTTGGGGCAGATCACATCCCTCTTGAATTTTATAAGGTATTTTTCACAGGAATACAGCAGGAACTGCTGTGTCTAGTAAATGAAGTTAAAACCGGAACTCTGCCCCCCAGGTCATGGGGGATTGCTAATATAATTATTTTCTTAAAAAAAGGTAAAGATCCCGTAGCAATGGGATCATATAGACCAATCACATTGGTTAATAGCGATGTGAAGGTCTACTCGAACATTTTTGCCACTAGACTATCTGGTGTAATACACCAATTGTTGTCTGTGCGGCAGCACAGGTTCATTCCAGGCAGAGGGACTACAGATCATGTTCAAAGGGTAATTTTGCTATTTGATGCAACAGAAGTGCTGGCCAAACCAATGGGGGTGGCTTTACTGGACGCCGAAAAGGCGTTCGACGGGGTGTCGTGGGCCTTTTTATGGAAAGTGCTGGAAGACAAAGGTTCAGGGGGAGACTTCATCAGTGCAATAAGCGCAATGTATTATAAACCTTTAGCCCATGTGCAAATAATGGGACTTGAATCAGAGCCCTTTTTAATAGAGAGGGGTACAAGACAGGGCTGCCCTATCTTCCCTCTGCTTTTTGCCTTATTTATTGACCCTTTTCTCAAGAGGCTAGAATCTTCGCCTGACATGCTGCCCGTTAGCTTACAGGGCTGGGACACAATAACCCTGGCCTATGCGGACGATGTGGCCATAGTTACCAGCGATCCGGACAGAGCTTTGCAGGCAGTGGAGGAAATTGCAGAAAATGTTGGGTCCAGATCTGGGTTTCTGCTAAATAGGGCAAAGACTCAAGTTTTGATTAACAGTCATACACTGGCCTCTGACAATAGGATCACGAGTGAAGCTACTTATTTAGAAATTTGTATATCTCCAAAGGTGGGGCGTATAATTGATTTAAACCTGACCCCTATTACCGAGAAAGCCAAGCAGGATTTTAAACGATGGGACAATCTGAGACTCTCTATAATGGGGAGATGTAATTTAGTTAAGATGATTCTTCTCCCTAAACTGCTGTATGTGTTCCGTACTGTACCACTGGAATTTAACAATGAATGGTTTAAGAAAATTGATAGAATGGTCGCAAGTTTTATTTGGGCATTTGGGAAAACTAGAAGAGCTAATTATTTTATGGGCTTACCCAGAGAGAGGGGGTGGGGTTGGGTGCTCCCCAGCTTCAGATTATATTACCTCTCCGCTGCTATGCAGTGCTATAATATATTATTCAACAGCCAAGCAATGGAATGCAGCGCAAGCAGATATGTACCCTCCATCTATGAGCTTCTGATTGGCAATGCAGCTCATGGATGCCTAATGAAGTTTTTTGAGCCAAGCTACTTTAAGCGAACCCGCTTTAAGACTTTATATGCCGCATTTCGAAATTGGGCGGCGGTTCGAAAGAAACTTGGGGTAGGTATAGCAGATATACTCCCCTGATCCGAAATGAACAACTGCTCAGCATAGTTCATCACAGAAACGTGGTTGGATAACACATCGGACCCGTTTGTTGCTCTTGCCACCCCTAAGGGCTTTAAAATCGCCAGGGCGGATCCCCTGGTGGGGAGAGGGGGTGGAGTAGCGATCATGTACAGGGACAAATGGGACTTTATCAGGGGCGACGCTCACGCCTGGGGGGACTGCAAAGCTCTGGATTTCAGTATCAGGTTTTCCCCCCATTCTTTGTTGGGAGGTTCTCTGATCTATCGTCCCCCGGGCCCGGCTAGCTCTTTCCTGCAATCATTGGGCGATGCAGTGACCTCCAGGGCTCTTCGATTCCCACAATACTTGGTATTGGGGGATTTGAATATTCATCTTGACCAGGCCGAATCGAATGACTCACTTGCTTTTTGTGACATTCTCCAGCTGGCCCAATTGTCTCAATGGGTCACCCGCCCTACTCATCAAGGAGGTCATATTCTTGACCCTATCTGTTCCAATTTCGCTATCATGGCTGAAGATCCTCTTCCAGTCGCTTGGTCAGACCACTCTCTCACCTATTTTTCCTGGGAGCTAGCCCCTGCCTGCCCTTCGGGCCCCTGCTACCGGAAACCAGCTTTCAAAAAAATTGAACCGTCCAAACTGGCCACGGCTCTGGTGGCTTCTAGACCAGCACTTACCCCGGATCTTGACGGGAGTCTTGCAGCTTCTCTAATTGGTTATCCAATTCTATGAACATGCTTGCCACACCGACTTTGTCCAGGTTCTCCAGAGAATCGCCTTCTAAACCCTGGTTTACCCCAGACCTGTCCGTGCTTAAGCAGGAGTGTAAAAAACTGGAACGTGTTTGGCGCCTCAGTGAGTATTGTCCCCTGGCTAAGGCCACTCTCAGGGGCAGACAAAAAATCTATTATACTGCGATAACACAGGCTAAGAGGCAGTACTTTGCAACCCGCATTGAGCAGGCACATAATAACTCCAAGGAGATTTTCTCCATTGTTCAGAGTTTTACGTCTCCTGCAGCACAATCGTGCCCTCTCCCAGCCACAGAGGGCTGGTGTAACACTTTATCCAATTTCTTTATGGATAAAATACGCATGATTCAGGCTGCCTTCACTTCCTGCCCCGGACCTCCGCCTGTCTCTGCGCCTACTGCCATCCTGCCTGTTGCTCCCAGGCACACTCTGCAGGCCTTTTCATCTGTGGATCTGTCGAGCTCTCTTAAAATCTTGAAGGGCTTGAAATCGGGTTCGCCTGTGGACCCCTGTGCGGCGAGACTGCTTGCCGCAGTCGCGGAGATCATCAACCCCGAAGTCAATTTAATCATAAACGCCTCCCTTCGTGAGGCTCGGGTACCGGAGGCCTGGAAACAGGCAAAAATCGCTCCCCTTTTGAAGAAGCCCACTCTTGATCCCCTGATCCCTGGGAATTATCGCCCTATCTCCCTCCTGCCCAGTTTAGCGAAAGTCTGTGAGACGGTGGTGACCAGACAACTTACGGAGTTTGTTGAAGGGTCTGATGTTCTACATCCAGCGCAGTCTGGGTTTCGCTCCTCCTACAGCACCGAGTCCGCGCTGGTGGAGATTTCCGAAGCCATTCGCGAGTGCTTAGACGCCGGTGGGAGAGCAGCATTGGTAATGCTCAACCTGTCGGCGGCATTTGATACGGTAGCACACTCCCTTCTGCTCACCCGACTCACTGAGATAGGTGTCTCAGGCGCTGCCTGGGGCTGGCTGAGGTCCTTCCTTGAAGGGCGGGTCCAACAGGTCTGGTTGCCACCAGCCGCCTCAACACCGCAGCCGGCCACCACTGGTGTCCCACAGGGGTCTTCCCTTAGCCCCCTTCTTTTTAACATCTACGTCACTCCTCTGGTCCATTTAGCCGAGGGGTTGGGGGCTAAGGTAATAGCCTAAGCTGATGACACCCAGCTTCTCTTTACCTGGGGTAAGGATGAGGACTCTGTATCCTTCGTTCAGCACTGCTTGTCTTCGGTTTTTGAGTGGCTTGCGTCGGCCCAACTCAAATGTAACGAAGACAAGTCAGAGATCCTACTCTACGGCAAATTCCCTTTAGGCTTCAGAGACGCGATCTGGCCTCATGGGTTCCCCCTACCAACCTCTAATGGCAAATCCACCAAAAACCTAGGAGTGTGGTTCGAGGATAACCTCTCCTTTTCCGTTCAGGTGAAAAAGCTCTCAGGCAGCTGCTTTGGCCTTCTCAAAACACTAAGGAGTTTTTTTACCCTTCCTCCCTAGGCCGGCCAAAGAGACGGTCATCCGTGCCTTGATCCTTTCCAGATTGGACTACGCTAATGCGTTGTACATAGGCATCCCTGGATAATCTCTGAATAGACTCCAGGTCATTCAGAATGCGGCCGCCAGGCTTCTCTTGGGAATCGCTAAGAAGTGCAGCGTGCGGGAACATCTCCGCGTACTCCACTGGCTCCCCGTGGCGGATCGGGTTAAATTCAAATCCCTGGTCATTGCTCACCGAGCCCTCTATGGTCGTGGGCCTGCCTATTTACAGAAGCGGTTCTCCTTCTATGTCCCGCTGAGACAACTGCGCTCTTCAGCCCTCCTTCAAGCTAGGGTGCCCCGCTTCACCCGTCACAAGATGGGCGGTTGCTCCCTGGCTGTTAAGGCGGCCCAGGCTTGGAATGCCCTTCCGTTTTCACTGCGAAATACTCATGATCCGTTAGCTTTCAAGAAACTTTTAAAAACTTACCTGTTTCCGTAAATGAGGGTGGTGTAGTTCAGGGACTCCTCTTGGATTCGCGCCGGGACACTTTTCGGAGTAGCTGTTGCGCGTTATAAGAGTACTTAACATAACATAACATAACATTTCATGACAGCTGTTTTGCTAGGTGGGGAAACGGTGGACTGGGCAGGATTGAAGATCTTCTTGCGGGGAATCTGTTCGCACCCTTTGATGTGGTTGTAGAAGATTTAAGGTTGGACCATGGGATTTTTTAAAATACCTACAGATTAGGGATTTTTTTATGAGAAAGACGGGGGGAATAGCTGGCTTCGACAAAATACCTTTACTGGAAGTATTGGTACGGAACACTGCCCCTTCCATCTCACAGATATTTGGTGGTCTGATGGAACTGGTTCCCGATGATTTGGAGAAACAGAATGGGAAATGGCAGGACAGACTTGATCTGGTCGACTCTGGCTTTTCGGAATCACTGGAGATGGGAGGGGCAGTTATGTTTGCCTCAAACTTGCAGTCACAACACTACAAGACGCTGTATGATCTTTATATAACCCCATCAAAGATTGCGAAATGGGGTGGCGTGGCAGGGACTAGGTGCCCCAGATGCCAGGAGTCGGAGGCGGATCTGGCTCATATATTTTACGCTTGCCCTAGTTTAAATCTGGTAGAATTGGAAATCGTAGGCTTTCTGGGGGAAGTTTTGAAATGCAAAATCATTCCATCATCACAACTTATGTTATTAGGGTTGGACAAGAAATCGCCGGGTCCAGGGGTGGAAATGATTTTTATTGCTATGACAGTTTTCAGGTTGTGCATTTCATCATCATGGCTAGATCCTTTACCCCCGACCTTCCAGCAATGGAAGGGGCGTTTTCTACATGTATATCAATTTGAAATGGCATTGTATGCACGCAAGGGCATGCGGGCTCAAAAGAAGGGGAGGAAGATATGGGGAGCCTTAACGACATGGCTGAACATGTTTAATTAAATATCTTAGTATGAATTATTTTTATCCCCAGTGCCTGGTGACAATTTTGAGTGTATGCTGATTTAGCGCTGCCACTTTATTTATTTAATGAATATCATTTATCATGGCTTATGTTATGGATTCACATGTCGCTATTTATGTACACTTGCTGATCATGTATTTGTAATATTAAATTGGAGAAAAAAAAAAAAATGACCCAAGGTCGGTATCAACTCCCTGTACTTCTGGGGCACCACCAACCTCCTGGTGGTCCACTCCTTGAGGTTTCTGGCCTCCGTATAAAGCAGTCCATCTTCCCAGTAGATTCTGTGAAACCCACTGTCATCCCCTTCTTCCTGCTTAGAGACAATCCACCTAAAGCTCTCAAGGGTGGGACAGTCTCTCTGTCCCTTACTGAACTCCTCTCTGGAGGGTACACCTGCTCCTGTCAGTTCTGCCAAATCTGACTGCTCTGGCAGGGATGGAGTAAGCCCGGGGTGAACTCCGCTCTGTTTGTGGCGTTTTCCACACTGCAGAGCATGCGGAGTTCCGAAAAACTCCGCTCCGCGTAGTGGAGAGGAGTTTTTTTCCTCGCTCACGCTTCCCAACATCAAGTTGGCGAGTGCAAGTGAGGAAAATCCACCTCCCGGCAAGATATTTCCTTGCTTGCGCTCCCCAACGTCAAGTTGGCAAGTGCGAGTGAGAAAAATCTACCTCCCGGTGAGATTTCTCAACACGGTCAGAGACTTGCCCTGGGGAGGGACCTGTCCTCCTTTCTTCTGGTCCCCCCCATGGTGCTGTGTGGGCTCTCACCCACTCATCAGCTGCCTTGACTACGTCTCTAGGACTAGACAGCTTAAGTCCACTAGGTAGTGGTGCAACTTCTCTTAAGCACAATGAGTCAAAATGTGTTCTTTTAAAATCAAATCATGCAATCCCTCATAAGTGTCAACATTGTTAGCAACAATCCAGCCTTCCAGTGTCTTCTGTGAGATGTCCAGAAAGTCTACCCATGACTTTGTACTCACTTTCTGGGTGTCTTTGAACTTCACCTTGACCTGCTCTGTGGTTAAACCATATTTCTCAACTAAGCATGCCTTCATCTGGTGGTATGATTCTGCATCCTCCCCCCTCAGGGTCAGGAGCCTATCCTCCCCAGCTACTGGAATCAACTCCCACAGGAATGCACTCCAATACTTGGAGTGGACCCTTGTCATTCTAAGGGCCCTCTCAAAGGCTGCTAGCCACTTATCAATGTCATCCCCCTCTGTGTACTTGGGAACTATACCCTTGGGAAGTTTGGGCTCAAATCCACCCCTGGACATCTCAAACTCTTCATCATTTTCACTGCCACCATTTCTTTTTATCGCCTCCTCCCTCTCACACTTCTTCTCAGCCAATTCCAGTTTCCTCTGCTCCAAAGCTATCAAAGCTAATTGGGCCTCAAGCTGTCTCTACATGGGACAGTGGTGGTTCCTGGGTGGGGGACCCCTCCCCCTCCCACCATCTGGAATCATATGGCTAACACTGGAGAATATGGAAGAGGCACCATCCTCACCTCCCCTCTTGGGTGAGGTTGGGAGGAACACCCTACAGCCCCCTTGAATCTCCTCAGCTACCCCAGCCCAGGCCCTAAGGGACTTAAGCAACCCTGCCTTCCTAATCCTGTTGGAAGCAGGCACCCCCTGAGCCTACATTGTACCCTAAAATCAGTCATCCTGAACTGGGACAGTTTAGCCAGGTCTAGCTCCATGGTTCCCTAGTTTTGGGTCACAACAACTAGCAACACAGATTTAGAACAATTTTGGAAAATCAAAACAATGGATTAAAAACAATTTAGTCCAAATTCCAAAAATCAAACTCAAAAGTTTGTTCTAAGGCAATTTAGAGGATTTTTAAAATCTTAATTCCCTTTACTGAAAGGTGTACTTTTTAAACACAATTCCTCATCCACAGCCTGAACACCAAATGTTGGAAATTGGGTAATTAGTAGCAGTAAATATATATCTAGCACTAGCAATAAGACCAATGACACAATATAGGGCTCAGTATAGGTCTTCAAAAATTATTTCCATGCTAAACCCTTGGTAGCTTGGCTGTGAGCAGACAGGCTTAACCTCAAAGACAGGCATGTAAAGCATTTGAAAACACCAATTCTGTAAATAATTAAGACACCACACACACTAAAAATCCAACACAAATTTATAAAAGTAGGAAATATTTTCATCTTTAAAATGACACCGAAACGAAAATAAATCCACTGTAGGAAACGGAGATATGAATTTTTAAAGATTTGGCACCATGTAGCACATAGAAACCTATAGCACCTATTGGGACATTTGGTCGCGCTAGACCGGGACAAAGTCAAAGTTTCATGCTGACCACGATGGAGCCCTGTGCAGCTACCCCTTGCTGTAGGTCTTGGTCAAAGTTTTTACCTTCGGACTTAGAAACTTTTCTGGAGCTTTTCTTCCCAGGATCCCTTGAAGCACTCAGCCAGTCTGGATTCGGTGAGGGTTTGGCAGTTTACCTTGTGACGATCTCCCAGTCAAACCTATGGAATTCAGACCTCCGGAGCTTTCCAGCGGGACGAACCAGGGATCCAGGCCGGCTCGCGGTTGAAGGTGGGCGGGACACATGCAAGTACAGAAAGGGCTGCTGGCCTCTAAACTGCATCCCCCTGCCTTATTATCTACTAGGGCCTTATAGTGTAGGTCATGCCAGTCATAGGGGTACCCTAACTCATAGTGTACCCTAGTGTACATAGGTGTTTTCACTGTATTCTAAGTGTCTTTTCAGTATAGCACTGGCCCTGGGCCTGGTTAGGCAGAGCCTTGGGACAGTCCTAGTCAGCTACTACCAGTACATGTCAGCAAAAAATGGGGGTGCCCAGGCACAAGGTTGACTTTGCAACACTTTTTAATTGTCGCAGCTTAAAACAGCCATGCAATTAAAATAATCATAAGAACGCTAAACATTTGGTTCCTGAGAATACAAAAATGTTTTAGATACGAACCCCTTATTTAATAGTTGCAAATGAAAATGTATAAGTACACACCCTTGAAATCCCAATAATCGATGGAAGAACAACCAACGTTGGTACTGAAGCAATGGGGGATGGGGTTTGCACCATGAAAATCTCTGGTGCATATTCAACTACAAGCTGCACTCAAATGGATGGACCTTTACTCAAATTCAGTCTTAATATTAACAGTTCAACAACATATCAATAACAGTAAAGCACATTTTGCCCAAAAAAGATGACAGAGAGTAATGGATTTATAAGCCACGAAGGTTTATTGGTAGATTAGCTGAGTTTCAAACTCAAATAATTCAAATTGGTCATAAATCAATAATCACTTTGTGAAACCCCATCCAATGTACTCCAAGCATAAATCAAAATAGTAGACACAAAGACATATTATTTAAAGATTATCATATACAAATAGTAAAATATAGTTTCCTGTGAAATGCTAATGCTAAGCTAAAGATTCAAATGAAGTCTGGGATGATCAAGAAGCAGGTGTCAGCAAGTAAAGCCTCTAAAGGCAGAACCAAATGAAGGTTCAATCAAGCAACAGAGAATAGATTTGCTCAAGAGTTTAACTCTGAGTGAGGCAAAGTATGCATAGTGTCTCGAGAGATGGAAAAGGGCATCCGCTCTCCAAAGAGTAGGTAGGGCATCTAAAAATTCAAAGATAAGCCAGAGCAGTCTGAATCTAACTACCTCAGCAATGCACAATTAGACATACAATTTCTAAAATGAAGTACAACTCCCCCAGTTCCCAAGAGATGGAAACCAATAAGAATTCAGCATTTTGTTGATAAGTTGTCTTTTCTCTCCTTCCTAGGCATCACACAAAGGAAGCTCACATCTGCATGGCCCTCGGGAGATATCTCATATGGCTGATATATCACAGTGAAGCCGTCGCAGACACAGGTGCAAAAGACTCATTATTTTGCTTTCAGTGAAACTTGCACGTATAAACAATTTATATAGAAACTTACACGATTGCTTCAATTAATTTGACTAAGCTACTGTGACTCAGCTCCTTAAAAGAAAGAAAGAATGTGATAACACATAACAACCAAAAGTACAATTTCGATGTCAGGAAGAATTATTTCACAGAGCCCTGCATTCAATATGGCTCATTTAACATGAACACACTTTTAACTATGGTTCATTATAACGTGAGATTACCTAACTATGGTCAAAGTAAATATGGAAACCACACTTTAGATATACATATATAATGTGCGTTAGTATAATTGTTTAAGTAAAGCAGAATTCATTTACACTGTGTCAGTACTTTACCTGGCCAGGATAAATACACATCACTCCCTAACAGTATCAAAGGTTTCAAAATTGACTCTCAAACATTCAGGAGACAAGTAAGAGCACCACATACAAAAAAAAAATCATTCTCTTAATGCTGCAAGCTGGAGCAATATAGGTTGACGCAGATAGAAAAATGCATGGTAGGTGCTTCCTTTGACACAATACATTGCCTCTTAGCAGAGCCTCATTTTGTAATTTAGAAACAGGGTACAGAGAAACCTTTTCCTTAGGGAACGAGTTTTAGTACAAAGTAGAATAGATGTATCAAGATTTTGTGTCCACCTAAGTGCAAGAGCAAAGGTCAATGTTCTCTTTATTTCAACTCCAATTCTTAGTGTATATTAGAACAGGTAAGGTGCCTATAGGAAATCCTCCTTATCTGCTTTGTCTCCCCTATACTATTGCTGGCATTAGAAGGCTGTGCATTTTACTCCAGCTGAACAGTCGTAAAGTGCCTGTAGGCCCCATTTAAACATGGTTGAATTGAAATTCTCCCATTTAGTAAATTTAACTTATCTATAAGTCAATAGTAAATGGTACATGATGTATCCCAGGGCCTGGAAGTTAAGAGCCATTAGTGGACTGCAGCACCAATTGTGAAATCCACTACAGTGGCAGTGCAAGCATGGCTTCAGGCTTACCAGTGTAGCCTGACTGTAGCGATATAAAAAAGCAAATCAACCTGTCAAAATAAACCCCTTTGAAAGGTCTAAACCTCTCTTTTAAATATTAATAAGTCGCCCCTATGTGTGCCTTGTGGTCACATAGCAGAGAACTTGGCATTTAAAAGTGGGGTGTGTAGAAATTTAATGTTAACATGTCCTTATAGTGATTAACACCCCCTTACAAGGGCCCCAGGCTTATAGTTAATAAATGCGGCCTTGGCCGCCATTTTCTTTTTTTTTTCACGATCCTGCAGGAGTCCTGTGTGATCGTGGCATTTTTTGCTGATTTGTTTTTATTTTTGGCCCATGGGGGAGTCACTCTGGGTCACTCCCCCATGGGGCCTAGTGGGTCAGGTATCTCTACCCTGCCCCCTTATATTATTTTTCTTTTTTTACTTCAGGACAGGAGACTAAGTCCCCGAGTCTTGTAATGGCTGCCAGCAACATTTTTCTCATGCTAGTGGCAGCCAATCGGAGCTCCCACAGTTGTCTGAATCCCCCCGGGAGTGAGCTGGCCCAAGGGAAATAAAGCTCCCTTGGCCAAACAGAATGCTCCATTTTTAAATTGGCACTCCTGCCAGAGTCTTGTGAGCCTCTTGTGGAGCCATCCATCTGGATAAACAGTTATTTTTGCCGTTAATTTCTCAAAAACTACTAACCAGATTTACACCATATCACAAAAAGCACAATCTGTGGACCAAGATCTAGCTCATGCCACATTTGGTGTAATTCCGTTCAGTAGCTTTTTATAGTAGCTCGTTTTAAGGAAGTCTATGGAAAATGCATGGGGATTTTCTGTTTTGAGAGCCCCCTTTTTTCTCGGCCCCCACTTAACAGATCACCCCAAAACTGTCCATGCAGAAACCAGCCAAAAAGTATCCCATTTTTTTAAAGTTCCGTGGAGATTTGTCAAACGGTGCCAAAGTTATTAGCAACACAAAAAAAGCTTTTCCTGTGGAACAGCTGACCTAATTATAACTACGCCACTGGGATATATATATATATTTTACTTACCTTGTGTGGTAAAGGCATACGCATGGTAAGTGATGCGTGGTAATGACTGCTTGGTAAAGCATGTTTCCTCCATCCACAAACTAGTGCCAGGCTTAAATGTGGCATCACCAAGCATCCTCTTCAGAACACTCCTGACCTGAGGAAGTACATAAGATGACTGGGCCTGCGGTCGGGAACCTGAAAGAAGCCCTGAAGCACTGGACCTCCTCCCTTTTGTACCCAGGACAAGGAAGTGGACTCCAAGGGTCATAAGGATGACCTGTTCAAGATACAGTGATACAACAAGCTACAATAGGCCTTTTCTACAACTGCCCAGCTGACCAATTGCAACTGGACTGGATCCTGCTGTTGGCTGCTCGCTGACATCCTGTGAGTCTCTGAAAGCCTCCCCTGAGGCACAGGGGGGGCTTTGGAGTGTACTTCTGTGGTGGACTGGCACTTAAAAGATTAAAATCAGAATATAAAAAACTTTGACCAGGATGGATCTGGTTGGTGTATCTGACCTGTGTTCCGTCGCGTTCAGTGTCTAGGTCCCCGTCCACCGCAACCATTGATACTTCATGTGTCTTGACGCTATTCCTAGTTAAAACTTTTAAAAAAAATATCTCCATTTCCCCTTATCAGATTTTTGTCATTTTGATGTGACTTTGTTTAATAAGTTTTACTCTGTGTTTCTAATTCGATTTGAGATTTTTTTTATTTTGCATTTCAACTTTACTACTGGGTTACTACTACATTAGTACTTTACACATTGCCCTAAATTAAACCTATCTCTTCTGTGCCATAGCTACCAGGGGGCTGAACTCAGATTAATTTAGTGACTATCGGGATTCACCCTGAAAAGGGTTGTGATTATTACTTGAAGAAAGTAGGGTGTTCAGCAGTGGGATCCAGGACTTATGTTTTGCAGTACCGCAGAGGAGCATGCTGAAGCTGTACAAGCAGTCCAAGAAGGAGAATTATCACAATACCCTCAAAGCCTGGAAGGAAGTCTGTCAGTGACAGTGTATCCCAGAGGAGAATGAGGATGAGGTGAAGAGGGAACTTAGGAAGATATTGAGGAAGCCTCTGTGCCGGTGGTGTGTTGCTCCCAAGGAGCAGCAGCACCTGCATTGTCTAGGGCAGGGAGCAGTGTGTTTTCACACAGTTTGTCTTCATCAGAACTGAAGGACAGGCAGGCAGAGAGGGCTTTGAAATTGCAGTTGGCTACTCTTGTGGATAAAAGGCAGCAGCAACATTGGAATTGGAGGACAAGAAGTTAGCAGTGGCCTTGATGGGAGAAGGTGACCTTTCTGGCCCATGAGAGGAGCCAGAGACAGCTGGACCTGAAGGCCAAGGGGACCTCTGAGTCCTGTGATGATGGTGGCAGCAATAGTAATGTGACTAGGAGAGGCAAAAGAGCCCACGTTCCCAAATATGTGGTGCCTAGCTATGTGGTGGGGGATTGTAAGAAATTGGATTGTTAGTTGACTGGGGTGTGAACCTTGGTTAAGTAGCAACTACAATCCTTGTCAGGGTGAAGCACAATCCAATCATAAATTAACCTGTGCTCAACCCTCTGGTAGCTTGGCACAGAGCAGTCAGGCTTCACTTAGAGGCAATGTGTAAAGTATTTGTGCAATACTTCAAACAATAATAAAGTGAAAACACCACACAAAAATGATCCCACACCAGATTTGAAATGAAAAATAGAGTAATTTGTAATTGAGTATCCTGTAGATAAGGGCTTGCAATGGGAAGTCCGGCGTCGAGGATGCATTGCACAGTCGGGGCGATGCACCGGTTCCGGGGTGCTGTGATGCGGAGTCCGACATTGTCAAATCTGCCATCGATGAGGAATGCAAGGGCATGTACTGAGGATGCGTTGCGCAGCGACAGTTCCAATGAGGCAGCGGTCTGTGATGTGGGTCTTTGCGACAGAGTAGACCCATGCAGTGGCGGGTAATGCGTCAGTTCTGCTCGGGGTTGCAAAGCACAGAAGAGGAGATGCGTCGGTTCTGGTGTATCCACAGCATCTAGCAGAGTAGCTTAGGCCTACTTCCAAGGGTCCAGGACTGGGGTGGCACCACGTGGCAGGGTAGACTCACAGATGGCAGACAGAGTCCAGGTGCTGGGGTTGAGGGTGTTGGTGCCTTTTGTCCATTTGCCTCAAGTCAGGAGGCCAGCCAACTAGCCTTTGCAGTCACTCCGTGGTCCTGGGTTCTACAGATTCAGGTCCAGTCCTTCTCACCCAGGCAAGAGGGCAGCAGGACACAAGTCAACACAGCAGGGCAACAATCCAGCAGAGTGCCAGTCCCTTCATCAGCATAGCAGTCCTTCTTCCTGGTAGAGTGTCCACAGGTCCAGAAGTGTACTGAAGTGGTGGTGCCTGAGGTCTAATATGTCTACCCAGTTCTGCCTTTGAAGTGGCAAAAGCTTCTAGAGGCATGCTTTTGAAGTGTACAGGTGCCCTGCTTTCCTTGCCTTGGCTCCATACTAACTAGAGGCAGTATAGAGCTTTTGTTCGGAGGCAGGCCATAGCCTATTCAAGTGTAAGTGGGGCTTTGCCCAGCTCCTCTTTCCCATCCTGCCAGTAATAGCCCATCCTGGCACATCTAAGCTCCATACTGTGTGTGGCTGTCAAGGAGGAATACACAAAGCCTATCTGTCAACTACACTCAGTCATGTGATGCAGAGACAGGCTACAGACACCAAATGGATAAGGCAGGAAAATGCCAACTTTCTAAAAGTTGCATTTTCAAACTTTTAATTTAAAATCTGACTTCAACATGAGTTAGAATTTTCATTACAAATTTAAAGACACCAAACATTAATGGTTACCTGTTCCCATTTGGAAGTTACAGCTTAATAAATGTAGTAAGGTAACTTCAATGTTATCCTATGGGAGAGGTAGGCTTGCAGTAGTGAAAAACTAATTTAAGATTCTTTCACTCCCAGGCCACGTAAAACCTAAAACTACGCGTCCTACTTTTTAAATTCATTGCACCCTGATCTCTCGGCTGTCCATGGCCTACACTTGGGGTGACTTACATATATTAAAAAGGAAGGTTTGAGCCAGGCAAAAGGTTTATTTTGCCAGGTCGAAATGGAATTCAAAACTGCACACACAGGCTGCAATGGCTGGTCTGAGACATATTTAAAGTGCTACTTAAGTGGGTGGCACAATCAAAGCTGCATGCCCACTAGTAGCATTTCATTTACAGGCCCTGGTCACAGGTAGTGCCACTTTGCTAGGGACTTACAAGTAAATTAGATATGCCAATGGTTATAAGCAAATTCCACCATGTTTTAAGAAGAGTGCACAAGTACTTTAGCACTGGTTAGCAGTGGTAAAGTGTGCAGAATCCTAAAACCAGCAAAAACAAAGTCAGAAAACAGGAGGTCTGAAGCCAAAATGTTAAAAGGAAAACCACACCAAGGATGCCACGTAAAACAGGGATGATATAGATAAGTGGTTTGCAGTATATGAGGTGACCCTACGTATGTATACAGTCACAGAGGAGGACCGTGGGGGCTAGTCGTGGGAAGCACATGCCCATTCCAGGGAGGGATACCTTGTTGACCCTTGAGGTAGCTGACCAGGTGACATTTTCCTCCATGAAGGAAGGCCTTATTACTAAGCTTTGTTTAACCCCAGAAAAGTATCACCTGATGTTTAGTGTTACTCTGAAGCAGACACACCACTCATGGGTTGAGTTTGTGGATTCTTTCAACAAGGCACTGGAAGGTTGGGTGAAAGCCAGCAGAGTAAATGATTATAGTGGACTTTATAATTCAATGATGAAGGAGCACATTTTGATTAATTGTTTTACAGCGTTGCGCCAACACCTGATAGACTACAACCTCACTAGGCCCAGAGAGCTTGGGAAAGAAGCTGACCTCTGGATCAGTACCAGAGTATCCAAGTAGGTTCCTGGGAGTGACCACAGGAAGGTGGAGCAGGTTCCCCTCCACAGAGGGAAAGGAAAGGCCAGGGTAATACATAGAAATACCAAAAAAGGTTCCATAAGAATTTTGAGGGGAAGGATCCCCACAGGAGGGAAGAGTAGGAGACTGGGAAAGATCTATAGGCTTGGAGGCTTAATGTAGTTCGCAATGGGTGGCTTTATTCAGAGTTTATTGTGCTATGTACAGGTATATCTGAGAGTCTCTTGGTTGCCCCAATAATAATAATTGCTTTCTGTCTTCTTCTTTCTTCCTCTAGGTCGTCAGGTGTGGACGGGTTCCCCGGGATCTCAGTCAAAAGAAAGTAGTGGTAAGTATATATTCAGGGGTCAGAAATCATCATTTGCCTTCACCAGCATCTTAGTTGTATAAGAGGGAATGGGACATGTCATAGAAGAAGATAGATGGAGTGAGATTGGACTAGGCGGTCAATATGCTCTTAGTTTAAAAAAAAAAAAATAGCTTCTCCCCTTACTTTCTTTCAGTATGTGGGTACAATACTCAGTGTATTTCTGAGATAAATCATAAGAGGCTTTGATAAAATACACCAGGATTTCAAAATTAGTCAAGAAATTATAGAGAATCTACTTTCCCCTTTCCATATTCCTATCCCAGTGCCTTCTGGGATTTGTAGTGCTTTTGGCACATGTTTGGGGGGTTCTTCTTGGATCTGGTAAGGATTACCAAAATAGCCTTCGCCAACACCTCCCCATGTCCCGTACGCCTCCCCACACCCTCCTCCTGCCTCCCGTCTATACAAAACAACTGTTATGGCCCGGGTACTCACCCACTATGCAGCAACTCTCCGGAGTTGTGGTGGCTGACCAGCATCCTCCGGGGCCATCCACCACTCACCTGGACCGGATTCTTTCTCTTCTTCATTCCGACAGGATTCTACTGGTTTTTTCTGCTCTGCGGCTTCCTTGGCGGTCTCCCATCGAGCCAGGCTCTTCCTCCACTCTGGAAATAAGTCCAAACGTTCATGTCCTCTGTCTTGCTTTCCCAAACATTTGCATCCTCGTTCATTCTTCTCTCTCCTTCCGGTGTCTGCGGTTTCGTTTTCTCCCCGCAGTCTTGCTCTGATTGGCCGACTCCTCTGGCCTGTTTAAAGAGATAACGCCTATTTACTGCCTGTGTGACTGTGTTGGGCATCTGGGTGACCTTTCTTTCTTTTTCCGTCCAGAAACGCCAAGCGATCCGTTGGAAGGACGACATGGCGTGGGACAGGTAAGTGAGGACCCCCAGGGAAACAAAGCCCTCACAGGGAGGTTTTGATGGGTAGAAGCACAGGGTGCCCATTCACCCGCCCCAGCATTATGATGGGATCCAGCCAGGGCACTGGAAAGGGGACTCTTTGTGTCTGGGAAAGCCACCCACAGGTGGGCACTCCACAGGTGGTCATTGTAGCCCTAGGAGAAGGTTCTCTCCAGAGGAGAGGGTAAGGCATGCCCTTGTATCCATTAGTTAGGTGGTGGGCCCAGAAGGTAAGCTGTTGATCCCTGAGGGTGGGAGCCATAACATCTAGGAGGTCACAGTGATTGGGTCCCTGTCACTGTTGTGGGGGATACCTGTGAGTCAGACCATAGTAGTAGCAAAGCTGGTTTTCCCAGAACAGTATCTGCCAGAACAGGACTGTAGGTAAAGCAGGCCCATGGGCAGGACATTTCTGCCCCATGGTTGTACTTGCCCATTGAAGGTTCATTGTCATTCATCAGATGCTGATTGACTGTATCCATGGCAATGAGCTGCCACTGATGAGAAAAGTGCTGGGAGGGGACGTCACCTAGGGTGTCCCAAAAACAAAGATTTCTAGGGGTACTGTCCATAAACGGAGGGTACTGAGGACCAGACAAAGAGTAAGGGGTAGGATATGGATGCCATTCACAATGGGAGCATTGAACAGGGTCGAAACTGACTTCCATGAGGGTGCACAAAATAATGATGAACTGGTATGGGATCCAAGTAATTACCAGTGGCTGAGATTCATTAAAGCATTCCATCCATCACTTTTTTATATTCTTGAGTGGGACACTCAAAGTGGGACTGGTATGCCCAGTCGTGGGTCCCATGCACAGTATGCCACTGGAACCATGATATACCTGACTAATGAGCTCTAAAAAGGGTGAAACTAGTACTGGGTTCCTTATGTTCCAGCTCATGGAGGACCTAGCCTGCCAGTTCGAGCTGGACTGTTTTCATTGGTGCAGGGTAGAGACTGATTTACATACGGTTTGGTCCAAACTGAGGTGGCATGGTTTGTAAAATAGCAATAGACTGGAATTGTGGCACTGAGTAATTACCAATAGCTGAGATTAATTCAAGCATTCCATCATCACTTTTTGCATGATTCACAGTGGGACGAACAGTGGGTCAGGCATTACCTGTTCTGAGAGGATAGCACTCCAAAACTGACCCAAGTGTGGCCACTTCTGAGCTGGGGGTGCTGTCCGCACTGTCACAGAGGACAGGAGACATGCACCAGGCATACCCCTGTATGACCTAGAGTGTGTCACCCTTGAGAAGAACTGTGTGTCCCCCTGGAAGTCCTGGACTGAAAGGTGCCTGTTCAGTCTCAGGGTACAGACCCTGAACTTAAAGGCCATCTACAGGGTGCCACCCCTGAGATGGTGGAAGAAAGAATAAAAGGAGTGTGTCTAGCACCTGCGGTTGTGGCCTTCCACTCTGAGAAACCTCAGATGCCAAAGGGACTTCAGGAACACGTGGAGAACTCATTGCAAGCCCCATGACTGAAAGTGAAGCCTACCCAAGGCCCCGGATTGGAGCCTCAACCTGGGAGTATATGGCCGGGGGCCTTGTTCCTGACAGCTGTCAGTGGCCTCTATTGTTTGTTAGCCTTTTGGGCAGAACTTACCCTGGGTTGTGGCAGAAGTCTAACCTAGGGAGCAAAATAGGCCACATCACTTTTTTATGGTCATGGTGGCACTGTCTGTTTACTGGATTGCATCTGTGAGAAGGCTAAGTTTAGTTGCTTCCCACTTGGGATCTGCAGGTGAGGGGAAGGATTCCCCATGGACAAGGTTACTGGCTAAGACACATGTTGACAGAGGGTACAGCTAGGTCCAGAGGGGCATAGAACAGACAAACACAAGTATAGAAGCTACAAACTGTCTATGTTCCTTTGCCTGAGCAGGGAAGCCCATCAATGTATTGGTTAATCTATGCCAGCCCTTGGCTGGGGGCTGCCTGTGTAGGAAGTCTGTCTTTTCTGCATTGTCACCCCAAATTTTTTGCTGGACCCTATGCTTTTGCTGGTGGTAGAACTCTGTGCACTTTACCCAAGCTAACCAGCAGTAAAGTGCCTGTGCTCCCCCTTTCAACATGGTCGAATTGGCATCCACCATGCTTCAAGGAAGGAAAACAAGATGCCAAAACAATTCTTGTGTAGCCCATGTCTGTTTGCTTGAAAATCCTACATTGTTCTACCAGATTTCTATCTCTGGGTTTATTGTGGGTACTGTGGCTGCCCCAAACTGGATTTCAGTGTTGTATGTGGGAGGACACTAGGATTATTATAGTACATTCCCACACACCCCAGCCCTCTGAGCCCAGGTTTAGTGTGGTCAAAGACTTTTGCCATCTTGAAAATTCCCAAAGTGGTTAGGGTTGGCCCTGGGAACTTTCACCCCATTGGTTGGAAAGCACTCTGGCACCATTCCCTTCAACCATTAGCTTGTGTCCAGCATAAATGTGGCACCTCAAGGCACCCACTTCAGAACACTCCTAGACCTGAGGAAGAACAGGAGGCCCTGCTGTCTGTGACCTGAGATTCTGAGAAAGAATTGCCTCTTACTTCATCAATTGTAAATTTGTTGTCTAGCTTCAACTCTTGGAGAGAAAACTTTCCAGTTTGATCGCTGAAGCTACTCTCAGAGCCATTACAACTTTCATAAAGGGTGGAAAAATGCTAGAAACATTCTACAGCCCCCACTAGATTACTTAGCGGGCCACTATGGATACTTTTGGCTATCTCCAAGAATTTTCTGAAGTCATGTTCTCTTTGAGTCAAAAGAACCCTTTCCCAGATTTTATATTGACACTGCTTCTTCTTATGTTTAATTAAGTCTTTGTATTTTTTTCTTGGTTGTTCCAAAATCATCTCCCTTTCAGGTGCCCTATGCCTTAGTCTTAAATCTTGTTGTACCATTCATAAGTGTTAGATGAATGTATGCTAGTGATTAGATTGAGGTTGAATTTGAGTTGGTGTTCAAATTTTGTTTTTTATACCTGCTTGGAGCAAGATGTGGTTTAGGAGGTCTTGCTATCAGTCTCAAGGTATCCTCGAAGACTTTTACTGCATCCGCATCCAGATTTTCTGCTTTGATCATCGCCTGTAAGGCTTTTTCTTGGACAATGTGCTTCTGAAGTGTGTTTGAAAAGTCATGACTGACCATCGCTCGTCTAATAGACCTCCTACTGGCCTTCAGCATTACATTTTGGGAACAAAGATTATATTCACGAATATTTGATATGGGTTCCAAAGTGGGTAGTAGCAATTGGGCACATAAAGGGTCATTGTCACTTTTCTCCCTTGGATGAAAGAACATATTATGAGCAGTATGCCAAGATTCCATGCCAATGTAATTGACTCTTTGCCCTATAAGTGTTATGAGTTAGAGGATCAGAAATTGTGAGCCATTGAGGCTCTGGAGACCACAGGATGCCTATCATATAGCAAGAAATTGTCCTTCTCTAGCATTGCTTGAGACCCCCGTGGCCAGTTTTGGAATGCTCCTGCAACAAGATCTGGCTTCTAAGTCATTTTGTGGGGTCTTGTATTAAAATCTCCGCCAACTATCAAATGCATTTTGTTTTGTATTTATCTTAATTAGTATTGCCCATCCCACTTCTGTTGGGAATTTTATTGCATAAGTTTATTATAGTTTCTAAGTTTTTTAAGATTAAAGACCTACTAGCATTTCCACCTGGGAGTAAGTAAACATTTAATGTTTCCATCCTGCAAGACTCATTTTTGAGGATAACATGGTATAAAGTAGTGTATGGAATAATGTTTACTTTAACCTGTACTGAGACCCACAGCAAATCCAAATTGCTTATGATTTTACAGCAGACACAAAGGAGCTCTGTACCCACCATGTGCATCTCCTCTAGAGCCCAGGAAGCAACAGATTTCAAAACTTTTAATGAATGTGGCCCAGCCCTTGACTTTGATTTTTTGTGTTAGGCGGTGATGTCCAGCTTACCGAGCTGGCCATGTTCGCCATTTCCCTTGGGCTGCCATGTTTTCGTATTTTTGGGAAATTCTTATTTATATGATCAAGGATGTGGATATCAGATTAGTGGTCCACGATGGTTAATTCCTATGCTTGAGAAGCATCATTGTGTAGTATGGCCCTTGCTAGCCAATCCCATGATTGAACCTTGCCCTTACACTGGGTTAGTGAGACACCCATTTTCTTTGATGGCACATAAGTTGTCTTCACCCTATTATAAAGATGCACGTCGACCCTCAAGTTGGACTGGTAGATATAATTTTCTGGTTCTGTACTGGGGCCACAAATGGATCTGAAAGTGAGCTGGGTACAAAAGGCATGGTGATTGGAGTTCCTACCTCTTGTTACTTGATACTAAAATTATTGGGTAGGGTTCTTTGATTGAAGCTGCGGCTTTAATACCCCAATTTAAGAGAATCTCAACATTGCTAAAAAACTGCTCTTATCAAGGTTGGAGATGAGCAGAGAATTTCTGTGGTCTTTGTCCATCCTCAACTTTTGGTCCAAAAATCATGGAGACAAAAGGTCATGTGAAGAAATATTTTCGAGGTTTGATTAGGCTTTGGGTATTTTCAAGATATCTCCTCTACTCAGAACATCATGGGGGCATCTAAAATGGAAAGGAGAGTAAAGAAAATAATGTTGCTGTGCTCTTCAATTGATGGGTCATAAACAAATAACATCCTGCAGGAAAGTCCAGCAGGCTTGTTGCGTAAACTAAGACTCTGACTTAGCTTTTTCAAGTTTGCTTTCGCTGCCATGGATGCCTGCACTTAGTTCAGTGCACTGATGCTTGATTGTGAAAGAACAGGTTATTGTATTCCCCCACAACCCCACTCAATACATAGTTGATTGGTTTCTGTACTTTCTGGTTTACTAACAGTAAGTTACAAAGGGGTCAAGAATGCAGTGGTATTCCAAACCCATTTTTGTTCTTTATAATATGACACACACAAGCACTACACTAACAGAACGACACTTTGTGCTTAAAAGTGTTTTATTTCAATAGTCTTATTCTGTTGCTTAGCACATGTAAAATAACCACACAGAATATTATTAAAACAGCACTAAAGCGTATTGCTAACAACAAAAATAATATGAACAGGGCGTGGCCAACCATCATGGCCGAACGGACGTAACTCCGCTCGGCTCCGCGCCAGGCCTGATAATGTTAGCCTGATTGGAAGCACAATACCGCCTGCAAATGCTTGCAATCGGGTCAACCAAGCTGCTGGACACTGGGGGACCTCCTCGGAGGCAATAAGAACAATTTGGAGGCAGTTTGCGGGTTGCGGCGGTGTGGTCCGGGACCGCGCGGCTGACTTCAAGATGGCGACCCGGACCTAAGCGAAGACCGAAGGCTCCATTTGGGCGGTGTGACCATCGGCGAGAGGTTGCGACTGTGCCCGCAAAGCAGGAGTATCTCGGACACGGACCGACGGGCGGTCCCGCCCGAGAGATTACCTGGGGACGATCGCTGCCACGGCCCGTCTGGATGAAGTGAAAACCCGCGGGCCACCGAGGTGAGGAGCTAGGGCCCACAGAGAGTGGAGGAGACCCTCATGCACAGCGCGGCCCACCACATTGCACCCGGCGAAGAATGAGGGATCCCTGACCAGGCTACCTCAGCGGCAGAGTCCTGGAATTGGGTTGCCTGACCCTAAAATGGCGGGGGTCAGGCAGACTCCAGCATTGTAAAGCGACCTCGTGGCTGGGCATTGGCAGCAGCAGCAGTCCTGTTCTGGGAGACCCTCCCTGGGCCCCGAGATCGGGCCCCGACACACGGTCGCGCCCAGGAACGCAAGCACTTTCTCTTTCCACCGCTGAAGCCCATCCAAGTGCACACAGTCTCCCACATGTTCCCCTTGATGAGTACAGGGGACCTACATAATAGGATGGAGGGCCCAGGGAGAATCTACACTTAACGTATCACATCCGGAAGAGCGGAGGGGACCCATGGTCCACCTGCATCTGCAGGAGCGCCTTGGAAACAAGCTGCCGGGTCCTGACACGGGAGGGGTCGGGCGGCCTCAGACCTACACCCACAGACTTGTGACTGGGCCTCAGAAAAGGCCTCCTGCAACTATACGCCGGTACTCACCTGGAAGTGCCACCCAGAGTCCCGTGCGGCGTCCAAGGCGAAACTGAGGGGAGCGGAGGGGTCTCGGGCGCCCTAAATGCTGTGAAACGAAAACCCGGAACAGCGGCGCTGCACGGCGGGGTCTCTGCTTCCTCCCGCTGCATTCCCGCACGGCGCTCCGCCCACCTCACTACAAGGGGGCCCCTGGCTAACACCGCACCCTGGCCCACATGCCGCCAAAGAAAGCGCAGAACTCTAAGGTGTCCAACTACTTTACCCCAGCCAACTCGGACGCAGACAAGGATGGAAGGGCCCCTGACGGCAGCGACATTGCGCTCACGAGAGAGGACCTGATGGCGTCACTGAGAGAGTTCAAGAAAGTTCTCCGAGAGGACATAAAAGCGGATATGGGGGCCTCGCTCGCTGCCTTTAAAGCTGAGATAGGAGAAAAATTGGTGGCCCTACAAGCGGACGTTGACTTGATTGGGGCGCGCACCTTAGACCTAGAGGCGAAGTGCCAAGAACTGTCGTATCAGGTTCAGCCTCTCGCAGAAAGTTCGGCTGACCAACGCAATCAGTTTAGGGCCACGATACTTAAGTGTGAAGACCTCGAAAATCGCTCTAGGCGCGAAAACATCCGTGTGAGGGTGCTGGAAGAAGGATGTGAGGGCCCCGATCTGGAAGCATTCATGGTGGGGATGTTTGCAACAGTGCTGGGAGAAGATGGTCCGGAGTTCCGGCTCAAAAGAGTCCACAGGGTGGGGCCGCGATTACCAGGGGACTCCAGAAAACCCAGGGATGTTCTGGCAAAATTCAGCTCCTTCAAAATCAAAGAACTGATTTTCCAGAAGGCCCGCGCTATGGACAAAATAATCTTTCAAAATGCTTCCTGTTGTTTTTTTAAGATGTGGCCCAAGCAACACTTGCTCGGCGCCAGCAGTTCAGGCCGATCACAGACGTCCTGAGAGAGCGCAAAATGAAGTACCGTTGGACGTACCCCTTTGGCCTGGCCTTTTCGTTGGACAATAAACACGTCCACTGCACAGAACTCGAGGAAGCAGCATCTCTCCTAGGCATCGAACTCTCCATCCAGAAGCAATTGAAGGGAGCAAGTGGCCCAGGAACAGAATCAAAAAAGGAAAGACGCTCTGGAGGTCCATGGCTGCAACAGAGAATGGGCGGCAAGTAAACGTCATGAGGGGATTTTATGAATCTCGCTGGTCAGGAAACAATTTCAAACAATAGTTGCAGTCTTGAGTTGTTCTGCGACTCTAGAAACACAAGGGGGGCAGACCCCATATGAAGACGACATTGAAACTTTCAAGTTCCACGGAAGCTTGGGGGGTCGTGCAAGTAAAAGGGAGTTAAGTTCTAGCTTCTAATTTTTAGTCTGACTATGATCAATGGCTAATTCTAAATTTATTTCAACTAGCTCTGGGAGGGCCTGGGCGACGGAAATGGTTTCGCCTCAGGGGATGCTCAATTAGAGGCTCTCTTCTGAGATAGAGCACCTCAGAGCTCAGCGTTCTAGTTTACACATGTTATTGTTGACTGTGTTGTTAGTATCACGGATCTCTTTGATCGATTTATGGGGTTGGGGTGTGGGGGCGCCGGGGGGGGGGATTCTTGGATTCTCATGGGCGGTCACAGAGGGGCAGAGGGGAGTTTCTCTACATGAACAATGTCGGTTAACTGCTTATGTTGGAACCTCAGGGGACTCAACTCTCCTAATAAGAGGCATAGAATGTGGAAGTTTATACTAGACCACAATGTACACATTGTGGCCCTGCAAGAAACCCACTTACCAAAAAAAGATGAACAGCGGCTGAAACACAGGGCTTTCCCACAGATTTTTCGCTCTTCCGCACCCACGAAGCATAATGGGGTGGCGATCCTCTTCCACTCCTCTGTGCCATTTCTCCTTCCTAACTCCAAATCTGACAATGCAGGGAGATTTCTGATGGTCAGGGGTCAACTAAGGGGCAGACCATGCACTGTCGCAACAGTCTATGCGCCCAATATTGGGCAACAGAAATTCTTGAACGCATTTCTGGTTGCATTGGAGGGATTCGCTACAGGGGACATCTTATTGCGGGGAGATTTTAACTCTGTCTGGGACCCGCTTCTAGACACTACACATCCACATAGGGCACCAGGGGGAGTGTTTAACAAGACACTTAAATCGGCATTACAGGGCTTGGGTCTTGTGGATGCTTGGAGGGACCTGTACCCGACGCCGAGGGACTTCTCCTTTTTCTCTCACTCTCACAGGACCTACTCCAGAATAGATCATGCATTCATTAGTTAGTCCCTGCGCCACACGCTCTCAGGATATCTGTTCCATCCGATCTGCCTCTCGGACCATGCTTCTTTAGAGCTGATATTAAATTGGCCATCCCCGCGGGCTAAACACACCAGATGGTATTTCCCTAACATTCTAAGCAGAGATCATCTCCTTAGGGACGAAATAAGGAAAGCAATTACAGAATTCTTTGACCTCAACGACCCCGCAATGACTTCTTTTGCCAACAATTGGGACGCTTTCAAGGCGGTCATTAGGGGTAAATGCATTGAATTGGCAACCACATTAAAAAACCAGCGCAAGGGGGAGAGGATACTCCTAGAGGGAGAGCTGCAAACTGCAGAACGGGCCCATAAGGCCAACCCCTCGGTGCAGAACCTAAGAAAAGTCACACAGCATAAAGGAAAACTGCAGGCCATCTACACCAATGGGGCGGAAAAAACCATCCTGCGTCTTCAAACCCGAAATTACGTAGGAGGTAATAAGGTGGGATCCCTCCTGGCCAGACAACTAAGAGCAAGGCAGGAAAAAGAGTATATAGCGCAAATTATAGACAAAAACGGGTCCGTTTAGAAAAGTGAGGAGGAGAAGGCCAGAGCCTTTGGGGAGTTCTACCGGTCCCTATAACCGGCAGACCCCCTGGCGGTTGAGGACCAAGAGAAATATCTAGAAGCGCTCGCGCTGCTACAGATCCCAGTCTCCATGAATGAGGACTTAAGCAGACCCATCTCCAGTGAGGAGGTACAAAGGGCAATAGACGCACTTAAATTGCAAAAAGCTCCTGGCCCTGATGGCTTAAATGCTCATTTCTATCGTACCTTCGCCCCTGATCTGGTGCCCCGTTTGGTGTCCTTATTTAACGATATCACTGCCACCCAGCAGGTGACCCCATCCATGGGGGAAGCGTTAATCTCAGTCATACCCAAACCAGGAAAGGATCATTTAAATTGTGCCTCTTACAGACCTACTGCGCTTTTGAACTTAGATGCCAAATTATTAACCCTGGGCAAAGCACTACGCTACGCTCTCGTAGTTTGCGAAGTTTGCGCTACTTCGCACAACGCGAATTGCACGTAGCACAGTGCAAACACACGTAGCGTAGTGCAGCGGTCATTTTTTGCTTGCTCGCGGTCCTCAACGTCAAGTTGGCGACCGCGAGCAACCAAAATGACATCCCGGCGAGACTTTTTCCTCGTTCGCGATCAGCAACATCAAGTTGCCGATCGCGAGCGTGGAAAATAAACCTCCCGGCGAGATTCTCAACGCGGGAGGTCAGGTTTCTCATTGCGAGTGGTTGCGTATGCTCGCGACCGCTCGCGATGAGAAACTACCAGTCCGCGTTGAGAAAGCTGCCGCTCGAGTAAAAATCTACTCGAGCGGCAGTAAAAGACAGCTCGCACTGTGCAAGATGCCGTTTTCAATGATTGCACAGTGCGGACAAGCATCCGGCACTGTGCAATCATTGCGAACAGTGCACTACGAGGTCGCGTAGTGCTACGCGTAGCTCGCGTAGTGCGAACTGCACTTTGCGTAGCTTCGCGTACCGCTACTTCGCAAACTACGCCCAGGCTTACAAATTATACTCTAAAATTCTGGCCACGTGCTTGGAGAATGTCATGCCTTACCTCATTAAAGCGGATCAAGCCGGGTTCATAAAGGGGAGGCAAAAGCACGACAACTTGAGGAGAGTAGTACACCTTATTGAAAAGGTGCAGAAACAAGACATTCCTGCGGCCCTTCTCTCGCTAGACGCGGAGAAGGCCTTTGATCGAGTCGATTGGGCCTTCTTGACGCAGACAATGAGGAAATTTGGCTTCAATGAAACCTTTATAGGTATGGTGCGGGCTAACTACTCCGCTCCTCAATCGCGGGTTCTGGTGAATGGGGTGGCTTCAGAACCCTTTGGTCTCTCGCGGGGACCCAGGCAGGGGTGCCCGCTTTCCCCCCTACTCTGCCCTTAGTATTGAACCCTTCGCAGAACGAATCAGGGACAATCCAGACATAGGGGTGGTGCCTTTTGGTTCGAATGAACACAAAGTCGCCCTCTTTGCAGATGACGTGTTGCTCCCAATCACGAGGCCGATGTCCTCTCTCTCGGCCATCCAGAACGAGCTCATCTCCTTTGAAAAGGCCTCAGGGTTTAAAGTCAATTTGTCAAAATCCTATCTCTTTAATCTGACAATGCCCAGAGAGTCCATGAGAGCCGTGGAGGGCCTGTCCCCTTTTCAAACTACGTATAAAGACATCACGTACTAGGGCGTCAAACTTACCTCTAAGATATCGATGCTCTATAGGGCCAACTATCCTCCCTTGCTTCGGCAGCTTAAGGCAGACCTGACCAGGTGGAGAACCTCTTATACCTCCTGGATAGGACGCATCAATGCCGTAAAAATGAATGTGCTACCTAGGTTACTTTACCTTTTTCAGAGCCTTCCGATACCCATGGAGAGGACCCTATTTGGGGACTTGAAAAAGATGATCACTAAATTCACTTGGCAAGGGCAAAGGGCTCGGTTATCTCACCGGTTGCTCACTAAGGCGAGAATGGAAGGGGGACTGGCGCTTCCGGACTTCTTGGGCTACTATAGGGCGGCACAACTCCGAGTGATCGCAGACTGGTCTCTCCGTGAATCGGAAAAACTGTGGCTCCATATCGACCGGCAGATAGTGGGTAGGACAATCTGGGATCTCCTTTGGAAGTCAAAATCGGCCATTAAATGCGTACATTAGCACCCCCACGGACACAACTCTGCGGGTATGGGATGACCTTAACAGATCACTTCCCCTGACCACTTTCCCTTCTCCCTACACCCCCATTCACTTTAATTCTGACTTCCCACCAGCTCATCGTGAGGGCCCATATGCGGCGTGGCAGGAGGGGGGTTGCCTTATGATCTCGGATCTCTTTAAGGGGGGGGAAGTTGCTGTCATTTGAGGAATGCACCAACACGTTTGCACTTCAACCCGCTGAAAAATGTAATTACATACAACTTACACACTGGGTACAACAACCCCAGATTCGGCTAGCCGCAACCAGAGACTTAATCCCAATTGAAAAATTCACGCATTTGGGGGCTTCCTCGAGGGGGACCATCTCTTTCCTTTACTCTCTCATACAATCGCTGGGTCCCCGCGCCACCCCTAGACACCAAAGATTCTGGGATTCGCTTCTCACAATTCCGGTGGGGGGAAAACAGTGGGGCTCCTTATATAAAGATATCTCCAAATACAATCGCTCCATGTTACTACGAGAGGCTCACTATAAAATTATGTACGAGTGGTATTTACACCCCCAGAAGCTGAGCAAAATTTTCCCCAACGCCTCCAATAGATGTTGGAGAGGTAGTGCCCTCTTGGGAGATTTTAAGACCATATGGTGGGACTGCCCCTCAATCCAGCCCTTCTGTAAAGAAATTTTATCCCAAATCAAGGCGATATTGGGCTACCCAATTCCCGCTACAATAGAGCACGTTCTCTTGGGGATCCGGGACACGAACCTGAAACGTCAAACACACGGGGACCGCTCTGTCATGTGGTTGTGCCTAGGGGCCGCCAAAATGGCAATAGCTGCAGCGTGGAAGAAAATGGAGGCCCCCTCACTGACACAATGGCATGGTAGGCTATGGCGAGCTCTGGCAATGGAGAGAATGGCGGACATAGTAGATGACAAGAGAACAGGGTTCGATTATACTTGGGCCCCACTCGTTGAATATTTGTCTGAAGGTCTGCCCCTGTTCGCTTGTGGCCCCAGGTTGAGGGCTCTGCACCTTTTTCATATCTAACACTTGAGACAAGTGTGTTACTTGGAGAAAGAGGCATGGGGGATCCGTCTCGGTCCCTCCTCGCGGTGACCCGTTCGCGGCAATGACCAACCATGACTTTGTGATACCGTAATACTATTGTTTGTTTTGTTCTGTTTTTTTTTTTGTGTTCTAGGTGAAGAATGGTTATGGGTGAGAGTCACTAGCGCCAATTTGACAACAAGTCCCACGCAGGGAATTAATAAACTAGATATTTCTGTTCAATTTCCCATGCATCAGGATGAGGTACACAATGTTTGTAGATTTTGCAGGTCGAGTCCTACAACACAAGATGAACATGTCAATTGAGCTTCTCTCTTCTCTTGATCTGTAAGATATGCTGATGACTCCCACTGCTGTTTGTTTGGTATGTGTTTTGCAAAACTGACACCAATAAAAATATTTTGAAATAAAAATAATATGAACATTACTACTGTAATGGAAGTAATGTCTGGCAATGTGCTGGACTTGGCCCTCTCTGCAGTGTCACCCCCAAATGTTTTGTTTGCTCCTCTCCTGTTTTCTGAACCTGTTTTCGTTGGCTTTAGGTTTATGTGCACTTCACCACTGCTAACCAGTGCTAAAGTGCTTGTGCTCTCCCCTAAAACATGATACAATTGGCTTACACCTAATTAGTACATTTAATGTACGTATACGCTCCTTGTATTTGGTACCACTGGTGACCAGCGTCTAAAACTTGAGTGCAACTAGTGGGCAGCAGCACTCATTGTGCCAACCACTAAAAGTAGCCTTTTAAAACATGTCTCACACCTACAATTGCAGCATGTAGTGCAGTTTTAAATTGCCAATTCACCCTGGTGAAATAAATCTTTTGCCAGGCCTAAACCTTCCTTTGTAATACATATAAGCCACTCCTAAAGTGGTCCCTAAACAGCCCATAGGGCAGGGTGCATTGTATTTAAAATGCAGGACATGTGTTTTTAAGTTTTACATGTTCTGGTAGTGAAGAACTCCTAAATTCGTTTTCCACGACTGTAAGACCTAGCTCTCCCATAGGATAACATTTGGTTGCCTTATTACATTTAATAAGGGCTAACTTTTGATCAGGAGCAGGTAGAAATTTTATGTTGGACTCAAATGAAGTGCAATTTAAAGTCCTCTTTGATAGTAAAGTTGTATTTTAGATTACAAATTTGAAATTGCTACTGTTACAAAGTTGGGATTTTCCTGCCCTAAACTTCTGAGCCATTTTAGGAGTTTCCAGCTGCCTGGGCCTGCTAATTGCTCTCTCATCAGGAATGCTTATTGGGCCCAGGCAGTAAACAATAGGACTTAGGTGTAGCTGTGAAAGGGACATCCTGCCAGGATGGGAGGGGCAGAGATGTTCCCTGCCCCACTTACATTTCAAAGGGCTGCCTCCAGCACTCTCACAAAAGACCATGATGCCAGCCTTTTGTCACCCTATACTGCTTAGAGCATGAGCAGAGGAAGAAAGGTGAAAGAAGAAACTTTTCAGACCCAGATGTGCGGGTGGACTAAAAGTTTCCCCCACTTCAAAGGGTAGCACCAGGTATAAATACTAGACCTCCTGAGTCACTCAGCAGTATACTCCTGGACCTGTGGCCATTATTAAAGAAGGACTGCTTTTTCCCCAGAGGACTGCCCTGCTGCTATCAGAGGACTGCCTTGTTCCTCAGAGAACTGCCCTGCTGTTTGATGCCTGCCTTTTTCTTCAGAGGACTTCCTTGCTGCTTGAGGCCTGCCCTGCTCTCTGAGGAAGAAGACTGGACCTGCTTCCTTCATCACAAGCTGACATGAGTGACTCCAAGGGTCAGTTGGCTGACCTCTGTTCTGAGCCACAGGGACACAACAAGCTTCAGAGGCCTCCCTGCAACTGTGCAGCTGACCAGCTACAACTGGACCTGCCTGGACCTGAAACTGGACCTGCCCAAGCTCTGCTGGCCTCTGCTAGAGTGAGTTATTGATCCCCAAGAGCTGCCTCCCCAGGTCACAGACCCTTGTCTGCCCTCAGTTGAGCTCCTCCTGTGAAATCCTGAAGTTTGAACTCTGCAAAACAGACTTTGAGAAGGTAACTTTGTCAGTGGGAATGACCTGGACCCATCACCGTCAGCCTGAACTTGTGACTTTATCCCAGTCTAGTGTGACAAGACATGAACAGGTAGTGCTTTCTGCTTGTTGGTGCTATTTTTACTTAAACCGTTAAAATTGCACATCTCCGGTTCTACTGATTGGATTGTTATTGGTTTGGTTTCATTTCATTTATTGCATTTTACTCTCTTTTTCTAAATTGGTGTGGGATATCTCTTGTATTGTGTTCAATTTATTACTGTTTGTGTGCTTGTAAGATATTGGGTTGTTGGTTGACTGGGGTGTAAGCCCTTGTCAAGCAGTAAACACAATCCTTGTCAGGTAAGGCACAAGCAAACTCCAAATTAACCTGTGCTCACCCCCTTGGTAGCTTGGCACAGAGCAGTCAGGCTTAACTTAGAGGCAATGCGTGAAGTATTTGTGCAGCACTTCAAACAGTAAAACTGTGAAAAACACCACATAAGGAGCCCACAACATGTTTAGAAAAATACAGCAAGTTTTAATAAAGAAAACAAGACCAAACTGACAAAGATTCAATTTGTAGAACTGGAGATATCGAATTTTAAAGTTTATAGTGAAAATAGAGCCCAAAAGCACAAAATGCTACTGGGGATATCCTATTCCGGATGGGTCTGCCAGGTGGAGGATATTTGTTCTTGTGCTGAGACAAGAAATCAAATCCCTAGTGGACCAGGCTGAATCCAGAGGTGATATATCTAAACAGGAGGCCGACTTTCTAACCAACAGCGAGGGCAAAGCCCCTTACTTTTACACACTGCCAAAAATGCATAAGAAAAAATACCCTCCACCTGGCAGACCCATCGTCTCCGGAATAGGATCTCTCCTGGAACCCTTATCCCGGTTTTGTGATTATTTTTTGAAAACATTGGTGCAGAACACGGCAACTTCTTTACGTGGCACCAAGAGTTTACTTAACCTGTTGAAGGACATCACAGTGGATGAGATGACGATTCTGGTGAGCTTCGATATAGAAAGCCTCTATACCAGTATTCCCCAAAATGACACCCTGGAAGTGCTGAAGAAAGCACTTGACGAAACTGATTGGACATACAGAACACCCAAACACTTCATTATGGAGTGTGCCACACTAGCCCTCAAAAGAAATTTTTTTGAATTTGAAGGGGATTTGCACCTCCAAGTTGGCGGGACTTCAATGGGCAGTACCTTCGCCCCTAGTGTGGCCGGGCTTTATGTCTTCGATTTCGAAAAGAAATTTATACTTAATGACACCAACCCTTTCTCTTCACACATTGTGTTTTGGAAGAGATACATTGACGATGTCCTTGTCATTTGGCAAGGACCTAACAATGTCCTTACAGATTTTATATCATGGATAAACACCTGCGATAGGAACTTGAGGTTCACCCACTCGGTAGACCCCAATTGCATGGTGTTCCTGGATGTTGTGATAACTAAAGAGAACGGGAGCCTGCAAACTAGGACACACCACAAACCAACTGCAAAGAACAATTTGCTCAGATTCGAGAGTTTCCATCCTAGCGCATTGAGGGAAAATCTGCCCTATGGTCAATACCTCAGACTACGTCGCAATTGCAGCAAAATTACTGATTACCGTACCCAAGCGGCGGAGCTCACGAAAAAACTTTCTGAGAGAGGTTACCCAGAAAGAATATTGAACACGTGTCAAAAACGTGCTCGCAACCAGCCTAGGGATGCCCTCTTAGAAGACAAAAGGACTACAGTGGAGGAAACACCATTGACATGTGTCAGCACTTATAGCACAGCTTCCAACCAAGTGACACGCTCCATCAACAGACATTGGGGTATTCTCCAAACAGGGAACCTACACTGGGAGAAACCGTTATTTTCTTTTAAAAAAGCAAGAAGTTTGAAGGACACTTTGGTCAACACACGCCCACGAAGGGAAGAACAAGACAACACATCAACTGTTCTGAACGCGTGGTGCCTACCCAACATCAAAGGCCTTTTCCCCTGTGGAAATTGTAGCCTGTGCCACCTTAACACTGCAACAAAAACCCTCACACTAGAACCTGGGAAAGTTTGGACACAGCGGGCTCACACAAATTGCAACAGTACAAACGTTGTGTACCTCGTCACATGCCCATTTAGCCGACAGTACGTAGGCATGACGGGCAGGAAGATTAAACAAAGAATTTGTGAGCATCGCTGCACCATCAGGTGCAAAAAAGTGACAACGAAACTCACAGAACATTTCCTCCAACTTAACCATACCACCAATGATATGAAGTGGACGATAATAGAGCAAATCAAAAACGGAGAACGAATCCAACAGCGCTTATTTGAGAAAGAACAACGTTGGATTTACAGATTGTCCACACACAAGAATGGGTTAAACGACAACATCCCGTGGAATTCTGTGCAACAAAGATAGTGGTCAACAGTCTCTAATAAAATATATGAGACAGTAATATGGTTCACCCCAACACGAACCACTATAACCTCAAAGGGGTTTTCTCTGACATCTCTTTAATATATTCTGTAAGAGAATTAGAGGGGTACGGGAACTTGAGGCATGTTTATATCACATCAACCTGTGCCTGACATTTCACTTACATATATAACATTGATAAAATGTCATTAAAGTTGAACCATTACTAACCACACAGAAGTCCCTTTAAAAAGGAGATGATGTATTAACCTAATACAAACTGAATACTAAACCTATGGGTAGATACGAAAAAACCTCCACTTTCTCTACTGTTTTTTGACAATCCGTATCATTAGTTTTGCTTTAGTTTGACCCATATTACTATTAATAAATCGTTGTGGGAATCAGTATTTTTTACATAGTAATCGCTGTCCTTGCTTGTTCCTATTCCGTCCGTTTAGTTTACAGCCGATCAGACAATTATTCGGCCCATAGCCACGCCCATTACTCACGTCAGCACGCGATCACGTGACCGTGGTACGCGTGACGTACCAGGAAACACAACGTAGCCATTCCTGATTAAATGCTGAAGCAACGCGCACACGGGGTACCTCGGGTCTCCGTGAAGGGCTGACAAAATAGGCTGACAAGCGGGCGGCATGGTTTGACAAAGTAAGTAAATATTGAATGCGGGTGGGCTCCGTTGTGCCACGATCTCACTGAAACAAGGTACGTCCTCTAAAAAACTGCAATGATACCTCGTTTTTCTTTCCCTAGAGTGTGACTAGAGCCAGCACAGGCATGACTGAATCGAGTCTCTAGTAAGCTTGATCTCCCCACTACATGTCCGACAGTGTAGTAATGCTAATTATGCATGCATACTTTGAATAGCTCCTACCACGATACATGCTCATTTAAGTTTGAGCAGTGAGACACCCACCACTAAAAATGTTATGTGTGGGTCAGACAAAATAATCAGGGGCAGCTTTTCACCCCGGGTGAATAATGCTTTATTGACACCATCAATGTGTGGTTTCATGCACGCACTGTACGCCGTGCATGGAGTGTGTATATCACAGTGCACACCACGTTGGATGACTCATACTGAAGCCACGTACGAGAGGATCACAAGAACCGACTTATGGTCTAAGCACACGTGATTAACTAGAACTACGTGTGATTGTTCATTTCGCTTTCAGATTTTTTCCTTTCACAGAATGCTGAGAGGGTACCATACTGTAAGTACACGGTGTGGCTGTTGATTGACCCAGAGTAGGGTACACCTTAGCGTGTGTATACCACTCGGGCCATTGATATAGGTCCTGAAGAAAACCTGGCAATATCGTCTATAGGTTGAAACATGTAGACCACGATCATTTTTATTTGCACACAGATACCACAGGTCAATTTAGCCTTCCAGATATCGCAAGTTGTTTTTAACCTTGTCTTATTGCTCCATATTAAAATTCTTAGGGAGTTAAATAAAGACAATTTTAACTCACTATTCCACTCACCTGCACCACTGTTACGACTTACCTGCTCCACTGAAATCAGGTGTTGAAGCACACCCGGGTAGCATTCGGCTACTTGGGTGGGACCCCTATGATGAAGCATGTCACCAACTAGGTTGGTGAGTGAGGGTCTTCCTAAAAGGAAAGATTTTTTCCTTTTGTATCCTCTCTATATCACGCCGATACCCTTCGTCTTCGGGGTATACTCCTTCATGTGTTTAATACTTGAAATATAGATAACAAGATGCTTCTCCCAGATTGATGTTGCATTAGGTGTTCTTATCAATGTCATTGTCTGGATAACTTGACACCTTCACAGGTTCGTGGAAAGATAAGGACAGACGGCATCTACGTCGAAGGTAGACCTGCTGATGACCAGGCAGAATATGGAGTCTTTCTTCCTCCAAATAGCACTTGACTTATGATAAGCTCTTGTTTGCTTGTACTAGTTGTGTGGTGAGTTCCTCAGGATTTCTCTTATGATGGTTAGCACTTGGGGAGTTAAACATTTCCACTTTTTCCATGTCCTTAGCGACTGATCTTGTCCCAGTTGGAATTCATTGGATCTCAGTATGGTGCGTACAATTGTTATAGCATAGTAAGCTCGCATTATCAAACACTAGGGGGCCGATTCCGATTCCGGCCGGAAATCTCTCCGACCGAGCCGGACCCGGAGAGATTTCCGACCGAATCGGACTCTGGCAGTCCGACCGAACAAGTACGATGCGCACGCATGCCATCGGACTCGAGTCGGTCGGACTCCCATTGAAGTCAATGGGAGCCTGTCGTACAACGCGTACGCTGGCTCCCATTGACTCAATGGGTGCGAGGCGAACAAGGGCGCCCCCTACAGCGGGTACGCGTCCATGCGCATCGCGGCGTACATGCACAGGTAGGGGGACCCATGGGTCCCCCTGTGTGCGACTCGCGCGCCTACGAGTACAGGGGGTCCGACGCGGACCCCCAAAGTCCGGCTCCGACAGCTTTTTCGAGCCGGACGGCGCGAGTCGGTCGGACTGCTCGCGGCGCGCATCGTACTTACCCGGCCGGGATACGTCTCCATAGCGCGGTGCGAGTCGTGTCCATGCGAGTCGGTCGGAGCGTGTTGAAGCCGCGTTCGAGTCGGTCGGAGATTTCGCGGGTGCCTGCATCGTACTCGCTCGGCCGGACCCGCGTACGATTCGGTCGGGAAACAGGGCTCCGAATCGGATCCGGTAAATCCGAATCCGATTCGGAGCACTACCGGCCGAGATCGGAATCGGCCCCTAGGTCTTTACGAGGCTTGCAGGCTGGCTTTATATTGGAAACTCTGATGGTATAAAATTCAAGTGAATCATCAGTCTTTTTTTTTTTTTTTTACTATTTGTGGACTTTTGTTTTCAGCTTGTTTGATATCCGAAATTTTCTCGACTTTTGCAGGGGCACTTTTTTTTATACGCGGAGTTACCCTCATGGTCCGACTCAGTACCCATTCTCATTAATCCTTGGTTCTTCATGTCCTGATGTGGCACAGTGACTCTCAGGGGTTACAGGACTGGCCAGGGCTTGTTCTCTTGGATTGTAACCAACGACTCCATGACAACTGGGACTCCCCCAGGCTTAGATAGAGTTGCTATAGTTGTCTATTAAAAATGCAGTTATCCGGTTTGTGGGGTTGAAGTATGGAGTACGGGTACATGAGTATGGCATAAGTCCTAACAATCAGATACTTGTGTTTGACAGAACCTAGTCCCACGCACATTATGCATGATTTGACATTCTATAAAAATAAGGAAACCATACGGAAGTACCATAGTGAGGAATTGGGAATGTATAAATGTTGAGATTTACATTTTCCGTGGCAATAATAAAGAAAAACATTAAGCATATTGAGCTAATGTAAATACATCATTATGTTTTCAATGCTAATGGGCTGAGAACTAAAAGGGTTGATGGTAGGATATGAGTTACAGTTAGGGTAGGTTAAAGTTAGGGAAAGAGCATTGTTTATTATGGAATTGTCATTATAGTCAACATAATGTCAAATAAAAACGCACCATTATTATTTTTTTATTTGTATTTTTCGTTGTGATACTTCTGCGTTTTTAGCATTCTTCCTTTTCACGCAGGGCCAGCATGGAGATTACACTGCTCTCCTACCAAAGAGATGCTGGTGTGTAACAAACCTTACACCCAGCAAGGAAATACCTTTACATGATAGAGAACTCTGACAACAGCCAAAAGGAGGTATTTTTATGGCAGGGCCTCTCGACAAAGAGAGTACCTGAGTGTAGGGCTGTACGACTTTTTTATTTTTTTTCCGCGTTATGCAAATGCATAGCTGCCAAGGTTTCAGATTGCCATGTGTGACATTTTTAAAATTTGAGTGAAATTATGAGTGACATTTCAACGACTATGAGTGACACTTTCTCGCGAGCAAAAATCATGCAATGAAGACGAGGGAAACTTCTAAATATCAGAAATTACAGCCATTTGAGCAACAAGAAACTCCAAGAACTTATTGAAACTGCTGCAGAGCACCCCTGTTAACGGTCACGCACTGACCCTGAAGATAATACCCAACTACAGTGGTCTGGTGCCCTAGATGAGACTCACAGAGCTGAGCAGAGATAAAACTAAACCAGGACTCAGGCTCACTGACTCCGGAAGGATGATCAGACAGAGCAGCCCTGCAGATCGATGCTGTTTGAGTGGGGAAAAAAATTTCAGATGAGATCATGACTCGTGTAGTTAGTAATAGGTGCTACGGGCAAGTGGGTGTGAATACCTGACGCAGTGCTTTGTAGGACTAAGGGGAAGGGTGGGCTGTAATAATGCAAAGGGTACCTCAGTTCTTACCTCTCTGCGTAGGTGCTGTCTCACCTTCTGGCTGGCCTACCCTTATTATTTCTTTTTCGAGAACTACTTGTTCCTACATTCACAGCCTTTCTGCCTCGCGTGACCCCCTATCCCTAAGTTGTCCCCCAGTTGTTTATTGTGCCATCTCCTGCTCTGTGTTTGTGCGCAGTCCTACTTTACCACTTTGTTCCCTTTACACCATGGCTCCCAGTCCCACCTGATCATGCAGGGTTCCGCTGAAGTCGCGAGTGACCCCTGGACTATATGGTCCCTCAGGTTAAAATACTTGAGTTGCCGTGACTTTTATCTTGCTACCATTTTGCATGCACGTGCTAACCTGTAGTGTCACCGACTAAAACAGTACTTACTTGTAGAGTTCATGACTAATGCAGTCCGTGTCAGACTCCACTGCTGCTGCATCGATGCACTGACTCTGCAGCCTGTTCTTCTTCATCCAGGGCAGCAGAGCTGCAGACCACTGACTCGTTCCGGTCCCCGGCGCCGCTGGCCAGCTGAGCCGCATTAGTGTCAAGTGTTTGCGCCCGCCGCAAATCGTTGTGATCGATCTGCATGCTCTTGCGCGGCGGGCGGCCATTGAGAGAGCAGCAGAGACTCGAGTCTCGTCGACTTGAGTCCCCCGCCACTTCTGCCTACTTCCTCTTCCTCCGGACGTGACGGCACTCTACCGGCACGTCCGGATGTTAATACCGGCCCCCATGGTGTGCCACAGTGTGACTGAAAGCAGTAGCATCGACTGCTGAGAGGGCAGCCCCTCCCCTAATTGGCAGCAGTGAGTGAGTCGACTGTGATAAAGCCGCGCCGGCGCCGCAGCCAGAATATTGCCGCATTGTTGCCAGGCGACACAGGCAAGGCAGAGATTTGATACATTGTAGCGCTCTCAGCCACTCCAGAGCTGAGAGCAGATGGATTTAACTGTTTAGAAACTCAGCCCAGCAACGCAGCACGTCTCTTGGGAGCAGCAGAGCCGGTGCACAAGGGCCGCTGGTGGCGCGCGCTGGCAGGTGGCAAAATGCGTGACAATGCATTTCAGTGCGGTGATGCGGAACACCGCACTGAAATGCGTGAGCGTCACACCTGAAGCGTGATACTTGGCTGCACTGCAAATGCAAAATCTGTTGCCTTTTTGTCGTTTCGCTATCATCTGCTACAGGGGCGGAGAGATTTATTTTCCGATTCTTGCGTTTTTGTTTGCATGCATTTCTCGGTGGGCCTACGTTTCTCGTCATCTTCGCGCCTTCCAATCAGCACATGACACGCATCAGTAGTACTTTGTTTTTGTCGCATGCGCGATTCTCACTTCTTGGCCTACGTCTGTTTCTCCTCATGTTCATGGCTTCCAATCTTCTGTAGCGATTATGCCCGAGAGTTGAGGAACCGGGGAGGTGAGCGAGGATTTATTAGATATTGGCTACTGTCTCCCCAGCTTCATAAATTGCACATATAGGTATCCTGGAACCCTTGTCTATTCGATGGACTTGGATGAGAAAGACAGAACAAGGAAGCAACGGGAAATTATGTGCTGTCTGCTGGAAGTGCACAGCCTAAACAAATTTATTTTATACCTTCAAAATTTCCTCCACACAAGGCTATCCTATTTTGATGGAAATTCCTCCGGTAGCGTTCTCTTGAGAAATCAGAATATTTTCTTTTTCAACCCAACTGTAAATCCGGCCCTAGGACTCCCCTCAAGGCGTATGTAAATAATTCCAACAACTTAAAATTTTTAATTTGCGATACAGAGAAAAACTCAATAATAATTTCCACAGATATATATATAGAGTGACCCTGATGATAGTGTGAGATAACTAATTGTAATGACATTCTCCTGATTTTGGACATAGAGAAGGCCTTTGAACTCAGGTCTCATGCATTTATAAGCAAAGCCCTTTTTCCGTTCATGTTTTATTGCAGGTTGGTGAAATTTATTTCTTGGTGTGGGAAGCATGTTGTAGTTCGGGTGGCCTCTATCGAAGAGGAGAGGCAAAAGATCTAAAATGTAAAATATCAAAGAGGGGAGGCAAAAAGATCTAAACTATAAAATATCAAAGAGGAGAGGCAAGTAATCTGCCCCATTTTGCAGGTTAAGAGCCTACTAAGGGAATCGTTCAGCCTGTGGAGGCGGACTCTGCAAAGCGCATAGAAGCCAGGCGCTTGTAGAGTACAACTGGGGGATATGTGACACTGAACATGATGAAAAACAGGAGAAACAATCCTAAGCTTTTGTAAAAACACGTTTGAAGAATCTTAATTTTTCATAATATTTGTTGTGTGAACAGCTTCTCTATGGGTATACACATTTGCAACATTTGGTTGCTGTGTGTGCCCCTACAACACATTTATCTAACTCATGGATACTTGCAAACTTTTTTCCTGGAGCTACACAGTAAGGTCTGTGGTGTGCCCGAGGGCCGCATTGATGCCAGCATGGTGGCAGTGGGGCTTTTTGTTATGCTGTATCTGAGTCGCAAATCCCTCTACCGCACCTTGGGTAAGCCTTCTCTGCTTGGTATCACTACCTTGGGAGAGTCAAGTGTTAAAAGGAAGTAACTTTATTATTGAATTGGAATAAAATGGAATTTCACAATGTGAAACCATAAAACCTGGGATTAATCATGGCTTTCCCACTTGACCAAATTATGTGATCCTAGGCAATTGTCTAATTTCACTTTGCCTCCTTTTTGTTCTTTTTGACATATAAGAACACCTTGAAATACATGGCAAGTTATATGTTGTATAAAACTTTCTCTTGTGTTTGATTTATTGAACTGTAATTTTCTCAATCTATAATAACAACCCAGACCACTCAGAGGGTTCCTCCTGATAACTGGCTTGCCTTTTAGTTCATTATTGGCATTGTTGCCAGGTTGGGAGGAGGCATGCCTGTTTCTATGTTCATTTTGAAAACTGTCACTTTAAAAAACAAACATCTCAGAGCACTGATATAATCTGATGCACTAAGGTGAAACGCATGGTAATGAAATACACTTTTTAAAAAAAAAATTAAAGTACTTTATTTTTATACGTTTGTTGAAAGAGGTCTTAAAAATGAATGTGTTCCTAAAGTTAAATGGTGCATAACATCTTATTTGTTTCTTTTCTTTTATTTCAGTTAGTGTAAATAAATACTTGCCCATTTAAATAATATCTTTATGAATGTTAGTGCTCTCAGCAGCCCAGTGCGCTTGCTGCCGGCCGCGCGTGAGGATCAGGAGGGCCACATGCGGCCCGCGGGCTGTACTTTGAACATCTCTGATCTAACTGCACTTCAGGCACTTATTTTTCAAATGTGAGAATGATTATTTGTTAAATATATAATACATTTTGAACAATGACTCAGATGTCCTAAGATGCTGGCATTCATTTAGGAGTCTCCATCCTTCCTCAGCAGCAGAAGCAGATCTCTGTGGAAAGCAGGCTGCAGGTATCACAGGCCCTCAATGCGGTTTTTGAAGGCGCAGGATAATGGATTCTGTACAGGGGTGGCCGCCACTGCAGCAGAGAAAACAAGCATTAGCAAAACCTACAGGTGTAGCTTTTGGGCACTGAGTAAAACACTTTAAAAAGCCTGCAGTCGTGAAAACACCAAACAAAAATGATTGCTTTCTGTATAGAATGCATCTAACAGATAAAGACATTAATGTGTGGTGTCTGGGAGGCAAATCCGTACTAGGAGCCAGGGTATCAAAAGACTGCAGATGAAACATTGCAAGAACGTAAAAAACAGAATGCAAGCCTTACTTTTCATGATTTCAGGGTCTGGAACATCATCCTTCTCAACATCAGCTCTGCACCGCTCTTCTGCAATTCAGGAAAAAGCCGAAACACACCTCAGATTAGAAGAGTTGTGGGAATATCCTCCGATTAAACCAATGTTGCTTAACATCACTAAGGGCAGTATAACCTGAATGCATTGGAATGGGAAAACATAGTTCTTGGAAGCGTTTAACGTTCTTTCAATCCAGGCATCTAGTTCTAATAAAACTAGTTCACCTGATAATTATTGGCATAGGAATTTTTTAGACTGAAAAGAAGCTATAGACAGAAAATGAGAAGGATTTTGAAAACAGATAATATCAATTCTATAAACAACGAGATGCATAAGTTAAAAAAGAGCACAGGTCTGCCTTGTGCAAACTGAAATTTAAACAGTGACGGAACTTCATGACTCCATAATTAAAAAAAATAATAATTAAATGTTCTGGTCACCAATAGGTTCACGAGAAGATAAGAAGTATAATTTGGGGGATTATCATGTAAATTGTAATAAATTGAACATCTACCTTACTGAATGGTATGGTTTTGGTGATCAATCTGTAAAGAAGGTGGTTACTATGTCCTCAAACGACATAGGTGAAACGTCAAATGCGAAGGTTAGTTTGATTATTTCTCACCCTAAAATGTCTCAGGCCCCTGGCCCTAATGGGATCTGAAAGTTATAATAAAGAATACTGTAGCAAACTGGTCTACCCTGTTAACGTGTACTTTTAACTCTATTTTTGGTTCCGTTATTATTCCTTTATCATAGAAAGGTCCTAAATCAGAACCCAGCAGTTATCGTATGATTGTATTACTGGATGCTGACGGTAACATTTTTAGTAAATTATTATTAATTAAATTAGCAGCATGGGCAGAATGCCTTTCGATAAATTCTCCTCATCGAAATAGTTTTAAATCTGGGTGTTCAACAATGGACAACTTTGTTGCTTTAAACTGTTTAGTACAAAACTCATCAGCTATTGAAAACTAAAAATTGTTTGGCTGCTTTATAGACAATTCAAATGCTTCTAATAAGGTAGATAGAAACCTATTGTGGGCAACATTGGCAGGTTAGGGGATCGATAATACTATTCGGAATTTAATTATAGAGTTGTATTCGAACACCTGGGTGCAGGTAAGTGATAAAAGAGGTTTGACTCCATGGATTAAAACAGAAGATGGATTAAAACAAGGGTGAATGTTAGCCCCTTTATTATTCCCTCTATATCTTGCTAATCTTTATACAAAGTTAGAAAATCAGAGGGACTGTCCAAAATTGGGGCCGCAAATTATAACCATATATGGCCTATGCTCATAATATTGTGTTATTCTCTAAAACCCAGATAGGTCTTCATCGTCAGTTAACACGCTTACGAGAATACAATCGAATAAATAACTTAAAAATTAATCATAGGAGGGCCAACATTTTGTGCTTTGGGAAATCTAACCCTGTTCTAAGTGGATGATAGATCAGCAAAAAATTGAGGTTGTTAAGTTATGCCTATTTGGGTATAACTATACAGGGCACATTACTGTGGTCGCAGGAGATTCAGAATTTGAAAAAACATAAATAAACAGCTATTGCAATTAAATAATTTGCTTCTACATATGGAGGGGTGCAGCAGGTTGAACCATTAATGCAATTAAATAAAAAAATAGTATCTATATTGATGTATGGTTGTATTGTAATAAACTCTGCCTCCTTAAGTAAATTAGATATTATTTTGCACAATTGTGTGAGGAAGATTCTCAACCTGAGACAATCTACACCGCACGCCAGGCTGAACCTGGAATTTGGACTACCATCAAGCTTGTCTCAGAATGATTTTAATATTCTGAATTACATTTGTGCTTTTGCGTCCACTGAAGAGAATTCTGTGAAACATTTTATTTGGCTGGATTTATCCTCAAACATTTCGTCAAAAGATCTATTCTCAATCTCTAATGCATCCACTTTATAGACAAACTATAATCTTACCTCATTAACTCTTCTTGCTGATATTAAAAGACTGCCACATAAAAAGCTTATTAAACAAGCAATTTTACCATCCCATTTTGAAGCTGATAAGGAGGTTTGCTAAGGGTATAAACATAATGGTTATGTTTTAGACTCTTACACATTTATTAGGCAGGACTATTTGGATTTATCCACTGATCCCTTTATGATTACATTTTTTAAGGTTTTGGCTTTTATGTCTCTTACTAATTCAATTTGAAGATGTATGGAACAAAACAATAAATCCGTTTATACTGTTTGTGTCATTTAAGGTATGGAACAAAACAATAAATCAGTTTATACTGTTTATGTCATTTAAGGAAAGAAACTATTGAACACGTTCTTTGTATCTATCCAAAACAGCTGGATATTACGGAAAAGATATTTATGACCACTATTTAGAGAGCATGGAGTACGAACAATTAATGATGCTACTACGGGGTTGTCGAGAAAATAATTGGATGTGTGATAAGATTTATTTTTACTATGTATGAACCTTTTAAGCATGTAATTTGAACTACTTTTATCATTACTGTTTTAATGTAAAGGATGATCATTTTATAGATTTATATGTATTTTATCTTGTTTCTCATGTTGGAATTGGCCCTTTCTGCAGGGTCATCCTTGGACTTTTTGCCTCCCCTTCTCCATTTTTGCTGAATTCATTTTTGTTGGCCTTGGGACTCTGCGCACTTCACCACTACTACCCAGTGCTAAAGTGATTGTGCTCTTTTCTTAAAAAATGGTAATATTAGCTTATACCCAATTGTCACATTTAATTAACATGTAAATCCCTTTGTAAAGAGGCACTGCATATGCCCAGGGCCTGTAAATTGAATGCTACTAGTGGACCTGCAGCACAGATTGTGCCACCCAATAAGTAGTCCTTTAACCATGTCTCAGGCCTGCAATTGCAGCCTGTGTGCGTGTGCAGTTTTAAACTGCCATTTTGAACTAGCGAAAGAAAGCTTTTGCCAGGCCCAAACCTTCCTTTTTAATACATATAAGTCACCCCTATGGTAGGCTCTGGCAGCCCAGAGGGAAGGGTGCAATGTATTTAAAAAGAAGGACTTATACTTTTAAGTTTTACATGTTCTGGTAGTGAAAAACTCTTACATTAATTTTTTCACTACTGCAAGGCTTTTATCTCCCTTAGAATTACATTGGATTTGTCTTATTGATTTTATAAGTGTAATTTTTCAAATGGGAGTAGAAAACCAGTTTATGTTTGGTGTCCCGGAATCACAATTTATAACCCTAACTTATGGTGAAGTTGGATTTTAAATTGTTATTCTGAAAATGCCACTTTTAGATAGCTGGCGTTTTCTTGCCTTTGCCATTTAAGGCATGTAGCCTGTCTCTGGTCACATGACTGGGCATAGCTGACAGGCTTTGTGTATTCCTCCTAGACAACCACACAATAGGGAGCTTAGGTGCACCGGGATAGCTATCACTGGCAGGATGGGAGGAATGATATCGGCACAGCCCTACTTACACTTGAATAGGCTGTGTCCTTCATCCACACAAAGGGCTTCATACCCCCTGTAGTTAGTCTGGAGCCAGGACAGAGAAGGCAGGATGCCTGGGGACTTCAAAGGGAAGCCTCTAGAAGCTTCTCCTCCACTTCAAAGGCACAACTGTGTATAAATACTGGACCTCAGCAATCAACTCTTCAGTACACTTCTGGACCTGCGGATACTCTTCCAGGCAGAAGGATTGCTGTGCTGCTACAAGGACTGCCACTCTGCTGCGCTGCGGCTCTAAAGGAACTGCTGCCCTGCTGATCTGCTGCCCTCTTGCCTGGGGAAGAAGAACTGGACCTGCAACTTAATCTGGAACCCAAGACCCCAGGGTAAGTCCAAGGACTAGTTGCTGACCTCCTGATCTGAACCTCAGGAACAGAAAAGGCTCCCCAACCAGCTCCTGGACCCAGCTACAGAGAGTTCCTGACCCCAAGTGGTGCCTCTCAAGTCCTGGACCCTTGGTGTGGCTCATGGGCTCTCAAAATAAAGTTTTTGGGCTCTTTGCAACCACGAACAGACCCATTCGCACTGAGGCCATGTCGCTCGCACCGAAATTCAGCACGAGCTGCCGCCAATCCATCTCTTCCCACAGCAAGCATTGATCACCCGCAGAGGACCACCAACGCATAACACCAGCCCACCCGTCCGCGACGCTCGGTCTGCTCTAACGCCTTGCTGACCACCGCCCGCAACACTCTCCTTGCTTCCCACAGCCCTCTCCAATGCGAACAGGAAGTTTGGCAAAAAACTTGAGAAGATAAAACTTCAGCTGGACTAATCTGGGAGTGTATCTGACCTGTACTCCATCGCAGTTGGCATGAACTTCTGATTTTGACATGGTCCAGCGCAACCAGATAGCCACGATTGGAGCTTTGTGCTTTTATGCAATATTTGACTCTTTATTCTTTAAAAATCATATCTCCAGTTCTACTGATCGGATTTTCATTGTTTTGGTTTTGTTTAATTTATTAAATTTGGCTCTATTTTTCTAACCTGATGTGGGATCTTTTTGTGTGGTGTTTTCATAGTTTTACTGTTTGAAGTGTTGCACAAATACTTTACACATTGCCCCTAAGTTAAGCAGACTGCTCTGTGTCAAGCCACCGGGAGTTGAGTGCAGGTTAATTTGGGGTTTGTTTGTGCCTTATCCTGACACGGTTTGGAGTTGCTGCTTGACCAGATCTCACAACCCAGTCAATCAGCAACCCAATTTCTTACACCTCTTATTGTATGCAATTTTAAGTAATCTAAACAATAAAAAATTGACTGCTACATACCTCTTAAAAAAGCACTAGCACTAGCAGTGTATCATTGAACTTCCCCTAATGATTGCATCTTCACATGGGCCATGTCCCCTATTCAGCACTCCATTGTTTTTGAGCTAGGTTCGCACTCTACAAATATCAACATGATTAAGAGTATTTTTAACCCGTTCGCTGCTTCTGTCGGCCAACGGCCGTCGCGAGCACTACCTCCGTAGTGCTGCGCAAGTCCGTTGGCCGACGCGGCCCCGCCCACTCTTCAAAGCCGCTGCACCGCAGCGGTATTTCGGCCACGGTAAAGGGGTTAAAAAGCAAAATAGTGCCTCAAGCACGTCAGTGCAGCACTCCATGGAAGTTTTTTCTGTAGGTACAGCCCAAGGCTACTTTTTGCATATCTTAAAGAATTGGTAGCAATAGGACTAGCATACAGCTGCGCTGTCAAGCCAGACCTAAAAATAGAGATAACTATTTAGGCAGCTTTTCAGCAAACATGAGATCTTATTTTCAAGTTCAAGGCTTGTTAACTGCTGTACTCCATCAAGATAAAGGATTGTCTTTAGGTCTTGTCCTCCTCGCCAATTTAGCCTGGTAATATATTGGTCGCCTGATTATTAGTGATGTAATGATGACGTGTTGTGAGGTCTCTATTATTACATGTTCTTTGCATAAAAGATGGTAATCAGGAATCTGCAGCATAGGAGTGGTGGTGGCCTCTGCTGAAATGTGGAACTGAGCACTCTGAGAAACCAAAAGGCACATGGGCTGAGACGACCCTCTTCCTCCTTCCCTCCCTCTTTCTTATGGACGTCAATTGGGGGTCATCTGCGACCCCTCACTTGCACTCTCTGACCCCTGGCTTGGTCTGTGTGACTACTGGCTCAGTCCTTGCGACCCCAGGCTCAGAAGTCTGTGCCAAGAACAGAAAGCAAACATGGCTCAGTCATGTTTACATTGGACAGTTCCCGCCCTTTGTCCCTTCAATAGTCCTTTAGGCTTAAGACTAAGGGTGAGAGAAGAGGCTGCTATTTACTAGCACAATATCAGTCACTCTTATCCACAACACAGCCTGCTATTGCCTTAAGAAGTTCCTGGGGTGGAAGAGGATGGTATAATTCCTTTTTCTCTGTTCATCAACAGGATGTGGACAGGAAAAAATGATTGCAAATGGCACATACCTGCAGAGAGAGTCCAAGTTTCACGTTGAGTGGCCCGGTGGGGTATCTCTGCCTCAGCTATTCCTGGGCTTAGTGCATGTAAGTGACTGTCTGATATTCAAAGCTAAGTTATATATTATAACTGTTGACAGCCAAATGCTCATGCTTTACTAAACGCACTCAGAAAATGCAAATGAAAGTATTGAGGTTCGAACCAGTGGGGCTGAAGGAGTGGCTGACGTTTTTTAATTATTGCACGGCTATGTCAGCATCCCACTCATGGCTTGTGTGTTCTATCTTGTAAAATGCTTCAATTACTTACCTGTAATTGCATTTCTCTCAGTCCTCTTCTGTTGCTTCTATTCATTACAGCATTGAGGCAATCCTGACTCACCAGATACCCATACCACGTTATTTAATCGCAAATAAAAACAGCCAACCCCCTCTTTCCACCTGTAAATACCACGTAATCCGACTCCACCAATTATTGGTTGGCCTGGACTACCTGGGAGGGAGGGAGGGAAGTAATGAATAGAAGGGAGGGAAGAGGACTTAGAGTAATGCAATTACCAGTAAGTAATTAAAGCATTACCTCATTGTCCCCTCCCTCACTTCCCTTCATTACAGCATTGAGATTTACAAAGCCAAACAGGACAATCAAAAAGGTATTGCACAAACTCAGGTTTATTAAACAGCAAAGAAAAAGTAATGGACCGCTATTTAGACGCCATAGTGGACAACACTTTAGACCCAAACACCCCAGACAGTTCGACCTCCTGAACAATCCTATAATGAGGCACAAAAGTCAATGGGGACAACCAGGTGGCCACCCTGCAGATCTCAGCAATGGAAGCCCATTGTATCTCAGCCCAGGAGGTAGACATAGACCTTGTAGACCTACCGTGAACCCCTAAAGCAGAAACCTGACCCAAAGCCTTGTAGGCTAGAGAAATCACTGTCCAAACCCACCATCTCAATGAGGAAGTGGAAGGCTTCAACCCCTTAGTCACAGGGACACAATTCACAAACCGGGAATCAGAAAGCTGAAGAGAAGCCACCCTAACCAAATATATCAGAAGAGCCCTTCTGACATCCAGACAATGCAGCCGCATTCCCTCCCCAGAAGAAGGAGACTCAAAAAAGAAGGGAAAAATCAACTCCTGGTCCTTATGAAACTGGGAATCAACTTTAGGACGAAAGGAGAGGAGAGGCCTCAAAATGATTGTCAGCAAAATTCCAACAAAAAGGATGCTTGAAAGATAAAGCACCCAGCTCACTCAAACTCTTAGCGGAAGAAACAGCCAACCAAAAAAAGTCTTAAGGGACAACAACCTGATATCAACGAAATCCAGGGGCTCAACGGAGGAGACATCAATGCTTCCAAAACCAAAGAGAGATCCCAAGAAGGGAAGTACCTACTAGGAGAAGGAAGAACATTCGTCAAGCCTTGAACAGACATCCCACTAAATCATCCGTATCAGGCAGATTATTCCAAGAACTTCTAAATGCTTTATTTGCAGCCCATTGAAGTTTAAGGGTGGCAACCTTCAAACCCAAAGAAGCCTCATCTTGCAGAAACATCATCACCTCAAACAAGTCAGATGAAGTTGGGTCCAAGCCCTTACCCAGACACCACTTACTGAAAGAACGCCATGCCGTAAGTAAGATCTATTGGTAGACGAGCACCTAGCAGCCCGTTGAGTCAGAGTCAAAGTAGTCGGAATCCCCTAATGTAGCAACCTTAGCCCTTCAGGCCGCTAACCTCATCCTGGACAGAACATCCTGCTGCAACACTGGGAAAAACAGGGGAGAGGGAGTCAGCTGCAACAACCACTCCTCCGCTTGCCTCATTTCTACCAGAGGAGACAACAAGAGGAGAGGGGCCAAGCCGGGGCAATGAGAATGACCAAAGCTGTCTCCCTCCACACCCTGGGAAGCAACCTGAGAATCATCGGAAAAGGAGGAAAGGCATAAAGAAGACCATGAGGCCACCTGCAAGAGAGAGCATCCACCGCCCAAGCCATACACTTCCTGGTCCTTGAGCAAAACATCGAAACCTTGGCAGTGGCAGAACTTACAAAAAGAATGATCACAGGGACTCCCCACTGATCTGTAATCTCTTCAAACAGCTTCTGTCAGGGACAAAAACCCACTGATGACGGAATCGCCCTGCTGAGAGCATCCTTCAGAGTATTGGAGATCCCCTGAATGTGAATTGCAGACATTGCCAACAGATGTGACTCTGCCCTATGAAACAACTTGTCCGCAACCCATGCTAAGGAAAGAGACCTGGCCCCCCCTGCCTGTTCCCATAAGTCATTGCTGTAACATTGTCTGTCCTCATCAGAACAACAGCCCCTTTCAGATTCCGAGAGAAAGCCTTCAGAGACAAAAAGACAGCTTCCAATTCCCTCCCATTTAAAGACCTCCTGCTCTGAGCCCCTAATCTGATGGACCCCCATCCATGCCCCCCAACCGACAGACTGGCATCTGTCATGACAATCCTTGGAGCAGGATAGGAGTGAGGGACACCTTTCAGGACATGCTCAATTGTAGTCACCAACCCAGGTCCCTCCTGACCTGAAGAGAGAGCAATATCTGAACGGAAAGGGGCTGACAAACGGGAGACCAATAAGCCAGGATGTGAGCCATCAGCTTGTGCAAATGATAGCGAGCCCAGGGAACCAGAAACACTGTTGCAGCCAAATCCCCCTGAACCTGGAGAAGCTGGACAGGATGAGCCAAAAGGCCTAGAATGTGGGCTCGGATTTTTGCCACTCTTACGTCCGGAACGTGACCACGCCCAAATCAGTACAAAACCTTGCCCCATGAAACTGACACTCCTGCTCTGGCACAAGGTTGGATTTTTCCAGATTGATAAGAAAACCATGCCCCTGCATAATGGCAAGAACCACCCCAGTGTGTTCGAGAGCCAACAGCTTTGTGGGAGCGTGAACCAGCCAATCGTCCAGGTAAGGATGAAAGACAATTCCTTGATGGTGAGCCAACGCTATCAAAAGGGCCAGAACCTTTGTAAATTCCCTTGGGGTGGACTTCAGGCAGAAGGCAATACTGTAAACTGAAAGTGAGCTTCCCCTATCGCAAACCGCAGGAACCTTTGATGATCTCGTGCCATTGGAACATGCAAGTAAGCATCTTAGAGATCTATGGAAGTCATAAAGTTGTTGATGCTGACTAAGGGAATTATGGACTGCAAGGTTACCATCTTGAAATGAACCCTTCTGATCTACCCATTCACCCTTTTTAGATCCAGAACTGGCCTGAAACCCCCGAACACCTTTTGTACTAGAAATAAACTGAATAGCATCCATTTTCTTGCTCTGCCACAGGAACTGAAACTATTGCCCTCTTTACCAGCAGAGCCAAAACCCTTCCAAAAGAGCTTGTTTCTTTTCCTGATCCTTGGGAATAGTAGTACGGCTGGTGCTCCATCCGGGAGGCTGACTGACAAAGTCCATACAATAGCCATTCTTGATAATGTTCACAGCCCATTGATCTGTCACATCCTTTCTCCAGGCCTCCTGAAAAAACAAAAGCCTGCCTCCCACAGGAATCGACGTCACTGTGCAATAGTTGTCAGGACTTCCTCTTGGAGAAACCTTGCTGCCCTTTGGCTCCTGCCCACGTAGATGACTATTTGGTTTGGAATTTCTTCCTACGATCAGAAAATGGCCTTGAAGACTTCCTTGAGGAAAGAAAGGAAGAAGAGGAAGAAGGCTGATCCCAAAAGCTTTGAGAGGAATAAGGCTTTCCTTTGTATGGCAGAGGATGCTTATGTTTCTTGAATGCCTCGGTAATCATGCTGTCCAAATACTCACCGAACAGTATTTTTCCTTCAAACGAAATCTCTAGCAGAGTAGACTTCTCAGAATAGTCTGCCTTCCAATCCCTCATCCACAAATTTCTCCTAGCCAAAGCCAAGGAACTTTTCGCCATGGCCGAAACCTTCAAGATATCGGAAGATATGTCAGACAAAACTTGGCCTGTTGCTCCATGTGCACAATAAACTCCGAACAATCTGTCTCCTCCTGAATCACCATGGCCAACTTCTCAAAGTCTGAAACAAGAGATTGTGCAGCATAAATCCCAGCTTTCAGAGTCAGATTCTCAGCGGAGAATGCTTTCTTAAGTGCCCCTTCCACCTTCTTGTCGGTAGCATCGGAAGGAGCGCAATCTTCAGGATTTATGGCCATACGACCAATCAAAGTGGCTAGAATGGCATCCACTTTAACATTGTGCTGAAGAGAGTCCTCGCCTTCCTCCAGCAAATACAGCTTCTGCAGAAACCTGGGGAAATGAAGGAATACGTCAATCCTCCAGTCTTTGCAATGCCGTTTCATGGCAGGATTAAGGACTTAATTACTGGTGAATGGCGGAACCTGGAAGGATGCTCGGTTCCCACGTTTCTGCAGAAGCTGTATTTGCCGGAGGAAGGTGAGGACCATTACAGGTCCTGCCATTCACCAGTAATTAAGTCCTTAATCTTTCGATGAAACAGCATTGCAAAGACCAGAGGCTTGACTTATTGCGGAAACAGGCTTTCTGCCGCCTGAGGAAATGGAAACAGAGAAAACCCCAAATTCTCCCGGATGTGCTGCAGAATGTCTGGGACCTCCTCTCTATGCACAAACTTCCCCATAGAGGTGGATGGAAGGTCAGCCTCCAAAACCGACGAATCCCCAGAGGGAGAAACAGCAACTCACTCAGACTGACATGATCCTTTGCATTTGGGCTTAGCTCTGTCCTCCAGTGTCTTGGCCACTGCTGCCTCAATCATTGCTTGGACCTCCACTGCAGAGATCAAATACGGAGGCTCATCCAAACCCCTGGACCTGTTCCGCAGAACTGGAAAACGCTCATCATCCTCAGATGAAGAACATGCCTTCACTTGGAGGCTTGTGTTCCCACCATCATAACAATTATGGTAAAGGAACAGGCTACCCCCTTTAAATAGGGAGAAAAAAACCACAAGGAACCAACCCCAAGCAATGCAAAATATCAGCATGCCAGCTGCACCAATAATGTTGGCTGTATATCAACAACCAATCCCTTATGTCCACAACAACAGCAAAAACAAGTAAAATACAACCTCATGCGAGGCCCTTACTGTAATTTGGAAAAAAACGTCAGCAGAAGAGCCTCGCCGTCCCCTAAACACTGCAGTTTCTTCCCGGCAGGCCACCAACCCGGCAGCACAGCCCCAGTCACCACAAGCCGGTAAACTAAGTTGTTCCAGCTCGCAAACTGATGCGCCAGCTAAGAGCGCACCACGCCTCCCCTGACAAAAACGCATCCAGGCTGCCACGCTGAATCGGCCGGCCTTACAGTGCCCGATCAGCTGAACTCATGGTCACATCCAGGAATGCTGCATATATCCATAGAAAATGCATACAAACACGAATTGAGACAATCAGCCACAGCACTGCACACTTCCGGGGCATGGAACACGCGTTTGGAAAGACAAAAACAAACAGGAGGAAGGAGAAGGGAGGGTCGTTACGTCGAGCATTCGAGACCACTTGTGTATACTTTAGTATATACTTATGTGTATGTACTTTGTGGGCTCAGGAGATCAGACCTAGGACTTGTCTGCTTCCGCTTAGGGACTTTATTTTCAGTTCAACTGCCTCTATTTAACTGTCTTGATAGAAAACGACCAGTAGAGGTCAGTAAAATACCAGAATTGCTTTCTGCTTGTTCAACTGCCTCTATGTAACTGTCTTGATAGAAAACAACCAGTATTGGTCAGTAAAATACCAGAATTGCTTTCTGCTTAGGGACTTTCTTTTTGTATTTTTCTGGCAACTGCCTCTATTTAACTTTCTTGATAGAAAACGACCAGCACAGGTCAGTAAAATGCCAGAATCACTTTAGCATTCTCTAGATTCCAGTCCATAGAAATTGTCTTCCACGAGCACCCGTAGACAATAATATTTTTTTTAAATCTTGTATTTTCAGTGATATGACCACCGAAGGCCCTGATTTTATATTAAAAACAGAGCTTTGGACTATACCATTTCCCGCTGAAAGGCAATATTTCTCTGCATGTGTTCCCATACCTGTCGTGTCACGCACTTTGGTGCTTACTTTCCCTCCATGTTAAAGAACAGTAGCTGTTTCAGCACCCAGGCTAATGTGCTGCATTGCTAAATACATATAAGGTCCCAAGGGCGAGACCGGTTGCATTGCAAATGCTTGTTTTTATTTGTGATTAAATCATGTGGTATGGGTGTCTGGTGCAGCAGGATTGCCTCAATACTGAAATGAAGGGAAGCGAGGAAGAGGACGATGAGGTAATAATAATTCTGAAGGTTTGCCTCTCAAGCAGAATAAAATTCTTCTTAAATATGTTTCCCTATGTATATAAGGCGCTTGCCAGCAATTGCACTGTCCTGATCTTGTTTTACATCCAGGTATAAGAATATTCCCTGGCAAAAAGGAGCCGAAATTATAACTGAAGTGAATTTAATAAATATCCTTGTTACATTTTTATATTTATATTGGCGGAACAATGTTTTAGCGTTTTTTATAGCACATTCATGTTAGTAACCATTTTTTCTGCTATTCTGGAAGGAGTCAGCGGCATTCTACGAATTTTCAGTCTTTTTACCACCTTAAAAGTGTGTACATCCCATTATTTGGCATCAATCTTGTTATGTTAATGTATTCTGTTTTCTTATATTTCTCCATCAATGTGTGCAGACACAAGTTTGTGCATGGGATTAATGCACTGGCTGCATGTGACTTCAAGTGTAGATTGTGATGTGGGGTATTCGTACTATAGTGGTAAGAGTGCTGTAGGACAGGATTGAAGCGCACGGACAGAGCTACAAAGGGTCGTAGTGCATACATATATTGGTCAGGACTGACATTCAATGGCACTGCTTTGTGAAGGTTGCAGTGGTAGAATGACCCTAGTACCAACGATGCACCAGGGCAGTGCTGTGTATGGGGCACTAGATTAGCAGGGCTGCTGTAGAAGGTGGTGACTTGCACAGTTGCAGCAATTTAAATAAGAAGTGTTCTCCAGGGTTGAATTGGGATGTTAAGGCAGAAGTGAGTGAGTCCCAGACTAGTATACTACTGTGTGCTTCCGGTCAGGCTCTAGGTGCCCGGATAGTTCTGGGCTACTCCAAGTGATGACATAACAGAGGGTGCTATAGTATGTAATTGTAATGCACTTCCAGATCTCTTGGAATAGCAGTGTTATGTTATGTTATTTAGTTCTTATATAGCGTATGTACACCAACAGGTCTCTTAGCGCTTAGGAAGAAGAAAAACAGCATCAGGGCGGGGTAGTCTCCATGGTACTAAGAAGGATTAGGTCATGTCTAGTGCTTCCCTGAAAAGAATGGTTTTAAGCTGTTTCCAGAAGGGAAGCAGACCATGTTCTTTACGGACGGTGTCGGGCAGCTGGTTCCAGAGTTGTGGCAGAAGGACCGAGAAAGCTCGTCCTCCTTTGGAAGCAAAGTTACCCCGCGGGCAGACCATCTGGGCGGCTTCTGCTGAGCGGAGCGCCCGCCCAGGCACATATTTGATTTGGAGTTCCCTTATGTACCCTGGGGCGTGCCCGTAAAGGGTTTTATGGACAATGCAGAGTCCCTTGAATTTCGCTCTTTGTTTGACAGGCAGCCAGTGCAGTTTGCGCAGCAAGGGAGTGGCATGAGTTCTTCTGGGCAGCCTGAAGATCAGCCTAGCTGCGTCATTCTGTACCACCTGTAGCTTATTCGTAAGTTTCAGGGGAGCCCGACATAGAGCGCGTTGCCATAGTCAAGTCGTGAGACGATAGTTGCTGATACAATGGTCTTCAGAGATGAAACTGAGAGCAGTGGAACCAGTTTCCTCAGCTGTCTTAGAAGACCAATGCATGTGCCCACCACCGAGTTAACTTGGTTAGTCATAGAAAGCTCGGAGTCGATCTTAATTCCCAAGCTTTTTACAACTGGTGATGGGCTGGGACAGGCCCCTAGCTCTTGGGGCCAAAACAAGCCGCTCCATGGATTGTTTTTTACCGGAATTACTAGGACTTCGGTTTTATCTGGATTAATTTTTAGGGAGTTTGCAGTCATCCAGTTTATTGTGAACCTGAGGATATTCTGGGCTGACTCTTGGGCGCGGACTGAGTTATCGATCCTCAGGATGAGCTGGGTATCATCCGCGTAATTGAAGACCCTGCATTCCATATTGGCTAGTGCGGCTACCAGGGGCTGCAGGTATATGTTGAAAAGGAGTGGGGACAGTGCGGAGCCCTGAGGGACCCCGCAGGAGATATTGCCCTTTTCCGATACCTGATCGCCAAGTTGGACCCTCTGCGAACGTCCTGATAGGAAGGATTCTAACCAATTATAGGCGTGCCCCCGGATGCCCAGGTCCGACAGCCGGGTCAGTAATGTTGTATGACTGACCGTATCGAACGCCACAGAAAGATCCAAAAGAATCAGGGCGCTCGACTCTTTGTTATCGGCCTTCATCCTGAGATCGTCGAGTACAGATAGCATTACTAGCTCTGTACTATGGTGGGCTCTGAACCCAGCCTGGCGGGGTTGGAGTAGCTCGTGTTCTTCCAGGAACGCCGAGGTTGTTTTCAAGACATGTTGCTCCACAACCTTCGCCAGGAACTAAGAGATAGGTCTATAGTTTTTAAGCTCGGCCTTATCTGCTCCCGGTTTCTTTAATAGAGGAGTAACTCTAGCCTCCTTCAAGTTGGAGGGGACTTGACCAGTCGCCAGAGAGTTGTTCAGGAGGGTAAGAATCTGGCTGTCCAGGGCCGGAAGGGCCATCCGAAGGATTTTTGGCGGGCACGGATCGGCCGGGGAGCCTGATTTGGTACTCTTTATCAGGGACATCAGAGATTCTGGGTTTAGTAGAGGGAGACTGGTGAGGAGCTGGCCAGGAGGGAGCGGGGGTGTAGACAGCTCCATGGGGCTCAGGGTGATGGGGGTTTTTCCAATCTCCAGGAGGATGTCTGTTACCTTCTGGAGAAAGAAAGTCTGTAGTGCATTACAGTCTGAGGGTGCTGCTGCAGATTTTTTACTGAGTTCATTTAGGATCTTAAAAGTTTCCTTTTGTTTGTTTGGAGCATCTGTTATGCGTGCCTCATAGTACTCAGCTTTCCTGGTTATAATGGATTTTTTATAGAGAGTGAGTGTGGCTTTGTAGGTAGCTAACTCAGTGGGGTCGTAGGCTTTCCGCCAACGTCTCTCGGCTTTGCGAAGGTTCTGTTTACTTTCCCTGAGTACCTCATTAAACCAGGGGGCCACCTTGCCTTTCAGTCTAGTTCTTTCTCAGTGGTGCTACAGGGCATGATAAATGAGTGTATGCAAAGCTGGTGTGGATTTGCATTGGAATATCAGTGGTCCAACAGCACTGGAGTGCATGACAAATCCATCTTCAAATATACATTTCATTTGGATGAAACTATATTTCCTAGAATACAAAATGCACTGTCTTTGGCACTGGTGCAAGTGAAGCTCATCAGCTGCTGGCAGCTTCTGATTGGCTGAAAGTAGGAGGATGGCTGCACTAGGAGGATTGCAGAACCCATGGGGGGGTTTGAGAGTACACCCATATCGGAGTCACCAGCCAGACCCAAGGTCACTACCCAAGTGGATAGACAGTTTTGCACCATCCAGCAAACGATGAGGCTCTGCAGGAGACTTGCACAGTGTTTGGTGTACATGATTGAAGTATAAGGGAGGCTGAGTTGAAACTGATACACTCTAAGTGGGATCAACGAGTACTTCAGGCTGGGGGTTCCACCAGGGATTTTTGTTTTTTGGAGTGTGAAGTGTAGTGTTGGGAGGAATCTTGGTGGTGATAAGGTATGTGGGCAAGAAGACCTCATTGATGAAGATTTGGACCACTTTAAACATTGTCAGTATGGTGCCAATCTTAATAGGCTAGTGGCAAGACTTGACATGCATATTATGGTCCCTACACTTAGGGTGGTCGACAGCCAACAGTACACTTTTACAGGTACCAGGGGCCAGAGTAAAATAGATCACATACAAATTTCTAGAAATAAATGTGTAACACCGCTCCATCTGGTGATAGGTAAACATTGTGTAAATGATCGCCTGAGTTCCCAATTTCAGCTAGAAACAAGATGGAAGCCATTGTACATAATTATTTAGTAAAAGAGACATCAATACGGATAAAGTGGGCAGGTGTCGACTGTTTTGTGCGTATGCTGATTACATTATGTATTTACCCTTGTTTTCTTCCCTTCTCCTTCCACCCTTTTTCCTCTCCCCTGTCCTTCCTCTCCCGCTTACCTATTGGTCACAGGGTTTGCACCTAGAATGTTGGTGCTGAGGGTTCGGGTGTGTGACGGTTGGGAATGAGACAGAGCGCCATTATTGAAGGGGTTGGCGCAGCGTGAGCTGAAACATAAATACACTGCTGAAACTTATCTGGAACCTCCTCGTTCTTCTTCTGTGCTTTACCACATTTATTGTGGCGACGAGTGACAGGATACCAGACGCTCATTTGGACTTCAGCTTGGTGATCCCTGCCGTGGTGAAGCCTGCTGTATTTACCCAGCGCCTTCCCCGCCTGAGCCGCCTGAGCTGATCTATTCGGCACACTGTCTGTGGGCCTGCGCAGTGAGTTACCAGCATGTGGGTGTTGCTCCGCTGCGGCTGGTGGGCAGGACTGCCTTCTCTGTGTGTCTTGCTGGTTACACGCCCCGTAGGAGGAGCCCTGCAGTCTCTTCGTTCATGGAACAAGTACCGGCGTTTCAAGCCTCGTTCTAGTTTGGGCGGCCATTTTGAGAGTTTATTAAATCCTATGGGCACCTGCATTCCAACTCCATTGGCAGCCATTTTACACTGTTTAAGGACAAATATTTTACCTCAGTGAATGGAGATTCGCACTGTCCTTCATTGTGATATTGTGGGACATATATTTTTATTATCTATGGCTGAGGTTACTCATTATTATTATTATTATTTGTTTAAACTTAAGGCTGGTAAGGTGTAAACATGCAGTTGCATCCTCCATTAAAATTTTTACAAATGAAAGGTGAACCATCTATACCCTGGAAGAGATGGAAGGAGGAGTTTTTGACTTATTTAATGGCAATTGATGGAGGTTGTATGTCAGCGGAAAGAAAAAAAAGCATCCTTTTGCATTCTCTAGGTTCAGAAGGTCAGCAGGTTTTCAGGTCCTTGCCCAAAATTGAGAATGAAAGTGAGGATGAGGCATTGAATGAATTTGAGGAAGCACTTTTGAGACTTGATGCTCATTTTAAACCCACTATCAGTACCACAATTGAGAGATATCGCTTCTATACTAGGAGACAAAAGGAAGGTGAATCTATAGATGAATTTTTAACTGCGCTGAGAAGTTTATCTAACACATGTAATTTTGGGAACACCACCAATGAAATGATTCGTGATCAGCTCATGGTGAATAATAAAAACAAACGCATCCAGGAACGTTTATGGATCATGGGTGATCCCACCATGGATGAAGTGGTGTCTGCGGCCAAAGCTATAGAACAGTCCATGAACTGGGTAAAGGAAGTGAATGAAACACAACTTGGCAAGAAGGAAAATGAGGTTTGTGCAGTTTCAGGAAAATTCATAAAAAATGAGAGTCATAAAGGTGTGCGCAAGGACAGTAAGACATACTGTTTCAGGTGTGGTGATCTTAATCATTTTGCGTCTTTCAGAAATTGTCCGGCACTTAGTAGAGTGTGCAACAATTGTCATAGAAAAGGTCATTTTTCTAAGATGTGCGGGGACATTAAAAGACAACCCAGGCCTCGAGTTGCACAGGTATTTGAAGGCGCAACATTAAAAAATCTGGAATTGGACAATGATGATGTGGTGGAGAAAAGCATAGTACTAATGGTGCATGGGGAAAGCAAGGTAGACGATGAAGAGCCCATTAGTCCTCCTATGTGCAATTTGCAAGTGTTGGGTTTGGAATTGTCAGTCACTGCAGACTCTGGTTTGCCATTTACCATAATATCACAAACATATTTTGGAAATAAGTTTGAAAACAGAAAGCCACTTTTATTAAAACCTGACGTTATAGCTGTCACCTTTGATGGTCGATGTAGGAAGGTGGAATCTGACTATATGGTTGCCCCCACTTTTTTTATGGTGTTTTGCTGGTTTATGACTTAGTTGGACTAGGATCCTGCTATTCAGGGCCCCCGTCTATCTGCTTTCTCTGTAAAATGGTTTCCATGTGCCTTAGGCACATCTCTGATTGGAATCTGGAGTGCCCTTATAAGTCCCTAGTATATGGTATACTATGTACCAAGGGCATAGGTACCTCAGAGGCCTACCAGGGGCTGCAGCACGTATTGTGCCACCCCTGGAAGGCCATCCAAACTGACACCACAGGTCTGCTACTGCAGCCTGGGTAAGGTGGTGCATGCACCCCTTACTGTGATATAGGTTACCTATATCACTAAATACATACACACATATAAACCTATAAGTCACTCCTAAGGCAGGCCTTATCAATCCTAAAGGCAGAGTGCATGGTTCCTATGTGAGAGGGTGCCCCTGCATGAGCAGGGCCCCTCTGCAGCGTTCGGAGACCATCTCTGATGCTGTTTGTAGTGCAGCCTGACCATATACTCTTAAGCGCATTATATCCTCGCGGTAAAATGCTAACTTTGGAATGGCTGCACCTAAACATGTCGTGTTTGGTGTCAAACATCTTGGAATACTACCCCCCGCCAATACTGGTGGGGGTAGCATTCCACCCTTCTAGAGGGAAAGACATGTTAACTCTGACTAACCCGGTAACTTCCTTCTGAAGCCCTGGCATCACAAAATGGATGCTGCTGCCACAGACACAAGTCTGGCCTCCTGCTGCTGGACGAAACTCCGGCAGGGGAGGCCTGGACAATAGGTTTCCTGTTGCAGGGAGGTGTGACCACCTCCCCAGACAGGATAATGTGTATTGGGGCTGGGTGGGTGCACTCTTAGAGTGCTTTGAAGTCCTGCACTGGGGGAGCAAAAGGCTCCTCTGTGCATATGCCAGTTCAAACCAGCTCAGGGGCTACCTGCCCCTGCTCTGGCGCGAAACTGGACAAAGGGAAGTGGGTGTAGCCACCCCTCCCTTGACCCTCCCATAGGTGGGGTCATAGAGTTAGTCCCTCCCTGTTTTACTAGTTAAAATGGGGAACCCTTGCCACAGCAAGATTAGATATACCTGGACGAAACTCTGAAACAGAATCCTGGACCTTCGACGCTCTACTCACGATTAGAGGACTGAAGAATCTCCCTTGGGGTCAAGGAGTGACTCCCTGCTTGGCAGGCACCAAAGAAGCATCTGTCCGGTTCGCATTACTGAAGCTCCCGTCGGACGCCGAAGTCATCGCATCACCAGAGGTGGATTCTCAGACTACCCCAAGGCTACCCTGAGTCCCCAGCAAAGCTGAGGCCCGTGGCTATCGTGGGTGACTTGAGACCGTGACCCCTGGACACCAAGCACACTTGCAAGTGCACCATCTTCTGGGTCTCCCAAGAAGTCGTGCTTTGGGCTCCGAGTAGCCCTAGCCTCCAGCACCACCTGCACCGAAGATCACTGGCCCCCACTCCACGAGTGTCCTGTAAGCCAGCTCCACGTGCGGCGTCACGAGGCTCCTTCGCGGTCGCTAGCCCGTTGGCTAGTAGCCCTTACCGAAGGCCAATCTTTTCTTTACTTGGCAGTCTGGTTGCTCCAGGCCTGTCCTCACTTGCCCTTGCTGGGTGAGTTCCCCAGACCTTGCTGGTCTGCATCATCGACGATCTACATCTTACTCGAGACTTGCCGTTGCCAAGGCTTGTTGGGTCCAACCTGGTCGCCGACACCTCTGCACTCGACAGACATCGAGCAACAGCCCGAATCCTGCTCCTGATCGCCGACAACGCCTCCCGGACCGCGTGGCTGAAGAGTCAAGACGACCGTCAACGAACTTGAAGCACTCGACATCGGTGGGCATCTGTCCATCGCCCTCCTGGTCACTGGCTAGTGACCCAGACTCTGTCCCCTCTGCTTTCAGGTTCTTCAGAACTCCGATCCACTCTTGGATCCACCCGGACACTTTTCTCCTGGTCGCCAGCAGCACTTTGCAGCAGATCGCCATAAGAAACGACGACGAAACCCGACCCCGAAAGGCACCTATGCACCCGGCTTCCCTGGGTGAGGTAACACGAGTACTCCGGTGCTCCAGTGGGTAGAGACTCTTCAAAGTCCTAGATCTCAAAGGGTTTTGTCCTAGTCCTCTTTTAAGTGTCCCTTTCCTCTATTTTCCCGATCCCGACTTTCTCCATAGAAGTTAACGGCGTATCGCGGTTGTGTATTTACACTGCACGCGTCTCCCGTGGGTCCCCTGTGTCACTACCTTGGGTGGTTCCTTGTGGTCCAAGCACTTCTAGAGGCTCTAGGCCTAGTGTCTAGTTCAGTCGAGGTTCGCATACCACTTTATTGGTATATGGTTTGGTACGCCCCTAGGGCCCAAACGTGTATTTGTGCTATTACTGTGATTTAAGATCTTATAACCTATGTACTTCGAACTCTAGCCTCATAAAGAGACTAGAGGGGTGTGTTTAGTAATAAATACATATATTTTGAATATATACCTGGTGTGGTGCTCTTTCATTTGGTCACTCAAGAGATTATAGACTGGTAAAACAAGCTGCTTTACATTCCTTCAAGACTTAGCCTGAAGGCTGCTCTCCATAGCTACCACTAGGATAGCTTTCAATAAGGTTGTCTTTAACCTATCTACCATAAGAGTCGATTTGGACTGGTGCAAGGTGCCTGCCAGGCCAACTTCTCACATTGGTGTGCAGCGTGTGGGATTCCAGCTTGCTATTGTTTTACCAGATAATCTCAATTGAATTGATCAACTGAAAACCACTAAAGGTACCTAAGGTACTTATAATTTAAGCTTAGAATAACAGTAAGTTCTACTGAACTTAGAGTTGTGTGTTAAGGGATAGCACAACCCTTTCTACAACTCAAGAGAGTTTAGTAGGCCACACTAGAGTAGGTAGTGCATACACCACACCACACTAGTAATGTCTTTAAAAGCAGGATCCAAAGATTCCTTGCAGGAAGCCATTGAGCTTCCACCCTCCAAGTATGATACACTCCAATTCTTGGAATTGAGAGCTTTATGTAACGTGAGGAAATTAAGGACAGGCCAAAGTCCCACCACCCAACACCTCAAGGAGTTGTTGGTGGCTTATGATCTTAGTAAGTCCTCAGAGACTGAAGGGGTAGGAGCAGAGGGTGGGCCAGCAGATGAGGAAGGGGCCAGGGGTACCACTACCCCCAGCCCCCTCTGAAACTGAACAGGAGGGTGACAATGACCCTGACCTGGAAAACCCAATCCCTTCTGGGGAAGATGAAGATGAGGATCTAGAGAACCACACCTTTGTCCCCCAGGAAGGATTATGAGTGTGCACAGAAAGTCTAGGTCTCCTTCTCAGGAGTCTAACCACTCTGGCACCTCAATAGGGAGCTCTGTTTCTTCTCACAGGAGGGAATCCTCTCATGAGAGAAGAAAGAGACTGGTCCAGTATGAGGAAACTCAACTAGAGATCAGGAAGAAGCAATTGGCTTTAGATAGAGAATCCCTAGATCTCCTTAGAGAGAGAAGAAAGTTGGGACTAGAGTCCCATGGTGGCAGCAATATCCCTAGAGATAGGGAAAGGTCTTATGACCATAGAAACCTAAACAAGATTGTCCCTCCCTACCAGAGTGGGGATGACATCCACAAATGGATAACTGCACTGGAGAGGGCCTGTAAAGTTCAGAAGGTCCCCCAGAGGCAGTGGGCAGCAATCTTGTGGCTCTCCTTTGCAGACAAAGGTAGAGACAAGCTCCTCACTGTAAGAGAAGAGGATGCTGACAATTACACAGTCTTGAAGAGTGCTCTGATAGATGGGTTTGGCCTAACCACTGAACAGTATAGGTTGAAGTTCAGAGACACCCAAAAAGCTCAGACTCAAGACTGGGTTGATTTTGTAGATTGTGCTACAAAGGCTCTGGAAGGTTGGATACATGGCAACAAAGTGCATGACTTTTTAGGATTGTACAATTTGATTATGAGGGAGCAGATCCTTAATAATTGTCAAAACCAGCTTTTGCACCAGTATCTGGTGGACTCTGATCTGACCTCTCCCCAAGAATTGGGAAAGAAGGCAGACAAGTGGGTCAGAACCAGAGTAAAAACTAGAAATCAGGGTGGTGACCAGAAGAAAGATTCTACTAAGTCCCAAGAGAAAGGTGGGGATAAATCTAAGGATAAGTCCCCTACAGGGCCCCAAAATTCCTCTTCTGGGGGTGGGTCCCAAACTCCTTCCTCTCCTGAAAAGAAACCCTATTGCCATGTCTGTAAAAAGCCTGGGCATTGGAAAACTGATCCCAGTTGCCCCAGGATTGGCAATAAAGAAAATGTTCCTCCCACAACTACTACCACCCCTCCTGGTACTACCAGTAGTAATCCTCCAGTTGGGAGTAGTGCACCCAAAAAGTTAGGTGCTTTTGCAAGAGGAACAGAGGTGGGCCCTAGTTTAGACAGGGACCCCTCAACAGACTCCTCTGACTCTGGTGGTGGTATAGGATTTGCCACCTTTACCATGGGTCCCATAGCATTGGGCAGGTACAGATTGGAGCCAATAATTAATGGTCAGAAAGCTGTGGCATTTAGGGACACAGGGGCTAGTGTCACCATGGTGGCAGGGAAACTAGTCCCCCTCACCAGCTTTTACCTGAGTTTAAATACCAGGTGACCAACATTGATGGTGTCAGAACAGATCACCCCATGGCCATAGTCAATCTCAGCTGGGAGGGGTCACAGGCCCAAAAGAGTGGCAGTGTCCCCAACCCTACCTGTAGATTGCCTGATGGGCAATGATCTGGAAATTTCAGCCTGGGCTGAAGTGGAACACCAAACCCATCTTAGGATGTTGGGCGTCCCTGTAAGGTTAGTGGGGCTGTGATGGCCACAGCCCCAGCCCAAGAATTTGGAGAGATGGAGCCTGAAAGAATGGCCCACTCTCCCCCAAAGAGAGCACAAGGGTTGAAGAAAAGTCTTCTTCCCCCAGACAGTAGGTAAGGGTCAGCCTCCTCAGGGAACTGACCCTACCCCTAGTGAAGGAACTGCCACAGAGGTAGTCAGGCCTGGCCTGGCCACACCCCTGATGGCAGAGGACCCTTCCAAGGTGGTACCCCGTCTGGAGCAGGTAACCTGCCCCTCTCTACCCTGCCTCAGTCAGCCCAGGGCTGCAGAGGTCAGGGAGGTCAGTGGACCCCCAGGGCCCCCTGTCCAGAGGAAGCCCCCATCAGCAGATTAGGGGCACCCAGTCTAGTAGCCCTAGCCAGGTGAAAATTCCTCTACACACTGAGGGATCCCCCATACCTTTATGTAGGGACCTCCCCCAGAAGGACTCTGGTAGGCAAGGGCAAACCTGGGACCAGAAGGTTCCAAACCTGCCATGTCCCTCCAGTAGTCCATCCAAAGGGACCCAACCCCCAGCTGTAGGCAGCCAAAGGTTGACCCTTAGAGCAAAGTGCAACTCAGTCATGGAAAGACAGGCATACATGGTGACCAGTGATCTGAGGAAGCTGAGGCCAACATTCCTAGGGCCTCACTTCTCTACTCAGACACCTCACCAGCCTTGTACTTTACCTAAGCACACCACAGGTAGTGATTCCCCATGGTGGAGACCCTCTCATACCCTTAGGGTGAGGGATTGCTTAGTGGACCATAAGACAGGGGGCAACCATGCTAGTGCAGGTGCTTCCTTATATGACCACTTAGTCAATGAAGGCTCAACTGGCCAAGGTTAGCCTTATCTCCTTTCATTTGGGGGGGTTATGTAGGAAGGTGGAATCTGACTATATGGTTGCCCCCACTTTTTTATGGTGTTTTGCTGGTTTATGACTTAGTTGGACTAGGATCCTGCTATTCAGGGCCCCCGTCTATCTGCTTTCTCTGTAAAATGGTTTCCATGTGCCTTAGGCACATCTCTGATTGGAATCTGGAGTGCCCTTATAAGTCCCTAGTATATGGTATACTATGTACCAAGGGCATAGGTACCTCAGAGGCCTACCAGGGGCTGCAGCACGTATTGTGCCACCCCTGGAAGGCCATCCAAACTGACACCACAGGTCTGCTACTGCAGCCTGGGTAAGGTGGTGCATGCACCCCTTACTGTGATATAGGTTACCTATATCACTAAATACATACACACATATAAACCTATAAGTCACTCCTAAGGCAGGCCTTATCAATCCTAAAGGCAGAGTGCATGGTTCCTATGTGAGAGGGTGCCCCTGCATGAGCAGGGCCCCTCTGCAGCATTCGGAGACCATCTCTGATGCTGTTTGTAGTGCAGCCTGACCATATACTCTTAAGCGCATTATATCCTCGCGGTAAAATGCTAACTTTGAAATGGCTGCACCTAAACATGTCGTGTTTGGTGTCAAACATCTTGGAATACTACCCCCCGCCAATACTGGCGGCGGGGGTAGCATTCCACCCTTCTAGAGGGAAAGACATGTTAACTCTGACTAACCCGGTAACTTCCTTCTGAAGCCCTGGCATCACAAAATGGATGCTGCTGCCACAGACACAAGTCTGGCCTCCTGCTGCTGGACGAAACTCCGGCAGGGGAGGCCTGGACAATAGGTTTCCTGTTGCAGGGAGGTGTGACCACCTCCCCAGACAGGATAATGTGTATTGGGGCTGGGTGGGTGCACTCTTAGAGTGCTTTGAAGTCCTGCACTGGGGGAGCAAAAGGCTCCTCTGTGCATATGCCAGTTCAAACCAGCTCAGGGGCTACCTGCCCCTGCTCTGGCGCGAAACTGGACAAAGGGAAGTGGGTGTAGCCACCCCCTCCCTTGACCCTCCCATAGGTGGGGTCATAGAGTTAGTCCCTCCCTGTTTTACTAGTTAAAATGGGGAACCCTTGCCACAGCAAGATTAGATATACCTGGACGAAACTCTGAAACAGAATCCTGGACCTTCGACGCTCTACTCACGATTAGAGGACTGAAGAATCTCCCTTGGGGTCAAGGAGTGACTCCCCTGCTTGGCAGGCACCAAAGAAGCATCTGTCCGGTTCGCATTACTGAAGCTCCCGTCGGACGCCGAAGTCATCGCATCACCAGAGGTAGATTCTCAGACTACCCCGAGGCTACCCTGAGTCCCCAGCAAAGCTGAGGCCCGTGGCTATCGTGGGTGACTTGAGACCGTGACCCCTGGACACCGAGCACACTTGCAAGTGCACCATCTTCTGGGTCTCCCAAGAAGTCGTGCTTTGGGCTCCGAGTAGCCCTAGCCTCCAGCACCACCTGCACCGAAGATCACTGGCCCCCACTCCACGAGTGTCCTGTAAGCCAGCTCCACGTGCGGCGTCACGAGGCTCCTTCGCGGTCGCTAGCCCGTTGGCTAGTAGCCCTTACCGAAGGCCAATCTTTTCTTTACTTGGCAGTCTGGTTGCTCCAGGCCTGTCCTCACTTGCCCTTGCTGGCTGAGTTCCCCAGACCTTGCTGGTCTGCATCATCGACGATCTACATCTTACTCGAGACTTGCCGTTGCCAAGGCTTGTTGGGTCCAACCTGGTCGCCGACACCTCTGCACTCGACAGACATCGAGCAACAGCCCGAATCCTGCTCCTGGTCGCCGACAACGCCTCCCGGACCGCGTGGCTGAAGAGTCAAGACGACCGTCAACGAACTTGAAGCACTCGACATCGGTGGGCATCTGTCCATCGCCCTCCTGGTCACTGGCTAGTGACCCAGACTCTGTCCCCTCTGCTTTCAGGTTCTTCAGAACTCCGATCCACTCTTGGATCCACCCGGACACTTTTCTCCTGGTCGCCAGCAGCACTTTGCAGCAGATCGCCATAAGAAACGACGACGAAACCCGACCCCGAAAGGCACCTATGCACCCGGCTTCCCTGGGTGAGGTAACACGAGTACTCCGGTGCTCCAGTGGGTAGAGACTCTTCAAAGTCCTAGATCTCAAAGGGTTTTGTCCTAGTCCTCTTTTAAGTGTCCCTTTCCTCTATTTTCCCGATCCCGACTTTCTCCATAGAAGTTAACGGCGTATCGCGGTTGTGTATTTACACTGCACGCGTCTCCCGTGGGTCCCCTGTGTCACTACCTTGGGTGGTTCCTTGTGGTCCAAGCACTTCTAGAGGCTCTAGGCCTAGTGTCTAGTTCAGTCGAGGTTCGCATACCACTTTATTGGTATATGGTTTGGTACGCCCCTAGGGCCCAAACGTGTATTTGTGCTATTACTGTGATTTAAGATCTTATAACCTATGTACTTGAACTCTAGCCTCATAAAGAGACTAGAGGGGTGTGTTTAGTAATAAATACATATATTTTGAATATATACCTGGTGTGGTGCTCTTTCATTTGGTCACTCAAGAGATTATAGACTGGTAAAACAAGCTGCTTTACTTTCCTTCAAGACTTAGCCTGAAGGCTGCTCTCCATAGCTACCACTAGGATAGCTTTCAATAAGGTTGTCTTTAACCTATCTACCATAAGAGTCGATTTGGACTGGTGCAAGGTGCCCACTATAATTAGTGGACAGCATATGCCAGGCCAACTTCTCACAGTCGACGCATTGATTTTTCAGATTATTTTGAAGCCATGACCACATTCAAAGGAAGGGAGGCCCAGTTGAAAATGTATGTGGCAAAGAAAGGTGCAAATGTACTTGGATGGAGGGATCAAATACGACTGGGCATTAAACTAGATCCTAACACGGCAGATCCTGTACTGGTGGTAAGGATTTGCAGACTAGGGAAAAGATTATTTCCTCTTTCCCAGAAGTATTTAATGAAAAATTGGGGAAACTGCAGGGGTACGAACATGAAATTAAATAGAAGAATGGTGCTAGGCCTGTTAAACAAAAAAAGAGAATGGTGCCATTTAGCGTGAGAAAAGAATTGCAAGTGCTGTTGGATCAAATGTGGGAAGATGATGTAATCAAAGAGGTTGAAACGTCAGAGTGGATTTCTCCCGTAGTTTTGGCCAAGAAAAGCAATGATAAACTCCGACTATGCATAGACTTGAGGGTGCTTAGTGAGAATATCATTGTGTACAGGCATCCCCTGCCTAAGATAAACGATCTGTTGTCCATGTTCGATGGTGTCACAGTATTTTCCACATTAGACTTAAGTAGTGCTTACCATCAAATAAAATTGGCGGAGAAATCAAGACATTTGACCAGCTTTATCACGTCTTGTGGGGTATATCAGTTTAAAAGGATGCCTTTCGGATTGGCATCAGCATCTTCTGTTTTTCAGAGAGCCATGCAGCACATGTTCAAAGACATGGACAGTCAAGTTAGATGTTTCTAGGATGATATTTTGGTGTTTGCCAAATCAGAGGAGGAACACTTTGGGGTATTGCAAGAGGTTTGCAGAAGACTGTCCGAGAGAGGATTTGTATTATGCATTGAAAAATGTAAATTGTTTGAGTCCCAGGTGGATTACTTGGGGCATAGTATATTTGCCAATGGTATGGTACCTAAGGAGAGTCTTGTGGATGCCATCAAACATGCACCTGCACCAGATGACAAAGAAAAATTGATGCCTTTTATTGGGCTGTGTGAATACTATAGTCTGTTTGTAAAAGCTTTTGCCACTGTGATGGAACCACTTGGGAAACTATTACGCAAGATTTGTGAGTATTTGTGGGGCAAGGATCAGCAGGATGCTTTTGAGTGCATCAAACGAAAAATAATGAATGCCCCTGCACTGCAGTCTTTCGTGGATGGCAGGAAGTGTGTGATAGCAGTTGATGCTAGTGCTTTTGGGCTTGGTGCGGTGTTGTCGCAAAGAGCAGGTGGGTTGGAATGGGTGGTAGCGTATGCTTCTAAGACCTTACATGAAGCAAAACTAAAATATTCTGTTATTGAGCGCGAGCTGTTAGCTTGTGTATGGGATACCAACCATTTTAGACATTTTGTGTTGGGAAACTGTTTTGCCATTGTGACAGACCACAAGCCCCTTATACCTATTCTGTCTCGCGGTGGTGGAAGAAATGCTACTGCCCGCATTGCCAGGTTTTCCTCCAAACTCCAGGAGTATAGTTTTGATATTAGTTATGTGCCTGGCCGTTTAAACCAAGCAGCAGATTTTCTCTCCAGGTTACCCGGGGGATGAAAAGGAGGAAATGTACCTAGAAGAGGATGTGGATATGGTGGCCAGTGTGACTGATGTGACTGGAGGTAATACAGAAGTTGACAACAATGCCCTGTGGATCACTGAATACTCTAAGATTATAGAACTCAATCTGGTCAAAAAATATATTGTTGAAGTGTGGCTTAGCATTAAAAGCCTTGTGGGTCCCCTGCATTCCTTTGCCCAGGTGGCCCCTGAATTATCTGTGAATGGGGAATTTGTATTTCGCAATGATAAATGTATTCCCCCTGTGAAATTTCAAAATTGTCTTCTTGAATGGAGTCACTGAGGGCAAATCGGTATGACGGCAATAAAAAATCAAAAGCGGGAACATTACTGGTGGCCTGGAATGGATATGGATGCTGATAGATTTGTGAGAAAGTGTGAGGTGTGTAAGGTGGCAGACAAAAATGGCAAGACTCAAGTTCCTCGCATGGAAGCTACTCCACGGCCAGAACATGCTTGGCAAATAGTGGGATTAGATCTTGTGGGACCATTGGTGAATTTACCTAGTGGAATGAGGTTTGCCATTGTCCTCATAGACTATCATTCCAAGTGGCCAGAGGTAAAGTTTGTGGAAAGCATAAGCACCAGTTGCGTTATCGAATTTCTCATGGAGGTGTTTGTTAGGGAAGGTTATCCTGAAAAACTGGTCACGGACAATGGTGTGCAATTTGTTTCAAATGAAATGACGCCGTTTCTCTGTACCCATAAGGTAAAACATGTACGCACAGCCTTATATGATCCACAATGCAACGGCTTAGTTGAACAATTTAATCGGTATCTAAAAGAAAGTATACACTTGGCTGTGGTAGGAAAGATTCCTTTTATGATATCTGTTCGTGAAAGATTGTGGTCATATTGAATCAAGTCACAGGAGTATCACCTTTTGTGCTTTTGAGAGGAAGACAACCCTCTTCGTTGATTTGTCCTTGGTGGTTCAAACTTAAATTTTGAAAGCATAAGATCATGAATAAGCACAACATGTTTGTTGTCAAGAAGAAGGTAAGTGACATGCAGGATAAATCTAAAAGACAATACGACATGGCACATAAAGTTGCACCTTGTAAAATTGCTGAAGGTGATTTTGTGAGAATTAGGTGGGGCAGAAGGATGAGTAAAGGTTTGAGAAAATTCTCTGAACCCATCCAAATGATTAAAACTAATACGAGAAGTGTTATAACACAAGATGGAAAAAGTTGGAGCATGAAGAGGTTGTCTAAGTGCACATTGGATGAAAGTGGGATGATGTCTGGGGTATGCAAAGGTGGTACGGTACATGATTTATGTGGATGTTCCCAGTGATATGGGCAATGGTGTGTCGCTTGAAGAGAATCCTCGGGTACATGACGAATGTTCTGAACTGAGTAAAACTACTACTGAGGAACCTATCGCAGTAGAGGGTTCAGTTTTCTCTGACAGCAATAAGGAATGAGGACACTATAGACAGTCGGGTGAGATTTGCTCCTAGGTCTAGAATTCCATCAAGGAAAATATTGTTTGAGGATTAAGTCTCTCTTATTCATTGTTTTTCGAAGGGAGATGTGTTGTGTTCCTTTGCTGACTACATTATGTATTTACACTTGTTTTCTTCCCTTCTCCTTTCACCCCTTTCCCTCCCTCTCCCCTGTCCTTCCTCTCCCACTTACCTATTGGTCACAGGGCTCGCACCTAGAATGTTGGTGCTGAGGGTTCGGGTGGGTGACGGTTGGGAATGAGACAGAGCGCCATTATTGTAGGGGTTGGCGCAGCATGAGCTGATAAATAAATACGCTGCTGAAACTTATCTGGAGCCTTCTCATTCTTCTTCCATGCTTTACCCCATCGACCCAGACCAATTTATGCATGACTTACTGAGAGGCCGGAAGGGTAACTTTCATTTATGTTTGGAGGATAATCCAGAACCCTCTACAGTTATTAATTCACATATTGCTATTTCAAAATCCATTAACCATCATTTGAGCGAAGTGGTAAGAGCTAACAGCAAAAGAATAATGGGTGGTTTGACAGCCAGTGCTCTAAGGCACACAGGGACTTAATTAAACATCTACATGCATCCCTAAGGGATTGGGATGCCTTCAAATCTATTTTGGAGAACAATAAACACCCCATTCCTCAATGACAAATCTGGCCCGAATTTAGAAAACTCTATAAGGGCAGAAGCATGGATAGACTACTTCTCCACCATGTTTGTATCTACAATTGATCTTTCAGGGGTAGCTTGTCAACTACAAATTATCAAAGATTTTGACATTACCTTCTAATATGGATGAAATTCAGAGAGCTTTAGTTAAATCCCCACAGGGTAAGGGTCCTGGACCCGATGGGGTACCAACAGATATATATATAAGCAACTCCCTGATGTATTGTTGCCCTTGTTAGCACAGTTGTGTAATGCCGCTGGAAAGGGATATCTACCACCCACCTGGTACGAGTCTATTATCATTCCTATATTTAAAAAGGCACCAAACCGGACCCCTAATGCTATAGACTAATCTCACTGTTGGATTCCTCAATAAAATTACTGGGCAGAGTACCATTAGGGAGATTGGAAGAAAGGGCTGAGGCCAATAACACACTTGCAAGTTCGCAGTATGGCTTCAGACGGGGATTTGGTACAACCGAACAAAGCCTTAATTTAAATCTTTTAATTGGTAAATATCTTAAGGTCAGGTCTAGCATTTTGTACATGTGTTTTGTGGATTTAAGTAGTGCTTTCTAACTGGTGAACCATAGCAAGCTGTGGTGGTGTATGCGTGATTTGAGGGGCCCCTAAAGACATGATTGCACTACTTGCTCGCTTGTACAGTCATCTTTCTGCCAAGGTACGATTTGGACCACAGGGGGAAGTTACCAATTCTATTCACATTTGTAGGGGAGTCGGATTGGGTGCGTTCTGGCCCCGTTTCTCTTCTCCATGTATATCAATGGCATTGAAAAACGGATACAATCACTTGGTACTGATGCCCCTAGAGTAGGGGCTAGACCAGTACCAATTTTGTTATATGCGGATGACGCCATACTTCTAGCTTTTACTCCAGCCAGGCTTCGAACGCTCATTAATTCTTTTAGTGACTTCATGCAATGAATTGCCTTGAAGATTAATCAGGGAAAGACATTTACAATGTCATGCACTGTCAAAAAAGGGAGATTCTATCCTTTTTTTAAGGGGAGAAAGGATTACAAGCAGGAAGCACTTTAATTACTTTGGCTTTAGATTCTCAGGTTAAGGGGACCGAAAAATGCATAAAGATGTTACTGTTACTAACATGGCCAGGAATAATGAGGCTATCTTTAGATTTGCCGCCAAGCTTGGGCGAAGCGAATGCTGGACATGATAACATTATATAATGCGCAGCCACATTATGGGGTGGGAATCTGGGGTTCAGGGGACAACACAACCTTGCAAATGCAGGAAGATACATTTTTATGAAGGTTGTTATCTGTCCCAAAATCAACCTCCGGTATTATCATTCATTTAGAACGTGGCTTACAGTCCATGCAGCGTTACTAGATGTGAGACCATTGCTGCTCTGGCATTCAGTCTGGTCCAAAAATGAAGCTATACTGACCCAGTACATTATAAGGGACTGCATGTCACTAGATGAAGCACATAAGATTCCATGGCTGTATGATGTTAAAACGGCCCTATATATTTTAGCTGAAAATAATACGAACCTGTGGGAGCACCCGTGGGACATATCGCAATTCTCTAAAAATGCCCTGAAGCAACTGGTCAAAGAAAATATGGGGCATATAACAAGAACTAGGGCCGAGTCCCAGCCAACAGTTGCACTATATACATTGTACCAAACTTTACATGGACTACAGCAGTACCTTCGAAGGGCTCATAACATCTATCACAGGTTCCTAGTGATTAGATTTCGCTTGTCAATATTAGGAAATCATTTAGGGGCATAGGATAGATACATGTATGGATGAATACTTTTTTATCATTACTGTATTTTGCACAATATGTACACCACTATCGTCACTAACTGCAGGGATATGTTTTCCCTGCCAGTTCCCTGTTTTTAACCCTAGCCAAAGGACGTGTCAATAAAGGTACATTATGGACCTGGTAGCTAGTTTTACTCTTTCACTATCACTTTTTTCTTGCGCTGCGCCGCTCACCTGACCTGATTAGAAACTCATCATTGTGGTATTTAGCATACCTCTAACTAATAACTAAAACATCCCTGAGCTCCTCCCTCTCAGTGAAGGGGCTGTAGCCCGTGCCAGGACTAGGCATCCCGGTACAAGGAGAATCCCAATGATGAAGCATGCCACCTTTGGTGGGTGAGGGATTTCGTCCTATAAAAGGGATATCCCAGGGTTTGGTGAGTCACCTTCTTGCATAACCACTTGCTCCCATCCCATTTCCTAGGCCCGAGGGTTCTTTTTTCTGTGATAAATAGTATATCTGACCCATTCTTTGATATAAAACGACTTCAGTGCATTGATGTTTGAAAGCACAGCTCTCTTTTAAGCTCTGCCATGGCATCTCAGTGTGGTTGAGATCTTCCCTTTAACTTTGTCATTCCAAAATCCTTATGTTTCGTTTGCAAGTTCCTCATTCATAAATGGTGTGAAGGTGTGTTTTGGATTGTGGTCCTGTTACACAATTCACTTTAACAAAAAAATAGCAATATAGACTTTAGTGTTTGGTTTTCACATTCCCTTTCCTCTTCTCTCCGTTTCATTTTCATCGCCTCCTATCCATCACCTGTTGTTCTACCCCTCCCTTCTATTCCTGCCTTGCTTTTCTTATCCCACATCTTCCTTCTCTAACTTCCATCCCTTCTGTACTCTTTTCTCTCTTTGGTTCCATACCTTTCCCCTTTGCTCCCATCCCCTCCACTACACTTCCATTCCATCACATCCATCCTCTGCCTTATAATCTCTTTCCCTTCCTCCTGCTATTCCCTATCCATTGCTTTCCTTCCCATTTCTTTACCACATTTATCCCCTAATGCATTGGTTCTTTTTCCTCCACTTTCCCTTTCCTATCTTCCTTCTATAGTCCGTCTTTTCCCTCCCACTCCATCACTGTCCAGGGAAGATAGGGAATGTATAGGGAAATCCTTCCTTTCCCCCTTGCCACTTCTCCCCTCACATACTCATCCACCTTCCCTGTCCACTCCTTCCCATCCATCCCCTCACCTTCCATCCATTTCCCCTTCAACTTTCTACTCTTCACCTCCTTTACCTGCCTTCCCACATCCTCTTCTCCATTGTCACACCCTTTCCATAGCTGGTTCTGAATAGCGAGGCCAATTCCACCCACTCCCCTTAGGAGTTAACTTGTGTCCTGTATCTAATCTCCAGAACCATGAAGGAAACCCCAACTAATGAGAAAATCCAATGTGGAGGGGGCGAGAGAAAGAGAGAGAGAGACTGAGACAGAGCGAGAGAGAGAGAGAGAGAGAGACGGACTCATGCTAGCAGGCTGCTCTGTGGAAGACCTGAACTGGACACTCAGATTACAGGAGACACTTTGTCATACACTCGCAGCACCACGGCTATAGGAACAGTTGAGAACTAGGGTATGCCTAGCACCTGATGTAAAATTATTGTAAACACGAATGAGACAGGACATAGATGCTTACCCTGTGAGCAGAGGGGGCTCACTCTAACTTGGAAAACCTGGAAACTCGTCCAAGAACCGAAGATCATCGAACTCTGCCACCTTGGGGAAGTGCTGAGTGGTACTGAGATGCCAAGCAGGACCTCCGAAGGAGTACGGACAGAGTCAATGATGCGAATGAACAGAAGAGCTGAGGGATAGAGAGGAGGAGAAAAACAATAAACATGAGGGTACACGGTCAGTGGAGAACTGCAACAAAAGCAAGAGAGTCTTAGCAGCTGTTGCCAGTCACATCCTCTCTAGTCTCTTGAGTGTTTATAGGGCTCTACCCATTGTGACCTGGAAATGTCAGCATGGTCTACCGGCCCTGTAGTGGCTGGGGCAGTGTGCAGTTAGCAAAGCCCTGTAAGGGCCTGTTCTGCATGAGTATAGTTTCCACAGCACCATCCTCCATCTTCTCCATGTTTGAAGATTCCTGGGCCTTTTCTGCTTAGCTATTTTCGATCTGACCTCCATCCCCTCCCATTCCCTGTACAGAAGAGAATGAAGAGGGAAGGGACTGTATGGATTGGGATAGAGGAGCATCAAGAAGAGGGAAGAATAAGGAAGCAGAGGGGAGAGAAGAAGAAGCACACGGAAGGGAAGAAGAGAGTTGTGAACAGAAAGGATTACGAAGGAACACATGGGGCGAAGATGTGATGTGAAGAGATGACGGGTTTGGCAATGAGGGTAAGGAAGGAGGAATGGGGATCAGGATGGGGTACGGAGGTAAGGGAGCAAGAAAAGGAAGGTGTAATAAAAATAAAGGGAAGGGAAAGGAAAGGAAAGGAAGAGATGCATAGGGAGGAGAAGAAAAGCGAAGAGAAGGGGATTGAAGGACTAGGATGGAATGAGGGTGCTTTGAGAGGTTCTGAGTGGTGAGTGGGATGAACGAATTAAACCTGGGCAACTGTAGCCTTAAAGCCGAGTTTCCGTTCGTTTTTCAGTTTGGTTTTCAATTCAGTTTTCATTTGGTGTATTCATTTACCTTTGTTCCATCTTCCATCTCCCGACCCCTTCCTTTTAGGGGGCTGGTCAGCTCATGCACGTTTTGGCCTCTCTTTGTCCACAGCCCAGACTCCAGCGGTGCTGCCTCGCCATCTCGTGTCCTGGTGTCCACTGAAGGAGCTCCCTGGTTACCAGACTTTTATGCAAAGAACCTGTCACAATGGAGACCATGGCGTCATCACAGCAACGTTCCGTGGGAGATACCATGTGTCTTGGGCTAGGGTGGGGAGCAGGAAAGACATGGAGTGGATTCGGTTCCTTTAAGGAGTTCAATTATTATGTGACTAAAACCGATCCAGTCAAGAACCTGAGAAGACCCCTTGCTCCTTGGCATAGTGCCTCACAAGTGCTCTCTGTTTCTTTTCGCTCTAATGCAGTGGCTGCCTCCCCCGGGAGGGTTCTATTCAGGGCTTTAAGTGGGAAAAAAACTGGGGGTGCTTTAAAAGGGGCGGGGCAAACCTCTTAAAGGGGTGTGGCCTATCCAAGTAGGGGCGTGGTCTAAATAAAGGTAACTAGTGTAGCAGTACCCCCTGCTCTGACAAGCCGTCAGCTCTAGGACTCCTCAGAGTGTCATCAGATTTGGAATTCCCCGCTCAGGCTCGCTCTCTCCCCTCCTTATTACAGCAAGGCTATATATGGATAACGCCATACACCCTCCCCAGTACCCCAAGACCGGTGTCGTCATCCCGGAAATGCCCAGGCAGACACCTCCCGTATAGGGTGGCTTCACGTGAGGCTGAGTGTACTAGAAGCACTGCTCCCAGAAGGCAACGCGGCTTCACAGGGGTGAGTTTTAATGAAGCCACCACCCCCTTCAAAACATGCCACAGAGTCCTCCTACAACGCGGTTCACCTGGCATGACGTCATGCCTTGACCTCCACTACTCAGTAGTGAGCAAAATGAGCATGTGCACATCGATGTGCATGCTCTCACTGAAGTTCAAGAAAAAAAAAAAGAAAACGGACTACCTCTGCGAGGCCCGAAAATAGAGCCTGATAGAGACCCGTTTCGAGGCCCCCTGAAAATAACTGCCGGTGCTCAGACCCGGACAGACCCGGCCCACTTAAAGCCTTGAGTTTAGTAGTAGTTAGACCTATGCTGCGGATGGCAATAGCACAACAGATGCAACACCCAGTGGGTCTGACAAGGAAGTTCCCAGGGTGTGAAGAGCACCATGTCAGACATTGTGTGCAAGATGGGGACAGGACGGCTGTGTACCCAACCCCCTGAGGAACTTACAACCCAAGATGCATCCAGGGATAATGTAAGCTCCAGCGAGGTGGGAAGCAGGTAGCCCCCTGACCCGCGCTTTGCTCAAGGCCTCTGTGTGTCTGTGAGGCAGACAGCCTAAGTGCTCTTTTGGGAGCACGTCACACGGATTTGCAGTACCGCTCCGCCATTTTGCATGTTGATTCTCTGGCACTAAAGCAAAAGGGCATATACCGCAAGCAGCAACATAACACCAGTAGCAACATAACACCGGCACATAAGACATAAAATGTAGACTACAAGATAATGCAGCGGGGTGAGTATACTGTGGAGAGATCTGGGGTTAACCTCCAGGTCACATGGTCAAATCTCTGCACAGCGACTCAGCCGTTTATCTTTCCACGTTTGATGAATTGATTTGGCTGGCAGTCACAGCTGTTATTTAAATAACCTGGTCTGGCTGCTCTCGTGGGGGTAGATTGCACAGTCAAGCACGCTGAAAAGTGCTCATGCAGTCATGAGCAAGGCGTAAACGTGTGGGCGCTTTAGATATTCTCTTCTGGTTTGCTTGCGTGATGGCTCTGCGTTATGCTGAAAGCAGTGCTGCCTTCACCCGAAAACACTGCCCGCGCCATTCTTCTCCGTGACCTATCGTCACCCTGAAAACAAGGCCGCGAGCCCTAGGGTCACGTGACCCGGCACGGGGCGCCGTTGGAAGTGCAATCCTCCTCCTTTCCAGCCATGCCCGTCACAAATGTTCCCGCCGTATTGTTTTAGCATCCCCTTTGATTTTTCCGAAGCAAAAGGCTTGTCATGTAGGCAGAAATCCGGCAGTTACCTTTGACGGCCGTGCATTATTTCAGAAGGACGCACTCGGGTTTGATCCTCTCGGAAACCACAAACAGATATTGCAGTGAAACGGGATCTGTTTTATATTCCGCTCCCCGAGGATGCCAGCATTGAGCTGTGCACATCGATGTGCATGCTCTCACTGAAGTCCAAGAAAAAAAAAGAAAACGGACTACCTCTGCGAGGCCCAAAAATAGAGCCCGATAGAGACCCGTTTCGAGGCCCCCTAAAAATAACTGCCGGTGCTCAGACCCGGACAGACCCGGCCCACTTAAAGCCCTGGTTCTATTGTCTCCACGTGCCCGGAAGCTCGTGACATCACATCGCGGGGCCTGTGATGCCACAAGAGCTCTCTCCAGGGGACTCTATTTCAGCTCTTGCGGAGGAATGAAGGATTTCATGTGAATGTTCGAATTTACATATTTCTCATTCCTTGGTTAAAATTAATCCCACATTTAGCATAATGCTCATCCTCAGAAACTGCACAGAGCTCCTCCAGTTCACATATAAAAGGATTCCGAATAGGCTGCACAAACAACTCTGTGCCTGACCTCCTGCCTGTAGCAGCAATGTCTAGCTCCTCCCATCACTCCTCCTTTAGGGAGCGCTAATATCAATCTTGTGTAGATCTCAGAAAAGATAACGAGGTGGCCGGACTTATGCGCACTGCAGGAAGGCCATGAGGCCCAAAATAACTTTTTCAGCTGGTGTCACCATTCATAGATCAGGCTTTTATGAGTATTGTCCCCAGAAACGGAAATAAGGCATGGTCCCGGAATTGCCTGGTCCATATCCGCATGCAGAGTCCCCGTTCCGGGGACAGATCAGTTTCCATTTCTCCCCCGCTGTGAGTAGATGGTAAATCGGGGTGGGGACTGGGGAGGTGCAAGGAGTGGGAGCCAAGGGGGCTGTGGGGGGTGCTACAAATGAAAGCAGAGTCTGTGGGCTCTTGAGGGAGGGGGGCTCCATGTTCCCTTCATGCCATGGGAGGACCCCGAGCCCCATTGATTTTACCAGCTGGATTTTCCAGCCAGTACATCGGGTTGGGTGTTCCTGCAAACGTACTTTGCAGGTGTGGGGGACACTGCCAGTTATGATTGAGAAGAGCAGTGTTCCACCCAGAAATAACGCTCCACCCAACTTATAAACAGGCACAAAGCTTCCAAACTATACTGCAAAGAGCTGTAGTTTAGACGCAGCCCTGTGTTGGGAGCCTCCCCAGGTAGTCCCATGTGCTTCTGGAGATGAGCCTTCCGGGGATGGACGCGGTGGTCCTGATGAAGGCCGGCCTGTGAAGAGGGCGCTACTGATGGAGATACTTCTCTGCTTTGGTGGTGACACTCCTGCGCCCTGGCTGAGCTCTGGCTCTCCCCTCTGTCTGCTGCTGCTGTTTGTACACTTTGAAGGCATCAGCTGTGAAGTGGGGCTCACTCGCCACAGAGCCATTTAAAGAGACAGGACTCTTTTACCTACCTCCAGGTCCATGTCCACTCACTCACCCACTCAAAAAATGACTTATAAATTTGTTCTCACAGTTCTCTGACGGAAAGGGTCTGCAGAACAACTATATGGGGAAAAACAAAGCTTTCAAATAGAGAACGTTTGTATACTGGAGCACAAACTGATCACACAACAATATTGAAGAGCGTGTAAAGGTGACTCATATTTGTTTTTACAGTAGTGTGCTTCAACTTCTCATACTTTCCATTATTTGTGAATGCAGCATTGTACTCCTATAGCACGTAGCTTATTTGCCCAATGTAGACCTCAATAGAATCCGGTGAATGATTTCATTATTACACTTCTAACCTATAGACACGCTTCACCCCTCTACACTCCCTCTTGCATGTGGCAAATTAACCGAGCTCTTTAGTGGTGATCCAGCGGGTTACTAGCAACAAGCATTCATACACAAAATACTCACTTGGGCCCATACATTCATACTACGCTAGCAATTTCCGCTGGTGGGTCAGTTGGTACTCTTTATCAAATGCAAAACACACAAGATGATGGACGGAATGCTGCACATTGGCAAACATTCACCCCCAGTCACAGATCTGGGTTTAATCCATCGTTATTTTGCTTCACCACTCCACCCCAGTTCAGACATAGCCATATGCAAATCAGTCTTGACCCTGTGCCTCATGGGAATAGTCCAGACCAAACTGCCAAGCCATGTCTTCCCTGGACCGGAATCAAGCATCCTAGGACCGGTTTCAGGCTATCAGCCTTCATCAGCCAGGATAGCTTGACTCCAGTGGCGTAGTGAGCATACATTCATACTACGCTAGCAATTTCCGCTGGTTGGTCAGTTGGTACTCTTTATCAAATCCCTGCTACCAATTACCTTCTGATTGAAGAGTAATGACTTACCGATGGACCCTTTGATAATTGGGAAATTTAAAATGAGTGACATTCCATACAATTCATAATTTCTAAATAATCACAAAGTCAAGAAGTTTTGAAATGTTTATCTAAAGATTTAGCAGAGTAAAATACAAAGCCACATAGTACTTAAATCAAATCTCATGGAGGAAGCACAACAATGATTTATCGATTAATGACGGTCCCTTAGGAAAAGAGAAGATAGAGACAGCAGCGCAACTAAGGTTTGCATTATATTTACCTAAGTGCAAGAACCAAACCCCTTGGCCAAGGAGTTGGAAAGATAGGACCCTGGAAGGATGAAGAGCAAAAACTCCTCCCGGATCAGGACAGGACCGGTGACCTCTCTACCCACGACGCCTGCGTCGTTCCCTTCTCTGGTACTTCGCTTCTCCTCGATTCTCCCGTTTCTTCCTTCTAATGGATTCCGCCGCCCCCACCTCAAGACCTCTCTGGTCAGCGGTTCAGTCTGCAATCGATCAGCTCGTATGTCTGGTGCCAGAGCGTTCTCTCCTAATGGCACTGCCAGCTTGAATGACTAATTTAGCTAAGTCTATATCTATTATACCCTTCTACGCCCATGTACCTCCCCTAAATGTTGCTAACTTATGGGGCCACTACTTCTGATTGGACAGGGACAGGGGGTTGATCTTCACACCATATTGATTTTATACATTTCTTAAAGCTCTTTGTTTTAAAATACCGCCCCTCAAATTTAATACATTGGCTTTATTTCCCACCCGTCTCATGACAAAGTTTGTGCCTTTTTCATGTACAATGTTACAAATTTATGAGGACATCCATGAATATGACAATATAGGCCATCAGGTCGCGGCCTTGGATGACGTCCAGGTTGACTTCATCCTTTCCGCTCTGGGCAGTCTTTCAGGGAGCATGCGCAGAACCCACGTCATTCGAGTTTTCAGTTCACCAACCCCAGGCCCAATATTTACGAACTAATAAAGTCAAAGAAGAAAATATTAAAATCACAAATAAAATGTTTCACTGTATACCCACTCTGTCTATTCTATTCCCATTTACTTATAAACTTATCCCTGCATTAATAGCGTTAGAATATTACAGTTTAAACAAAACATAAGAGCAAGCTGTAGCATGTGAGAACATATAGCAGCCATTTTAAATCACACTGCGCAGAAGCAATAATTTCCCACCAAGCAAAGAAAGACGTCACACCACGTGATATGGTTGAGACATGCGCAGTAAAGTTCCCGCGTTTTAGCGGCCATTTTAGAATAGACAAGCGTTACTTGTTAGTAAAAACACATAAGCAAGCTTCCTTGCTATTTGTATTCGTGTTGTGCAATGATTAGTATAAACAATACAATTTAACACATTAGTACTTTAAAAGGATTGCATCCGAGCAAGTCTCATTTGTGAGTCCTTGCTCCATCAAACCCCTCTCTGATGGCGTTTCTGAGCCATCAAAATACTACCCACAACCAGATGCCAACCTTTAGCATATTATCGTTTCATTTTCATTTTTACACTTTCTACTTTTCACATCTCCTTTCAATTTCTTGTATAATTCGCTTCTTAAATCTTCAAGTTCAATTTCATCAAACTTTCTCTTCTTTCCTTTTTCTGTCACATTATATGATTCCTTCCTTCTACAACATTTGCACCATATTATTATTGAAAATGCTATTATTACTATCCCTGCTAAGGGTACTAATATTTGACCTATGAGTCCTTTCCCTATATTAGCAAACCAGGTACCAATTGACCTAATACTAGTGGTCAATCTTTCCCATACACTATCAACTTCCAGTGGTTTTAGTTCCCCTTCAAGCTTAGTTATGTTCTGTATATACGTTCCAATTTCTGCACTTTTATCAGGAATGTAAGTGCAACAGTGTTTTGTCTTCAATAATTTACAGACTCCGCCCTCTTTTGCCAAAATAATGTCAAGAGCAAGTCGATTTTGCATAACCATAGATCTAATCGCAACCATTTCCGCATTAATCATTAGAAATCCTCCAGCAGTGTCAGTTGATAAACGGTCAACCACTGTAGATAATTTACATATTTTCCTTGAATTCAGAATTATTCCCACTGAAGGTATCAATGCACCAAATATATCACCTAAAATTTCTGAAAAACGAGCTCTTTTTCTACGTGTTAATTAACTAGTATTTTCATTGCTGCCAGTGTTTTTTTTTACGTGATATATTTTGGGAAATACTATTCCAAAATAGCAACTTCCATACCACCGCGCAGGAAGACTAAAGTAGGCCTTATTCCCACATACATAATAGATTCCAGGAAAAACTGAATCCGTTCCTCCTTTTAGTCCCCAACCTCCAAGAATTAAGAAATTGTGTTCACATTCACTGGTACCGATGAAAACATTGTTATAATCAGTCTTTAACCTATGTAGACAAATGTTCCCTTTCCTTTCAAAATCCAGAGCCATAGCAGCTTGAGCCTTGCCAGGTGTGTAACTACCCTCTTTCTCAGCCCAAGGTGGTAAATGAGCCTTATGCTCAGAAGCTTTCTTTTGGAAATCTTGTCTTCTACTCTCCACTAAATTCAAAAATACCTTTTCTTCTTCATGTAACAAACATGTTAGATTGCTTCTATGTGCGTGTGTTATGTCTATTGACTTCATTGTTAAGAAAAACTCTCCCATAAATTGTGCATCTTTGCTACTAAGCACTGGATTCATATTCTTTCGAATCGGAATTTCAGTAAATATCACATCTATATTTGAATAATAATACTGTAGTCGCCCTGTTCTATAAAATAAACTGGCTAATACACTACATGATATGCCATAGGTTAATGGCAAATGATGATACGTTAACCCTTCTGCTACTGATTCAGGTAATTTCATACAAACATAACAATTACTAACTTCCATAGTATCTACATATTGAAATAATAACTTTGTGAAAACGTTTAAACTAGTGTCGTTAACTGTTACTTCATGATGGAATTCTGGTTCGTCTTCTGCCTTTAGTTCTAGTCTATTACCCTTTAAGTTACCTATTCTTTCCTTAGTTTCGTTGTTAATCTTTTTATCTATTATCATAAGATAAGGAATTGCTATGATCACAACTAACCATACTATAAGCATCACTACCAGGTTACATATGCATATAGCACAACATCTTTTACAACCTTTCTGCTTTGGTCTCCCAGTAACTCTATCGTCAGTCATTTTTGACAAGAAAGATTGCTCTTCTTATCGTATTCTTCAAGTCTTTTCACTTTCTCAAGGTGGTTCTATTTCTTTTTCATAGGTCAGTTCTGCACTCGTTCCTTCGTCACCACTTTCACTTGATTCTGAACTTTCGTAATCTTCGAGAATAATATAAGTCCAATCAGGACCTTTAAATTTGTTATTCACAAGTTTCAGTCTTTTGCTTCTTCGTTTTTCGCTTTTATTTCTTTGTTCTGCTTGACTTGTTACTTCATTCACTTGTTCTGGATTTCCACTTCTGGTTGTTATGTGGTATTTTACTCTTTTGTTGACGCTAGGCCAATGATCACCTTTTTTTGTTTTCTCTGTTTGTATTGTCTCTTTATTTCCTTCTTCAGAAATTCTTTTGTTTTCTAGTTGTGGCACACTCTCGTTTTCTTTTATTTGCACGGTTTCTTCTCTTCTTGTTTCTTCTTCTATTTCACTGTGGATCTCTTGTAATTGATCTTGTTCTTGACTTACGATTTCATTCTCGAAATTCTCAAGATCTTCTTCTGTGTATTTTCCCTGTTCTAACTGGTTCTGATCAGGGCTTATTGCACTTTGAACTTCTGCAGCCTGACCGGATTCTTCTAAACCTGTCTGTCCCTGCTCAAAGTCTGATTGTTCTTCTTTAATTTGAGCCCAGTTTCCTCTCCCTATCTGTTCCTGCTCAGGTTCTTGTGTTTGTTCTTCTTCTTCTTCCTGAGCTGCTTCTTCTTCACCTATCTGATCTTCTTCAATTTCTTCTAGATTTACTTGACTTCTTGTTCTGTAGTCGATCTCAAGTACTTCTACCACTGGTATCCAGTCCTGACTTGTGCTCGGTTGTTCTTCGTCAGCTTCCCTTGAATCTCAGGCCCGAGATTCTTCAGCTGGGCAACCTTCAGCTTCCTCAGTAATAGATATTATCTGAGTATTTTCTTCTTCAGGATCTGGTACTCTTTTGGTGTGGCTTACATGAATCCAATTAGGAAAACCTGCACACTTCACTGCTGTGTTCGTAATCAGTATGACCTGACATGGTTCGCCCCACCTAGGTGATAGACACGTTTCTCTGGTGTGATTCTTCACTACCACCCAGTCTCCGGGACTCAGATCATGTTCTTGTTCAGGCTGTCTGGAAACTGCGTCTTCTCCAACCTGGTGAGAGACAGAACGCACTAGGTCAGCCAGTCCTTTGCAATAATCCAGAACCATATCATCTGATATATTCAGCAGTTTATTCGTGGGTACATGTGATTGTCTCATTGCTCTTCCCATTATTATCTCATGCGGACTCAATCCGGTGTTTCTATCAGGAATGCTTCTGAGTCCCATTAAAACAAGAGGCAATGCGTCTGGCCAATCTAATGATGTTGAAGCACACATTTTTCCCAGTCTGGATTTTATCGTGCCATTCAATTGTTCCACCACTCCAGAGGCTTCTGGACGATATGCACAGTGTAACTTTTGTTCAATGTGGAATGCTTCACAGAGTATTTGAACCACTTCACTGTTAAAGTGTTTTCCTCTATCTGATTCCAAAGTTACTGGAAAACCAAATCTAGGTACTAGTTCGCGTAGTAACAACTTTGCAACTGTAAGACTATCATTCCTTCTGGTAGGGTATGCCTCCACCCACTTGGAAAATAGACACACTATGATTAGTGCATATTTCAGCCCTCTACATGGTGGTAACTGAATGAAATCAAGTTGCAGTCTCATGAATGGACCCTCTGCCTTTCCAATTTTCCCAAACCCAATTACTGTTTTTCTTCCTGGGTTATGCATTTGGCAAGTTAGACATCTCTGGCAAAGACTCTCTGCTACTGCCCTAAACTTTGGATTGAACCAATTTTGTCTAAAGAGTCTGATCATTGCATCTCTCCCTACATGTGTGTCTCCATGATACATCCTAGCCATTTGTGAAAGCAGACAATCAGGCATGACTGGTCTGCCGTCAGCACAAGTCCATACATCATCCTCTGCTTTTTGGGTACATCCTGTTTTAATCCATATACTCTTTTCGCTCTCATCAGCATCATCTTGCAATCTTTTTACATCATTCCATGTTTCAGGAGGTGCAAACAGCATAAGTTGGCAGCTGATTGCCATTCTTTCCACCCTTTTGTTTACTGCTAATCTGTTTTTGGCACAATGTTGAGCCACCAGATCTGCGTATCTATTGCCGACTACCACCCAGTCATCTCCTGACTGATGTGCGGCACATTTCACCACAGCCAATTCTTTTGGTGATTGTATTGCTTCCAGTAGTTCTTTTACAAACTGTCCATTTTTAATGGGGGATCCTGAAGAAGTCATGAAATCCCTCTGCATCCATAGTTGGCCAAAATCATGCACAACCCCGTAACCATATTGGCTATCAGTGAATATGGTTACTTTTTGATTCCTCCCAATTTTGCAAGCTTTTATCAAAGCAATCAATTCAGCTATTTGTGCAGATTTTACCCCTGGTAAATAGGATGCTTCGACTATTCCAGTTAGTTCACATACTGCATATGCTGCAGTTAGTTTTCCATCTTCATGCCTTTGGCATGAGCCATCAACAAACAGCTCCCTGTCTGGCTTCCTGAGAGGTAGTTCCTGAATATCAGGACGCGGTTTTGTGCACAATTCTGTGACTTGTAAACAATCATGTTCTTCTTCGTCATCTTTAACTTCCTCATGATATGGGTCCGGTAGTAAGGTAGCTGGATTTACTATTGTGCACCTTACAATGGTCACATTTTCAGCACCCAGTATTATTCTTTCATACTTAGTCAGTCGACTAGGAGTAAGATGCTGAGTTCGGGTTCTTGTCAGCAAAATCACAACCGCATGTGGGACGAACACTTTTACAGGGTGTCCCATTACAATTGACTCACTTTGTTCAATGCTCAAACAAGTAGCAGCTACTGCTTTTAAGCAACCAGGCAACGCAGCTGCCACTGGGTCCAATGTAGCAGAAAAATATGCTATAGGACGTCTGGTCAAACCATGTCTTTGGGTTAGGACTGAAAGAGCACAATTTTCTCTTTCATGGCAAAATAATGCAAATGTTCTCTTATAATCAGGCATGCCTAAGGCAGGTGCTGCACACAAAGCATTCCTTAGTTTTACAAATGCACCTACACTTTCATCATCCCATTCAACTGGGTCTTTTGCCTTCTTTTTCGTCATCTGAATCAAAGGTTTTGCTAATAGAGAAAATCCTAATATCCATTGTCTACAGTACCCTACTATTCCAAGGAACATTCTTACTTCTCGTTGAGAGACAGGCATCTGCATTTTCTTTATTAGTTTTATTCTTTCATCTGTTATTCTCCTTCTCCCCCCCTCAATTTGGTATCCTAGGTACTTTACTGCTGTAGTACAGAACTGTAATTTTTCAGGTGACACCTTATGACCTTCTTCTGCTAAATGATTTAGTAATGCTATGGTGTCAACAACACAATCCTCTCTGGTGTTAGATGCCACTAATAAGTCGTCTATGTACTGCACTAAGACTGAGCTTCCTGGCATCACCAGTTTTTCTAGACACTTTTTCAATATTTGGTTAAAGATGGAAGGACTTTCTGTGTACCCCTGAGGAACACGATTCCACACATAAACCTTGTTCTCAAATTTAAATGAAAATAGATACTGACTATCTGGATGCAAGGGTATCGAAAAGAATGCTTGGCATAAATCGATCACAGTAAACCATCCTGCACTCCAAGGAATCTGGTATAGGATTACTGCAGGATTTGGTACTATAGGTCAACAAGGTTCCACAATCTTATTTACCTTGCGCAGGTCTTGAACGATCCTATATTTTCCACTAGGTTTCTTTAGACCCATGATTGGTGAGTTACAAGGGCTACTCATTACTTCCTTTAAAATGTCTTGTTTTACCATTCTGTCAATCTCTTCAATGACTCCTGCTTTTACTTCTGCACTCATTTTATACTGTCTGGTGTTTGGGTAAATCGCACCTTCTTTTACAGTAATTTTTACTGGGTCTATTTTGGCCATAAGTCCTACTTCCTTTCCCGTAAAATCCCATACTATGGGATTCACCGTAGTTTTCAGTTCTTCTGGTAACTCGTCTTTTGTTCTCAGAGAAAACATCTCATCTACTTCTGTACCTTGTTTTGCAATCATAAATTTATATACATGGTATTCATCTGGGGTCTGAATTGCCACACCATCCGGCGTGCAGAAAATTGTACAGTTCATCTTACAAAGTAAATCCCTGCCCAATAAATTTACTGGACTGGAATCACATACTACAAATTGATGCATTTCTCTAAAATGTCCGATTTTTACTTCCATTGGTTCGGTAAGAGGTGTTCTAATCTTCTGATTAGCCACTCCCACAACTTGGATAGCTTCTCCAGAGAGAGGAAGGTCTGGGATGTCTGCTGTTCTCACAGTAGACCTAGTAGCACCAGTGTTCAAAAGAAAAGTAATATCATTACCTTTCACATTTCCTTCAACATATGGACCTGACTGATCTACCGGTAAGGATGCACCAAGTACGCACTCCTTCTTCCCCTCTCCCAGGCACCGTCAATTATTATAGGAACTAAAATCGTCCTGCAAAAGAAATTGTGATGTCACATAATCATTCTTACCACTTCCTCCTTGATATCCGACGTCTGTACCGTGCTTTGCTCTGCTTACATTACCCTGTATAGGTGCAGGTGGCAACTGACTCTGAGGATTTACACCCTGCTGTGAGTCATTCTACGTCTGTGGATTTAAATTTTGATTTGGGCCATTATTATTGCGAATCTTCTTACATTAATCCTTCCAATGCCCTAATTTTCCGCATCCATGACAAGGAAACTTCTTTTTAGCCTCTTCTCTGCTCATTCGTCCTCTCACTTTTCCTCCGTTCCCAGTGTCACCATTCGTTCCAGAATCTTTTCCTTGATTATCATTTGGATTGTCCAAATTAATTCCCTGTCACTCAGCCATTTTCACCTGAGCCCACATCACCTTCTCTTGCAATTTCTTGTGTCTATCCTCAATGTCATCTCCACAATATTTCGCATATTTCAAAATCTCGTCAATGGGTTTCCCTTGCCAGCACAACATGTGCTGCTTAATCATCTGACAAATCTCTGGCTTCAGGCCGTAAACAAATCGGTAAACAAACTGACTCATATTTTTATCTCCAATGTCCTCAAATCCACTATACTGCTTAAATACCTGCAATAATCGCTCATAGTAGGCATGTACCGATTCACTGGCTTCTTGGGTAGTTCTGTCTATTTTTACCCAATCTGTTTCCTTTGGTGGTATTTTTCCCTTCAAATATGTTATCACCTGCTGATACTTTTTCATTACATCATTGGACGGGGCACCTGTCTTTGGATCTCTAGGATACTCCTCACTAGGCCAATCAATTGTGATTTTGCAATCTGTCCACAAATCTGCAGGTACCACTATGTCAAACAAACCATCCAAGTCTTTCAACAACACCTTTGACACCTTCACAAACCTCTCAACTTGCTTGTACCATTCAATTGGCTTTTCTCTCAATTTTGGAAAATCATTCGTAAATGATAAAATATCCTGTCTGCTCCATGGGACATGTACATATCCCCCTCCTGGAACTTCTCGCATCGGGTACATTTGATCTCCCTTCCCTGTTTCCTTCATTAAATATTCTGAAGTGGTTTTGCTATATCGTGCCTCTTCCTTTTTCTTTGTCCATCTAGCTTTCCATTTCTCTAGCTCTCCCCATTTCTGTAAAACTGTCATTAATTCTTTTACTTGTAATTTCCTTCCTGAAGCATTCATATTTTCTAAATCTTTGTCTGAAAAATCTGCTCTATAGGGTTTTTGCAGTATCTTTGACTTCCCTATTTCAATTCCCATCTGATGAGCTAAATCTGATAATTTCTCATGAAATATTTTTGCATTTCTTGTGATGCTTCTGCAAATGAACAATAATTCTTCTTCATCGTAAGTATTTAGGCGATCTACTCCTACATTTCCTGCTATCATTTCTTCTAATTCGACTTTTAATTTATAAATGTCCATTATCTTTGGGGGTGAATTCTGTTTGTCTGATCCTTGTGCCCACCTTTCTAAATCTTCAGGTGTAACTACTGTGGCACTTTTAGTTCCTGATGAGGTTACGATGTTTACATCTTTGGAGCAACTAGGTGTTACTCTTCTTGGAGTATTATTTACAGAATCTCGAATGGGCAAGTCCATTAATGAAATCATAGACTCACAATTACTAAAGTGATCCTCAACCATTACTACTGCTTCTGGTTTAGGAACATTCACAGGTGTAGGTACAACTAGAGGTTTGGGATAAATTGCCTTGTCACCATATAAGGGAACCACTGGACCAATCGTTACAGGTATGGTCAATGAATCAGGGTGAACATTCAATTGTGTTACCTTTTGAATCAATTCTGCTCTGTTTCTGTCTATCGCTTCCTTTTCTTTATCACGAAGCACTCTACTAACTGGTGAATCATGTAATACTTCAGGCACCAAGGGTGTCCGTAACAAGGGTGCACTTGGGGTGCATCCACTTGTCCCTTCCTGATACGGTGGTGGATTCTTTAATAAATCTTCCATAAATTCGTCTTCGGAGTCTCCAAATCTAGCCAAATGTTTGGTCTTTTCTGTGCATTTACTTCCTGACGATTCTTCTGCCAGTAATATGGGATACAGACCCTCCGTAAGCATTGCCCTTCTCCACTGTTTCATTTGATCGTCCATTGACTCGTTTTGGTATCTGGGAAAGAATCCCCGATAACTCCTATTACTTCTGGATCTGTCACGTTCAAATGCCTCAGTTTCCCATTCTTCTAAGGCTTCGTATTGAGTCAATCTAGGTCTGGGTTCTAAATCATTCATTCTTAATCTCAAATTTTGAAGAATCCTCCCATTGAAAGTACCATTTTCTGGAAATGCTAATATTCCATCAATTTTGGTATATTCTATCCAATTTTCTAACCATACACAAGTATGATAACCTCTCTCCATCATCATGAATGAAGCGGGCGTTTTAGCTGGTGGAATGATAATTCCTTCTCTAGTCTTTATTATTTTGTCCTTTTTAAAATAATTCTTAACCTTTTGTAGAAGTGACATTTTTCTCTTTTCTCCGTACATTCTGGGTAAATATCTGTTTATTGAACTATATTCTGCAAAACCTAGGAATCTCCTGTCTGGACGAGTTCCTATTAAAGTCGGATCGCGTTTAAACATACAATTTCCACTGTCCACTAAGATTTCGACTTCTATTCTGACAACCAATTAAATTCCAGCTAACTTTTGCTTCTGGACCAATCCTAGCGTGGCTTTTCAGTGACGTCTTTTCTGACGACCCCTCTTTTACAATCTGCGCCTTTCTGTCCTTCGCTGTTTCAACCAATCCCAGCGCGACACCTGTGACGTCAGTGTTACTCCTGACTACTGACCCCTCCTTTACAAGAGTCTTTTCACGCCCGCGGTTTTAACCAATCCCAGTGCGGCATTTGTGACGTCAGCTTCCTCTCCGGCAGCTGACCCTCCCTTTACAAAAACTTACGCAAAGTTTTATTCTCCCTATTTTCTAATTAAATTTAATAACAACATAAAACATTCGCTATCGTGTCAGTTTCGCTAACTTGAAAAGATAGATTCTCTCTCTTCTTAGTAAATCCCTTCCATTTACTAATCATACACTACGAGTAAAACACTTCCGTCTACTCTTCAGGCAAGCTTCAGAAATACCTGTTACTTCTTCAATGTTACCCTTTCTAGGTGATATAACATCAAATTTCACTAGCATATTCCCTTGCTATTACTCACACACATAAATGTCCCTAACAAGTACTGATAGCCCTGCTTAACTTTTCAGTACTATTTCTGCCTGACAGATAACCTCACTGCAGTATGGCTTCCACTTACCAACCGCTTCTCAATTTTCCCCGGGGATTCTAGACAACATAAAACAAACTATAAACGAAAAGCGGATGTTAGTTCATAAAAATAAAATTCTCATTACCCAATTAACAAAGTATAACCATAACCGTCCTCTGCTTACCAGAAAACTGATCCAGCGGGTTACTAGCAACAAGCATTCATACACAAAATACTCACTTGGGCCCATACATTCATACTACGCTAGCAATTTCCGCTGGTGGGTCAGTTGGTACTCTTTATCAAATCCCTGCTACCAATTACCTTCTGATTGAAGAGTAATGACTTACCAATAGACACTTTGATAATTGGGAAATTTAAAATGAGTGACATTCCATACAATTCATAATTTCTAAATAATCACAAAGTCAAGAAGTTTTGAAATGTTTATCTAAAGATTTAGCAGAGTAAAATACAAAGCCACATAGTACTTAAATCAAATCTCATGGAGGAAGCACAACAATGATTTATCGATTAATGACGGTCCCTTAGGAAAAGAGAAGATAGAGACAGCAGCGCAACTAAGGTTTGCATTATATTTACCTAAGTGCGAGAACCAAACCCCTTGGCCAAGGAGTTGGAAAGATAGGACCTTGGAAGGATGAAGAGCAAAAACTCCTCCCGGATCAGGACAGGACCGGTGACCTCTCTACCCACGACGCCTGCGTCGTTCCCTCTCTGGTACTTCGCTTCTCCCGTTTCTTCCTTCTAATGGATTCCGCCGCCCCCACCTCAGGACCTCTCTGGACAGCGGTTCAGTCTGCAATCGATCAGCTCGTATGTCTGGTGCCAGAGCGTTCTCTCCTAATGGCACTGCCAGCTTGAATGACTAATTTAGCTAAGTCTATATCTATTATACCCTTCTACGCCCATGTACCTCCCCTAAATGTTGCTAACTTATGGGGCCACTACTTCTGATTGGACAGGGACAGGGGGTTGATCCTCACACCATATTGATTTAATACATTTCTTAAAGCTCTTTGTTTTAAAATACCGCCCCTCAAATTTAATACATTGGCTTTATTTCCCACCCGTCTCATGACAAAGTTTGTGCCTTTTTCATGTACAATGTTACAAATTTATGAGGACATCCATGAATATGACAATATAGGCCATCAGGTCGCGGCCTTGGACGACGTCCAGGTTGACTTCATCCTTTCCGCTCCGGGCAGTCTTTCAGGGAGCATGCGCAGAACCCACGTCATTCGAGTTTTCAGTTCACCAACCCCAGGCCCAATATTTACGAACTAATAAAGTCAAAGAAGAAAATATTAAAATCACAAATAAAATGTTTCACTGTATACCCACTCTGTCTATTCTATTCCCATTTACTTATAAACTTATCCCTGCATTAATAGCGTTAGAATATTACAGTTTAAACAAAACATAAGAGCAAGCTGTAGCATGTGAGAACATATAGCTGCCATTTTAAATCACACTGCGCAGAAGCAATAATTTCCCACCAAGCAAAGAAAGACGTCACACCACGTGATATGGTTGAGACATACGCAGTAAAGTTCCCGCGTTTTAGCGGCCATTTTAGAATAGACAAGCGTTACTTGTTAGTAAAAACACATAAGCAAGCTTCCTTGCTATTTGTATTCGTGTTGTGCAATGATTAGTATAAACAATACAATTTAACACATTAGTACTTTAAAAGGATTGCATCCGAGCAAGTCTCATTTGTGAGTCCTTGATCCTTCAGTGGTTTCACAATTGCCTCTGGTTCTTGAATTTCTGGGTTATAATGAGAGACGTTAGTCTGAGTGTTCCAGTTAATCTGAACATTCCACATACCTTTGGTTTTGCTTTAATAACCGGGGTATGGTCCAATATGGTACCCACACACAGAGCGTACCAAAGTGAAACATGGAAGACACAAGAGCTTTGCTTACAAATGCGCATAACTCAAGTAACAAAGATGCTCTTCCTGTCCTATTAAGGAACGAGCTCCTCAATAGGTAAGGGGGTAATCTCTAAGGTTTTGCGCATGACACATAGTGCCGCTAAGCATTGTAATGATTTACTTACAATTCTAAAACCCGGCAAGTACAGTGCAAAATTATGCAGCACCCCTCTTAGTAAGTAACCCCCTAATTTTTAAGGCCTGGCGCCGTTATTTTATTTTGTTATTACCTTCCAGCTTTATACACTTGTGGAAGTTCTACTTAAGTTTTTCCCTTTGTTACTAATACACAGTTGTGTGACCAGTGCAATAAGCAGTCCCCTCATTTGTGGTCACTCAAAACCGATTCTGGGGGTACCTTTTCTGCCATTGGGTTTGCTGCCTATGGAGAGAAAGGTATCCAGGTGTCACCTACATTTACTTGTCATAGGGCAGGCCCCTTTTGAACTTAAGTTCCAGGCCCTATCCCAGCTGATCTTCCTGCCTGGGGAAGGCAGCTTCTCCCTACTCCAAAGCCAAAGTCATCTCTCTAGGAGCAGTTTTCACACCTCTTTCACATCTCATTCAGGCTAAGCACAGGCCGGACAGTGTCAGTGGAGCTAATGCAAATTTGCCTCCCCAGTTTCAGGAAGGGTTAATTTCTAAAAGTTACATTTTCCATACATTTAATAAAATTTCAACTTCTTTGTTAGATTGGATTTTTATTAAATATAAAACGAAGTTCTTGAATGGAGTTTGTAGCTGGTACGAGGCAGAAGTTATATATTAAAATATATAATCTATACTTTGACTTTTCCTGTGTGCCAGTTACAGACAGACCAGTGACAGTGTCATATTGGGCCTAGTCATAGGTGGAACATGCCACTTCTAATACCACACATGTTCCACTCTTAAATATTATGCACGCTATCTTAAAGGCAAAAAAAAATAGATTCAACTCCTTGGCTGTGGATGGGACCGTGGCCATTAGGTCACTACATGCTGTTCGGTGCCTTGAGAAATTCGTGGTGGCATTCTTCCCCCTACTCCCCCACTCAGAAAACGCACTGCCCACTGTATCTACCCATTGGCAGGTCTGGTTGAAGAGTTATTTCAGCTGCGCCACCCAGCAAGAGTGCTGATTAGAAAATGTGGGTGAGACCTTTTTCACAACAATTCAGTCATCTTTGTTCAATCACTGTTGACTATTAATATTGTTAAAAATGAAATGAGGAAACAGAGCTCATGGGGCAAATGTTTAGCCAGTGAGAATCAAAGCTTCCGACTTGAGCTGATAAAAATAGGAAAATAGAGACTAAAAACACTGCTTCAAAACTTCTGCATGAGCTATTTTAAATGTTTTTTTTAATGATTCCGTTATTTGTTTCTAAGGCAATTCTAAAGCCACTTCTTAAGCTCTTTTAAAGTAGTTACATTTTAGAAAATTGTTTTAAAATGTGTTGAAAAGATTCTTCATAGTTGTTTATGTGACTGACTCTAAAACAGCTCAATCTATTTTAAAGTAAATGTTAAGCACAACTTTACAAAATATGGTGGATCTTAAAAATTCTAACTCGCATTCATAAAGCATTTATCAAAAATGTTTACAAATGAGTTAAAAAAAATCATTCAAATGCACATTTTAAATGGACATTTAGTCATAATAGCCATTCCAAATTCCACTTCCAAGTTACTTTTCAAGATGCTTCTACGCACAACAATAAATCTGTCATAATAGTTTTCTTAACGAAGTTCTAAACTTGTATCAAAAGCCACTTCTGAGCGCAGTATGAAAGGTGCAAAATTAATTCTACAAGTGCTCAGCATCAAATACCATTTAGAAATGTATATTTAGGGTGGTACTTAAGAACTTTGTAAATATGCCTCTCGCACCACATATTAAATTTTTTTTTATTAAAAGCCACTTCTGTAGGTTACCACTTCTAAACCAGTTCTGAAAGTAGTTTCTAAACTATATTCTGAGTCAAATGTGTTTCTGTTCTCAAAATCTCTTATTAACCATGTAACAATGTATGAACCTGTACTAAAGTGTCTTCTAGACCCAACCACAAACCTGCACTAGAAGCAGTTTCCAAAGCTTTCTTTAAATCCATTTCAAAAGCTTTTCCACAATCCATTTGAAATCCGCTTCTGAATTGATTATTAAGCTGTTGTAAGGTTGTACCTAAACCCAGTTTAAAATGTACTTTGAAAACTGTTTATGAAGCATTCTGTATATTGAAACTGATTTCTAAAGTGTTCCAAAAGCTCCCTTTAAAAAGGTCTTTTAGAATAGCTGCTTCTTAAGTGTATAATAATTTTGATTCTAAAGTTATTCAAAAACTACTCTTCATCTACTTGATAATCTGAAATATAAATGCATTCTAGACCCAATTCTGAAGTTGCTCAGAAAACAGCTTATAGATCTGACTCTTAAACTTGATTGCAAAGTTGATCCAAAAACTGGTTCTAATTCTTCTTCTAAAACCGTTTCTAAAGAATGTACTACACATGATTCTAAAGTTGTCTAAAACTGCTCCTAAATCCTCTCATGAGCCTGTAGGAGATGGTGGTGACATGTGCCTAGAAATAATGCAGGTTAGTTTGCTTACCCACATCAATCTCGATGTATCAGGATACAGAAATAGGTTAACAGCTACTTTTTAAGAAGCTGTAGGTGCATTAACAAAGTAGACCTGAAACCATGTGCCTGGCTCTGTGACTTGGAGTGAACTCCAACATGTTGCAAGGGAAAAACAGTACAAGGCTGAGAAGATGAATTGTATTTTATAAACAAAGCTGCATGTATCTGCTCAGAGCTGAAGTTCACAGACCAGGCTGTAAGGTTCTCAAAGGGAGTCTTGGGCCAAAGAGAATAATTCAGCAAATTTCACATATTGGCCCCAGGAGGAAGAATGTTTGGTTTCTTGAATATAAATATATATATATATATATTTGTTTTTTTTTTTGCAGTTTTATACAGCGCAGAGGCGACCAGAAGTATTGCAGCACCTTACATCGACACCAGTTACATTAAACAAGGTCACATTCATTTTTTAGTCACAGAGATTAGGTGATTTACCCAGAACCGCAGGATGTTGAACGCACGCTGAGACTTAAACCTGGTTCCCAAGTCAGCAGCACTGGCTGTAACGCCACATCCTCTCCCCATGCTTTTGGAGCTTAGTTGATATTCAGCAAGGACCACTGTAAATTCACCATCCAATGACCAGCTGCTCTTCTAGGTGCATTCAAATGGATTTTGAAGTGGATCTTGCCCCGTAAGAAATGTTATGACTGTCTTTTGTCCTATTCTCTCTATTTATATGGCTTCAGAAATATTTATAGAATGTGCTTTACTTACATCATAGCATTGCTGTGTTAATAAATGCTTGTTAAACCTTTTGTAGTGTCGTTTATTGCATTTCAACAGTGTCAAACACTGCACTGTATCTGTGATTAAAAGAACCTTACTGAGCAGGTGGGCATCAGCTAAAGGTTGGGCATAGTTAGTGTTAACATCAGTTGTGGTATGGTACAAGACAAAGGCAAATTATAAACTTGTTTATTACATGGCTCTAAAGTCGTTCGAAAAACGACACCCAAACTTGTTTCTTTAACAGGATTCTAATTCTATTCCCAACTCTTATTTGAAACATATGAATAAAGTTGTTTCTAAAGTTTTAAACCTGATTGTAAAGTTATTCAAAACAATTCTTCTTCAATATCTGAAAGAAGATGTTCCAAGTTAATTTCTAAATGTTGCTAAGCCGGTTTTTATCCTTTTCATACAGCCATTCCTAAAGCCATTTATAAAGCTAATTTAGATACTTTTGGAAATGCCATTTCTAAATTCTGTCTTAAAACTGAATTGCTCCTTGTCAAACTGTTCTATTAGACTCCAGGAACACAAGCAGCAAGTCATGTTCCACACACAGAGAGACTACTGCGTGACAGCTACCAGAAGTATGAAATATATGATCATCAAGAAATATACTGCACTGACTGCTTGAAAATTCAATTAACTCTGTGACTGGTGTGAGATGACTTTTCACTCCGTTTACCATGTTGCAATGGGAGGGCTGAGACAGGCTTGTCAGCGTATGACTTCACCCCATTGAATCGTGACCCGCGTAGACTGGTCTATGCTGATTGTACTACTATTGGATATTATGTTTGGGGCTTTCAAATCGAACACATGGTCACTGTTGGTAGGTGCAGTAGTAGGGCTGAACAATCTCAAATAAAAACATTGCAGAAGAGCAAAACATCTCATTAAAAATGGATTGCACCAGATAATCAAAGGCAGGACTTGCTCTATACCATCTGTGAGGGAAATGTATTATATTTATGGTGTCATGGATACCTTATTGCCTTGGCTGAATAACGAGACAAATATTAAGCCACTCAAAAACATTCCAGATTTGCAATTCTAACATTTGTGCATGGAAACAAATCAACATAAATGTATATTTTATAAGCAGTGCAAGTGCTCAGGGCCTCATCAGAATTCAAGTTTTTTAACCTCATCATGAGGGCTTTCCTCAGTTTCTAAATGATATTTGAAAGGCGATAGCTACCTACGCTATAGTTTTAGAAAATTCTTGGAAGCAGACAAGTCACAGTTCTGAGGTACATGGTCACATTTTTAATACAAAATATGTTACGTGAGGTTTCTACTAATTCATAATGAGGATAGACGCATTAAAGCTTCAACCCAAGACTATAGGAAGGCTTTATATGACAGAAACGATTGAATAGTACTCTACAGCAAGTCTTCCAGCTTTCACGTCAAAGGGCATCGGAGCTGCGGTGCAGGCCGGGTGGTGCATTATGCAGTTCATGAGCAGTGCCCCTGGCCTCGTTGCAGGTCGCGGCGTCAGAGCGGCGTTGCTGACGGCGTCGGAGATTGCTTTTCTTGCTTCTCTTATGTTTCTTCCAGCTCCCAACAGCAGGAACAACCCCCAGATGCCCAAAATAGAAACAGGCACCTCTTGGCAGGTCAGAACTCTCAGCAATAGAGTTCAGGGGAGCTGGGGGTGAAGTCTTTGTGTCCCTGAGACTTCAGAACAGGAGGCCAGCACACACAATCCCTTGGAGCTTCAAGCAGGTTTCTCAGCAAAGTCCCTTTCTTTGTCCTTTCCTTGGCAGACGCAGGAACTGCAGGCCAAACCCAGACAGCACACAGCAAAGGGGCAGTACTCCTCCTCACAGCTCTCCCGGTCTTCTCCTTGGCAAAGGCTGCTCTTGAGTCCAGAAGTGATCTAATGTTCTGGGGCTTAAGGTCCACTACTTATACCCCATTTTGTCTTTGTTCTTCTTTGTGTAAGGGTCTCTGAGCCCAGTCCAAACTAGTTCTGTCCTCACTGGTGCAGTATGAACACAGGGGGTGGTGACAACATTGTGCAAGGGAGACAGGTCCTATTCAGGTGCAAGGAAAACTCCTCCCACTACTCTAAATGCAGCTCAGCTCAGCTCTGAGTCATCCAGGAAGGGCCAGGTACACCTAAACCCCACCAGTGGCTGTCTACAGTGAATGCACATCTCCAGCCCCTGTCACTCCAAAACCAGCCAGTCAATCCACAAACAGGCAGACGCACACAGAATGGTCAAACAAGAAAATGCCTACTTTCTAAAAGTGGCATTTTCAAAAACATAATTTAAAAACCATCTTTATTAAAAGATGTGTTATTAAATTCTGAGTTCAGAGAGCCTAAACTTTATTCCTCTATATTGTCACAATGGGAAGTTATACTTGTAAGATGTTACAAGGTATCTCCCATGCTATCCTATGGGACAGATAGCCTTTCAATAGTGAAAAACGAAATTGGCTGTATTTCACTATCAGGACATGTCACACACACCAGTACATGTCATACCTTTCACATACACTGCACCCTGCCCAGGGGGTACCTTGGGCCTACCTGAGGGGTGTCTTACATGTAAGAAAAGGGAAGGTTAGGGCCTGGCAAGTGGGTGCATTTGCCAGGTCAACATGGCAGTTTAAAAGTGTACGAATACACTGCAGTGGCAGATCTGAGTTACATTTGCAGGGCTACTCATGTGGGTGGCACAATCAGTGCTGGAGGCCCACTAGTAGCATTTGATTTTCAGGCCATGGCACACTCAGTGGCCTTTACTAGGGACTTACCAGTAAATCAAATATGCCAATCATGGATAACCAATTATGTTCACAATTTACACAGATCAGCAGTGGTAAAGTGGCCAGAGTCCTAGAGCCAATAAAAACAGGTCAAGAAAAATAGGAGGAAAAAGCAAAATGTGTGGGGATAACCCTGCAAAAAGGGCCGTTTCCAACAATGAGAAATACAATGAACACAATAGCTTCAAATGTATACCTGATGGGAACATATCGTTCGCTATACTGCAATATCGGATCTCTGTGAGAAGTCTAATCACATTTACTGTATGTCTTAAGAAAATATTTGCTTTTCCTGGGCAGAGTTATACATAACATAAACTTTATATATGAATGCCTCCTGTAAAGCTGCATGGGCAGCTTTCTATAATGAAGTAACGTCTAATGCTCACAACTGTCAAAAAACCTTATTCAAAGTAGTAAAAGACTTGTCTTCAGCCTGTTCATTTACACCGTCCCCCTCCCTTTCCAGGCAACAGTGTGACGAACTGGCCCGGTTTTACCTAAACAAAGTTGAGATAATTCACTGGCAATTAGAAGATGATGCGCCCATGCTCGCGACTCCTTCTCCGGATGCTCAACCACCCAGTCCATCAGCTTCCCGTTTCGGGTATGGTCAGCATATAGTGAAGTCGGACACACCCTTGAGGAAAAAATGTGTGGCCCCTTCTGGACCTTGAATGATTACGAACTTTACTGGCTACCATTAAGTCTGGCTCCCAGCTCGACCCCTTTCCTCCATCTAAATTCAGCCTACTTGAGGATGCTGTTCTCAGGGTAGTGTTGGATCTCCTGAATTCCTCCCTGGTCGCTGGGGAGGTACCCCAGAACCTGAAGCATGCCTTGGTTCTCCCTTTGCTTAAGAAGAAGGACCTCGATCCCCAGTGCTGGTCCAATTTTAGGCCTTTTTCACTTCTCTCGGTCTTTTCCAAAACTCAGGAAAAGCATGTTAACACTCACCTCTCCGCACTTGTAAACACCTCCAATGTGCTGCACCCTTCCCAGTCTGGTTTTAGGACGGGCTTTAGCACCGAATCCGCCCTACTCTGAGTCACTGAGTTTTTGAGGCAAGAACTTGACTCAGGTGGGACAGCCGCCCTCATTCTCTTAGACTTAAGTGCGGCCTTTGACACGATCCCACACTCTATTCTCCTGGATGGTTTGGAGGCTCTAGGCATTGCCGACACTGCTTTGAAATGGCTGTCCTCCTTCTTAAAGGAGCGAACCTTTCAGGTCTTCTCAGCAAACAACACCTCTACTACGCTAACATTACCCTCGGGGGTTCCGCAGGGGTCCATTCTGAGCCCCCTGTTGTTTAACATTTACTTACGTCCCTTGATGGATGTGATCGAAGAGTCTGGTCTCACCGTCTTCTCATATGCGTATGACTCTCAGATTGTTTTCTCACTATCCAAGGCTCGTAGCAAAGACCCTTCCCCCCTCAGGCAAGGTTTGGCTAAGGTCGCTCTTTGGATGAACAAAAATGCCCTTAAACTCAATGGCGATAAAACCGAAGTTCTGATCCTGGGAAATAACCCTGGTCTTTGGGGAGTCAGCCACTGGCCTGCTATACTGGGGCCTCCGTCCGTGCCGGTGGATAAAGTGAAGAATCTCGGCTTCATTATTGACAAATATCTATCCTTGACACCACAGGTCTCCAAGCACACTGCCTCCTGCTTTTCCATTCTGAAATGGCTTAAGAAAATACTTTGGCTGATTCCCTCAGATGCTCAGAGAACGGTGCTGCAAGCTTTGGTCACATCCAGATTGGATTATGGGAATGTCCTTTATCTGGGTGCTGACAAAGCCATGATTCGTCGCCTGCAGATCATCCAAAATGCGGCTGCCCACCTTCTCTTTTGGCTGCCGAGATTCTCTTCCATCTCTCCCCTGCTGCAGAAACTGCACTGGCTAAGAGTTGACAAACGGATCAAGTTCAAGGCCTTGTGCTACATGTTTCGCACTAGACACGGTCTCGCTCCCTCCTACATCCAAGCTCTGGTGTTGCCATATATCCCCACCCATGAGCTGAGATCAGCCAACCTCGCTCTGTTTGCGTGCCTAGGTTCCTCAGAGCTCGTCTTAAGGGTCTCTCCTTTTCTGTGCTGGGCCCGGAACTCTGGAACGCTCTGCTGCTTTCTCTTAGATCCTGTAACTCACTGCTTCAGTTCCGTAAAAACCTAAAAATGTTACTTTTTGGCAGCCCTGATTAAATTCTCCTCTGTTAGATCTTGATGCCCTGCTATGTTATGTTATGTTATGTTATTTATTCTTATAAGGCGCAACAGCTACCCGAAGGTTTCCCGGCGCCGTCTGATAGGAGCAAAAGAAGGATGGAAGATCTATTGATTAAACAGCCAAGTTTTTAAGCCCTTTAGAAAATTCCCATAAACTGTTTCATTTCGAAGTGGCAGAGGGAGGGAATTCCTCATTGAGGGGCCCAGGCAAGAAAAGGACCGACCCTCCATTCGCAACAATCTGGTCCTAGGGACAGAAAATTTGGCCTGAGTGGTCGAGCGGAGAAGGCGTGGTGGTACATAAGGACGATCTAGGGCATTCAGGTATTGAGATGCCTTGCCAAATTTGATCTTAAACATATAGCTCAGGGCTTTGAATTTAATTCGATTTTCCACCCTTAGCCAATAGAATAGCTCAAATCTCCTGGAATGCAGGAAATATTATGACAAAGGTGGGATTGAGGAAGCCTTTTAGCAAGGATCCATCCAGAAGAAGGGTGGAAATGCTTCACATACTCTGAGTGGCCCGTGCATCATTTCCCCAGAATGAGGAGACTAGTCATGGGAGTGTGTTGAAATGAGTGACCTTGAATTCCTTGTCAATGTTGTTGTTCTCCTAGACAGAATGGTAGACAGTGGAGCCATATTTGTTCTGTCAAGTAGTTTGCCTTAATTGCGCTACCCGAGTCCACGTCTGAGATTTTGTGCACACAAATTATCTAATTGTAACGAATCAAGAAGAATGGTGCAGTAATATATTCCGGCATATATTCTTTACAAAGCTACAGCTCCTTTTCATTGTTTGTGTCTGTTTGTCAGGTGTGAATCTTGACAATATATAGATTTATGCATGCACCCACTTTATATATGTATGCATTTGTTTGTTTGTTAATAAGGCACCAATAAGTAGCCCAAGTTCAGATACTGTGGCTGCATGCTGGAGGGATCCGTGTGCACTCTGTGCTCCAAGGCTTTAATCATCATGAAATAGTTAAGAGGGTTAATGTGCCTGCTGCAGATCACAGCATGCAAGTGTGGTTCAGCGGTTAGGAATTCATGTAAGATGACTCAGAGGGTTATGTTTTTTGTTGCAAAGATTCTTATCTTGCCTGCAGACCACAAGTTACAATCCTGTTAAAGCTACTAGTTTTGCATCTGCTTCAAATCGTTTTTATCTAACCATCAAGTTATAGGTTTTAAACCGTGTAGATTTTAAATCAGTTTCTCGTTATTATGAGGTTGATACAATTAGTTCCAGTGCAAAAAATCAGTTTGTATTTAGTTTTATATCAATTATTAATTTTATTTTATTTACACACACAAAAACATGCGTGACTTTTCTACAAATAAGGCATAGATCGACATATCTTACTTACGCCCAGAGTGTGAAAAAGTCAAAAGTTTTTAAAAATCTCATAAATGCGTGAAGCTATGCTGCAGGGGGTTTATTCGTTTTTCTTGATTGGCTGCTTCGTGCAGCAGTCAGGTTTGATGTTCAGTTGTGCTGTGCTTGACCTCAAGCTCTTCCCAAGCAGGACTTTGCTTTAACACAAAAGGTATGCAATGTGAGACATTATTCAGTGAGTGATGCTGGAAAGGAAACCAAGCACTCTGCAGCTCCTCAGTGAAGCGCACAGGGCTTTGCTGCCTGTGTCCAGGTCTTGGCTGGCCCAGAGCCAGGTTCTCGCTCTAGACTAGCTGAGAGAACCAGAATCCAACTAATTCCCTTTCTATTCCAGCACGGGGAGGGACCTCAAAAACGGGGGATATCTATTCGAAAATGGGGGTTTCCAATGAAAATAAAGGCGTGCCCTAGGGAGAACATAACAAATACTCAGATGACGCCCAGAAATGTGCAGGTCAACCAGGAAAACTCCTCATTTTGAAATTTAAACATCCAGAGGTATTACAAGTAATGCGACAAGCCCAGGTTGGTCAAAAATACAGCTAACCATCCTGGCAGTTAGTCACCCAACACACAGGCCATTCAGGCGAACTTAAAAAAATGGGAAACATCCTTTACAGTGCGGCAATTACCACGCAGTGCCTTTACCATGCAGCTTTTACCATGCAAATCTTTACCAAGCATATGGCTTTACCACTCATGGTAAGAATAGTTAAGATAAGTATACTGGTATATAGTGTGTGTGTATATATGTGTATCAAAGTGGCAAAATCCAGAGTGTGGTGTGGCTGTTCTGGTGAAACAAGATCACTGAGAATATATATACTCACAGAAAAAAACAAAGGTTACAGGGATGTTATGGTTAGTGTCAGATTTTACACACACAAAACCATAGAAATTCAGCTGTTACCCCTGATAACTAAAACTTACGCCCCGCAATGCACTGCTTATGACCTCACATATTACATCACTGATGACATCATTTAGTGAGTGTGTTTCGTACAAGTTTCTGAGACTTAAAGATAAATACTAAGGGTGTGTGTGTGCATGTCTGTGTGGGCCTTAGAGTGGGTGTGTTTTTTTTAATTGCAGCAAGACTCGCTAATCTGTCGCAGAATCACACGGGGACCGCACTGAGCGCAGCGTTGGATCCACGATAACCCCCACACATGGAAAAAAAAATTAAGGCAATTTCTTGCCCTTCATGGGTCCCTCTGCGACCCCTCTAACACACCCATGAGGTCAGAGTACCTCTACCTTAACCCCAACAAACAATTTATACTTTAAATTGCAAGCCCCGGGACCGTGCTCCGATTTATAAAATGTCAGCCGCAATTTTCCTGTCAGGTTGCGGCCAGCCCATCACGACATTGCTATTGGTGCACGGATTTGAGAAACATGGTGGTGGATCTGCATAGGCTCCATCTCCCTAGATATACAATCTTCTTTTTTGTTTAATAAATCCACATGGACTGAACGTATTTACACCAAATCCCCAAAAGGGCTCTTTCTGGACGAAGAGCTAGCTTTCTGCCAAATTTGGTGTAAATCCGTTCAGCGGTTCGGGCTGTAGTTGTGTTCAAAATCCCTATGGGAAATTGCATGGGGAAAATGTGTTTTGGAACCCCCCCCTTTTTCAGACTCCGCTTGATGGATCACCCCAAAACTGTACACACAGCAGCTGAATTCAGGTGTGCACTATTTTTGAATATTTTGTGAAGATTTGTCAAATAGCACCAAAGTTATTAGCAAAACAAAAAACGCTTTTCCTATGGAAACTAGGTCCTAACTATAATAACCTAGTGGTGATGGCCAGTATATATATATCCACAACATAGATTTCCCTCATGGGACGTCCTTTCCAGAAGGTTACCTCTGCCATGGAGGGCCGCAGCAGAAAGGATGACGACGCCATGTTGAGATGCGCAAATATGTTTATTTGCCGGGCACCATTCAACGCGTTTCGGCTGCACAGCAGCCTTGTTCACCAATGCCGAAGTAAAGTTTTCAATCACTTTATAAACACATTTGTTTTGCGTGTTACGTGTTGACTACAGTGCAATTACAAGTGAAGACAGACTCGTAGTTTTTCATATATATCATCCTGAATGCTTCATTAAATCATAGTGATTTCATCAATATTTCATTCAAGTACTAACGTAATCAAACATAATACCTGTGAATTGATATTGCATATTAATATGAATTTCACATTAATCAATTGTAATCTTAATATAAAGACTCCCACAATTTTGAGTATTTAAAGTCCAGTGGTTGTATACCACAGCCGTCATGTTCATAAATATAGAGCAAGTTCGGCACCTGTCACCAGTGTGTATTTACACATTGTCATAATTTAGCCCAAATGGGCAATTTCCCAGCAAATATCAAATAATACTCTTATTTACAATTTCGCCCTAGTGGGCATAGTACGTTAGTCCTGATAGTATATTGCGTAGTGACTGTCTTAAAAAGAGCAAAGTGTGATAGTAAAAATAAACTGAAATAATAAAAAAATGAAAATATAAAAACAATATATATATGGCTGTTACGGTCAGAGGAAGCTATTCATGGCATCTATTTATCCTAGATGAGTATGGAAATCCTCCTCCATATTCAGTCCTTCTGGGATTTTAGTATCGAGTTCAATGATGTACAAGACTCTAACTTTCTTAATTTCTTTTCCCGGTTGCCACCCCTAATATTGGGTGGGACTGCATCAATTACAAAGTACATCAGACCCTTCACGTCTTTGTTGTGAACCCTTTCAAAATGGCGCGCTACAGGATATGTTTTGTCACCATTTTTGATCGCTCTTAAATGTTGAAGTATCCATTTATGCACTGCCAGGATTGTACTACCCACGTACCTCAGGCCACAAGGGCACTGAAGCACGTAGAGAGCAAATTCTGTCTTGCAATTAAACTCACCTTTGATTTTTTTCTCAATGTTTGACAAGCCTGACTTCTAGGATGTCGTGTTTTTCCCATGAATACACGCTTTACATTTAAAGCATTTTATAAAGCCTGATTTTCTAGTTAGCCATGTTGATTTTGTTTTTACTGATTTCACATCTTTTAGCACATTGCTTACAAGTGCTTGTTTGAGGGATTTTGCTTGCCTAAAAGTAATCTGTGGCTTACGTGGTACTACTTTGCCCAAAATTGGGTCATTTTGTACGATATGCCAATGTTTGTTCAGGATATTTCTTAAATTGGCTTGTTGCTTGCTGTAGGTAGTTATTATTCTACAATGATCTGTAGTACTCTTCTCACTTTTTTCTTTGGTTTTACTTTTGCTAAATAAGATTTCTTCCCTCGGTTTTTTGTTTGCTTTATAGACTGCTGACTCAATGGACTCATCTGAATATCCTCTGGATTTAAATCTATTTTTTAGACATAGTATCTCCTTATTCATTTCCACCTGATTACTGCAGTTTCTTTTAGTTCTTAAGCATTCCCCATATGGGATGCTTCTGATCAGGTTTTTAGGGTGGAAGCTTGTTGCATGAAGCAAGGTGTTACCTGCTGTTGGCTTTCTATATAGTTTAGTTTCAAGCTTACCATCCTGAATATATACTGTAAGGTCTAAAAAGTTTACATTGATGTTACTGATGTTACTTGTGAACGTAAGATTTAAGTTGTTAACTTGTATTCTTTTAATGAATTCCTTTGCTTCCCTTTCCGAACCTTTCCAGACCACAAATAAGTTGTCAATGAAGCGACTCCAATGCATGATGTGGTTTTGCCATTCTTCCTGATACTCTGTACGGACCACCTGCTCCTCCCACCAGCCCATGTGCAAATTAGCATAGCTGGGGGCGAAGCAGGTGCCCATTGCTGTCCCGCATGTCTGGTGGAAAAGTTCTCCATTGAAAAGGAAGTAGTTACTGGTGAGACACTTTTCCACCATCTGCAGAAGCATCTGTGTATGGGACCAGAGTCTTAAAGGTCTACCTCCTAGAAAGTGTTTTCTTGCCTTCAGGCCATCCTCATGCTTAATACTCGTGTAGAGTGTAGTTACATCGATGGTAATTAGTAAAAAATCTTCTTCCCATGGAAGATCGTAGATCCTCCGAGGGAAGTCTCCCGAGTCCTGTATATAGGAGGGGAGAGTCTTGACTAGATTACACAGAAATGAATCAATATATTTTGATGTATTCTCCAGGGCGCTACCAATAGATGAAATTATGGGGCGCCCTGGAGGATTCACCGCATCCTTGTGTACCTTAGGTATTAAATGAAGTACTGGTGTTACTGGACTGCTTATTTTTAAAAACTTGAATTCATCGTGACTGATTAGATTTTGCTCATACCACTTCTGTAATTCCATGTTGAAATTATGGTGACTGGTTAGCATTGTATCCTCTGTAATCCTAACATAGTTCAACTTATTATTTAATTGTTTGTAGGCTTCAGTTAAATATTTCCCTTTGTCCCACAAAACAACATTGTCACCTTTGTCACCATTACGTACAATACAATCATTATTTCGTGACAATTTATTCACTAACGCAAAATACTCCTTTTGCTTCTGTGATTTTATAGTTTTCTTTTCACTGGAACGTTTGTACAGATTTTTGAGTTCATTGACAACTAAATCATTATAGATATCAGTAGCATCCTTAGCTGTAAAAAGTTTGAAGCGTGAGCTTGGTCTAAAATTCGTCGGTGCTCCGCTTGATATTTCGAAACCTTGCTCTTGCGCTAAAGTTTCAACATTCCTGATGGTATCTTGATTAGTGTTTTCACTTTCTAGTTCATGTAATTCAAGCATTAAGGTCATATCATCAACTAGTAAATCCCCTTGGGCTATGCCTGATGTAGTTGGCTGTACCATTTGTGTTGTTCTTTTTTGGTTTATTAAAAAATGCTTCTTCAACTTTAACGTTCTGGTGGATTTAAAAATATCAATTCTTGTTTGGACATAATTAATGTCTGCTACTGGGCAAAATGATAAACCTAGTTGTAAAGTCTTTTTTTCTTTTTCAGTAAGAACAATGTTGGTTAGATTGATAATAGAAGCTTAATTGTCACATCCTATTTCTTGTTCCATTTCTTTTTCTCTTTCTCTGATGAGTCTGCGTTGCCTTGCACCTTTCCTCCTCGAGCTCCTCTGCCTCTTCCTCTTTGTGGTCTTGGATTTGTTTGCACCCTTGGTTGCAGGTTGAATCGTCTCTCTTGCCTTAAAAAATCAAATTAGTTGATGACAGATGGTATTGGGCCTTTAGGTTGGCCACTAGGACTCTCATCAAAATCAGTATCTATTTCTGAGCTCTGCAGGCTGCTTTGTTCTGAGTGTACATCCTGCGTAGATTTGCTCGTTGTTGTCAATTTTTGCCTACGTAGTGTGTCAAACATTTTGGCAAAAGTGAATATTTGGCCTTTGTCGTAGTCGACTTTATTGCGCAGAAACGTTTGCGCCTTCCTTTCCTTAATTGACTCCTCCAGTTTACGCAATCTGTCTTTCATTTCAGCTTTATAGTTGTTGATTCTGTCTTGATCAGACTCTTTATCCAGTATTACTGAGATTTGCTCTATTTCTTCCATGATTTTTTTGCGGTCTAAGTCAGCATATTTAATCAAAATAGCTAACATTCTTCTTGAGGATTCGTTGTTGTTCTCCGCCCATTCACGGAGCATGTTAGGATTTGGTTCTTCATAACTCGGTGCAACCATAATTCTTAGCCCTCTTGGCTAGCGCTTTACTTCCAGGTATCTTTGTAATGATTTTGATTCCCACCATTTAGATAGTTCTGTCCGTTTGAGTTTCTCTAGTCTTTTCAGATGTGTCATTACATCAGGAAATTTTGTAGAGTTTGATGTTGTGGCTAAAGTGTCTCTACTGCTCACGCTGCAGTTGTCAAAAATTGATAACGCTGCTTCCGTCCATTCTTTTAAGTCTGAGGCCGACATTACTTAATTCATGCACGTTAAATATTCTGTAGATCACGTCTACTGCAACTCAAACCGCCAGTGTCCTCTGTATGAGTGCCGTCGGTTTACGAATTTTAACACTGGCTTTCCCTTTTCCCACTGGTGACAGGTGCTGAACTTGCTCTATATGTATGAACATGACGGCTGTGGTATACAACCACTGGACTTTAAATACTCAAAATTGTGGAAGACTTTATTAAGATTACAATTGATTATTGTGAAATTCATATTAATATGCAATATCAATTCACAGGTATTATGCTTGATTACGTTAGTACTTGAATGAAATATTGATGAAATCACTATGATTTACCGAAGCATTCAGGATGCTATATATGAAAAACTACGAGTCTGTCTTCACTTGTAATTGCACTGTAGTCAACACGTGACACGCAAAAGAAATGTGTTTATAAAGTGATTGAAAACTTTACTTCGGCATTGGTGAACAAGGCTGCTGTGCAGCCGAAACACGTTCAACGGTGACCGGCAAATAAACATATTTGCGCATCTCAACACGGCGTCGTCATCCTTTCTGGTAAAGGTTAACGGAGACAAGTAAACGGACCTTGCTTGTGTGGTCCGAGACGGCGACGGGCCCTTTGTTCAGGAGCAGCAGCGGTGTAACACAGGAACTTTGGAAGGATATATATATATATATATATATATATATATATATCCCGCACATCGAATGCTCCTGCCAGGATCCTTGGCCCGAGGTACGTGGCGCGTAATGTCAGCGGAGCCAGCCGACAAATAATGCCACACGAAAAGAAAAAATATCCGCGCTCTCAGGAAGTGTCAAAGTGGAATTTAATTACACATGGTTACGCGTTTCGAGAGTCTGCGCTGTCTTGATCACACAATTAGCATACAGGAAATGTTCCAATACATAGTCTCGTGTAAAAATGAAAAACAGACCAGAACTTCCTTGTGTGTTAAACAAACATAATGTTACTGTGGCGGCCATCTTAAAGCGTTATAATTGACAATGAAATAAACATGATTATACATAATAAAGATTAAATATACTGTTTGTGATCATAAAATGATGTTAAATTATATCTAAAGGCATGTTTAATCACATCCTTGAATGTAAGGGAGTAATTTCCTGTATTGGAGAGTGCTCTGTGTATCTTGTGCATATCTAAGTTTCTTCCCCATATACGGGCACTTCTTATTCAGATAAGCTTTTTCACTTTGTCACTTGCTTCTAGGTGAAAGGCAGTATATGTGAATGATGGGGTATATGAGTGACTGTATGGGTGAGTGAGTGAATGTGAGAGTAGCTGTATGGGTGAGTGTGTGCTTGTGTCAGTGACTGTATAGGTGAGTGAGTAGGTGTTAGCATCTGTATGAGTAAGTAAGTGTGTATGTGTATGTGTGTGTGTAGCTGTATAGGTGAGTAAGTGGCTGTGTGATTGACTGTATTGGTGAGTGAGCAAGTGTGTGAGTAGCTATTTGGGTGACTGACTCAGTGTGTGAGTGGCTGTATGGGTGTATGAGTGGATATGTGAGTGGCTGTATGGGTGAGTGAGTGGATGTGTGTGTAGATCTATGAATAAGTGAGTGGTTGTGTAAGTACTGGCATGGATCTGTGAATGGGTTTGTGAGTGGTTGTGTGGGAGTGGGTGTATGAAAGGTTCTATGGGGGTGTGAGTGGGTGCGTTAGTGATTTTGTGGATGATGTTATCAGTGATGTCATCAGTGATGTCATTTGAGATGTCATCAGTGATGTCATTGACCATGTCATGAGTGAATTAATATGTGAGGTCATAAGCAGTGCATTGCGGGGGCGCAAGTTATAGTTAGCTCAGCTAACTATAACTGCTGAATTTCACTGGTTTTGTATGAGTGAAACCTGAGCCTAACTATAACATCCCTGTAACCTTTTTTTTATTCCATTTCCATACTATAACGTCCTTGTAACCATTGTTTTTTTAAGTGAATTTTGAAGGTTTTTTAAATGCTTATTCCTAACTATAACATCCCTGTAACCTTTGTTTTTTCAGTGAATTTCTATGTTTTTGTAAGTAGTAATCATGTTTGCAGAGCGGTGGAGAAAGGGGCGGGGCTTTCAACCAGCTCTCAGGAATCCCGCTGTGTAGGACTTACAGGAGGTACCAGGAGGCCTTCTTGGCCCCCAAGGTCCCTCAGCATCCAAGGGGACTTCATCCCCCAACCAGTAGTGTGCCAAGAGGCACTTTTGCAGAGTGGTGGAGACAAGGGGCAGGGCCTCAGATGACCTCTCAGCAATCCTACTGTGTGGGACTTACTGGAGGTAACAGGAGGGATCGTTGGACCCAGGGACCCTCAGGAGTCAAGGGGACTTCATCCCCCAACTAGTAGTGTGCCAGGAGGTGCATTAGCAGAGTGGTGGTGAAAGGGGGCGGAGCCGCCGGCGACTTGCCGGGGCTGACTTTTTTTTGTTTTATTGGGGAAGAGGGCCGCAAGGCCCCCCTTTCCTGGGCCAATTTCAGCCCCGGGGACCCCATCCCCCAGGACCAGGCCTTTTTGGAATGGGGAGGGGGCTGCCCCCCTTCCAGGGCCGATTTTGGTCCGGGCCAGGCCTTTTTAAAAAAAATGTATTTAGAAGAGGGCGGCCCCCCTCCACAAGCTGATTTTGGTCCCAAAGATCCCTTCCCCGAGGCCCAGCATGCTTATAATAGGGGAGGGGGGCCATGTGTCCTCCTTCCTGGGCCGATTTTTGGTCCCCGGACCCCATCTCCCAGGGCCCAACCTTTTAAAACATTTTTAAAATAGTACTAGGGGAGGGGGGCCACACGGTCCCTGCTGGCTCCCCAACTCCTGCAGGAGCCGGCATTGCTTTCACATACAGGGAGCTGCTGGAAAGGTAGCTTCCTGTGAGTGAAAGCAATTATGCTCCACTTCCAGCAAGCGAGAACATTTTCACAGCTCTCGCTTCCTGGAAGCAGAGCGTTTGCTGTGGCTTGGTGGGAGCGGTAAAGCTCTCACCAAGTCACAATAAACAACTATGTCCCAGGGGTGGGCATACCGGGACGTAGCAGGAGCTGGCCTGGGGGGTGGGGGTCCCCAGGGCCATGTATGGCTCCAGGCGGGGGGCTGTATGGGCCCCCTCTTTTCTTGGATTTTGCTTCAGGGAGATGGTGGTCTCCGGAGCCCAACCGGGCCCGCATCCATATTTCAAAGTGCCCCAGGAAAGTGGCGGTCCCCGGGGCTGCGGGGGGACTCCACACACCGCCCGCATTCAATGTTACAAAGCCCTGGGGAGGTGGCGGTCCCCGGGGCTGCCAGGAGGCAATGCAGGCCCCACACATTGTTACTATTTTGTGCCCTGGTGAGGTGGCGGTTCCCAGGGCTGTGGGGGGGGCGTGCAGGCCTTCCACATAAATTTACCATTCTTTGCCCCAGAGAGGTGGCAGATCCCAGGCTGTGGGGCTCCCTTGGGTTCCCTAGCATTATTTATTAAACAGTTTCCCCAGGGAGGTGGAGGTCCCAGAGGTGCGGGGGTGCCGGGTGGGCACCACACATAATTAAAAAACAGTGCACCCAGGATTTGGTCTACCCGGGGTCTTCCTTGAAAAGAAGCACAGGAGCCTGTGTCCCTTTCTATGGCAGCGTGGATGGCACTGTGCTAATCCTATGCTTAAACCCTTTGATAGAAAAGCCGACATTTGAGGTGAGCAAATTTAGAGTGTCGCAGGTGTTGAGGGTGCTCTATACAGGAGCTGCTTTCCACCTAAAGTTGAGAACTGCCCAGAGTTCTCTGCATCTTTTTTGTATTTTTATGCATCACTCTTTGCCTGAAAGGGTATTGTTTTCATATATATTTATATATATCATCTCTCCAAAGTCCCAGTCCTCTAAGTTGGGACCCTGCAACCATAGTTCAGGTGAGGTGCCTGACAAAATCACTCTTCATGTGTGTGGCACCTTTCAATCTCTGAGCTCAGAAACGGCCTAACAGTACATCATGCATTGTTTTGGGATGTTCAACAGCACTACAAGATGGCCGCCTCACTGCTTCTATTTTCAGTGCATTTAGGAACCTTCACCCATTTTCTATGTTGCCACTGATGTCTATTATTTTGTTGCCTGTCACATTGTAACTCAACCCATTATCAAGGCATGCAAGATTCCGAAAGGCATTGGGTGTTTTTGTTTTTGGTTGGTGATAGCACTGGATTAAACATGTAAACCAAGCTTGTGCCTTATAGTTTTACTGCACTGGAGTGCGTGTCCCCATTGGAGGTGGAGAGTGATTTTATATATATATAAGCCTCGGGACCGCCGCAACCAAAGGGAGCAGAGGTACTGATGTGACTTCACAGAGAGGCGTGTTCACTGTATCAACGTCTCCGGGTATGCTCATGTTTGGCATTTGTGGCTGGATGTAGGGGGCCAGGAGACTGTTTTATTGTCATAATGGATGCCGGGGTGATGGAAAGATCTGTAACTACGACCACGTTTGTATATAACAGCCCGCACTCACCTTGAGAAGCACAAAAATCAATGGACTGAAAGAGACATTTTCCCAGTCTAAAGTAAGATGCATGATGGGATTTGCAGTCCATGATGAGATGCTGCATGAATGCTCTTCAAGCGAACTTGGGTCAGCTGTGCTCCCACCAATGGGAATGAAGGAGCACATTTAAAAAGGAGAACAGCAAAAGAAACCTAAGGTGTCAGAGGCATTCGAAAAAGGCTTACCGCCGAAACGCGTCATGCCGTTATGATAATAAATGGTTTCCTGGAGACCCCGCTGTGTCCCCTTGTCTACTTCACAGAGGAAGAGATCGTTTGAAATATTTTGCGTGCGGCCAGTGACATGCAGGGGACCCGTCCAACAAGTGTTCGGAGGCAATCAGTGGCAAGAGTGAAGCAAAGTAATTCCAAGTGATTGGAAGCCTAGGGGCCGCCGCAACCAAAGGGAGCAGAGGTACTGCTGTGAATGAACAGTCTGTGACTTCACGGAGAGGCGTATTCACTGTATTAACGTCTCCGGGTATGCTCATGTTTGGCATTTGTGGCTGGATGTAGGGGACCAGGAGACTGTTTTATTGCCATAATGGATGCCGGGGTGATGGAAAGATCTGTAACTACGACCACGTTTGTATATAACAGCCCCCACTCACCTTGAGAAGCACAAAAATCAATGGGCTGAAAGAGACATTTTCCCAGTCTAAAGTAAGATGCATGATGGGATTTGCAGTCCATGATGAGGCGCTGCATGAATGCTCTTTAAGCGAACTTGGGTCAGCTGTGCTCCCACCAATGGAAATGAAGGAGCACATTTAAAAAGGAGAACAGCAAAAGAAGCCTCAGGTGTCAGAGGCATTCGAAAAAGGCTTACTGCCGAAACGCGTCATGCCGTTATGATAATAAATGGTTTCCTGGAGACCCTGCTGTGTCCCCTTGTCTACTTCACAGAGGAAGAGATCGTCTGAAATAGCTTGGCTGAGTTGGGACTACTACGGTTGAGGTGTCTTGGGGGCCCAGGTGAAGTGTTTGTTTCAGCTACAGTGCTAAGCCAGAGCTCCTGTACCACGTTCTTACTCTTAGCAAGGACCCAGGAAGGGATATATGGAGCCGTGAAAGAGACACTTACCCAGTTTGCCGTGAGAGGAGCATTCTGGGAACTGTAGTTTGCCGACGCAACCACAGTGATGATTGGGACTCTGATCCGGCCCACCTGGACACGTCATCAATGACAGAATGGATGGTTGTATTTCTGGTGAACTGGCGAGCAAGCGCTGTGATAGCAGGCATCTGAGGAAGACATTTACGTCGAAACGCGTCATGCCTTGCTGGTTGATATTAAACACCTTACCTGGAATCCCCGCTGTGTTGCCTCCAGTTCTTCTAGCAGTGAAGACTTTCGTGGCATATATATATATATACATATATATATATATATTCACTGAAAAAACCATAGGTTTTAGGGAAAGTTATAGTTAGTTGGACATTGCACTCGTACAAAACCCGTGAAATTCCACCGTTATAGTTAGTTCAGCTAACTATAACTCGCGTCCCCGCAATGCACTGCTGATGACGTCACATATTACATCATTCATGACATGGTCAGCGACATCACTGATGACATCACTGATGACATCATCCAGTCACTGTGTGTTTCTGTAAAGTTTAAATATGTTTTATATATATGCCAAGGTGTATTGAAGAATGAGTGGGTGTATAAGTGTTTGGATGGATGATTTAGTAGGTGCGTGACTGACTGTATAAGTGAGTGATTAAATGTGTCTTACTGAATGCATGGGTTGGTGAGTAGCTACATGAGTGTGTATATCGGTTATTGATTGGTTGCTTGAGAATTTTTATGGGAGACTGAGTGTGTGTGTGGGTGGGTGTGAGGTGTGTGACTCTGTGCATAGATGTGTGAGTGGTTGATTCACTGGGTGTATGGGTTCAAAAGTGCATGTGAAAACAGCTGTATGGGCGGGTGAGTGTGTGTATGGGTGTGTTGGTGAGTGAATGGTTGTCTCAGTGGTACATGTCCAAGTAACTACATAGGGAAAAGGCTGTATGTGAGAGTTGGAGTATAAATGACTATACGTGAGAGTCAGTGATTGTGAGAGTGGCTGTATGGATGAGTGTGTACTTGTATCAGTGATTATATAAGAGAGTAAGTATGCGTCAGTATCTGTATAGGTGAGTAAATGGGAGTGTGATTGATTATTTGCATGACTGACTAGGTGTGTGAGTAACTCCATGGATGAGTGGCGGTGTGTGAGTGTCTGTATAGGTGTATCAGTGCATATGATAGTGTTGTATTGATGAGTGACTGCATGTATGAGTGATTGTATGGGTGAATGAGTGGATGTGTGTGTAGACCTAGGAATCAGTGAGTGCGCATGTAGTAACTGGTTTTGGTGTGTCGATGGTTTCGAAAATGGAAGTCTGTATTTTACAGTGGGTGTATCAAAGGTTATATTAGAGTGTGAGGAGGTGCATCAGATTTTCACGTGGATGATGTCATCAGTGATGTCATCAGTGATGTTATTTGAGATGTCATCAGTGATGTCATCAGTGATGTCACTGACCATGTCATGAATGATGTAATATGTGACGTCATCAGCAGTGCATTGCGGGTGTGCGAGTTATAGTTAGCTGAACTAACTATAACGGTGGAATTTCACGGGTTTTGTACGAGTGCAATGTCCAACTAACTATAACTTTCCCTAAAACCTATGGTTTTTTCAGTGAATTTCTAAGGTTTTTTAAATGCTAATTTCTAACCATAACGTGCCTGAAACCTATGGTTTTTTCAGTGAATTTCAAAGGTTTTTTAAATGCTAATTTCTAACTATAACGTGCCTGAAACCCCGTGGTGCGTTTTAAGTTGGGGGATTAAGTCCCCTTGAATCATGAGGGTCCCTGAGGTCCAACTAGCCCACCAGGTACCTCCAGTAAGCCCCACAGAGCTGCGTTGCAGAGAGGTGTAAAAAGGGGCGTGGCCTCTGAACACCTCTCTGCAACGCAGCTCCCTGGCGCATACTGGAGGTTCCTGGTGGGCTAGTTAGCCGCCAGGGACCCCCAGTATTCAAGTCGAATTACTTCCCCATCTTACAACGCGCCAGGGGGCGCGTTTGCAGAGTGCTGCAGGGAGGGGGCGGGGCCTCCGGCACGATGCCGGTCTTTTTTTTTTTTTCATTTTTCTTTTTTTTATGGGAGGGGGGCTGCATGGCCCCCCTTCCCTAGGCCACTTTTGGCCCCGGGGACCCCATCCCCCGGTGCCTGAGCATTTTCTTTAATTTTTTTTTTTTTTTTAAACGGGAAGGGGGCTGCGTGGCCCCCCTTCCCTGGGCCCCTATTGGCCCCGGGGCATGCCCACTGTTTTTTTTTTTTAAATTTATTTGGAGGGGGGCTGCGTGGCCCCCCTCCTCAGGCCATTTAAGGCCCCGGGGACCCCATCCCCCGGGGCCGGCCTTTCTGTCCTTTTTAAAAAAAAAAAAAAATTGATTTTTGGGGAGGGGGGCTGCGTGGCCCCCCTCCCAGGCCACTAATGGCCCCGGGGACCCCATCCCCCGGGGCCTGGCCACTCGTTGGGGACTGTGGGGGGGTCTCCAATCCCCGCACGGTCCCGCCGGCTCTCCATGTCCTGCGGGAGCCGGCATTGCTTTTCCATAAGGGAGCTGCTGACATGCAGCTCCCCTTATGGAAAAGCAATCTGCTTGCTTCATTGAAGCGAGAGCAGGTTTCCCTGCTCTCGCTTCAATGAAGCAAGCAAGTTTGCAATGACAGGGCGGGAGCCACGAGGCTCCCGCCCTGCCATTGCAAACAGCAGTGTCCCGGGGGTAGGCACCCCGGGACACTGCAGGAGCCGGCCCTGTGGGGTGGCAGTCCCCAGGGCCATGGAGGGCTCCAGGAGGGGGGCCGCGTGGCCCCCCTCCCTTCATTAGTAAAGCCCCGGGGAGGTGGTGGTCCCCGGGGCTTCGGGGGTCCGAAACGGACCCCCACATTTCTTTTCTTAGTGCCCCGGGGAGGTGGCGGTCCCTGGGGCATGTGGGGGGGCTGGAGCCCCCCCACACAGGTCATTTATTTATTAAAAAAAAGAAGCCCCGGGGGGTGGCGGTCCCCGGGGCTGCGGGGGGCCGTGTGCCCCCGCCACCCTTATTTAGTTGAAGCCCCGGGTGGTGGCAGTCCCCAGGGCTTGGGGGGGCCTTAGAGGCCCCCCCATACATAAATTTTACAAACCCCCGCATGCCCCCGGGGCTTGGCCCACCCGGGGGCCAAATAACAACGAAGCGCGGGAGTCCGCGCTTCGTTTTTTTTTTTTCAAGGCAGGATCCGCGCACCCTAAGCGCATCCCGCCGATTTAAAAAAATGCTTTTTTGGTCCTGGGGGTCCTTGTGGGACCCCCTGAGCAGGCCTAGGGGGTCAGGGTGTTTCTACCCTGCCCCCTTTTTGCGTTTTGCGCACTTGTTTCTGTGCCTCGGTTCTACCGAGGCAGAAAATGGCTGCCAATACTTCCTGATTTGGAGTGTTGACAGCCAGTTGACAGCCAATTAGCATGCAGCTCGTGATCGGGAGGGTGCGCTCAGGGTGCGCGGACCCTCCGCTGCCTTAGATATATATGTGGTTTTACTTTTGATTTTCTCAGGAACTACTGAACGGATTTACACCATTTAACCAAAAGGCACTACACTGAACCAAGGGCTACCTTTTTGCCAAATTTGGTGTAATTCCGTTCAACAGTTCGGGCTGTAGCTGCGACTAAAGGTTCCTATGGAAAATTGCATGGGGAAAACACGTTTTGGGACCCCCCTTTTTTCTCGGCCCCCACTTGACGAATCACCCCGAGACTTTCAGGATAGGAGCGGACCGGAGCGCCCCACGAGTTTTGAAAATTTCGCAAAGATTCGTCAACCGGCCCCAAAGTTATTTCAAATAGAATGTTGCGGATTTCCTATGGAAAATAGGTCCTAACTATAACTATCTACTGGCGACCGCCAGTAGATAATATATATATATATATATATATATATATATATATATATATATATATATATATATATATATATATATATATTCACAAAGTCTTAGCAGTAAAGCGCGCTCTCAGTAATGCACAACTCCGACAGAGTAAGTATCCACCGTGGAATAAACGGTGGATACTTACTCTGTCGGAGTTGTGCATTACTGAGAGCGCGCTTTACTGCTAAGACTTTGTGAATACTTTATGCCAGGTGTGCTCCGCCGGCGTGTGCGCCACTCTCCTTGGGTCCCAGACAGTCCGGAAGGAGCTTTCTTTGCGGGATATATATATATATATATATATATATATATATATATATATATATATATATATATATATATATATATATATATATATACCAGCAACAAAGTTTCGCTCTTACCCGAGCCTCTTACGACGGCATTCACGCGGCGGGATGGCGGGTCCCCACAGATCCTCTCAAAGGCTGTTGAGCAAGGAGCGTTGGCTCCGAAACGCGTAGAGTTGTTGTGCCACCATTGAATAAATATATTTTGCAAAGAAGCTGAGTCCGCGGCATGCTGTTTAACGACATTTTCAACAGCCTTTGAGAGGATATATATATATGTGAACAAGGGCACTAGTTGCTTGAAATGCGTCGTCAGAGGAGGTGTGAATAATAAAGAACATCTTGCCATATATCCGGGTGTCCGTTGCTCTAGTTTCGCCGAGAGGAGGTCTTGGGAGCAGTTTCGTTGTCAATATATATATATATTCACTGAAAAAACCATAGGTTTTAGGGACAGTTATAGTTAGTTGGACATTTCACTCGTACAAAACCATAGAAATTCCCCCGTTATAGTTAGTTCAGCTAACTATAACTCGCGCCCCCGCAATGCACTGCTGATGACGTCACATATTACATCACTCATGACATGGTCAGTGACATCACTGATGACATCACTGATGACATCTCAAATGACATTACTGATGACATCACTGATGACATCATCCAGTGACTGTGTTTCTGTAAAGTTTAAATATGTTTAATATATATAGGGAAAGGCGTATTGAAGAATGAGTGGGTGTATAAGTGTCTGAATGGATGATTTAGTACATGCGTGACTGACTCTACAAGTGAGTGATTAAATGTATCTTACTGAATGCATGGGTTAGTGACTAAACTGTGTGAATGTTTGTATCCGTCTGTTTGTTGGTGTGTAAGTGGATGCATGGATTTGCAAATAGCTACATGAGTGTCTATATGGGTTATTGATTGGTTCTCTGAGTATCTGTATGGCTGCCTGAGTGTTTGTGTGGGTGGGGTGTGTGTGACTCTGTACATAGATGTGTGAGTGGGTGATTCACTGGGTGCATGATTTCAAGAGTGCATCTGTGATGGACTGCTTGGGTGGGTGAGTGTGTGTATGGGTGTGTTAGTGAGTGAATGTATATCTCAGTGGTACATGTGCGAGTAACTACATATGTAAAAGGCAGTATATATGTGTGTTAGAGTATTTAAATGGCTATAAGTGAGAGTGTGTGATTGTGAGAGTGGCTGTATGGATGCGTGTGTGCTTGTATCAGTTATTGTATAAGAGCGTAAGAATGTGCTAGTATTTGTATGAGTAAGTGAGCTGGTGTGTGTATAACTGTATAGGTGAGTAAATGGGTGTGTGATTAATTTTTTGCATGACTGACTAGGTGTGTGAGTACCTCTATGGATGAGTGGTGGTGTGTGGGTTTATATAGGTGTATGAGTGCATATGATAGTCCTGTACTGAGTGACTGTAAGTATGAGTGACTGTACGGGTGAGTGAGTAGATGTGTGAATGTAGACCTAAGAATCAGTGAGTGGGTATGTAGTTATTGGTATTGGAGTGTGTATGGTTTTGAGAATGGCAGTCTGTAATTTAGAGTGGGTGTATCAAAAGTTATATTAGGGTGTGAGAAGATGCATGAAATTATCACATGGATGATGTCATCAGTGATGTCATCAGTGATGTCATTTGAGATGTCATCAGTGATGTCATCAGTGATGTCACTGACCATGTCATGAGTGATGTAATATGTGACGTCATCAGCAGTGCATTGCGGGGCGCGAGTTATAGTTAGCTGAACTAACTATAACGGGGGAATTTCTATGGTTTTGTACGAGTGAAATGTCCAACTAACTAAAACTGTCCCTAAAACCTATGGTATTTTCAGTGAATTTCAAAGGTTTTTTAAATGCTAATTTCTAACTATAACGTGTCTGAAACCTATGGTTTTTTCAGTGAATTTCAAAGGTTTTTTAAATGCTAATTTCTAACTATAACGTGCCTGAAACCTATGATTTTTTAAGTGAATTTCAAAGGTTTTTTAAATGCTAGTTTCTAACTATGCCTACAGAGGTAGGACATGTGAAGAAAGAAGAAAAAACGCACAGAAAGAAGCAAAAGAAATGCAGAAAGAAGCAACAGAAGTCCACAGAGACGAAGAAAAGTGCAGGAAGAAGCAAAAGATGTGCAGAAAGAACCAACAGAGGAGCAGAAAGAGGCCTTGTTGCAAAATCATCCTGTGCCCACAACTTTTTCAGACGGGTACTGGAGGTAACTGACTCTGACTAACCAGAGTCAGTGCTATGCTAAAAGACACTTAGAATACAGTGAAAACACCTACATACACTAGGGAACACTATGCGTTGGTGTACCCGTGATTAGCATGACCTCCTCTGTAAGTCCCTAGTACATAATAGGGCAGGGGGATTAAAACTACCTCTTAAAACGCGCTACAGGGCGCGTTTGCACAGTGGTGAAGGGAGGGGGCCTGAGGTGACATGTGTGCAAACACGCCCCGTGGCGCGTTTTAAGTTGCGGGATTAAGTCCCCTTGAATCCTGAGGGTCCCTGGGGCCCAACTAGCCCCCAGGTACCTACAGTTAGGACCACAGAGCTGAGTTGCAGAGAGGCGTTCCGAGGCCACGCACCTTTTTCACCTCTCTGCAACGCAACTCTGTTGTGCTTACTGAAGGTACCTGGTGGGCTAGTTGGCCCCCAGGGTCCCTCAGGATTCAAGGGGAATTAATTCCCCAACTTAAAATGCACCACAGGGCGTGTTTGTGTACATGTCACCTGAGGCCCCGCCCCCTCCCTTCACCACTGTGCAAACGCGCCCCGTGGCGCGTTTTAAGTTGGGGGATTAGGTCACCTTGAATCCTGGGGGTCCCTGGGGCCCAACTAGCCCACCAGGTACTTCCAGTAAGCACCACAGGCCTGCGTTGCAACACCTGTAACAAATTGTGCAGTTGTGTTTAGGTAGTGAAGGGGGTCGTGCTGGGGATAGTGATTTAGGGTTTAGGGTAGTGCAGTGGTATTTGTGTAGTGTAGGGGGTCATGCTGGGGGGAGATTTAGGGTTTAGGGTAGTGCAGTGGTGTTTGGATAGTGTAGGGAGTCGTGCTGGGGGAGTGTTTTAGGGTTTAGGGTAGTGCAGTGGTGTTTGGGTAGTGTAGGGGGTTGTGCTGGGGGTAGAGTTTTAGGGTTTAGGGTAGTGCAGTGGTGTTTGGGTGGTGTAGGGGGTCGTGCTGGGGGTAGTGGTTTAGGGTTTAGGGTAGTGCAGTGGTGTTTGGGTAGTGTAGGGGGTACTGCTGGGGGTAGTGTTTTAGGGCTTAGGGTAGTGCAATGGTGTTTGGTACTGCTGGGGGTAGTGTTTTAAGGTTTAGGGTAGTGCAGTGGTGTTTGGGTAGTGTAGGGGGTCCTGCTGCGGGTAGTGTTTTAGGGTTTAGGGTAGTACAGTGGTGTTTGGGTAGTGTAGGGTGTAGTATTTTAGCTTTTAGGGTAGTGCAGTGGTGTTTGTGTAGTATAGGGGGTCATGCTGGGGGTAGTGTTTTAGGGTTTAGGGTAGTGCAGTGGTGTTTTTGTAGTGTAGGAGGTCATGTTATAGGGTTTAGGGTAGTGCAGTAGTGTTCGGGCAGTGTAGGGGGTCATGCTGGGGGTGGTGTTTCAGGGTTTAGGGCAGTGCAGTGGTGTTCGGGCAGTGCAGGGGGTCTTGCTGGGGGTGGTGTTTCAGGGTTTAGGGCAGTGGTGTTCGGGTAGTGTAGGGGGTCATGCGGGGGGTAGTGTTTCAGGGTTTAGGGCTGTGCAGTGGTGTTTGGGTAGTGTAGGGGGTCATGCTGGGGGGAGTGTTTTAGGGTTTAGGGCAGTGCAGTGGTGTTCGGGTAGTGTAGGGGGTCGTGCTGGGGGAATGTTTTAGGGTTTAGGGCAGTGCAGTGGTGTTCGGATAGTGTAGGGGGTCGTGCTGGGGGGAGTGTTTGAGGGTTTAGGGCAGTGCAGTTGTGTTTGGGTAGTGTAGGGGGTTGTGCTGGGGGAGTATTTTAGGGTTTAGGGTAGTGCAGTGGTGTTCGGAAAGTGTAGGGAGTCATGCTGGGGGTTGTGTTTCAGGGATTAGGGCAGTGCAGTGGTGTTCGGGCAGTGTAGGGGGTCGTGCTGGGGCTGGTGTTTCAGGGTTTAGGGCAGTGCAGTGGTGTTCGGGCAGTGTAGGGGGTCTTGCTGGGGGTGGTGTTTCAGGGTTTAGGGCAGTGCAGTGGTGTTCGGGCAGTGTAGGGGGTCTTGTTGGGGGTGGTGTTTCAGGGTTTAGGGCAGTGGTGTTCGGGCAGTGTAGAGGGTCGTGCTGGGGGTGGTGTTTCAGGGTTTGGGGCAGTGCAGTAGTGTTCGGGCAGTGTAGGGGGTCGTGCAGGGGGTGGTGTTTCAGGGTTTATAGCAGTGCAGTGGTGTTCGGGCAATATAGGGGGTCGAGCTGGGGGTGGTGTTTCAGGGTTTAGGGCAGTGCAGTGGTGTTCGGGCAGTGTAGGGGGCCGTGCACGGGGTGGTGTTTCAGGGTTTAGGGCAGTGCAGTGGTGTTCGGGCAGTGTAGGGGGTCGTGCTGGGGCTGGTGTTTCAGGGTTTAGGGCAGTGGTGTTCGGGCAGTGTAGGGGGTCTTGCTGGGGGTGGTGTTTCAGGGTTTAGGGCAGTGGTGTTCGGGCAGTGTAGGGGGTCTTGCTGGGGGTGATGTTTCAGGGTTTAGGGCAGTGCAGTGGTGTTCGGGCAGTGTAGGGGGTCTTGCTGGGGGTAGTTTTTCAGGGTTTAGGGCAGTGCAGTGGTGTTCGTGCAGTGTAGGGGGTCGAGCTGGGGATGGTGTTTCATGGTTTAGGGCAGTGCAGTAGTGTTCAGGCAGTGTAGGGGGTCGTGCTGGGGCTGGTGTTTCAGGGTTTAGGGCAGTGCAGTGGTGCTGGGGCAGTGTAGGGGGTCGTGCTGGGGGTGGTGTTTCTGGGTTTAGGGTAGTGCAGTGGTGTTCGGGCAGTGTAGGGGGTTGTGCTTGGGCTGGTGTTTCAGGGTTTAGGGCATTGCAGTGGTGTTCAGGCAGTGTAGGGGGTCATGCTGGGGCTGGTGTTTCAGTGTTTTGGGCAGAGCAGTGGTGTTCGGGCAGTGTAGGGGGTCGTGCTGGGGGTGGTGTTTCAGGGTTTAGGGCAGAGCTGTGGTGTTCGGGCAGTGTAGGGGGTCGTGCTGGGGGTGGTGTTTCAGGGTTTAGGGCAGTGGTGTTCGGGCAGTGTAGGGGGTCTAGCTGGGGGTGATGTTTCAGGGTTTAGGGCAGTGCAGTGGTGTTCGGGCAGGGTAGGGGGTCTTGCTGGGGGCAGTGTTTCAGGGTTTAGGGCAGAGCAATGGTGTTCAGGCAGTGTAGGGGGTTGTGCTGGAGGTGGTGTTTCAGGGTTTAGGGCAGTGCAGTGGTGTTCAGGCAGTGTAGGGGGTCTTGCTGGGGGTGGTGTTTCAGGGTTTAGGGCAGTGGTGTTCAGGCAGTGTAGGGGGTCGTGCTGGGGGTGGTGTTTCAGGGTTTAGGGCAGTGCAGTGGTGTGTGGGCAGTGTAGGGGGTCGTGCAGGGGCTGGTGTTTCAGGGTTTAGGGCAGTGCAGTGGTGTTCGGGCAGTGTAGGGGGTCATGCTGGGGCTGGTGTTTCAGGGTTTAGGGCAGTGCAGTGGTGTTCGGGCAGTGTAGGTGGTCGTGCTGGGGCTTGTGTTTCAGGGTTTAGGGCAGTGCAGTGGTGTTTGGGCAGTGTAGGGGGTCGTGCTGGGGCTGGTGTTTCAGGGTTTAGGGCAGTGCAGTGGTGCTCGGGCAGTGTAGGGGGTCGTGCTGGGGGTGGTGTTTCTGGGTTTAGGGTAGTGCAGTGGTGTTCGGGCAGTGTAGGGGGTCGTGCTGGGGCTGGTGTTTCAGGGTTTAGGGCAGTGCAGTGGTTTTCGGGCAGTGTAGGGGTTCGTGCTGGGGCTGGTGTTTCAGGGTTTTGGGCAGAGCAGTGGTGTTCGGGCAGTGTAGGGGGTCGTGCTGGGGGTGGTGTTTCAGGGTTTAGGGCAGTGCAGTGGTGTTCGGGCAGTGTAGGGGGTCGTGCTGGGGGTGGTGTTTCAGGGTTTAGGGCAGTGGTGTTTGGGCAGTGTAGGGGGTCTTGCTGGGGGTGATGTTTCAGGGTTTAGGGCAGTGCAGTGGTGTTCGGGCAGTGTAGGGGGTCTTGCTGGGGGTAGTGTTTCAGGGTTTAGGGCAGTGCAGTGGTGTTTGGGCAGTGTAGGGGGTCGTGCTGGGGGTGGTGTTTCAGGGTTTAGGGCAGTGCAGTGGTGTTCGGGCAGTGTAGGGGGTCATGAAGGGGGTGGTGTTTCAGGGTTTAGGGTAGTGCAGTGGTGTTTGGGCAGTGTAAGGGGTCGTGCTGGGGGTGGTGTTTCAGGGTTTAGGGCAGTGCAGTGGTGTTCGAACAGTGTATGGGGTCGTGCAGGGGCTGGTGTTTCAAGGTTTAGGGCAGTGCAGTGGTGTTCGGGCAGTGTAGGGGGTCGTGCTGGGGGTAGTGTTTTAGGGTTTAGGGTAGTGCAGTGGTGCTTGTGTAGTGTAGGGGGTCGTGCTGGGGGTAGTGTTTTAGGGTTTACGGTTGTGCAGTGGTGTTTGTGTAGTGTAGCGGGTCATGTTTTAGGGTAGTGCAGTGGTGTTTCGGTAGTGTAGGGGGTCGTGCTGGGGGTATTGTTTTAGGATTTAGGTTAGTGCAGTGGTGTTTGGGTAGTGTAGGGGATCGTGCTGGGTGTAGTGTTTTAGGGTTTAGGGTAGTGCAGTGGTGTTTGTGTAGTGTAGGGGGTCGTGCTGGGGGTAGTGTTTTAGGGTTTAGGGTAGTGCAGTGGTGTTTGTGTAGTGTAGGGGGTCATGTTTTAGGGTAGTGCAGTGGTGTTTGGGTAGTGTAGGGGGTCATGCTGGGGGTAGTGTTTTAGGGTTTAGGATAGTGCAGTGGTGCTTGTGTAGTGTAGGGGGTCGTGCTGGGGGTAGTGTTTTAGGGTTTAGGGTAGTGCAGTGGTGTTTTTGTAGTGTAGGGGGTCATGTTTTAAGATGCAACGCTCCAATACCTGACCAGTCTGCACTACATAAAACTGCAAAAAACTAAAAATAAAAAGTGTTTTGCACACTTTTGTCATTGGGCTATATGTGGGCTACATCTGGGTAATATTGGTGCTACATTTGGGCTCTTTTTCCTCTGGTGGCCATCTTGGAAGACTTCTTTCTTATGAAGTTTCCTAATTTCCTCATTTACTGCAGTCTCCTCAGTAGGAAATGCTTTCAGTTTTTACTTTGATTCCATCAAGAAGGCATTCAGATGTGTCTCACATTTGCCATAAATTCAGAATGTTAGCACTCTAGTTGCTCATTAGATCACTGTAGTAAAGCTACTGCTCACCAGGGAGTTAACTGGAAGTCTGCTGCTGGTATTGAAAGTGATTGTTTCAGTCTGCATGTCAGAATTTTCTAATGAAATAGAAGAGGATTTGAGATCTCACTTAAAACATTCCCTCATTTTTCTTTCTGCAGCACTAACCATAATTTCTATTTCAAAAAGAACCCCTCATTTTGTTCCTTTTTAAATTAAATGTTTTAAGTATTAACGGTTTATTCCAATCAAGATGGCTTCAGGTGTGCCATACTTTTGTCATAAGTAAGGCTGTTAGCGCTCTAGTTGTTCTTTAGAACACTCTGGGAAGCTGCAGTAGAACACAAAGGCATCAACTGGCAGGCTGCTCCTGTTGAAATATAACAGGAAGATATTTGAGATCACACTTGAAACATGTCCTAATTTTTCTTTCTACAGCACTACCCATAATTTCTATGACAAAATGAACTCCATCATTTTGTTCCTTTTTAAATTAAATGTTTTAAGTGTTACCAGTTTATTCCAATCAAGATGGCTTCAGGTGTGCCATACGTTTGTCATAAGTAAGGCTGTTAGCACTCTAGTTGTTCTTTAGAACACTCTGGGAAGCTGCAGTAGAACACAAAGGAATCAACTGACAGTCTCTGCCCTTGTTGGATGTACATGTTTTACTGAGAATGTCAGACTTCATTCTCACATGACTGAGAAAGATAATGTGAATTTACAGAAAATATGCTCTCATTGTAGCTTCTGGAGCACCTTCCAAAACTCTATGGGACAAGCATGTGAAAATAGTTTTCTCTCAAACATGATTCATGATATCCCAGCAGAAGATTTTTCACAGGGTAAAATCACCTTAGAACACACCACAATTCCTGAAATTAGTATGGTACCAACAACAAATGAATTCTAATGTAACTAAAGCCTGTTATCACCCTTTATAGTTCTTCTTTTGGTAACCCTCAAAATCTTTGATTCACTACAATGCATTTCAATGGGGTACTATCATTTATATTGGTCCCAAGATGGCTGCCAGCAATTCCAGGATGAAGTGCTGACAGCCAATCAGATCTCACGATGACATGTGTGGTTAGGCTCCGCCCAGATATATATGTGATTTTACTTTTGATTTTCTCAGCAACTACTGAACGGATTTACACCATTTAACGAAAAGGGTTCTTTCTGAACCAAGAACTACCTCTTTGCCAAATTTGGTGTAATTCCGTTCAGCAGTTCGTGCTGTAGCCGTGTCTAAAGTTTCCTATGGAAAATTGCATGGGGAAAACACGTTTTGGGACCCCCGTTTTTTCTCGGCCCCCACTTGCCGAATTACCCCGAAACTTTCAGGATAGGAGCGGATCGGAGCGGGCCATAAGTTTTGAAAATTTCGCGAAGATTCGTCAACCGGCGCCAAAGTTATTGGAAATAGAATGTTGTGAATTTCCTATGGAAAATAGGTCCTAACTATAACTATCTACTGGCGACCGCCAGTAGATATATATATATATATATATATATATATATAATATATATATATATATATATATATATATATATATATATATATGTGTGTGTGTGTGTGTGTGTCCCATGCAAGCTGCACTATATATGTATATATAAATATATGTATTTATATATATATTTATTTATTATTATTTTTTTCACTTACCTTATTTTACACTACCTGCATGGTAAAGGCATTCGTGGTAAATGCATATGCGTGCTAAAGGCATGATTTGTAATGGTGCACAATCCAAAAAAACACACAAGAATATGACTGCAGTGTTTCCCACACAAAGCAGTAATGTAGAGAACTTAAAAGCAGGCAGAAATGAGAAGTGACAACAAATTGCACACAACTCTTAGTGTCTTGGCATCATGAGAGCAGCATTAACATACAGCTCTGCAAAATTTCAAATGAATGCATACACTTGTTACAAACCTATCAAGTGACAAGCAATGTCAAAGCCAATGGTGAATTTTGATTGACTGTACAACACATGTATAAGCTCACTATACCACATGGACATTCGTTGACAAACGGGTACATAAAGCATCATGCCCATGCCAATATGCGCTCTAAGTAAACTTTCCCAATCATGAAACCCATTCACAGGGTCTCCTAGTCAAACCTATGTATTACCAAGAATTCCACGATTACTTATATTGACAAACTCACACCTGTCTATCCTGCAAGAAGATGAATCTGAATAGGGTTAACTAGGGGTGATTGTATAGTTGGTGCTGTTTGTAATGTTACTGGTTAAGTGCTCTAGAGAACCCTGCTCAAGTGCTTCCACAACCTTTTGGATGTGTCTTCTTTTCTACTTTCTTTAAACACATTGCTCTTCTCTTGTTTTTCCTTTCATGTGTTTACTTTTCTGTTTGATACTTTTCTTGAGTTCTTCTGGGTTTTCTACATGAGGCTTTAAATTCTTGGTACCTGGATGCTTTTACACAAGTGCTAAGGGATCTTTGTTAACTTCGCTTGCACATGAATTAATGTTGCTTGTCACTTTGGCTGTTTTAAAACTTGTTTATTCACATCGTTAATTGTATTTTAGATTTTGTTGTATGTACAGTACCTTGATGTGAGTATGTTGTATTTGCAGCCCTGATGAAGCCCTGTTTAGGGAGAAAGGTGTTGGCTGCACGTGTAATGGCCTGAAATTATTAAAGAAGAATTTTGTACATCACGGAAGACTCAAGAACGTTCCTTCTGTCATTTGACTGTTTATACCTGTTGCCTCTCTTTCTATTATATATTGTCTAGTATATTATATGGTCTATAAGCAGCAGACCTTAGAGGTGGGCAATAGTCTATACAAAGAAAATTAATTTGCTGATGTATACTGAAGTGACTAATTGGGCTGTGCGGCTTTAAAATCCTTGGCTGCTTTGTTTGAGAGTTTAGAATTGTGAATCTGAATATGTGTTTTTTTTAAATCTGTGTCTCTTGATTTCTTTCCTTTGCCCATCGCACACAGGCACATGCTTTCGTAGAGTAGAATTTCGGTCTCCTGAAGTTGTGCTTCAGAATGCCAGGACTGCACAGGGTGTGCGCTACTATTATTGCTCAGGAAACTGGTGTGAAAGATTAGATTAACATCAGTTATAGGTGTGAAGTTAGTAATATACGTTCATGCTACCAAATGTGACAATTACCAACCATTTACCCTGTGCCTGTCACACACCTTGGACAAGACCTTTAGCATGTAGGATCTCTAACACATTTCAGAATCAGGCAGCTGACATGTCAGTGGAGTGCCACAGTGGCGTCCAACATATCCAACACTTCCTTCAATATGCATTAACACTTTGCAGATCCAGCTAAGACTGCACATGGAAGCAGTGCTTAATTTGAGCCGGTGGTTCCCGGTGCTCGGCACCGCACTTATTTGTCAGCACCTTGACTTATGACAGCTAGACACATGGTGGCGCTGTTAGCACAATTTAGAGATGAGCAGCACACCAGTTACCTTCGGGTCTAGTTTGTGCTATATAAAACTCCGCAAAAAAAAAAAAAGTTGTTTATAAATTCAATGCATATTAAATCCAACTAGCTCCTGCCGCCCAAGCTATTCTTATCTCTTCGGGGGCCTCAAATAGTCTGAATTGTCCCACTTGTATTAGTGTGATGGTTCGAAGTTGTGCAGGTACTGTCATTGGCAGCGCTGGCACGGCCAATGGGTAGTGCAAGCTGCAGTGGCCTCCCGACGAGGGCCCTGGCACTTACATTTTTACAAATTAAGCACTGCATGGAAGCTTTGTTTCACCCCATTTTGTGTACAATTACACACCCATGTCCTATCCTACAACAGACCAAGGTCCCACATAATATAACTGTAAATCAGCCAATGTGCAGAGCATATTTCAATGCCATCCAACTTTGACTGTGACTGATAGGGTTGATAATCTAAGATGTGTAGTACACGTCCCTTTGACATGGATGTTGACATTGTGTAAATGCATTTTTTGATCAAAACATTAAGTCCTGCTGTGCTTTCACAACATTGCTGTTTGCTAGGCCACATTTACTGAATTCCCCCCTGACTTGCACACCATTCCTAGTCCCCTACCTGCGGTGGAGGAGATAGGAGACGGGATGCATGTTTGACACCAACAGGTTGACTTATACTTCAACTGAGTCCACACTCTGGTTAGTGATGCTAATGTTACTAGAAGTAGTTGTATGGGAAACATATGCATTGTCTGCATAACCCAACCCTATGTAGTCTTCCATCACATCCATGTTTGAACCACCGTCATTGGGGTCCCATGGAACATTGTATCATTTTTTTGATCACTGCGATAGCATTTATTGATATACATTCAGGGAATGGCTCTCGTGTGCGGTTGCTAGATGTTGCAAAGGTGACAGCTGTTGGTTAATCAATCAATCAAAACTCCCTTATTTGGTCTTAGAAAAAGACAGACAGCTGTTGATCACTTCATGTGATGCCATACAGCAAAAGATTTCCTGGTTTCTATATGTAACAAAGCCTTCATTACGAAGTTCTATTTAGTCCACATGGAACTCACAGAGTTTGTTGCCATTACTTAATGTAACGCCTGGCTGCCGGCATTGTGCCCCCACCTCCATCATACGCCCCGTGTCAGCATGAAGTTGATGCAATAAATATAGTGTTGTAAGTTTAACAGTGTTTGTGTCTGTCTTGTCAGGATAGCCCCTAAATAGTGTTTACATGACAATGACAACCCTACATCACAAGTTTGTAAATCATGCTCATTGTGCAGTCATTCAAGACTGCATTTCGCAAGATTCACAAGACAATTGTCTTGTTTTGGAAGACAATTTAATTAGTGAACAGTGGTGTGGCAAAGGTGCAGAGGACCTAATGAAAGCAAGAACAGGGCCCCAACGCATGTTTTAGTGGCAAAAGTACATACATAATTCGGGGAACACCGGTCCCTTACGTCCCTGAGCCTAGGAGTGACGTCACCTGATGCACGTTTGTTAGCTGCGCCCCTGTTTCAGAAGACATTTGATGAATGCTGTGTGACCTGATACATGTTTTATGTGAAGGACTTGGTCATTTCCGTTTTTTAACTGACTTTTCCTTCTGCTCACCATTAATGCCCCAAAACCTACGCCAAAAAACACATTATAGTTAAACCTCTCAAATTTGCTTTCGTGTTCCAAATCCACTGTACTCGCATATAAGGGCGGACTAACATGAAAACACAGAAACAAAGAATAATATAAACCGTTGTAAAATTCCCATTAATCTCTGACGCACAATTTACCTGTCAATGCGGTTATAGTTACCCCCTTAAATTTTAAACTAGGCACCCACATACTTTTTAATTTTTTTATTGAGCAGATACATAACATTACAATCGAGAATCAGAATTCGTATGAATATTTAATAGCAAAGAGAAATAGTTATACCTAGATACAGTACATTTGGAGTTTTCCAAGAGAGGTTTCATTTCATTTCAAAATATCTTTAAAAAGGAAAGGCAACAGATAGTAGAGCATAGAATTATTACAGTAGCCCAACTAATATCCGTATAGAGTACAAAAGAATTTAATAAAATAGATTTCTAAAATTCCATATATTACGAAAACGGTGGATATAAAACATAAGGTTTAAAAATGTTATGCTGAGAAAGCCTTACTATAAAGTGCTAGAGATTAAATAATGTGCCTTACTGTCGATTAAAGTGCTACGATAAGTGCAAAGTTCTAGAGATTAAGTAAAGTGCCTTACTGTTATTAAAGTGCTTCGCCAAGTGCAATTGATGACGATCCTGCTGTCTCAAAGAATAAAACCAACTATTTCAGGACAGTGGGCTCAAACTGGTATCTATGCTATGCGCACGGGGTTCCTAGTGAGGCTGCACCTTCTCGGTCCAAGGACTCTGCGGTGTAGTGAGATCTAAACCTATTCTAAACCATACCATACCAGACCTTCCTATCCTAATTGCTAATTAAGTCCAAGTATCGACAAGAGGTGTTAAATCACTTTACCCCTCTACCCGCTTGGCATATGCTTCTTCAAATTGTTTTGTTCTAGTCATTTTACTGAACCATTCTTGATACCCCGGAACCTAAGAGGTTCGCCACTTTTGGAGAATCAACGAACGAGCCACTGTGAAAGCTATTGCCAAAAACCTCTAACACGATTTAGATACATTCTGGGATTGTCCATTATAAAAAAAAACAAAGAGTACCAAAGCTGGATCTAAATTGAGAGATATGCCAATAGCCGAATTCAAAACTGCAACTAGCTTGGACCAGAAGGCACTTAATTGAGGACAGGAATAAAAAATATGAAGCCAACCCCCCTCACTTTCCCGCTTACACTGGAAGCAGCAGTTATCGAGAGCCGTGGACATTTTATTTAATATCTTGGTGTATACTAGGCCATCTAGTGCAAGACAAACAACTTTCTATTCAAATTTGCCGCTCTCAAGGACTTATGTCCTAAAAGCGATATTGTCTGCCAACCTCTCACTGAAAAATCGCAGTGCGTTGTTAGGCGTATTTAGTCTACCATGTTGTTAAGGTCATTGAGGTGTAGCCCTAAATGATGTATTAGCTAATACCAGTTCCCTATTCCGGCCATCCTTGACCTGAACAGGGCTTGGTATAAAGTATGACTCTCCTGACCAAGATCAGAGCGATAATCTTTAAAAAATGACATAATCTGATGATAAGACAGAAAGAGCCGTGGGCCTAGTTTAGGCTGTCCGGTTTTAGGTTTAAACTTATAATAACTGATAAAACCCCACCAAAAGGGAAATTGCCCTCACCAGTGTAAATATATAAACACTGAAAAAACACCTGCAAAACTTCAAACTAAATGTCATTCATAGAAAGGAAAAGGAGAGTGAGAGTCATTTTTTTCTTCCTGAAAGGCCCAATACAATGTAACTTTGTTATACAAGCAGCAAGAATGACTGGGCTAACATTATTCTGCTTGAGTTTTGTTGTTTAGGAATGTCACTAAAATATTGTTTCTTCTTCCTTTTGATTTTTCCAGTTTTGTGGTCTTTGGTCTAAAGTTGCAGGGTTTAGAAGCATATTTTAGGTCTTGATTAATTATTTTATAAACTGTATAGGCTCAGGAAATATCAAAATCATATTTGATATTTTGGCTGCGTTTGATTCTTTCACTGATAGGTAAAATGGCTAGTTTCATAAGAATCTTTCCCAATATGTGCCATCACATTTACCCACAGAGAATGGGTAAAAACCCTTGATACATCAGCCCCCAGTTTCTAGTGAGTCAGTATTGATAGTAGGTGAATTGCCAACACCTCAGGCTTTAAACATTCAATGCAAGGTATAGTGACAAGTATATGTGAAAAGAGCGCTATCACCAAGCATCTGGGATAGTGGTGAAAACATGACACCAGACTTTTGGAAAACATGGAACGCAGTGTCACTTGAAATGCTGCTGCAAAAAGGTTCTTTCCAAGTTCAACAAAGATTGGAGTGATATTGTTTGTATTTGCAGTGATTTAGCTACGTATATGAAAAAGTTGTTTGATGACCTATCAAAACCGATACCTGAGCTGAAGTGCTTCCCTGTAAGAGATCCTTGCCACTTGTTAGATGGTATGCTGAAAGCATCCTTGCAACCTTCAGAGTTAATGAAGAATGCTTTTGACTTTTTAGTCCATTTTGATGCACTGTTTTGTTATGCGTGGGAACTAAAACAAATATTTCTCATTTTGTGCTTTGTGTGGCATCAAAGAGAGTCATCCCAACTTACACTTAGCTGATGGTTCTCAGTCCAAGGGAAGGGGCTGGGAATGCTATATTATCCATGTGCAACCGTTTACAGAATTTTTGCTGGGTGATGATGCCAAAGGCAAGAAATGTGAGGATCCTGGGTCACATATTGATAGTGATGTGAAAGGGAAAAAAAAACTACTGCATTCTTAGATTTTTACAGGAAAGAATAACTGCTGTAGTGGACATATTAAAAAATTAGAGTCTGAAAACACTCTTGTCTGCCAAGTGTTCAGCATAATTGGTGTAGATGTGAAACATCTCCTTGAGAGTAGGCTGGGCGACACCTTTAGTGAATTTGGCACTGCAGCATGTTCCATGTTAGAGTGCTTGCCGCTTGGTAAGCAAAGCAATGTTGAAGAGCAATTCAGGAGCTTTTATTTTACAATGTATGAGAAATAGCTTGCAAAGAAAAGTCCCTTCACCAACCGTGGCATTTGAAGTCAATGAAACCTCACTGTGGTACTCTGTACAATTTCTAGATCCCTTCCGTAAAGGGAATCTTCTCTGTAGTTTCAATCATGCTGCTTCATTTTTGACCGCTTCAATAATTCGGAGGGCATAAGCGCCCAGTTTAACGCAAATGTTGCAGAACCTGTCCAGAGAATCGCAGTCTTCAAGTGCACCAGTATTGGCATAGAAAGTTATGACAGTGGCCAGAGTTAGCAAATTGTGTACTGGCTGTATTCGCGTTGCCCGTCACAAGTGCCAATGTTGAGAGGGCTTTTTCACAGAAAAAAGTTTACATGGGAAGGAAAGAGCAAGCGCACATGACCAAAGACTCACTGAAGAAGTATTGCATGGTGTACTACAATAAGTTTGATTTGCAAAAATGTATTTGGACCTCGTATACACTGTACATACACTGTCTATATACCATGCACCATCAGTGCAGAAAGCAAGCAATAGTAAAAGCGAAACGTTCCATAAACACCGGAAAAACACTGTTTCTGTTGTTTTTTATGGCATAAAAATGTCTAACCACTGATAACCACTGTTTTTAAAAGGTATTGAAATCTCTTGAAAACACTGAAAAAACCCTACCAGAATTTACCAAAAATAGAATCTGAAAACAGGAAAGCCTAGCCTAGTTCAATACATCAAGCTGAGATTTTGAGCCAGGTCATCTGTCTACCCTGAAGAAAGAAGTGGCCGACCTCTCTGTATAACAGTGGCCGATGGATTTCAAACATAGATACCCTAACTCCCTAAGCGTGAGAAACACCCAGACTGAAAAAAATGTATTACGACGATATAAACTCAAAAACCTGGCACTTAGCTCTGCTAAAAGCTTATATCTAGTTTTCTTTGGAAATGTAGGAACCTCAATGAAAACTGGCAAATGGATGCCAGCGTCCTGCATCATTCTATCTAAAAAAAAAAGAACCCATTACTCCACTACCATCCAAAACTCTAGCACAAAGATTGAGGAGTGCCGCTTGATAATAATCTTGGAAATGGGGAGACTCCATCCTGCCATGGAGCATATCGAGCTGGAGGGAGGAATATTTTACTCTAGATGCTTTACTATTCCATATGAAATGCCTAAAAAGCACATTTAGATCTGTAAAAAAGAATTCTTAACTTTAATAGGGATGTTCGAAGAAAAGAACAATAAAAGCGGGAGGACTGACATCTTAATAAGGGCTGCTCTACCTACTAAGGTCAAAGGAAGCAGAGTCCATTTTTCGAGCAGACCCTATATTTTGAAAAACATTGGAATGTAATTTATCTGAAAAAGCTTAGAGTAGTTGTGAGGTACATATATTCCCAAATAGTGAATTGGTGCCTGTTGCCCTGCCTGTGAATGCAGAAGTGGTGGAAGGGCCTCGAGAGGAGAATTGAAAAGGAGAACTTCTGTTTTTGTTGGGTTAATCTTATACCCCCCTATATCTTTGAACTGATCAAATTTATCTAATACTTGCTGAACATTTCCCCTTTCTGGTTTCAAGTATAAGATGATATCGTCTGCAAACAGTTTCAATTTAGACATACCAGAAAGAAGTGGCTCTATAATCTGAGAAGCCCTAATCGTAATCGCTAAAGGGTCTATAAAAAAGGTGAATAATATAGGCGATAATGGGCAGCCCTGTCAGGTCCCCCTCTTAATTGCAACCGTGCCGGCTAGATGTGAATTAAAAGAAATTGAGCCTTGGCTCCGTGATAGATTATAGAGAGCATAATAACAAACCCTAAAGGGAACCCAAACCTTTGCAAACCAAAAAAGAACGCCTCCCAGTTAACCAGATCGAAAGCTTTCTCCGCATCGCCCATGATGACCGCAGCCTTCGTCTGGTTAACTGAGAAATAATCCATCGCCTGAAGTAAGAAACTCATATTAGCAGCCATTAGCCGCTCGCCGACAAAGCCTGTTTGGTCTCTGTGGATTATGGCATAGCCAGAGGAGTAATCCGAATGGCCCACAGCTTCATCAGAAGCTTATAATCGGCGTTGAGCAGACTTATGGGCCTATACGACTTAACGTCCTCAGGATTTTTCCCTTTCTTTAAGAGGCTGACAATCGTAGATTCCCTTAAGTAAGAAGATAATTGACCCCCATCTTTAATGTTATTAAATAGATTTGTCAAAAAAGCAAGTAATTCACCAGCAAAGGTTTCGTAAAGTTCGGCTGGAAAGCCATCATTGCCTGCAGCCTTACCACAAGACATTGAAACTAAAACATCTTTTAATTCACTGACTGTAATAGTTGACATTAATTGATGCACCTGGGTAGCCTCAATGAATGGTATTTTAACAGACTGAAAGTACTGCGATATAATTATCGGAGAGGTGGAATAGCTGGTCTCATATGCAGGCTTATAATGATCAAGGAAAACCTTAGATATTTGGTCTTTATCTGTAACGAAATTACCCAAAACAGTGTTCTTTAATTTCCTCACATACGCAGACTCTTGTTTTTGCCAATCAGACCTAGCTAAATACCTCCCGAAATGTTGACCCTCTTCATATAATTTCTGTTGATAAGTCCTAGAGCTAGTGATTTCCTGTAGTATAAAAAAATCCCTCACTTTCTGTTTGGCTTTTTCTAAGGCAGAGGAGTGACTGTTTACTTGTGATATTTGCTCTACAGCAGCTTGTAGCTTGGCAATTATTTGGCGATGCTCTTTGTGTTGGAATGCCTTATAAGAAATAATGCGTCCCCTGGCGGCAGCTTTAAATGCCTCCCATATCGAAAAAACAGAACCTGTGAGCTGATTTAATTGGAAAAATTCCTTAATGAATTCCCTCATCTCGCAGACCCATTGTTCATCTGCTTGTAACGAGTGGTCCAGCTGCCACCTGGGCCTGTCATTCCGATTAACCTTGACCTCGGTAGTCACAGAGACCAGGGCATGATCAGAAAAGGAATCGGCCAAATTATCAGAACCTGCCCTTGTTACCGAATGCGAAATTAAGAAGAAATCAATGCGGGAAGCAGTACGATACTGACTAAAAAAACAAGTAAATTGTGTAACAGTGGGGTGGTCAACCCGCCATGGGTCAATCAAATGAAGATCTTCCTTCAAAGTATCAATAACCTTTTTAGTTCGAGGTTTTAGTTGTTGTTTTGCTTTATTAGAAGTAGCCTGCCTAAGCCCCTGAATAAAATTAAAATCTCCCCCCAAAATAATCGGTCCGACTGCACCCAATGCAATTTTATATATCTGCTGCAAAGACTCAGGTAAATCAGTCACTGAGGCATAATAATTTACAAGGTTACTTAAAGACCCATTAACCAAAGCCTTTACCCAAAGCCATCGACCCTGCGGGTCCCTTACTATATCACTTAGAATCCAATCAAGGGCTCTACCCAAATTAATCGCGACCCCCCTTACTGACAAACCGGCCGAAGCGAACACCGTGTGAGCATACTGCCTTGGTATGCAAATCTTTGGGTAGTTATCCTTAAGATGGGTCTCTTGGAGGAATAATACTTCCGGACCAAAGGAAGCAGGCCATCTAATCATCGCTCCTCGCTTTTGTCTATTCACCATCCCATTAACATTACAGGATAGAATTTTAATTTTATAGGCCATTTTCATTGCCTATTTCCAAGGGCCCTAGCCAAGTAAAAGAAACTCCTCATTTGGCAATACACATAAATTCTGACCCCCTCTTCTTTCTCTAAACGACATGTAAAAAAGACAAATCTTCTCATTTTTTTTTATATATGCACGCACCCTTCCCCAAGCCCCCTAAGTGTGACCACCAATGGCCAATGGGGAGCCATTGAATAAAAAGAAAATCCCATCTAAAAAACACCCCTGGTAAAAAGGGAAGAGCCCGCCATACCCCTCGTGATGTGACCCTATCTAAGGTTGGTGCCATGGCATGGAACCCTTCCACCCTCTCCCTCTGCCCCTGCCCTGTTCGCTAATTAAAGAATGCAATATCATTTTTAAATACATACTGCAAGGAGACAGATAACAAACATCATTAATAGAGAGGCTCCTTTTCCCCCCTAATCTCTGTTATTTTGTATTGGAGATTGTTAGACCTGGCATCCTTGGTGTGGGTGTCCCCTGTATTTTTGCCTTTGCCTCATGTGTTTTTGCTGTGTGTTGGACTTCGTTTTTGCTGGTCTAGATGTTTTGGGCACTTTGCCACTGCTGTTCAGTGCCAAAGTGTAAGTGCTCCCTCTGTAAACTTGTCATGGATTAGTGGTTCCATAATTGTCTTATTTAGTTAACTGTTAAGTCCCTAGTATAGTGCACTGTGTGTGCCCAGGGCCTGTAAACCAAATGCTGCTAGTGAACTTGCAGCACAGATTGTGCCACCCACACAAGCAGCCTTGCAAAAGGGTCTCAGGCCTGCCAATGCAGTGCCAGTGTGCAGTTCATACTGCCATATCGACCTGGCAAGGGCACCCACTTAATGAATATTGGTTACATTTGTGCATTGGTTATTGGGGTGTGGAGGAATGTATAGCATTGTGAGGGACTCGTTAGAAAGCATTCTGGGATATGTAGTACGTTGAGATGAAAAGGAGGATTGAGGGTGAGTGCGCTATCTACGAAGTCCGTCATTGAGGTTTCTTCATATCTTTTTTTTACAAACACACGTGATTGTGCACCTGTGGGTTGTTAGGAGGGTGATAAATAACTAGCGGATTTTGAGCAGTTTTTTTAGCGACTACTAGAAAGGAGATGTGTGCTTCGGCACTGGAGGAAATACAAATCCAACATAATGGACCATAACACGCGACGAAAGGAGTCGGCATTTCGCGAGTTTTTGTTTTTTAATAAGAGACGCAATTCCACGTATGTCACGGTAAGCGCATTTAAGAACACAGCAGTTTGAGCGACAAAGAATATGTGATAGAAATTAACAAGGGAAAGGCATTTGTTGAATTTGGGAGGGCTATCTAGGGTCATATAGTATTATTGAACGGGTGTTTTGATAAGGGATTGATGTTTTAATTTACGAATGTTCAATGCAAGTTAAACGCAGTTGGTTATACAACGATGCAGTGTTGCACTTTTGACTATTAGCATATATTGTGAGTTAACTAGTTGTAGTAAGTTTTTTAATATAATTGGGAGTGGAATTACAATGCTGACAGTGATATGTATGCATCTTTTTGTATTATAGATACCCCTGATGAAGGGATTTATCCCGAAATGCATTGGGTCATTTTTAATAAAAGTCGTGACTTGTGGAACCAATCACTTCTCCTGTGATTCGTGTGAACATTGTTGCAAAACATATGAATGAGTAAAATGAATTGAAGAAAAGCAAACAAGAAGGTCTAAAAAAGCATTTTGAGAAAAATATGGATAAACTGGATTAAGAATACGAATTTGATTCACTGGATTCATTCAGTCATAAGGCTGTGCGGCTTGATCGGAACTAAAGTTGGTTCCTTCGTGTTTTGGTTACATTGTAGCGCAATGGGGCGGAGCGCGGAGCTGGCATGCACGCCCATAAAGTTCTGAAATTTAAGCAATGAAAAATTGGGATTACGCGGTGTGCATCTTACCACCTTTTGTTGTTCATTGAATGTTCTTCCGTCCTAATTCGGTGAGATTGCACCCATGAATAAACTGGGTTCATGTACATGGAAAATAAAAGATAGAATTAAATCGGACTAAACTGTCATGCAAATTACGATGATTGGCACAGGAGTTGGGGTTCCGGTCATGGCCGATTACCATGAGTACCTAAATACAACTGGCATTTCACAAACCGTGATTACTTTCATGAATATGGACTGCATGATTAGTATACGAGGACACTATATATATGCTTGTGGTTCGGGTGCTGAAAAAATTCATCATGAATATTGGTTACATTTGTGCATTGGTTATTGGGGTGTGGAGGAATGTATAGCATTGTGAGGGACTCGTTAGAAAGCATTCTGGGATATGTAGTACGTTGAGATGATAAGGAGGAATGACGGTGAGTGCGCTATCTGCGAAGTCCGTCATTGAGGTTTCTTCACATCTTTTTTTTACAAACACACGTGATTGTGCACCTGTGGGTAGTTAGGAGGGTGATAAATAACTAGCGGATTTTGAGCAGTTTTTTTAGCGACTACTAGAAAGGAGATGTGTGCTTTGGCACTGGAGGAAATACAAATCCAACATAATGGACCATAACACGCTGTCGAAAGGAGTCAGCATTTCGCGAGTTTTTGTTTTTTAATAAGGGACGCAATTCCACGTATGTCACGGTAAGCGCATTTAAGATCACAGCAGTTTGAGCGACAAAGAATATGTGATAGTAATTAACAAGGGAAAGGCATTTGCTGAATTTGGGAGGGCTATCTAGGATCATATAGTATTATTGAACGGGTTTTTTGATAAGGAATTGATGTTTTAATTTACGAATGTTCAATGCAAGTTAAACGCAGTTGGTTATACAACGATGCAGTGTTGCACTTTTTGACTATTAGCATATATTGTGAGTTAACTAGTTGTAGTAAGTTTTTTAATATAATTGGGAGTGGAATTACAATGCTGACAGTGATATGTATGCATCTTTTTGTATTATAGATACCCCTGATGAAGGGATTTATCCCGAAATGCATTGGGTCATTTTTAATAAAAGTGGTGACTTGTGGAACCAATCACTTCTCCTGTGCTTCGTGTGAACATTGTTGCAAAACATATGAATGAGTAAAATGAATTGAAGAAAAGCAAACAAGAAGGTCTAAAAAAGCATTTTGAGAAAAATATGGATAAACTGGATTAAGAATACGAATTTGATTCACTGGATTCATTCAGTCATAAGGCTGTGTGGCTTGATCGGAACTAAAGTTGGTTCTTTCGTGTTTTAAGTGCACCCACTTGCCAGGCCCTAACCTTCCCTTTTCTTACATGTGAGTCACCCCTAAGGCAGGCCCAATTTACCCCTGTGGGCAGGGTGCAGTGTAGGGGAAAGGTAGAACATGCCCTGATATGTGTGGCATGTCCTAATAGTGAAATACTGCCAAATTCATTTTAACTATTGAAAGGCTATCTGTCCCGTAGGATAGAATGGGGAGTTTACTTATAACTTCTTATAAGTATAACTGCCCCTGGGAACAAAATAGGAAAATGGAGTTTAGTATGCCTGAACTCAGAATACAAAGATGCATCTTTTAGTAAGGATGATTTTTATATTCTGGGTTTGAAAATACCACTTTTAGAAAGTGGGTATTTTCTTGGTTAGCCATCCCGTGTCCCTTGCTAGGTTTGTGTATTGACTGTCTGGCTTTGGAGTGACAGGGGCTGGGGATGTGCATTCTGTTCAGCCAGCCACTTGGGGGTGTGAGGCGTGTCCTGCCTTTCCAGAGTGAGTCAGGGCTGGGCTGAATAGACCTGGCTACATTCAGAGTAGGGGGAGGAGATTTCTTTCACACCTGAATGGGCCGGGTCTGCCTTGGGCAATGCTGTCTCCACCTCCTGCCAGGAGACTGCACTAGAGAGGACAGAACTGGTTCTGGCTGGGCAAAAACACTCTCTGCCTCCAGAGAACAAAGGATTTTGTACTATAAAAAGTGGGGCCTAGACCCCTAAATCTTAGATCATTTTGAACTTCAAGAAGGAACCTGTGCCAAGGAGAAGAGCTGGAAGAAACTGGAGGAGGAGAACTGCCCCTTTGCTGTGTGCTGTCTGGGGTTGGCCTGCATTAGCTGTTTCTGCCAAGGAGAGGAACTGAGTGTGCATCCTGCTTGAGAAAGTATCTCCATGGGCTTGAAAGTGGAGCCTGCCCCCTGTTCAAAAGGTCTCAGGAACAGCAAAGACTTCACCATCCTTCTGGGCACTGCCTCTGGAACCGCTGGTTTCAGCCACCGCAGAAGGTAGGAGCAGCCAACTCTGTCACTGAGTCCGTCCCAGGGTCCCATGTCATGAAGGCACCGCAGAAGGCCCCGCCGCACTTCGCACCGCATCCTTGGTCTCACGATGCCGTCTGGATGATCGTCACCGACCCGTTGCATGCACCGCGTCCTGTGGGCACCGCACTCTGCACTGCCTCACCTCACCCTGCCTGGACCGACAGCATCGCTTCACGACCCGAACATCGACCGGCTCCGTCGCCTGCACCGCAATCTGCCAGCACCACATCAAGCATCGCCTCACCCCGCACTGTAAGCCTTGGTCTCACCGACGCCCTCTGGACGATCATCACCGAGCCGCTGCCTGCACCACATCGTATGTGCACCGCACCCTGCATGACTTTCATTTTGCAACGCAACCGTGATGGTTGCCCCGACCGACTCGCACAAACGTGTCGGCCGCAACAAGAAAGGTACTGTTCACGAGTCTGTCAACACTTTAGCTGGCCCATACCAACACGGTCGGCTGGAACTGTAAGACTCTGCTGTTTTCAGCATCGAGCTACCGACTCGGAAGAACTGTGTTTTGTGGATATTTCTACAATTTTAAGGTTATCTTGCAAAGTAACTATTTTTACAGTATTGTGTGTTGGATTTTTGTCGTATTTGGTCTTGTAGGTTTAGATAAAGTTTTGCTTATTTTTATAAACTGGTGTGGTGTCCATTTGTAGTGTTTTCACTGTGTTACTGTATGCATGCACAAATGCTTTACACACTGCCTCTGAGATAAGCCTGTCTGCTCATGCCAAGCTACCAAGGGGGTGAGCAGGGGTTATTTTAGAAGTGTACCCCCTTACCCTGACTAGGAATAAGGGTCCCTACTTGGACAAAGGTGCAAACCCTTGCCAACTAGAGACACCCATTTCTAAAAGAGATCTGCTGCAAATGCTCCTGAGCGTCTGAAACATTAGAGAACAGATGAAATTGTCCTTTCAGGAGCACCTTCAATTTAGATTGTTGTGCAATGCTGGCCTGTACCCCTTGTGCCTTATATAGGTGAAGCATTTTGACTAAGTCCTTCCGGTGTCTTGCTACAACAGCCAAAAGATTGGAAAATATTCAACACAGGGGTACTTCTGGTGAAGAGAACTGTCTCTGCTGTATTGCCTTTGAAAATTACCTGCTCTTTAACTCGATAGTCCGCAAAATTAACAAGGATTGTACGTGGGAATTTTGAGGTTGAGGAGCATTGTGCTGGAACTCTATGAGCTCTCGTCAAGATTAAATCCCAAGAAAATCCTGGCAAAACATGGGACTTGATAAAAGAATCGACTCACAGAAGCATTTGCTGGCCTTCACTGCCACCTGGAACTCCTACAATACCCAAATTGGAGCGCCATGAATGATTTTCTAATTCTTTAATCTTATTTTATAACAGGGACTGATGCTTATGGAATTGACCTATCTCCTTCTGGGTCGTGGTGAGCTGATCCTCTAACTCAGAAATCCTGAATTCGGCCTCCTTTAGTGTCCCTGGAAGCTGCGCTATTGATTCCTCGATTTTATTAACCCGGGCATGGAGGGCCGCCATTTCCAGCACTTGAGAAGTCTTCAAATCCCTAAAATCTCCTCAAGGATAAGATTGAGCATATTCTTAATTTCAAGTTGCTGTGTAGGGGTTTCAATACCGTGCTGAGACCCGGCCTTCAAAATGCCCCACTCCGTGCCAGTATATTCTGCTCCTGGATCATTCGACTGTGGAAAGCTAGATGCATCTGCCTGAGGACCTTGCAAAGATACTTCCGGGATTTCCTCTACTCCCCCAAAAACCAAGGGAGGTAACACCAGGGGAGCAGGCGAAACCGTTCCCTGTGAGAGTTCTAATACAGCCACATTGATGGCAGGCTTCAACTTCTGTAACAGTGGATATTCCTTGACTGCAGCCATAGGCTGTTTCGGGTCTAGTTTGTGGTTTACAAACGACTCAACTATATCTCCCCCAGTCTTGAGAGTGGACACTCCTATATCCTGGGGATTTTTGCACTTCGCCTGGAAAAGAGAACCTGGGGGCTCAGAATCAGAGTGATCAACTGCGTCTAGGGATGTCAAGCTATCCTTGATGTCTCCCGTGGCTGGGCCTGTGCTTTTGGCCATCATTCGCTGCTTTCGTAGGAGAGAGGTACGATTGGCCCTGGCTGCTGCCTGGCCTCCAAGTTTTTTTGCCCTTTGTACCAAAGCTGCCGCCTTGGGATTGGTTGAGGCACCTGACGCCTTAGAATAGTTCCGCATACATTGGCTTCGTGCACCTACCAGCGACCCTGGCCGGGTGGTAAAGCCTAGTGCCGCTCAGACGCCAATAAATAAGCAGAGAGCACTTACCGTCCTGGCCGGAAACCTGGTGGCCCAATGCCTCCTCCGATTTCTCAGAATTCCCTCTGTTCAGAACAAGGATCTGCAGCGACCAGGCCCCAGGTTCTTCACTGACAACCAGGTGTACAGACACCGCAGGGGCGGACAGTGGTCAAAGAGTCTCAGGCTGCTATTCTCCTCGATATTGCCTCACTTCTCCCCAAATTGTCCAGGCACCATATAAGCAGAGCAGCAGCAATCAGTGAAAGAGTGTGACCGTTTTCCCTTTCTGAAAGTCACTCCACCTCGCATTTAGTAATCTCCTTGCAAGGGGGACTGGAGGAATTAAGTGCTGTACAATATCGAGAACAGTCCCATAGTGCTGAGTCTGCTCCTGAGCCCCAGCTCGTAATCTCCTGTAGCCGCAATTCTCTCTTTTTTTTTTACTGCAGTCTACAGGTCCAGACCACGGGACCTGAAACCCTTCGAAACCGGGACTGCAGGTCGTAATTCGAGCTGCCACCCAGGAGGAGCTGCTGCTGCTGATGGTCCCGGTGCCGCGGCCTGACCTGGAACCGGACATGCGGCTTCGGCCAAGAGCAGGGGGAGGGACTGTGGTGCTCAGCCGAGGAGCATGTGGGATCTGCCCGCGTCTAGCCTAGGCGCCCCCATCCTTGAACTGGCATGCCATGCTGTACCAAGGTCTGACCCATCACTGAATCCATCTTTGTAAGAAATTAGGTGACTGGTTATGGTGGGTGAAACCTTCCTCAAGCAGGATCTGCAATCGCTGTCAGGGTGAAGTCACAAGCAAACCCCAAATTAACCTGTGCTCAATCCACGGGTTGCTTGGCACAGTGCAGTCAGGCTTAACTCCGAAGCAATGTATTAAGTATTTGTGCAACACTTCAAACAGTAACACAGTGAAAAAACACCATAAAAGGATCCCAAACTAGGTTAGGAAACAAAGTATATTTTAATAAATAAAACAAGACCAAAACAACAGAAATCCAATCAGTAGAACTGGAGATATGCAATTTTAAAGATTTTGGTGACAATAGCTCCAAAAAGCACAAAGTGTCAACTGTAGATATCTGGTTGCGCCGGACTGGGAAAAAGTTACAAGTTCAAGTCAACCACTATGGTATATGGGCTGGGTACAGGGAACCAGTTAGGATGCGTCGGTTTGTCTGTGCCCAGCTCCGCCCTCCCAACCTGCCGTTGATGGCCCATTCCATCGGAATATCAAAACCGCTAGGCGGACCTTTCTTATCAACCAAATTGAACAAGCCAACAACTCTCCAAAAGCCCTCTTCAGTATAGTACAGGATTTTATCTCCCCACAAGCAAGCAGACAATCTCCGGTGGAATACCAGGAGCTCTGCGACTCGTTGGCTAATTACTTTCAGGAAAAGATATCCCATATCTACTCAAAATTTCCGGTTGCCCCTTTGCAGGTTTCAGAGACCACCATCATGATAAGAGAGCAAGAAAAAGTACTCTCTGCACACTTGACTGCTTTCAGCCTATCACCTTAGAGGAAGTACACAATGCCCTGGCCACAGCCAAATCTGGATCCCCCCGGGATCTATGTCCACCCAAGACAATATCTCTTCTAGCCACCTGTTGCGCCCCATGATCCAAAAGATCTTTAACTGCTCTATAAAAACAGGAATTATTCCGACAGAGAGAAGCATGTGTACGGCCCATACTAAAAAAAGCAACACTGGACCAACAATCACTCAGCAACTACCGCCCGATCTCCCTGCTACCTCTCTTGGCTAAACAACTGTAAGGCATAATAAACAAGCAGCTGGGATCATACCTTGAACTTAATCACATCCATGATCCCTCACAATCTGGGTTCCGACCAGGGTTCAGTACAGAGACTGCACTCCTGGCCGTGACCGATTCACTGAGACAAGGGATGGATGCAGGAAGACCTGTGGCACTGATACTGTTAGATTTGTCTGCAGCCTTTGACACCATCTCACACCCAAGGCTCGTGAAAATACTGCAGGCAATCAGTGTCCAGGGGACAGCACTAAAATGGCTACAACACTTTCTGTTAGATAGACAGCAGACGATCATCCTAGGTCCATATTCCCCAGGCAAAACGCGCTTGGACAAGGGTGTACCGCAGGGCTCATGCCTGAGTCCCACTCTGTTCAATATCTATATGGCCCTGCTGGCAAAGATCACGGAGCATTTCGGCTTTGAGATCATATCATACGCTGATGACACCCAGTTGATGTTTACTATGGGCCAAGATCTGGATTCGGAGAAAAAACGTTTTTCGGCAGGAATGCTAGCAATCTCCAATTGGATGACTGAGAACTGTCTCCAGTTAAATCCAGAAAAAACAGAGATTATGCTGCTTGGAAAAGCTCCAGCCATCTGGTCAGACGACTGGTGGCCTCACCAATTGGGTGCTATCCCTGTGCCCAAACAAACGGTAAAAAATCTAGGGATAAAACTAGATCAAGCCTTAACAATGAAAGATCAGATAGCAGCCACCACTAGCTCCTGCTACTACATTATGCGCGTTTTGCGCAGAATTTTCCCACTTCTCCCCACGAATGTCCGTAGAACTCTGGTTCAGGCAATGGTGATAAGCAGACTGGACTATGGAAATGCTCTCCTGGCTGAAGTTAGTGATACCTTGCTCACCAAGCTCCAGGTGGTCCAGAACACCGCGGCCAGACTGATACTGAACCGTCCTGCAGGTACTCCTTCTGCGTCTCCGTTGAAAGAAACGCTCCAGTTTTAAAATCTGTTGCCTCACGTATAACGCCCTAAGAGGCAAAGGCCCACGCTATCTCCAAAATAAACTGACGACTTACGTCCCTAGCCGTAATCTCAGATCCAGTACCCAAGCCCTTCTGTGCGTGCCCCGAATCCGTCAAATTCGCACCGGGGTAAAGGCTTTCTCCTGTCTCGCTCCAGGGTACTGGAATAAATTACCCATAACCCTCCGAGAGGCTCCCACATACAGCAAATTCAGGAAATTACTAAAAGCCTACTTATACTAATCTTCCCTGGTCTGCACCTCCTGTCAGGATCCGCAACAGCGCCGAGATGCCCCCGGGTGAGACGTGCGCTATAGCAAATAATATTAACATAACACAACATTCAGTCACACCTAAGCTCTCTATTTTGTGTGGCTGTGTAGGAGGAGTACACAAAGCCTAACTGCCAGCTACACCAGTCATGTGACCCAGGGACAAGCTGCAGGCACTGAATGGCTAAGACAGGACAATGTCAACTTTCTAAAAGTGGCATTTTCAAAATTGTAATTTAAAATGGGACCATTTGGAAATTACAGTTTATTAAATGTAGTAAGGTATATAAATTGGAACCAATGGTATAGGCTCCATTTATAAACCTCCTAACAAACGGTATATCGGCTGGTGGGGCTATTCCATCAACCTGGAGGGGAGCCGAGATAATCACCATACACAAGAAGGGTGATGCTTCAGTCCCCTCCAATTATAGACCCATCAGCTTGATAGATGACTTGCAAAAGATCTTTGCACGTCAAGTTTTGGATAAACTCAAAAGCTGGATGGGCGAGAAGGCGATACTGTCCCCTTATCAAGCAGGTTTCCGTTCCAAAATGAGTACATGCGATCAGGCTTTCAGATTCATCCTGTTAACCTGGAAAAATGTGCTACTGAAAAAACAAAAAAACTCTATGTAGCATTTGTCGCCCTAAGAGCTGCATTCAACCTAGTGCCACGCGAAATGTTGTGGAAAATAATGCTTGACTTAGGGACCCCCATAGACCTGGTGACTTTGATAGCTAGACTCCACGAGGACAACTATGCCCAGGCTAGATGGGGAACAAGGGGCGAATTAACTGACAAAATACCCATACAGCGTGGGGTACGTCAGGGGTGCGTGCTTGCTTCAACATTATTTTCTTTGTTTATTAATGATGTGGCAAGTACCCTATTGGATTGTAGGAATGACTCTCCTGTCATGAGTGGCAAGAAAGTCCAAATCTTGCTTTTTGCCGACGATTCTCTACTTATTTCTACAGCCCCAATGGGCTTGCAAATTTTAGTGGATAAGTTTTTAGACTTCTGTAAGACCAGGAGTTTGGAACTTAACATTGCCAAAACCAAATTCATGGTGTTTGGGAAAGCGTAGGGCAAATCAAGAGAGGTCAGGATTGCACTGGAACCTTTAGAGCGCATGAAAAACTTTGGTTACGTGGGGATAAGACTAAGTGACACACTTGGCTGGGAACAACAACTGGAAAAGAGCCATCTTACCCTCTGTCACAGGTCAAAATCAATACTGAGATACCACAGGGGGTCTTACACTCGATCATTGACTCCAGCACTAGAAGTGTACCGAGCAAAAGCTCAGAGTGGAGCTCTGTATGGAGCAGAGATATTGGGGTACATTAACACACACAAACTGACGATATCTGAAAACATCTTTGCTAGATCACTTATCTCAGTACCTATTACTACCCCTCTAATTCCATTGTTCTTTGACCTGGGGACAAAAAGAATTGGTGACATGGCTTCATTGAAACCTTTAACATACTGGCTGTGTTTGTGGACAACACCGCAGCTTTCTAATTACTGCAATTTCCTGAGGGAGGTTTTGATGATCAGTGGCGCCAAAAGTCTACCCTGGTTTAAACATGTTGCAAGTTGGTTTAAGAAACTTGGTATGTCAGAAATATGGGAACATCCAGAGGGCTACTAGAGAAGATCGATTAAAGCTCAAGTCTATGTACTGGGTGGCTGTGGGAGTGCGTTATGCCACCGGGTCAGCAAACGGCCAACTAACATCACAATTTTTATGTGTAAAGCCACGCGCTTGCTTTGAAACCTTTCTGGACCAAATTAGACCACCACTTGTCAAAAGTCTATACATTAGATTTAGGTATGGCAACCTTTTATTAAGGTTTCCTAGCGATCAGGCTGTAGGTTTATCGGTAGAACTATGCCCTGCCTGTGCTAGAACAAAAGAGACTGAAGAACACATACTCTTTTTTTGCACTAAATATCAAACAATCCGCAGGAGGTGGATACAACTGATCTGCTTAAACATTGGAGTCAGGCAATACCAGGCTGCCTACAGAATCCTGAAAACTGATACTACAGGACCAATAGTCTTTGTAGTCAGTCGTTTTTTATTCTCGTTCTGGATCAATCAAGAGAAGTTTTTGACGTAGTTGGTGCCGATTGCTACCATTAGAATACATTTTTGCGATCATGAAATTTTGGTTATCGACGCAAATGGATTGGGTGTTTTACACAAGATTTCACTCCAAGCTTCCCAAGTGCTGTGTTCTCTTAGTTAATAGGGTGATTGCTTGTTTTAATGGTTTTTATGTTTTATCTATGTTCTTTTTACTACATATTTTAGATGTAACCCAAGAATGTATCTTGTTTTAATAGTTTTTTAACTTGTAAAAACTTGGATGTATTTGCATACTTTGATGGTTTTAAGTAAACAACCGAATAAAGTTATCTTTGATGATGAAATGTAGTAGGGTAACCCCAGGGTTATCCTATGGGAGAGGTAGGCCTTGCAGCAGTGAAAAATGACTTTAGGAGTTTTTCACTACCAAGACAAGTAAAACATAAAAGTGCATGTCAAACATTTTAAATACACTGCACCCTACCCTCTGGGCTGTCCAGGACCTACCCTAGAGGTGACTTATATGTACTAAAAAGAAAGGTTTGTGCCTGGCAAAATGTTTGTCACCAGGTCAAAAGGGCAGTTTAAAACTTTACATACAGGTTGCAATGACAGGCCTGAAGCATGTTTATGGGCTACTTAAGTGGGTGGCGCAATAAGTTCTGCAGGCCCACTTGTAGCATTTAATTTACAGGCCCTGGGTGCATGTAGTACCATTTTACTAGAGACTCATAAGTAAATTAAATATGCCAATTGGAGATGAGCCAATGTTACCAGGTTTTAAGGAGTGAGCACATGCACTTTAGCACTGGTTAGCAGTGGTAAAGAGCACAACGTCATAAGGCCCGCAAAAACTAGATGAGCAAAAAAAGGAGGAGGAAGGCCAAAAGTTCGGGGGAAGGCCACCCTAAGGCAGACAGGTCTAACAGTCCTGCTTCTATTCTTATTATTTCCCAAAGAGACTGTCCTTTGGAGACACTTGAATTCCCACCACCTTCCAGTGTCAAGCCTCTCAGCCCCCACTCACCATGCTGTTTATTCTGTTAAAAACATATATGGACACCAATGCACTGGAGCGGATGATCATCGCAAAGACACTAATTCACGCCTTTACACATGGGATGAGGCCTTTTAAGTCTTTCATTGTTATCAAGAAATTATACTGGGAATATCTTTTCTTTATCCTCTTCAATTCCATCATTGACTGAGATGGACAGTGTGGTTAGGAACCATTCTTCCTGGTCCGCGGTGACGGCAAAATTTCTCAGCAGTTCAGAAACCGTTGCCTGAAGCAATTATACATTGTTTATTGGCAAACACATGCAAAACAATTTGCAGAGCATGTTTTTCCTCATCTGGGACAGGCCTTAGTTGAGCGTGCATCATTCTCACCAAGGCCACAGGTTCTACAAGGAGTCACAGCCTTTCTATAAGTGACACCCCCCTGACTTTTTTCAATGTTTTTTAATTTGACAGCAGGTGCTGCACACACTTCTCACTTGAATGACATTTTTGGAAGTCATTTTTCTACTTTAGTGGTTATGCGTTTGATAACTCATGTAATCTCCATCAGGTGAGGCTGACCTATATACAGATTCTGTATTCATGCAGGCTCACTCTCCAAGGCACTGATGATTTACACCCAGGTATCACTAGCAACAGAGCAGTTACAGGCCAACTTACATAGAGGAGCATGAAAACTGTCCAAGGCTCCCCTTCATTTTCCAGGCATAGTGTGGATAGCTCATTGTCAGGTTTTGTCTGTATAAAAGTGCACGTGCAGTGCCACAGCCTTGTCACAATCATTATAATCCTCAAGTATCAGGCAGATTTGGGGGGGGCGTCGCTAAGGCGTCGACCGTCATGGTCACGCGGCTCTGAAGCTCCACAGCCCTTGCCCCAATCCTGCAGGCTATACAACACCGAATATCCTGCATCTTGGTTAGGGGCAGCAGAACAACCGTCCCTAACCCTCGGAAGATGCAGCGTCTGCCCAGGGCCACCTGTCGGGAGCCGCTGAGGCCGCAACATGCCACTGCCACCGGATGAGGTGGGTGTGGCCCAGCTTGCCTTGGAGGCCCCACGCTGACAGGGACCATGGGCGATCCTGAGGCCGGGGTTGCGGTACCCTGCTGGGCACCCCTCTCCCCCTCTTTTGGAACAATCATTGGCAGCAGGCCATCCCCATTCAGCAGCCTACCCGCGCTCCGCTGTGCCTGCATTGACGAGCCTGGCCTACCCTCTTCCTGCTGGCAGCCGTACCCACACAACACCGGAGGGCCCGACCGGAGGAGGCCGAGCTGCCATCTTGATTCCTCTCAGACCGACGGCCGCATTCCACATCACCTGCCAGCCCGCTGGCGACTAAGGACCTAGCTGAAAGGTACACTTTTTCAGGATGAGGGAACATTTGTGGGCCCTGCTGAGGTCACTGGCTTTCACCCGGCCTGTCCCGCCCCGGAGGCCCTGCACTGATGTGGGCCGCGGGAGGGCCGGAGACCAGCTTGGAGATGTCCTGCTGGGCTCACGCTCTACCCGCCCTGCCGGGCTGCTTGGCGATGACCTGCTGCCTCAAATCCACTGCCTGCCCTCTGTTCTCTGCAGCGGCTTCTGCGAGGTTGGCCTGATCTCCCCCTGGCCAGCAACCACATAGCATGAGACGAGACGGAGCGGCCTCCTCAGGAGCAATTGAGGCCCCCATCCTATTCTCTCCCTGACTGGCTGTCATCTACTTCATCACCTGCTGGTCCACTGGCAGCTGCAAGTCCAGAGGTGGTAAGCACCCCTCCAGGCCGCAAGAATATACTGCACACTGCTTAGATCGTGGCTGCACCCACCATAATTTCCTGATGTCCAAACCACATCGGAGGAGTACCGGGCCCCGGAGTTAACTCGTGCATTCCCGATCACCTGCTAGGGACCCCCCTCCCTTGGCCACCACATACCTTGCCCTCTCTGCCAGTCTACCTCTCTCCAAGGTGAGACTTCTGTTGTTTCCTTCTCTATCGCACTTTTACGTACAGTGTGGTGTCTTCAGCCTCCATAGACTCATTGGGCCCCTCTCCTTTATTATTCCTTGCTGACTCACCAGGTGTAGGTCTCCACTCTACAACCAGACATATAATGTTTCCTTGAGTTCCCCAACAATGTATACTGATCATCTTTCTCACAGCTCTTCCTGCCTTTATAACTCTTTGTTTATTTCACTCTGCACCCACTATGGGCCGGGGGAACGCTAAACAGCAGAGGCTCACCTTTGAGCCTCCAAAGACCACTGAAAGATTTGGGGCTCCATCAGACATGGAGTAAAACCATAATGCCACTCAACCCTCCCAAGCTGCTGGATGGCACTGCGGATCATGGCGGAGCTGCGGGATGGCTTTGGTGCCATGGAAGCCCACCTTGAAAGCACGACCTCAATATCATCTCCTACGCCGACGACACTCAACTGATCCTCTTCCTCACCAAGGACCCCCTCGCCGCCAAAGCCAATCTCCATGAAGGAATGAAGGCCGTCGCCGATTGGATGAAGATCAGCCGACTAAAGCTGAACACGGACAAGACGGAGGTCCTCATCCTCGGCTCCAACCCCTCAGCCTGGGACGACTCCTGGTGGCCAACGACGCTGGGAGCAGCCCCGACACCCACCGACCACGCACGCAACCTGGGAGTCATCCTCGACTCAACGCTCTCCATGGCCAAACAAGTCAACGCAGTCTCCTCCTCCTGCTTCAACACCCTCCGCATGCTTCGCAAGATCTACAGGTGGATCCCGACAGACACAAGAAGAACAGTCACCCAGGCCCTCGTCAGTAGCAGACTTGACTATGGGAACGCCCTCTACGCGGGAGCCCCGGCCAAGCTCATCAAGCGACTGCAACGCATACAAAACGCCTCCGCACGCCTGATCCTCGATGTACCACGCCACAGCCACATCACCCCCCACCTGAGGAACCTGCACTGGCTCCCCGTCGACAGGAGAATCACCTTCAAACTCCTCATCCACGCACACAAGGCACTCCACAAAACTGGCCCAGCCTACCTCAACAGACCACTCTTCTTCTACGTCCCCAACCGCCAGCTCCGCTCCGCCGACCTCTCCCTCGCCACCGTCCCTCGCATTCGAAGAACAACCACCGGCGGCAGATCCTTCTCACACCTCGCCGCCAAGACCTGGAACACCCTTCCACTAAGCCTACGACAGACCCAAGACCTGCTGACCTTCAGGAGACTACTCAAGACCTGGCTGTTCGACCAGTAGCAGCACCCCCCCCTTCCCTCTCCCCAGTGCCTTGAGACCCTCGCGGGTAAGTAGTGTGCTCTACAAATTCTGTGATTGATTGATTGATTGGTTTCTTGACTGGACCCCATGCAGGAGCGCCTGGAGTGGCATGCTCGTCGCCTGGATACTGTGGAGGAGCGTCTATCCGGAGTAGAAGATAACACGACTAGTATGACACATCGCCTGGAGAAAACGCAACACCTCCTAACAGCGGTGGCCATTAAGAACGAGGATTCGGAAGCCCGAACACGTCGTAATAACATTCGAATAACGGGCATTGCAAAAACATTGAATATGGGCCCACCTGAACTGTTTGTAGAATCCCTCCTCACCGAACCTTTTGGCTCTGAATCTTTTTCATCTACATTTATCTTAGAGAGAGCACATAGGTCCCTGGGACCTCGTCCCCTAAGGCACCCCCACGCCCTATTGTTATACGGCACTTAAATTATAGGGACAGGATCATCATACTCTGCTTGGCCCGTGAACAATCACCCTTGCAATATCAGAACGCAAGAATTTCCATCTATCCTGATTTCACATTAGCCATCCTAGAGGCCAGAAGAAAATTCAACGATGCCAAGGAATTGCTTCGCAAACATGGACTCAAATACAGTATGGTGTACCCTTCCAGGCTCCAGGTAATGGTAAACAACAAAGCCAGATTCTTCGACTCTCCAGCTGAAGTTGTATCCTTTTGTAAACAGCTGGGACCCAGCAAACCTTCTCTGACTTGTATCACCCCAGTACTCTCCTCACCTCAATCGAACATGTCTTCCAGTGCTGACTTGTTCAATCCCAGCTGAGTTCCACGATCCGCATTCATTCACATCTAGATGTCTTCACTTTTCCCCTTGTTCCATATCCCTATGACACATTCTTGTTGTGTAGCCTCACTCCATTACACTAAACTTCAAAGAGCATGTTCCAGAATGGGCATTGGCCCCTGTTGCGTTCCAGGCCCCCCTAAGGAATACTCCATATATCATGTTGGGTTCTCTGTTTATATTATTGTTATCTTCGGGATTCGCTGGCAACTTCTTGTCCAGTGTGGGTGGGGGGTTGGCAGAAATGAGTTTATTTGAATTGTGTTCTCTGCTTTTTCTTCTACCACTAGGCCAGACATGACGCATTATGGGGCATATTCTCAAGGACTTATCGCCGAGTTATCGGCACTTTAGTGCAGCAAAAGTGGCGAAAGAATTATCGCCCCATTCTCAAGCTGGTGCAAACTGCCCACATCGCCAGTTTTCCAGCGATAGCTGCCGCAAAAAACATCGCCACGGATTAGAGAGACAACTAACGCTAATGATATGCAGAGTAGTCGTTCCAGTGCAAAAACACACGAAAACACCACTTCGCGACATTCACAACGACCAGCCAGATCTGCGATGCGACCCAAAAACAGGCGATAAGGCGCGTTAGCAGCAGGGATTTAACACCTGCCTTTTACTGGTGTTAAGCAGGATGACAACCTGCAGTAGAAAGGGAGCCCAGCCCAGAGCCACATCTGAAGACCAACAGATGCCATGGAGACACTGATCGTGCAGCTCAGAGACCCGAGAGGGCCACAACACCCACCGCCACCACCCCCAGGACCTCCCCCGGATCCCCCTGACTACCACAGATGCAGCGCAGAACAGGACAGTGGACGTTCCCAAAACGCACCAGCCTCAGAGACTCAACGCCAGAGGAAGTCATTGCCCACTACAGGCACAAAAGGACAACCATCCTCCGCATCCTAACCCACATTGCCCACAGGCTGACGGTACCAACACAGCGGACAACCACCATCCCTCCGCAGATGAAGCTGCTGGCTGTGCTGCACCTGTTGGCCCCTGGGACCTCCCAAACAACAACTGCCAGATTCGGAGGAGTCTCACGGCCAGCCCTATCATACGTCCTCACCCATGTCATGGATGCATGTCCACAATAGCAACGGCGGGCCCCTGTCACCACACCACATGACAGTTCCAATTCGTAGTGTCCCTGCGCAACCAACCCCAACGCCAGCCGTTGCCAGACGCCACTGTGCCCCAGATCCAATACTGCAGTAACTGAAATGGGGGTGTGCACGGTCATGAAGTCCAGTAGTCAACAGTAGTGTAAAAACAGTCCTTTTATTACAAATACAACAATAAACAATACAAAAAACACAGCCAACGCCCAACGGGGAACTTCATCAGGGCAACGTGTGGATCCAAGTAACTGCATATGCTGCGGGAACTCCACAATACCATCCCATACTCCGGAAGTCAGCATCCAGAAACCTGCTGGACAAATGGTGACAATGATCAAGCGTCCGTATAGTCACAAATCTAATCTTGTACAGTGTATAGCACTTGGACAAACCGGAATGCTCACAGGAAAGACAAATCCTGCACAAAACAGACCGTAACAGAAGTACGTGTGGTCGTAACCTTCGTAGGAAAGAAAAGGAAGGTCACGGTCACACTAACCTCTGTTACGGTCTCATGATGCAGGATTACTCATACCTGTAAGCATTACGGTTTGTATCTGCGTGATACCCCTGCACCTTCACTCCCCCACCCATCCACGAGGGCGCAGCCATGACCGGTGGTGCCTACGCGATCCTGTGCACCTGCTGCACCCCAGCCCTGGTCCCCAGACCAGTCTGCCAACCAGCGATGAGTGCCCACCCCTGTGCACCCAGGCCTCAATGCTCACCTGCCGCCACCGGCGTGTCTCCAAGAGGGCCCACCACCTGCCGGTGCAACCTCCTCAGCCGATCGCTGGATTCCGCGCCACAGGCCCCAGCGCACCCTGCGGCACTGCACCGCGGAGTCATGTGTGTGCTGACTGCTGCCTCCGGCGTACACCTCGGTCCAGCAGGGCTCACAATTCAAATTGAATCTTGATTGGCAGGACGGCGTATCGAGGCCTATGCATCATCGCAGGCTGCACACCCGCTCAGCTCTGGTGCCACTAACTCTGTGCACCTCAAGTCACCGTCCCGTGGCGGTAGGCCCATGCTGGCCAAAGTGCCTCGGATGCCACCAACTCTGTGCACCTCAAGTCACCGTCCTGTGGCGGTAGGCCCGTGCCGGCCAAAGTGCCTTGGATGCCACCAACTCTGTGCACCTCAAGTCACCGTCCCGTGGCGGTAGGCCCCTGCCGGCCAAAGTGCCTCGGATGCCACCAACTCTGTGCACCTCAAGTCACCGTCCCGTGGCGGTAGGCCCGTGCCGGCCAAAGTGCCTCGGATGCCACCAACTCTGTGCACCTCAAGTCACCGTCCCGTGGCGGTAGGCCCGTGCCGGCCAAAGTGCCTCGGATGCCACCAACTCTGTGCACCTCAAGTCATGGGCCCTTTATGATTGAGTCCCGTGTTGCGGACGCCATCATGTCACCTCTGGCAGTGGGGAATGTGATGTGGTAGGGCCCTAGGCCCTCATGCATAAATCCTGACCACACGGACACACTCAGCTAGATAGTGGAAATGGCCTCGGGCACGTGCACGTGCACCCGGCCCCTTTTATTGGCAGGGTCACATGTCCTGTGACGCCTGTGCTGGATGGGTGTGGGGTGGGTGTAAACCAGCTCTCAGGGAGTGGCTGTGGCATGCTGACAACTAGACCTGTGATCAGCAGATCACTACAGGGAAGACCTGTGACATGTAGCGTTGTCGTCCCCCCCTGTAAGCGTAAGCGGAGTGGGCTGGCCTGGCGTATGCCAGTCCAGCGTAGGGGTGTGAATGATGACCCCAGCGCTCTGGGCGTGGTCCCGTTCTGGGCTGGACAAGGAGGTGACTGATGCGTGTGTCTCTGGGGTGGTGTCAGCGCCACCCGGTCCGCAATCGGTAATGTTGCACCCTGTGACTCAGGTCCCACAACATGTGAAACATGGACGTAAGGGGGAATCACTGACCCTACATTCATCCATACTTGAATGATCATAGACATGACACATCTGTGTGAATTTGATTGTTTAATGCACAGTCAGTGGAGTGTTGTAGCTGGAGCAGTACAGGGCCATGCAAAGCCCACTTTACATTGTTAGCCCGTGGAGGGCCAGCCAGGTTCTTTCGGGGAATGACAAGTACATCGGAAGAGGAAGAGTTCAGTCCGCAGTCTGATAGCTGTGTCATTGGTGACCAAACAGTATATGGCAGTCCATGTCGAGGTCCAAGGTGAGTGTCGCCGAGTGCATCGGTGGACAGTGGAAGGTGATGATGCAGAGGGCAGAACCAAGCAGAAACAGGCCATATGGCAGAGAAGAATGCTACCGCTTCCTCACTACCTGTAAGGCAGATGCATCCGCATCTTCGTCCTCTGATGTGTCAGGTGCCTCACATGTGGGTGGTGGTGTTTTCTCTGCAGCACTGTGTGGCAGTGACACATCAGGGGCCGGAGGTGGATTGTCTGCCTCACTGTGAGGCACTGACACATCAGGGGGCGGAGATGTGGATGTCGAAGCAGCAGCAGCATTCATCTGCGCCAGGCCTTGTGGCAGCAATGCCATGACAAGGATCTGCAGGGCATGGTAGATCCCAGCTACATCACGCTGGTGTGCAGCCGTGGCAGCCATTCTTTCCCCCTGCATCCACTCCATGTTCTCCATGATCTTCCGCATGTGTCCCAACTCCCGGCTGACATCGCTGGAGCCACTCTGACTAGTCAGTTGTCCTTGTCTCTGAGTCAGGACTCCAGCGATGTCATCCATGGATCATTGGAGAGCATGGAGCAGACTGTGGGTGTCCGTTAGGGACTGTAAGTGGTCCCTGATGGGACTTAGACACCCACGCATGGCATCTAGTTTGGCTGCCATGAGGTCGAACCCCACCCGCACCTGATCAGCCATCTTCTCCTGGCACCCTAACACATGGCGTTGGAAGGCCATGTGTTGTTCGTGGTGGTCCTGGGAGAAAGCCGTGGTGGTGGGTGCTTCCTGCTGTGTGGTCTGTGCAGGGGGTGGGGTTTCCTCGATGCAGCTGGGCTGCCCTGCTCCTGGAGGTGGGGTGCCGAAGCTGTCCATGAGCCGTTGGAGGGCGTCGGTGTCGATGGAGGGGAGGTCCTCTTCATCATCAGTGAAGAGGTGTGCCATCAGCTCTGCAGGAGGTGTTGATTCACCCTCTGCAATGTAAAGGGGAGTTGCAGTTTAACATTGTTTTCACATGTATTTTAATGCATTGTACAGGTTCACATACGAACTGCATGACAATGTACATTGTGGCTGTTTGGGAGGCGCTGCCTATTTGATGCGGGACAGTGGACATGTCGACAACATCACGGATGTGTGTTTGTACTTGTGCATGGGTTTGTTGTGAGATTAGTGATGTGTGGGGAGGGCCCCCTCTGGGCACATAGTCGACGGGGGCCTACTTGCAGTTTCTAGGTGTGCTGCAGTGTGCCAAGGGGATCAGGGACATGCTCCAGAGTAATCGTGGGTGTGCACTGTGCTATGCTTAATTGTGCATGTGTGCCATTGTGCCCAACTCCCCCCGTCCCCCAGTCCCTGGTCATTACTCACCCTCTTGCTGTTGTGTCGGCTCCTGTCGATCAGTGTCCGGTCCCCCGACTCCTGCCATTGTCTCCACACTGATGACTGTGGAGACCATTTCCTCCATCTCGTCCAGCTCCTCCTGTGGCGCTGGACTCCCACCTCCAGTCTGCATTGCTGCCTTCTGGTTGTTGCCGAGTTTCTGCTTGGTTTTGCGCTTCACATCATTCCAGCGCCTCTTGAGCTCTTCCATTGTCCTCCTCAGCACTCCGACTGCATTCACCTTGTCCAAGATGGACTGCCATATTCCATTTTTTGTCGCCAATGACACATTGGAGGTGACAAACAGTTGTTGATGGTATTTCATCACCTCCGTTACCAGGATCCTGTTTTCCTGCGGACTGAACCGCGTCTTCCTCTTCTTCCTGTCCTTGCCCTTCCCTGACCCCGAGGTCCCGGCCTGGTCCTCCGGGGGGGCTTGTCGGTTTCTGCTCGTCCTCTGTTCCTGCTCCGGCTACCTCCATTGTGCTTCGTAGCTGTTTTGCTTTTGTTTGTGTTTTTTTTTCTTCTTTTGTAGTGATTTTTCCCGCCTGACGTGTGCGAATTGCAGGCCTGGCGCTGCTTGTCACCGATTTTTCTATCGCGGTTGGGCCCATCGCAACTTTTTTCACGTTCGGGTTTTCTTTTATATCGCCGTTGCGGTAGTTGTATCGCGGACATTTGACGCGTTCTCGGGGGACTATCGCATGTTACCTCCGTGTTGAGAATACAACGTTGACATGGAGTTATTTTCCCGCGTTAGACGGCGATATGAAAACGTGCGTTAGCCTTTTTTGGCGATGATTATCGCACATTCTTGAGAATATGCCCCTAAGATTATATACATGGAATCAGACACGCATGATGGTACATAGTCACCTGAATGATGGGAGGTAATAATCAGCAGGTTGATTTTACACTCCTCACATGGAATAATAGAGGTCTTAACAACCCTCGCAAGGGTAAGCAGGGGATATCATATTTGAACCGTCACAGCATATCAGTGACCTTCCTGCAGGAAACACACATTCCCTCCCAATCCTCACCCTCCTTTGCTGCCTCCTGGGGGGGCATAGATATTTCTCCAATTACAGCTCCTACTCCCGCGGTGTCTGCATACTTATTCACAAAAGCCTCCCTTTTCATCATCACACTACCATTATCGACACACTAGGCCAGTATATCTTAGTTACGGGCACTTTACTGGGGAGACAGGTCTTGCTCTTAAACATGTATGCCCCAATGTTGACGACCACTTCTTCTTTCATGACCTTTCGTTCCTTCTAGGCTGCTTTGACACTGATATCACAATATTGGGAGGCGATCTGAACCTAGCAATCGACCCCCAGCTCAATACCACCAGCAACTGCCCTAGTGGCAACCCCATTGCTGGCCTTTCATGACGTAATGGATGACTATTCTCTCATAGACGCATACCGCACTCACTGTTAAATATCCAGGGATATACCTTTAATTCTGCCCCGCATGCGATATGGACTCGGTTGGACTACTGGTACATCTCTGAAAACAGTGGCCCATGGATACATGATATTAAAATGCTACCACATACGCTGTCCAATCACGCCCCAGTCCGACTGACTCGCACATTGCCCTATGGGGGAGGCTGGGAACTTAGATCATCCTTTCCATCCACTGCTTTACTTGACACTGTGTTCCATTCCGAATTATGGGAAGCTATCCTTGACTATTTCAGGCTAAATACTGGCACTGTTGACACCCAGGCCATGTTATGAGATGCTTTTAAAGCTTATATCCATGGGGTTAGCATCTCAAAACATGCCGGAATTCTTTGCGCCAGAGCAGAGGCTGCATTAGTGGTCCTTGACAAATCAAACTCCCCAAATCCCAACTCCACTAACTTATCTAAGCGAATCGTATTATTGACAGAGTTCCAGGACCTGGCGGAGATTGAATCCGTATACCTCGGAAAGTATGCAACTGCCTGCGCCCTGGCCACACACTGGCCCACCTCCTTCACCCTCCCCAGGAGCGAGGTTGTATTACCAGAATACACCTTGGGGATGGTTCTCAAGTCACGGCGAATGAAGATATTATAGGAGAGCTTGTCTCTTAATGTAAATCATTATATACTACACGCCTTGACCCTGATGACACAACCCAACTGGCTTACTTTGAGGAAATAGCGATGGTCTGGCTCACCACTGGCCAAGCCCAATTTCTGGCTGAGTCTTTCACTTCAGACGAACTCACCTCAGCCATTGACTCACTCTATGGATCTAAATCTTCGGGACCGGATGGTCTTAAAGGCGCCTTTTAGAAGCTTCAAACAAATAATGGTAGTAGTGGCCAAATTATCGCACCTGGTATTACAATGTGACATCCAAAAAAGTATTTGCGTGGGAAAGTTAGTCCATAGCGAAGCTAGTATATTGTCAGGTGGAGGTGCTATTCCGGTTCAAGCACCCTACTACCAAAGGTGCATGCATATATTACCGAAAGATACACCTTAGGAAAAACCAAAGCACTCTCCAAAGGAATTTACAGTGTCCAGGCAGTGTGGACTTTAATTAGTTGAACACAGTTTCATTTGATTCGTAACATAATCATGTTAATACAAAGATACAGTCGAAAAGTAAGGATTGTAGTCCATAAATGGTGATGTGCTTTACAATCTGAATACAAGTTCAAATATACAGAAGGAACACAGCCGATTGCAGTCCACAAATGGTGATATGTTTCACAGTCTTAATGCATGCTGGAATATTCTGAAGCAACACAGCCAACACGTGTTTCGTCAATCTTTGACTTTTTCAAACATGTGTTTTGGCAATCTTTTACTTTTTTAGCTGTAAGACAAATATAATTTTTGATGTTCTTTATCTTCTTACATGTTCTATCTAATATTTATCAATGAGAGTGAGCATAACCCAAAAGCAAAAAGTGATAAAAAGAAAAAGAAAATGGGTAAAAAGGAAAGAAAGGCGTGAAAAAGACACAGTCATGAGAGAGCAAAGAGCTAATAAATCGAGAAATGACAGAGTGACCACGTCCAATAGAAGGGCCAGATGGCAAATAGACATCTGTGACTCCTATGGGCAGTAGAGTTGGAAATGATATCTAAAAAAAGGGACCAAACAAACCAAGACCATGATAAGAGTACAAAGATGCAAACCAAAGAGAGACCGTGGGGTAGCATGCATGTGTCACCCATGTGTGTCAACCAAACACCATATCCATATAAAATATCAACAAACCCACCTAATAGGTGGTGTTGCATTTGGTATAGTCCCAATGATTCTGTAAACAATTTGTCATGCAGATTAAGTCACAATCCAGATAAACTGTTCTTCATAAGAGTGTCGGAGTGCCTCAAGTATCTTGAATGGTCTAGTGAATAATAAATAAATGCTTGAGTAAAACGTGAGCAAAATGACTCTGGACCCGAATTAAGAGATTAGACTACTAAATAAGTAACATATACTCACTAAACTAATACGGGAGTAATGTCCACATTAGAAACGGAAAAATAATGCGGTTGAAGTCCCCCTCAGGCAAAGATCCCATCTGAGTAGAGTAAAGTATATATTAAAAAAACGTCCCCTGGGTAATAATCAAATATAGACGTTTCTAACGTAAGCCATATCAATACTAAGTGAGACCCTGTAAATGCACATGTTACATAAAAATAGCCCAATTCGAAAAAAGAACGTAAGAGGCCATGAATTGGTGAAAAGAAAGATATAAGTGTCCAAAGTAGGAAAAGTCCAGATGGCTATGTTAAGTAAAAATAGCCCTGACTTGGTGAAAGAAAGAATAAATGTGTTCAGAGTAAGGAAAAATCCAGACGGCTATAGGTTACAAACACACAATAAAATGAGTGCCAAACAGTTGGTTCAGGCATGTGATACTTCTCTAGCAAGTCCACAGTCACCCGTGTGAGAAGGTAGAAGGTAAAAAGTACACAGTGATGATTAGAGATGAGTCTCATCGGTTAATACCCAACTTAGAGCCCATACATTAACACCTATGTGCATATCAGTGATTAGCCACACACCAGCATGAAATGTGAACATACCGAAAGTAGTTAATGCAGGCGATATAATGCGCAACCTTGTCACTGAACTGAAGAAAAAGCCCGAATTAGGCACAAGACTTGATGGAGTCCATGATAAGCTCCTATTATGCAAAATGATAACGAAACATACGAGTTTAAGTAACAGGGCATAGTTTCATAAAGAGCCCCTGTGTACAGCGCTAGGAACTTTATTGAGTCCCCCTGTAGGGCACCGATACAGAGTAATTCAATGCTGTCACATACTCCTAGAGGGTAGTTACACTATCCAAAATACTAGAAAATTAAAGAGAAGCACTGACTCACATACTGTTGTAGGACGCCGATAAAGCGTGTAATTATAACGTACTATCGGTGAGTTTGTTGAAAACAAATCAAATGATCATCAGTGGGAATCTTGAATATGCGGTCACATGCGCCGCGAATAGTGGAAAGTGAAAAAGGAAGCATTCTATCTTTCAGATCAAAACTGGGGTATTGAGCAGAGCAGAATATGTTCATATGTCACATAGAAGCACATTTCCTTATTTGTCTGTGAGACTCAGATTCCGTTAGAAAAAAGGAAAACCTGAACACATACAGTAGTACTGATGCTTGTGGTATTATCTTGGGTCACACCGTTATAGTTATATCAGAAGTGATAAGTCATTGTCCACAATGCATAAGTGTTTAATCTATTAGAAAAACATGTAACTCCCTATCGGTATTCAGACCCATATCCACTGTCCTCAATTTGATTAGCCATTTGGTTTCCAGTCTCCTTAGGGCCAATGTTCTATCACTCCTCGGGGATTTATCTCAACCACGGCAATACCATGAAATTTCAAGCGAATCAACTCTGATTCTGCATGTACAGAATTGTAATGTACTGCAAGTTGATAGTTCGGATTTCTATTCCTGATTGCTCTGATATGTTCTTGTATTCTCTCTTTCAATGATCTGATCATACTACCCACATAGACTAGGCCACATTGGCAAATAATACTGTACACAACAAATTTGGTGTCACAATTAATGAAATGTTGGATATGGTAAGTATGCGTTGTATTGTGTGGAAAGGTGACTGCCTTGTCAGCAGCATATTGGCATATATTGCAATGAGTACATCAGAAAAAAACTTTGGGTTTCTACAGAATCCATGTCATGCCTTGGTGTGTTGTTTGAGGAGGGTTGTAACTAGGGCATAAAAGGTGTCTAAGAGTGGTTCCCCTACTGTAGGTGATTTTTGGTTTGTCTGTAATATACTTAGACAGACCCCGATCAAGAGTCAGGAGGTGCCAGTGTTTCCGCAGTATCGTATAAAGATCCTGGCTGTGTGTATTAAAACCTGTGATGAATGGCAAATTGCATGTGTGCCGTTTCTTCTTGGTCATAGTCTTTAGGAGCGATTTACGTGATTTATTACAAATGTTATGTTCAGCCCGGTCCAAGACCTTTTTTTCATAGCCCCTGGTTATAAAACGGGCTCTTAGCAGTTCCAGTTCTTGCATGAAGACTATATCGTTACTGCAATTGCGTTTTAAGCGTGTCATTTCTCCGAACTGGATGGCATTAATCTGTATGCTCGGATGTACGCTACTCGCATGCAAGATAGCGTTACATGCAGTCGGCTTGCGATACAGCCGTGAGGCAATCCTGTTGTCCTCTAAGTAAAGGGTCACATCTAAAAAGTCGATTTCAGTAGTGCTCATGTGATGTGTAAAACGTAAGTTGAACAGATTGTTGTTGAGATGAGACAGAAAGACCTCCAGTATTTGTTTGCCTCCATTCCAAATCATAAATATATCGTCAATATATCGTCCCCAATATATGATGTGTTGTGTAATATTGGGAGGTCAGGCAGTCCAAATATGTTGTCTTCAAAATGACCCATATAAATGTTGGCATAGGAAGGTGAAAATTTCGAACCCATAGCTACCCCGGGTGGTTGTCTAAACCAGGTGTCATTATGTCGGAAAAACGTATTTTCCAAGATAAGACGTATCAAGTCAAGAACCATTTGAGTATGTTCATAGAGAGTAGCATCCCTAGTGGAGAGAAAAGCAGTGAGAGCCTGCATGCCTTTGTCAAGAGGAATACATGTATATAGTGCATTAACATCAAGGGCCACAAATGTGAAATCGTCCGCCCATTCCAGATCCTCCAATTTACTGACAAGATCTTTTGTGTCTCTAATGTAGGACGGCAAGTTCTGCACTAAAGGTTGTAAAAAGATGTCTACATATTCTGAGATGTGTTCCGTGGGTGACCCGATACCCGAAATTATCGGTCTTCCTGGAGGAAAAGCACTATTTTTGTGTACCGTAGCTATAGTGTAAATACATGGAGCTTTAGGTGATGGAATGAACATATATTTAAATTCCACATCCGTCAATAGACAGGCTTCACGCCAGTAACTAAGTCTTTGTTCAATCAGTGTGGTCACATCCTTCAACAGATTGTGCTGTAGCTTTGTGTAAGCATTGGTGTCCAGTAATTGACCATCAATTTCCCTAATATAGTCCACCTTATCCATTAGTACTATATTGCCCCCTTTGTCCGCTTCTTTGATTGTAATGTCGGTAAGGTTGGACAATTTATGTAAAGTTGTGTGTTCATTCTTAGTGATATGGTCCCTGAGGATTCCTCGTTTCTTAGATAATCTATCTTCCACTCCATACAAATCATGTGTCACTGCTTTGTAAAATGAGTCTATGAGATTATCTGATATGAACAAATGTAGATCTAGGTTTTAACCCACTGTCAATGTTAAGGTTAGAAGCTATGTCCAAGTCCTCTAATATATCACACATAGTAGGGGCAGGTCCAGTGCTTTCATCTAATGACAATAAAACATGGAGATCTTGCACATCTTTAATAGTTTTGTTACATTTAAAAGCAGAAAAGATTGGAATCGAAATGTTCTTTTGTTTATCTACAAAGAATTTTATGAGTTTCATGCGACGTACAAATTTAAACAAATCAATGTGCAACTGGGTGAAAGTGGGTTTTGGCATGGGACAAAAGCTTAGACCTTTTTGCAATAGATTGATTTCCACAGTAGACAATTCATATTGAGACAAATTAACATTGAAAACATTATTAGACAAAGTATTATCATCTAGCTTGGGGAAATCAGTTACATTTGATGGGATATCTGGACCCACTCTTAGTTCTTTTGGTTGCGTGATGTTGATCTTGTTGTGACCCCCTCCCGTGGGTTGGTGTTTGTTCTTACATCTGCCCCTTCTTGTTTTTTTTATGTTCTGATTGGGTTTGTTGAAATTTGACCTGGTCCCTTTTCTGTAACGCTCCAACTCTACTAAAAAAGAAGATGCCATTACGTTAGTAGAGGTGGCTGTTGCAAGAGTAGTTGTTTCACGTATCTCACTCAAATCGCTAGTTACACTGGATAAGTGAGATTCACAGGCTGAGGTGGAGGTGGCAGGGGTCCTATTATTGGTAGCGCTCTGAATTTGGGTGGTTTGAAATAATCACATTTCTTCGCAAATGTAAAAATCCTATAGCTACGGTAGTCTTTGTCATCCCTCTTGAGCTTCCTCATTTTCTTATCTCTGATATAAGCTTGATGTGCACTTAGTACTTCTTTTAAGATTTTATAGTTCTTGTCTCAGTCCTCTGTCAGATTGAGGGATTTGATATCTTCCACTAACTGTTCGATTTCGCGCAGCAGAATGTCTCTCTTCCGTTCAGCATGTCTAATCAAAATATCCATCGTTCCAAAGGATGAGAATAATATTTGATTTTCCCATTCCCCCAATAGATCAGTGTCAAGAACTTCAAAAGAGGAAAGAATAATCACCCGTAGTCCTCTTGGTACCTGTTTTAATTCAATGTATTTTTTCAAAATTGTTAAGTTTCCCCATCGGGATAGTTCCTGTTTCTTTAATCGTTCAAGGTTAATGAACTTTTGTCTGAGCCCTTGTGGTTTGTCCACTAAGGGAGCAATTCTATTCTGGGCCATCTGACCCGAAAACAGTTTCAATAACATTTTGTCTCTTTCATCATCAAAATGTGCCATAGTTGTTGTATGTCTAGCCTCCCTGGTGTTTATTAATATCAGATCCCACAAACAAAAGAAGTCAAGTGCAGATAACCACAAATATAGATTCAAACAAATAATGGTAGTAGTTGCCAAAATTATCGCACCTCGTATTACAATGTGACATCCAAAAAAGCATTTGCGTGGGAAACTTAGTCCATAGTGAAACTAGTATATTGTCAGGTGGACGTGCTATTCTGGTTCAAGCACCCTACTACCAAAGGTGCATTCATATATTACCGAAAGATAACGTATGAATTGTACACATTAGGAAAAACCAAAGCACTCTCCAAAAGAATTTACAGGGTCCAGACAGTGTGGACTTTAATTAGTTGAACACAGTTTCATTTGATTCGCAACATAATCATGTTAATACATAGATACATTCAAAAAGTAAGTATTGTAGTCCACAAATGGTGATGTGCTTTACAATCTTAATACAAGTTGAAATATACAGAAGGAAAACAGCCGATTGCACTCCACAAATGGTGATATGTTTCACAGTCTTAATGCATGCTGGAATATTCAGAAGGAACACAGCCAACATGTGTTTCTTCAGTCATTGACTTTTTCAAACACATGTTTCGTCAATCTTTGTCTTTTTAAGGCTGTGAGACAATTATAATTTTTGATGTCCTTTATCTTCTTACATGCTCTATCTAAAATTTACCAATGAGTGTGAGCATAACCCAAAAGCAAAGAGTGATAAAAAGAAAAAGAAAGCGAGCAAAAACGAAGGAAAGGCATGAAAGAGACAAAGTCACGAGAGAGCAAAGAGCTAATAAATCGAGAGTGACCACGTCCAATAGAAGAGACAGATGGCAAAAGGACATCTGTGACTCCTATGGCCAGTAGAGTTGGAAATTATATCTAAAAAAAGGGACCAAACAAATCAAAACCATGATAAGAGTACAAAGATGCAAACCAAAGAGAGACCGTGGGGTAGCATACATGTGTCACCCATGTGTGTCAACCAAACACCATATCCATATAAAATATCAACAAACCCACCTAATAGGTGGTGTCTCATTTGGTATAGTCCCAATGATTCTGTAAACAACTCGTTGTGCAGATTAAGTCACAATCCAGATAAACTGTTCTTCTGACTGGTCTCGCAATAAGAATTGGATATCAGCTCTAAACTTCATTCTGCTATGTACACTTTCTATCTTTACTCTGTTTTTCAGACTAATCTTATTTCATTGTGGATTCGTTCCGCAATTAGATGGGAACTCAGACTAATCTAACATGGCGCCCGCTCAATACCCCGGTTTTGATCTGAAAGATAGAATGCTTCCTTTTTCACTTTCCACTATTCGCAGCACACATGACCGCATATTCAAGTTTCCATTGCCGATCGTTTGATTTGTTTTCAACGAACTCACCGATGGGATGTTAGAATTACACGTTTTCTCGGCGTCCTACAACGGTATGTGAGTCAGTGCTGCTCTTTAATTTTCTGGCATTTTGGATAATGTAACTACTCTCTAGGATGCTTGTTTCCAGTCCAGGGAGGACCTGGCTTGGCAGTTCGGGCTGGACTGTTCCCATGAGGCACAGGGTCAAGACTGATTTGCATATGGCTGGGTCCAAACTGGAATGGCATGGTGAGCAACAAAACGATGGATTTAGGCCCAGATCTTTGTACTGGGGTGAATGTATGACATTGTTCTGCATTCTGTCCATCAACTGTTGTTTTTGCATTTGTTACCCCGAGTGGGACGGGTATGCCCAGACGTGGGTCCCGTGCTCTCCATGCCACTGGAATCAAGCTATCCTGGCTGAAGAGGGGTGAAACCCCGAAACCGGTCCTAGGATGCTTGTTTCCAGTCCAGGGAGGACCTGGCTTGGCAGTTCGTGCTGGACTGTTCCCATGAGGCACAGGGTCAAGACTGATTTGCATATGGCTGGGTCCAAACTGGAATGGCATGGTGAGCAAAAAAACGATGGATTTAGGCCCATATCTCTGTACTGGGGTGAATGTATGACATTGTTCTGCATTCTGTCCATCAACTGTTGTTTTTGCTTTAATTTTCTGGCATTTTGGATAATGTAACTGCTCTCTAGGCGTATGTAACAGCATTGAATTACTTCGTATCGGCGCCTTACAGGGGGACTCAATAAAGTTCCTAGCGCTGAACACAGGGGCTCTTTATGAAACTTTTGGAGCATGATTTGCCTTTTGCTGTGCTTGGGTAACTTGATGTTACTATGTCCTGTTATTAAACTTGAATGTTTCGTTATCGTTTTGCATAATAGGAGCTTATCATGGACTCAATCAAGTCTTGTGCTTAATTCAGGCTTTTTCTTCGGTTCAGTGATAAGGTTGCGCATTATATCGCCTGCATTAACTACTTTCGGTATGCTCACATTTCATGCTGGTCTGTGGCTAATCACTGATATGCACATAGGTGTTAATGTACGGGCTCTAAGTTGGGTATTAACCGATGAGACTCATCTCTAATCATCACTGTGTACTTTTTACCTTCTACCTTCTTACACGGGTGACTGTGGACTTGCTAGAGAAGTATCACATGCCTGAACCAAACTTTTGGCACTCATTTTATTGTGTGTTTGTAACCTATAGCCGTCTGGATTTTTCCTTACTCTGAACACATTTATTCTTTCTTTCACCAAGTCAGGGCTATTTTTACTTAACATAGCCATCTGGACTTTTCCTACTTTGGATACTTATATCCTTTTTTTTCATCAATTCATGGTCTCTTACGTTCTTTTTTCGAATTGGGCTATTTTTACGTAACATGTGCATTTACAGGGTCTCAGTTAGCATTAATACGGATTACGTTAGAAACGTCTATATTTAATTATTAGCCAGGGGACTTTTTTTAATATATACTTTACTCTACTCAGATGGGATCTTTGCCTGAGGGACTCCAACCACGCTATTTTTCCGTTTCTGATGTGGACATCACTCCCATATTAGCTTAGTGAGTATACGTTACTTATTTAGTAGTCTAATCTCTTAATTCGGGTCCAAAGTCATTTCGCTCTCGTTTTACTCTAGCATTTGTTTATTAATCACTAGACCATTCGAGATACTTGAGGCACTCGGACACTCTTATGAAGAACAGTTTATCTGGATTGTGACTTAATCTGCATGACAAATTGTTTACAGAATCATTGGGACTATACCAAATGCAACACCACCTATTAGGTGGGTTTTTTATATTTTATATGGATATGGTGTTTGGTTGACACACATGGGTGACACATGTATGCTACCCCACCATCTTTCTTTGGTTTGCTTCTTTGTACACTTATCATGCTCTTGGTTTGTTTGGTCTCTTTTTTTAGATATCATTTCCAACTCTACTGGCCATAGGAGTCACAGATGTCCCTTTGCCATCTGGCCTTTCTATTGGACGCGGTCACCTTGTCATTTCTCGATTTATTAGTTCTTTGTTCTCTCGTGACTTTGTCTCTTTCATGCCTTTCCTTCGTTTTTGCTTGTTTTCTTTTTCATTTTTATCACTCTTTGCTTTTGGGTTATGCTCACACTCGTTGATAAATATTGGATAGAACATGTAAGAAGATAAAGAACATAAAAAATTGTATTTGTTTTACAGCCTTGAAAACGTCAAAGATTGACCAAAAACATGTTTGAAAAAGTCAAAGATTGACCAAACACGTGTTGGCTGTGTTCCTTCTGAATATTCCAGCATGCATTAAGACTGTGAAACATATCACCATTTCGGGACTGTAATCGGCTGTGTTCCTTCTGTATATTTCAACTTGTATTAAGATTGTAAAGCACATCACCATTTGTGGACTACAATCCTTGCTTTTCAACTGTATCTTTGCATTAACATGATTATGTTAAGAATCAAATGAAACAGTGTTCAACTAATTAAAGTCCACACTGGCTGAACACTGTAAATTCTTTTGGAGAGCGCTTTGGTTTTTCCTAATGCCTTTTATAAAGCATTCAAAGGTATCCTTATACCCCACCTTCTGAAGATATACGCTGAAGCCTTAGATGAGGGGTCTCTCCCCCCATCCATGAGAGTAGCGGCAATCTCCCTACTCCTAAAACCCAACAAAGACCCGGCCTATAGGAGGCTCTATGAGCCTCCTATAGGCCCCTGTCCCTGCTCAATTTCGACAACAAAATCCTGGCCAAAGCAATGGCTGATAGACTCTCCCTACAGCTGAAACAATCATATCCCCCATCCAACTGGGGTTCATACCCCATAGATCCACTTAGTTAAACTTGTCCACAGTTTTTTCAGTGCCAAATAGAATCTCACCGGAGCTACCGGCTGCGGTTGCCCTTCTAGATACAGAGAAGGCTTTTGATTCCTTGGATTGGCCTTTTCTCTATACAACATTACAAAGACTTAGCATCCCCCACAATTCATAGCTTTGGTCTCCCTTCTATATTCTGCACCCACTGCCCGTGTACGGGTCAACGGTTCTCTATCCAACCCCTTCACTGTAACAAGAGGCACCAGACAGGGATGCCCCCTCTCGTCGTTGTTATTCATTATTGCAATGGACCCTTTGGTCCGCCATTTACAAGAAAAACCCTTACACTGGGGTGTCCTATTTTGACCGGGCACGCTACTTATCTCTATGTATGCCGATGACATCCTGCTGTTCGCCAAAAACCTTTCAGAGAATTTGGCCCATCTCATTCGGGAGATAATTCGTTTTGGTGCCCTCTCAGGCCTACACATCAATTGGACAAAATCTGACCTATTCTTTCTTACCAACATCATCGACGCCCCCCCCACTGCGAGTATCCTCTCACATGATGCACCGATTCCACCAAATACTTTAGCATAACCCTACATAGGTACAGGTTCTCCATCTCAATTACAGTCCCGCCATCGGCAAGCTAACTGAGCAGATTGAGTGATTGATACGCCTCCCCTTATCCATGGCGGGTAGGATGCCATCATAAAAATGGTTGTCCTTCCCCACATTCTTTATCTGTTCCAAAATATCCCTATACCCTTATCCACCTCCTTCTTTACAACTCTTCGCGGGTTACTGATTCGGCTGGTTTTGGCTGACTGCAGGCCCCGAGTGGCTTGGGATACCCTCTTTCTCCCGTATGAATGGAGTGGCTTCACGGTTCCCGATTTTTATATCTATTTCCTAGTCACACAATCACAGTTTGCCCATCATCTGTATCACCCTGATGCCAGTTTGCATACACTAAGCCCAAGCGTGACCTGGCGGACCCAACCCTGCTGGCAGCTTTACCACCACAGGGCCTCAAACTTGTCCCATCTGACATACAGACGTTATCTAAGGCATGGTGGGCCCTCCGAAAACTCAGCGAGGTACTGGAATCGAACCTTCTATATTCCCCAGCATCAAAGCTATTTCCCAACCATTGGCTGCCATTTAATCTTGAAAAGCTGGTACAACACACATTAACCACACACAGTCTCCACACATTCGGTGACCTATTCTCAAATGGTAACATCATCTCCCTTACAACTAATCCTAATATTTTTAACGCCACACACATGGATCAATTTATTTTTTGCAGATTGCTCAGCACGATCAGTTCACGCTTCCCCTCTTATACACTGGCACCCGAAGACTTTGCACCTCTTACCCTACTAATCACGGACTTCGACAGAAGACACTTAGGGGCCGATTCCGATCTCGGTCGGAGGCGCACCCAATACCATTCGGTCGGGAAAAAAGCCATGCGAATGCCTGTTTCCCGACCGATCCGTACAGCACACCGAACGAGTAAGTATGATGCGCACAACAGCACAGAATCCGGCCGAGCCGTACTCACCCAATCCAGGTCCTGTACTCCGACCGAGGCGAATCCGGAAACGCAGAATCGAGTCGCACGGAAGGGAAAATGCAGCTCCGTCCGGCCGACCAAGTACGATGCGCTTCCCGTACGCGCCGAACCCGTCGCTACGCACGGCACGTCAAAGCATCTGGGAGAGGCGCACATAAGCTCCGATTCGCGCCACAACACAATACACGGCTACGAGACGAACACGCCAGCGACGAGGACGACGCGAAGCGACGAGGACGACGCGAAGCAACGAGAAGGACGAACGACACGAACCAACCATGAATCCCTTCGTCCCGATCATACCAATATTCTACATTTACTACCGGAACAGGCACGGACGCGTACGGCGCAGAAGGTAAGTGAGACACCAACCACAAAACACATACAACATGTACACGACACATCACACACACACAGAGGGATGCAGAATATACTTACACCAGCAACAGCAGCACCATAGGGGCGGGATGCCCATCACCAATGCCACATATGCACACAGGGGCCTGAATGCGCACCACCACCCCTACCCAGGGGGGCTGGATGCCTACCACTACTACCACCCTCACCCAGGGGGGCTGGATGCCTACCACTACTACCACCCTCACCCATGGGGGCTGGATGCCTACCACCACCCTCACCCAGGGGGCTGGATGCCTACCACTACTACCACCCTCACCCAGGGGGGCTGGATGCCTACCACTACTACCACCCTCACACAGGGGGGCTGGATGCCTACCACTACTACCACCCTTAGCCAGGGGGGCTGGATGCCTACCACTACTACCACCCTTAGCCAGGGGTGGCTGGATGCCTACCACCACCCTTAGCCAGGGGGGGCTGGATGCCTACCACTACTACCACCCTTAGCCAGGGGGGGCTGGATGCCTACCACTACTACCACCCTCAACCAGGGGGGCTGGATGCCTACCACTACTACCACCCTTAGCCAGGGGGGCTGGATGCCTACCACTACTACCACCCTTAGCCAGGGGGGCTGGATGCCTACCACTACTACCACCCTCCCCCAGGGGGGGCTGGATGCCTACCACTACTACCACCCTTAGCCAGGGGGGGCTGGATGCCCACCACCACCCTTAGCCAGGGGGCTGGATGCCTACCACTACTACCACCCTTAGCCAGGGGGGCTGGATGCCTACCACTACTACCACCCTCAACCAGGGGGGGCTGGATGCCTACCACTACTACCACCCTTAGCCAGGGGGGGCTGGATGCCTACCACCACCCTTAGCCAGGGGGGGCTGGATGCCTACCACTACTACCACCCTTAGCCAGGGAGGGCTGGATGCCTACCACTACTACCACCCTCAACCAGGGGGGGCTGGATGCCTACCACTACTACCACCCTTAGCCAGGGGGGGCTGGATGCCTACCACTATTACCACCCTTAGCCAGGGGGGGCTGGATGCCTACCACTACTACCACCCTTAGCCAGGGGGGGCTGGATGCCTACCACTACCACCACCCTCACCCAGGGGGCTGGATGCCTACCACTACTACCACCCTTAGCCAGGGGGGCTGGATGCCTACCACTACTACCACCCTTAGCCAGGGGGCTGGATGCCTACCACCACCCTTAGCCAGGGGGCTGGATGCCTACCACTACTACCACCCTTAGCCAGGGGGCTGGATGCCTACCACTACTACCACCCTCAACCAGGGGGGCTGGATGCCTACCACTACTACCACCCTTAGCCAGGGGGGCTGGATGCCTACCACTACTACCACCCTTAGCCAGGGGGGCTGGATGCCTACCACCACCCTTAGCCAGGGGGGCTGGATGCCTACCACTACTACCACCCTTAGCCAGGGGGCTGGATGCCTACCACTACTACCACCCTCAACCAGGGGGGCTGGATGCCTACCACTACTACCACCCTTAGCCAGGGGGGGCTGGATGCCTACCACCACCCTTAGCCAGGGGGGGCTGGATGCCTACCACTACTACCACCCTTACCCAGGGGGGGCTGGATGCCTACCACCACCCTCACCCAGGGGGGGCTGGATGCCTACTACCACCCTTAGCCATGGGGGGCTGGATGCCTACCACTACTACCACCCTTAGCCAGGGGGGGCTGGATGCCTACCACCACCCTTAGCCAGGGGGGGCTGGATGCCTACCACTACTACCACCCTTACCCAGGGGGGGCTGGATGCCTACCACCACCCTCACCCAAGGGGGGTGGATGCCTACCACCACTACCACCCTTAGCCAGGGGGGCTGGATGCCTACCACTACTACCACCCTTAGCCAGGGGGGCTGGATGCCTACCACTACTACCACCCTCACCCAGGGGGGCTGGATGCCTACCACTACTACCACCCTCACCCAGGGGGGCTGGATGCCTACCACTACTACCACCCTTAGCCAGGGGGCTGGATGCCTACCACTACTACCACCCTTAGCCAGGGGGGCTGGATGCCTACCACTACTACCACCCTTAGCCAGGGGGGCTGGATGCCTACCACCACCCTTAGCCAGGGGGGCTGGATGCCTACCACTACTACCACCCTTAGCCAGGGGGGCTGGATGCCTACCACCACCCTTAGCCAGGGGGGCTGGATGCCTACCACTACTACCACCCTTAGCCAGGGGGGCTGGATGCCTACCACCACCCTTAGCCAGGGGGGGCTGGATGCCTACCACTACTACCACCCTTAGCCAGGGGGGGCTGGATGCCTACCACTACTACCACCCTCAACCAGGGGGGCTGGATGCCTACCACTACTACCACCCTTAGCCAGGAGTGGCTGGATGCCTACCACTACTACCACCCTTAGCCAGGGGGGGCTGGATGCCTACCACTACTACCACCCTTAGCCAGGGGGGGGCTGGATGCCTACCACTACTACCACCCTCAACCAGGGGGGCTGGATGCCTACCACTACTACCACCCTCAACCAGGGGGGCTGGATGCCTACCACCACTACCACCCTCACCCAGGGGGGGCTGGATGCCTACCACTACTACCACCCTCACCCAGGGGGGGCTGGATGCCTACCACCACTACCACCCCCACTCATAGGATGGACAATGCATGATACAACCAGCACACCACAACCTAGGGAATGCAAGAAAAAGACATCCCCCCAACACCATGACAAGCGTGTGTAGACTGTGTCAAATGCCTACAACACCGAACATGACTTTGAACATACAATGTGACCCCCTAGCACATGTGCCACACATATATGTGTGTGGCCCCCACAATGCAAGCAGGCCATGACCATTGTGGCAATGGGGTCCAAACCCCCATCATCACAGTGACCAAAAGGTAAGTGTGGGGTCCATAGCTGAAGCACATTCAGAACATTGTGGCAATGGGGTCTAAACCCCCATCATCACAGTGACCAAAATGTAAGTGTGGGGTCCATAGCTGAAGCACCTTTTGAACATTGTGGCAATGGGGTCTAAACCCCCATCATCACAGTGACCAAAAGGTAAGTGTGGGGTCCATAGCTGAAGCACCTTTTGAACATTGTGGCAATGGGGTCTAAACCCCCATCATCACTGTTACCAAAAGGTAAGTGTGGGGTCCATAGCTGAAGCACATTTTGAACAGTGTGGCAATGGGGTCCAAACCCCCATCATCACAGTGACCAAAATGTAAGTGTGGGGTCCATAGCTGAGGCACCTTTTGAACATTGTGGCAATGGAGTCTAAACCCCCATCATCACTGTGACCAAAAGGTAAGTGTGGGGTCCATAGCTGAAGCACATTTTGAACAGTGTGGCAATGGGGTCCAAACCCCCATCATCACAGTGACCAAAATGTAAGTGTGGGTCCATAGCTGAGGCACCTTTGAACATTGTGGCAATGGAGTCTAAACCCCCATCATCACTGTGACCAAAAGGTAAGTGTGGGGTCCATAGCTGAAGCACATTTTGAACAGTGTGGCAATGGGGTCCAAACCCCCATCATCACAATGACCAAAATGTAAGTGTGGGGTCCATAGCTGAGGCACCTTTTGAACATTGTGGCAATGGAGTCTAAACCCCCATCATCACTGTGACCAAAAGGTAAGTGTGGGGTCCATAGCTGAAGCACATTTTGAACAGTGTGGCAATGGGGTCTAAACCCCCATCATCACAGTGACCAAAAGGTAAGTGTTGACAAAGAAAGAGCTGCAACTGCCAAACTGCATGGATGATTCCTGGTCACAGAACAAAAAACACATCAGTGGCAAAGTAGTGTATGTGTCCCATTGCAACATAAATTGGGTGAGCCAAATACTGCAGTGCAAATAAGACATACCTTTGGCCATGTGCAGACAAACAACACCCATGGGGGCTGACACTGTCAACATTCATCAATGACACAATGACAGAAGTGACCATCAGAATGCAGACCCACATATTTGCACCAATGGGCACACAAATGCAGATACCCTGTGGAGACTGCAGATGTGAGGTGAACAGATACCATACCATGGCAGCAATGGGACACACAAACCATGATCATTGTGCTGACCGATGACCTAGGAGTCCCAGGGACAGCAGGGGAAACCCACCAAACTACATACAGCCAATGGCACACCCAAGATATGCCAATGCAGTGGTGCAGATGCACAAACACAAACAGGCAGACCCACACTGCACATCATACACAACAGGTGAGGGGGGTGCCAGTGTCCCCAGGCAACCACACAACACATGAGGAGACCTGAATACCAATCATACAGATGTGCATACAGTGCCACACAAAGGTAACTCATGGATCCAAATCCCCTATGTGGGCAAGCAGGCATTGTCAGATGAGAGGGAGCACAAATCACACATGTCACACAGGCACGTAGGAACAGCAACTGACACAGCAAGACACAGACACACCACAGCACCACCCCCAGGGCCCCCACAATGTGGTGACCCTGGGCTGCATTACAATCCCACTGTGATGACAAAGCTAAATGTGGTTCACACTGTGAACCACAGTCATGTGTCTTGAGCAACAAACTACCATCACACCTACACAAGCACAAATCAATCAGCATGGCCAGTAAGCCAAGGCCAACATGGAGGCAGGGGCCTAGCCGGGCAACAACTCTCATCTGCACACACTCAACACCACACCCTCGACCTCCAACAATGTGCAGCAGTGAAGCACACATGCACTGGTGACATTGCACATGCACCCATGACTATTCCAGGGTGGTGGGTGGGAACCAAGGTGCAGAAACACATCACACATGGCCACTCAACAAGACTCCTGAATGTCTGACACACTGCACACTACGCTGTACATGGACATGACGGCAATACCACACCAACCAATGGGATCCCAGCCACAGTCACACACCAATGAAGAAGCCAAGGTCACCCACAAAGAACACACATAGACAACAACCAACATTGCAGCCCGGACCCTGAGGAGTGCCAGCAGTCACACACACAACATGTCACAATCACTGAAAGATAACACAAACTGGAAATCACATGACAGGGGCAAACAACAAGTGCCAAGGGGAAACCTGACTGTGACCCATCTGCGTCTGCACACAAACTCAGCCCTGACAGCAAACACACCTATGGGTGACACCCTGATGACCAGTAATGTGCCATGCACCCACATCACAGAGAACCCAGGGAGAAGACTTTGGGGGAACATAGGTCAACTCAGCAAGCATCACAAACAGGTACAACACTAGGGAACACAGCATGCACAGCTAAACGGAAGTGAACACACAGACATGCACATACAACACACACCTTGGGCGCAGGCAATGTCACAGGAGTACACACTGCCATGAGGGGACTCCACTCCTGTGTGAGGAAAGCTGTGCCATATGTTGCCTCAGTAGGGCCACATCATGTCAGCTGAGCACTTGGTCACACAATCAACAATTAGCACCAAATGAGGGCTCCCGTCACATCAGCCTGGTCATGGAAGTGCCAACGGAATCATCAGCACAGATCCAACACACTTGTATAGCAATGTTGCACTGACTACACGGATGAGTCCTTCCCCATTGATGCCCAAACCTGCATGTCCAGTGGAGATGGCCACACGGTCAGGGAAGTAGACGAATTGAACAATGGCAGGCACAACAGATGTGCAGGGGTGGAAGCCACAGATGTGAAATAGCTAATCTAAGTAGGAAATCCCATTGCCAAATACTGAACACATGACACCCTCAGATGCTGCTATGGATGACATGGATACACCACAGGATAGGACACATTCCCCCTGGACCACATGGGTTCCTGCACAGTAACACTTCATTATCATGAGACCAAATATCACCATCACTGCAGCAAGGGCATGGTTAGCATCATCAACAACATGTACATCAGAAGCATAAGCACTAGAGAACAGAAAGTTGCTTTATTCAGCATATGTGTGGAATGAAAACAAAGTCCAGAAAAACACAAAGGCCAATGGCCAGTCCATTGTCAAAGTCCAAACTTGGTGACAGTGGCAGATGTCACCCTACGCATGCCTGCACAAAACCAGGGACAATCCACTAGGAGGGGCAACCGGGGGCAGGCCAGGCACCGCAGGGATAGGATCAGGGCTCACCAGGAGGAAGCAGGGAAGGGGTGGTGGGTGCTGGAGAGCCACTGACAACTGCAGTGGAGGTGTCTGACATGGTGTGTGCCGGCACAACTGGGGGCATGACTCAGATGTTGTGGGTGCCGGCACGACTGCAGTGGACCCTGCAGATGGAGTGGACAGGTCCGCCACTGCAGTGCCCAAGTCAGACAGGGTGGAAGTGGACTCCACTGCAGTGCCTACCACCAGGGGAGGAGAATGGGGAACAGGCAAGGTGTGCTGGACAGAGGGGGAGGACACCCTCACCACATCAGTGGCACAGACAAGCGTAGCGGGGGTGTGGTGCCGGGAGAGCAAGTGGCAGGGGGAGAAGGCCGGATCCTCTTGGGGATGGTATATCTGTGGGTGGGGGAACCTGGGGCAGGGTGTGGTGGGGGCACCTGTGGAGTGGGGGCCTGAGGGATGGAGGAAGGAGACCTGGTGCCTGAGCTGCAGGGCGGCGGCGGGGTCTTGCTCTTACGACTCCGGGGGACTTGCGGGTGGGGGCCTCAGTCTGTCTGCGCCTGGGGGAGGGTGTCCGGGGGCGAGGGGCACTCTGCTCCGTGTGGGTGGGCTTCTGCTTCCCCCTGAATGCTGTATCAGCTGGATCGGAGGGGAAGAGGCCGAGGTCACTGAGGAAGAGGCGCTGGGTCTTTGGGGTTGCAGGTGAGGCAAGGGAGGGTGTTTTGGAGGGAGAGGCAACTGAGGACTGCGCAGTGCTCGTGGATGCGTGTGTGTGTTCCAGGGCCCCATCCCCTGTGAGTCTGGTTTCAGTCCCCTGACTGTGCGTGCGTGTGCGTTTTGTTTGTGGCGTGTGTGTCTGTGTGCTGGATGTGTGTGTGCTGGTGTGTGCCTGTGCCGGTGTGTGTGTGCTTGGGACGGGTAAGGTGCTGGGGAGTGTGGATGGAGCAGAGGCAGGAGGGGTGAGGGACTGTCTGAGGAGGGACACTGCTGCCGTCAGGGAGGAGTCCATGGACCTATTGCCCCTCTGTAGGTCAGACATGCCCGATGAGATGCCCTCCATGAACGACACCAGCTGAGTCAACAGAGCGGTGTGCGCATGGAGGACACTCAGCATGGCTGTCTGCCCTACATGGAGCTGGCGAAGGAGGTACACAGACTCCTCACTCAGGGCAGCAGGGGACACGGCGGCAGGGGGTGCGGTGCCTGGCCCAAAAGAGACACGCTCCCGAACATGGGAGCCTCCACGGACCTGGGGAATGGGAGCCGATGGGAGGGCGGTGGTGGTGCTGGTGGTGGCGGGGACAGCAACACTAGCTGGGGTGTGGTGGCTGCTGACACCCGCCTCCATAAGGGAGTCATCCTCCGAGTTGCTCTGGTCCTCAGCTGAGGTGGATGGTGCTGAGGACTCCTCGTGTGGCTCCGCTCGCCCTCCGTGCCACTGGGTCCCTCCGACCACTCCTCGGCTGCTGATCCAGTCTGGCTCTCCGGCTCCTCCTGGTCCGTGGAGCTGTCCCCTTCCGTGGCCGTGGATGTATCTGCAAACAATGGGGAAACAGACAGACATCAGTCACCTGCACCAAACGCACACACCACTGTGAGCACAGCACATTACAGAGCAAGCCCTGGCATCATTAGTTGTACATTGCTAAAAGTGCCCTAACTGAACAGGAGAAGCCAATTGTCAGTCTGATGCCAACCATGGCACTCACATCCCACATGGCCTTGCACCCATCTGTCTGGTGTCTGTTGGATAGCAACACCCCAGTGTGGACACATGCACCAACTACACAGTAGTTGGACAGTGCAGAGGACACGGTGTAGCATGTGGACATGCACACATCACAACTCTTGCCACTGAGTCAGTACAGGTTTCCGGATGAAAGGGATGCCCAGAGTCAAATAGGAAATGCATGTGATGCATACCAGCGACAGACACCATGATGCACCCATGTCCTGATAGCCATCACCACAATGGTGTGCATGTAGCACATGTCACTCCCCTGCAGGATCACCAATAAGTAGACACATGCCATGGCGGAGGCATGACTGCTAAGTCATACATCACTGTCTCAGTGATGTATGACTTGGCAGCCAGACAACAACACTCTGCACTGTGTCACAATAGTAGGTCATGGGGAATGCAAGTCCTGGAGCTGCACAAGTGCACATGTACATCCCCCACACAACACATCATCTTAACCCTCATCTGTCCAGGTCATACCGATTGGACATATGGGAGACCTGTGACACTACCCTCTGAACCTGAGCCCCTCACAATCTGCTGTGAATGGGGAACAGCTGCCTGAACTTCACATTCGCATACCCCAGTCTGCACGGGCAGCTGATCAAACACATATGTGACACACAAGTATCGTCTCCTATGGTCACATCTCCAGTGGCATGCTGAGCCCCTACCAAGAAACACCCCAGCAGTCCTGGCAACTAATCCACAGCACACTGACACAGAGGCAGACACCTGAGGGGTCAAATCACTGCGCACAATGTGTCAGCTGATACACGGGAGTGGGAGTACAGAGTGCATTGCATGGCCTGGAGTAGGCATGACTGTCCTGCCCCACATGAATGAGGGATGAGCCCTGGACAGTGGATAGCTGGCTATGTATGTGTGACACACGTAATCTGCACACTCCTGGGGCCCAAACATTGTTCCCACCCGCTGCATGGCGTGTGCCACATACCCCAGGCACATGTGGTGGCTCAGCTCAGCAAGTGGACCGCATATCAAAGCAACACGCAGATTACATGTCCGAACACAGGCGTTGTGTGAACAATGGACCCACCCATGATGCCCACAACAGAGTTAGGGAAACAGATGCTGTCCCCCACCTTTAGTGAAGCAAACTGCAAGGACACAGTCCCAAGTGACACAATTCCCTGAATGTAAGGGCCACACCTGGGTATCAGATGAGGAGTGGGCAGTGCACAATAGAGGGACATGGCTCCTGGACAACATGACTGCTGCACTGTGGCAGTTGAACCAGGCCAGAGGAGGGCACAAAGCATGTAATACAGAGTTCACAGTGCAGTCTTTGACTCACCCCTCCTTGCTGCTGTCTGGCCTTCAGCTGCCCATCCAGGGCTGGAAACACCACCGCCAGGATCTGGAGCATGTGGGGTCAGGGTCCGTGTTCCGCCCCTCCTGCGAGGAAGCGACAGCTTCAGCTGGACCCGTGCAATCCTCCGGGTCCAGCCCCGAAGGTCCTGCCACCTCTTCTGGCAGTTGCGGATCCGGCGCTTGTAGACCCCCACGGACCGGACAGCCCGGACGATGTCCTTCCAGATCTCCTGCTTCCGATGGGCATTAACCTGTCAGGATGACAAAGTGAAAAGGCCATTACTACACATGCAACATATCCGTGCATGACACAGTTGTATATACATGTCTCATTCACAGGGGCACATGATGTACACAGGCAGTGCAACGCTGCCCATGGACAGTTTGCCAGACGTCACTACATGGTATCATTGCATGGGAAGTAAAACCTTGTTCAAATGCACTGTCACTGCACCATACCTGTCCAGTGCATGTCACTACACACTATGGGGGTGACAACTACTCAGTGAGCCTGCTAGCCAGTGGCGTGCAGACTTTCAGCCTTGCTAGTCAGACAAAATGCACATTCAGAAAGGCAGTGCACAGAACACTCACCTGCTCCCCTGGTGTCCCATACAGCTTGCTGTACTGTGGAAGTAGGCTGTCCAGCAGGGCCTGGTTCTCCTCAAGGCTGAAGGCTGGGGCTCTCTCCACAGTACCTGCCATTGCAGGGTCCAGAGGGGCAGAGACAGCAGCAGTGCAGTGGCAGATGTCGTCCTGGAGCATGTAGTGCAGGCAAGTGAGCTCTCAGGGGAACAGCCAGCAATATATATGTGCTGGAGAGGCAGATACTGTCCCTTGTGTCCAAAGTGATAGGTCCAAGTCGTTTGCATCTTCTGAATCTGGCCAATCCATGGAATAGCAGCACCAATACACGCCCACGGCATCCTTCAACTTCATGACATACATGATTTTGCAACATTGTTGTGGGTGACCAACTGAATTTCCAGCAACCGACTCGTTCGAATTTCGAAAACGCATCCGTTGCCAGGCAAGGCCATTGTCAATGGGTGCGCACCGATCGGTCCATTGCGGTACAACGCGTACAGGGGCACAACGCGTACCCGCACACATTGAATGCCATGGGCCGGCCGGGGGCACCGATCGGTCCATTGCTGATCAACGTGTACAGGGGTACAACGCGTACCCGCACACATTGAATGCAATGGGCCGGCCGGGGCACCGATCGGTCCATTGCAGTACAACGCGTACAGGGGCACAACGCGTACCCGCACACATTGAATGCAATGGGCCGGCCGGGGCACCGATCGGTCCATTGCAGATCAACGCGTACAGGGGTACAACGCGCACCGCGACACATTGAATGCAATGGGCCGGCCGGGGCACCGATCGGTCCATTGCAGTACAACGCGTACAGGGGCACAACGCGTACCCGCACACATTGAATGCAATGGGCCGGCCGGGGCACCGATCGGTCCATTGCTGATCAACGCGTACAGGGGCACAACGGGTATTCGCACACATTGAATGCAATGGGCCGGCCGGGGCACCGATCGGTCCATTGCAGTACAACGCGTACAGGGGCACAACGCTGCACCGCACACATTGAATGCAATGGGCCGGCCGGGGCACCGATCGGTCCATTGCAGTACAACGCGTACAGGGGCACAACGCGTACCCGCACACATTGAATGCAATGGGCCGGCCGGGGCACCGATCGGTCCATTGCAGTACAACGCGTACAGGGGTACAACGCTGCACCCGCATACATTGAATGCAATGGGCCGGCCGGGGCACCGATCGGTCCATTGCAGTACAACGCGCACAGGGCACAACGCTGCACCCACACACATTGAATGCAATGGGCCGGCCGGGGCACCGATCGGTCCATTGCAGTACAACATGTACAGGGGCACAACGCTGCACCGCGACACATTGAATGCAATGGGCCGGCCGGGGCACCGATCGGTCCATTGCAGTACAACGCGTACAGGGCACAACGCTGCACCGCACACATTGAATGCAATGGGCCGGCCGGGGGCACCGATCGGTCCATTGCAGTACAACGCGTACAGGGGTACAACGCGTACCCGCATACATTGAATGCAATGGGCCGGCCGGGGGCACCGATCGGTCCATTGCAGTACAACGCGTACAGGGGCACAACGCGTACCCACACACATTGAATGCAATGGGCCGGCCGGGGGCACCGATCGGTCCATTGCAGTACAACATGTACAGGGGCACAACGCGTACCCGCACACATTGAATGCAATGGGCTGGCCGGGGGCACCGATCGGTCCATTGCAGTACAACGCGTACAGGGGCACAACGCGTACCCGCACACATTGAATGCAATGGGCCGGCCGGGGCACCGATCGGTCCATTGCAGTACAACGCGTACAGGGGCACAACGCGTACCCGCACACATTGAATGCAATGGGCCGGCCGGGGCACCGATCGGTCCATTGCAGTACAACGCGCATAGGGGCACAACGCGTACCCGCACACATTGAATGCAATGGGCCGGCCGGGGCACCGATCGGTCCATTGCAGTACAACGCGTACAGGGGTACAACGCGCACCCGCATACATTGAATGCAATGGGCCGGCCGGGGCACCGATCGGTCCATTGCAGTACAACGCGTACAGGGGCACAACGCGTACTCACACACATTGAATGCAATGGGCCGGCCGGGGCACAGATCGGTCCATTGCAGTACAACATGTACAGGGGCACAACGCGTACCCGCACACATTGAATGCAATGGGCCGGCCGGGGGCACCGATCGGTCCATTGCAGTACAACGCGTACAGGGGCACAACGCGTACCCGCACACATTGAATGCAATGGGCCGGCCGGGGCACCGATCGGTCCATTGCAGTACAACGCGTACAGGGGTACAACGCGTACCCGACACATTGAATGCAATGGGCCGGCCGGGGCACCGATCGGTCCATTGCTGTTCAACACATCCCTGTACAAGTGACTGGCATATGTCACCATGCCTGTCTCAGATGGACATATGCCAGCCACAGATAGCTCCCAGGGAGTGAGGGGCACACCTACAACACGACAGCCTGTCCAAACTGTATCATAAGGCATGTAAGGCTGCATTTCCTATTGTGTGTATGTTGGTGTACATGTTGTCCTGTGGGTGTCACCTGGGGGCAGCCACCCCCAGGCTGTGCACGTGTTCATGGGGACAGGATCCTGGGTGTTACGTGTACATGACCACTGTGATGTGCAACTGTTCATATCTGTGCATGTGCCATGGTCACATTTCACGGTGGTGTATGTGTATGTCATGTCACATACCCCGTGAGTCCCATGTGGGACGGTATGTTTGAGCCAGGGTGTCCCAGTGGCACAATAGTGATGGTCCTCCACAGTCTGTGTGCATGTAGTGTTTACAATGTCTCTGATTTCATGTGCACAATGGGAGACAGTCTCCACATCCACGTTGTGTGTGCATGGACTTTGATGTTGTGCGTGTGTGTGTCACAGACGTCCATGTCTGTCCTGCAGTGGCAAGTGGGACCACTACCTGTGGGGGTCATAGTTGTTTTGCTGTGGTGTATACATGATACTCCATGTAATGCCAGTGTCCATGTGGCAATACAGGGTCCCTGGGAATGTACCTGTCGTTGAGCTGTGATGCCTGGGGGCACATCTGTCCTCACATGTCACTGTGGGGGGTGATTGTGACACGGCAGCAGGAGATGGGAACTGTGACACGGCCTCATGATATCCAATGGGCCAACCTGGGACTAATTGATGCCACTTGTTGGACCGTGATGACAGATGTTGGCCATGTATGTACCATACATGTCCTTACGGAACTGCACACTTCATGTAGTTGTGCCTCATAATGATGTATGTTGGGATATTGAGTGTGTTCAATGCCGCATATGTGGGCTGACTGACAATCTTGCTTACTTCTCCTCTGCACTGCAGGGCTCCTGCTGTCCATCGACCATTCCCAGACCTGGCAACGATGGTGGAACGGGACAGCATCCGACGGTACCGCTTCACCAGGCAGCTGATTGAGAATTTGGCAGTGCAGTTGGCCCCACATTTGCAGCCTGGCCGGCCGTATCCTACAGCGCTGACCCCCAAGGTGAAGGTGATGGCAGCCCTACACTTCTTTGCCACCGGTATCTTCCAACATACTGTGGCGACTGCTGGTGGGATGTCACAGACCATGTTGAGCCGTGTGCTCCGCGATGTTTTGGCGGCAATGTTGCTATTCCTGAACCGGTACATCTATTTCCCTAGACTGCGATGACTCACTGACGTGAAGAGTGACTTTTATGCCCTGGGGAGGATGCCGCATGTCATTGGCTCCATTGATGGGACACATGTGGCTTTGGTACCACCACAGGCCCAGGAGCAGGCCTACAGGAACCGCAAGCACTACCACTCGGTCAATGCACTGGTGGTGTGTCTTGCAGATATGACCATCACACACGTGTGTGCCCGTTTCCCTGGTTCAGCACACGATGCCTTTGTGATGAGGAGTAGTCGCATCCCCAGGATGATGGCACAGATGCAGAACCAGCGTGCCTGGCTTGTCGGTGTGTACTGACTTTGTGCCATTGTGTGTGATCTGATCTGTAGTATTCCGCCCACTTTTCCAAGTCAGCTAATGTGCACTTGTCTGTCCGTAGGTGACTCGGGATACCCCAACATGCTGTGGTTGCTGACACCCCTCAGGAACCCTGTGACACCAGCCCAGATGCGCTACAATGAGGCACATGGTCGGACCAGGAGAGTGATTGAGCGGACATTTGGTCTCCTGAAGAGCCGCTTCCGCTGCCTGGACAAGACCGGAGGGTCCCTCCCATATGCCCCTGCGAAAGTGTGCAAGATTATCATCGTCTGCTGCATGCTCCACAACCTGGCAGTGCGGAAGGAGTTGCCTCTCATCCAGGATGACAATGACCAACATCCGCCACCTGTGGAGGATCCTGGCCTGGACCACGATGCCAGTGACGATGATGATGATGATGATGAGGGTGATGTCCGCACACAGCTCATCACCAACTTCTTTAGCTGAATGTGAGTATCCTGAGGTGTCATGTCAATGATGTGAGTTGGCATGATATGTGTAGGTGGTGCTCTGGTGCTGTTGGAGTGTGTCCATGGGCTACTTGACTGGATGTGTGTTGCGATGTGTGCTTACAGGTGGGCTGTACTCCCCAACAGTGTTGACATGCTAACTTGGTTCTGGGTGGGTATCTTGTAACATGTATTGTGCATGAGTTTTGCTGTTCTGTCCTGTTCTCCATTGCTTTTGACTGTGTGTCATTTCTGTCCTTCACAGGGTACTTTCAGATTCGTTTGGTCAACTGTGTCCACCGACGACGTGATTGCACTTCCAGGGTGGTAGCTGTTGTGTCCCTACAGGTGATGTGCGCCACACCCATGGACTTCCTTCCGTCTACAGTTGTTGACTGTGTGCCCGCTGCCAGGTGGGATTACCTTGCATCTGTAGTGGTTACGACATATTGCAACTGTGTAATAAACCTGTGCTTCACTTTGTGATGTGCGTTGTCTGTGGTCACACATTTGACTGCCATTTGCTTACTGCACCTGTGGGCTACTTGACTACAACTGGGAATGGGTGTGGTGTCTGTGCATTGCACCGTCTTCCCTGGCAACATCAGTGTAGGCAATGAGTCAGATGGCCTAGGTGTGTATGTGTTGTGTAGCCCTGGTGGTGTGTCTCACTCATATGTGTCACGTTGCCTTTACTCACATGCCTGTGTTGTACTTGCTGTTGCAGTTCGCATACACAGTGTAATTTTGCAGTTCATCATCCCCATAACAGCACCCACGTTGGAATCACAACAGAGGCAAGTATGGTGTATTAGTGTGTTTATTGTGATACATTTGTGTGAATAGTGCATAGGATGGGTAGTGCTGTACATAAATCTTGCAATCAGAAGTTCCTAGGTGAATTGAAAGTCCTGGTAGACAAAATCCCCAGTATCGGGGCCACAGTTGTCTGAGACATTGGTCCAACTTGTACTCCCCATGCAATGTGTGGGAGTAGTGTTGCCGTCAACAGGGTGAACAGTCTGTGCACAAAGGTGAACATCCAGAACAGGTTCAGGCTTCCTGGGAGTTGCGCTTGGCCATCGGCCTCTCACTTGCCCCTCCTCGGACGACCCCTCTTCTTGGGGGGGGGCCTCAAGTACAGGCTGCTGCGGTGCAGGGGACTCTCCGCCAGAGTCATCCTCCCTCCCTGTGGCAGTTTCAGTTTGGGCAGCACCAGATGTTGTTGGCACACAGGGAGGTGTGGACTGGTTGCTGTTCATCTGGCGGAGGCATTGTAAAATGTCCCTGTGCACCGCCGTCATCTCATGCAGTGCATCCCACTTGGACTCCACGCGGGACATGTGTGAGTCCACGCGGGACATGTGTGACTCCACGTGGGACATGTGAGAGTCCAAGCGGGCATGATGGGCAGCCTGCTGCTGTTTCATGTCTCTGAGGAGCCCCACTACCTGGCTGAGGTCTCCGGTGCTGGACTGGTACGCATCAGCTATGCGTACCAGTTGTGGGTCATCATGCACACCAGCAACCTCTGCAAGCAGCGACCTCTGTCTCCCACCCCTCCCACCACCCCTGCTGACATGTGCAGTGCGTGCAGTGGCACGCACAGATGACCCTGGTCCACCTTGGGGGTTGGTGGTGGTGGTGGTGTCCATGGCCCCAGGTTGGTCCAGGGTCCCTGTGCTGGTGTTGCTCCTTGTTCTGTCCATGTCGGCAGGGATGGTATTTGTGGTGACAGTCGTTGGAGGGGTGGGTGCAGGGGGTGCAGCTGGTGGTCCTGCTGGTGCTGCAGCTGGTGGTCCTGCTGGTACTGCATGTAGACTTGCACCGGATGTGCCAGGTTGGTCTTCTTCGTCCGAGGAGGGCAGAGGCTGTACGACACCAGTGAGCTCCGCATCCTCTTGAGCCTGGGACTGGGACTCCTCAGCGTCTGCTGCTGTGTCCCCATCATCACCTGTTTTTGGGAGACACACACAATGTATGTTATGTTTCTGCAGGCATCAATGGTTGACACACCTGACAGTTGTGACTGTGCCTCTGGGTGCGGGCCTGTACATTGCATTGTCCTAAGTCGTCACAGTCAGGGGTTGATTTTGGTGTGGCACATTGTCCTGCATTATTTGGGCATTTCTATGTATTTGTTGGGGTGTGAACATGGTCTGCATTGGTTGTATTTGGTTGACAGCCGGCCCTCCTTCCCACCCAGCCAGTCAGTTATCCCACCATGGACTGTGCTTGCATTGCAGGGAGTGGAAGTTGTCTCTCAGGATGTCAGTCAGTGGTGTCCTGCTGTTTGTTGGTGCACAGTTCCCAGCAGGGCCTTGTGCTCCCCGCAGCAGTAGCCAGTGTCAGCCATCTTGTGAGTCCTTCTCCACTCCCTGTGATGTGAGCATGGTTCAGGGTGGTGTTGATGGGACAGTTGTGGGGGTGACCAATATCTGTGACTGCCACTCCCATCATGCTATTGCCTCCACCCCACTTGCCAGCATTCCCATACTTACTTGCTTTTGTGGGGAGTTCAGTGTGTGTGGGTGTGAGGGCAATGGCAAGATGGCTGACAGTGGTGTCCTGCTGTTGGTTGGTGTGCAGTTCCCAGCATTCCCTTGTGCTCCCCATGACACAGCAACAGTGTCAGACATCTTTGATGGGCCTTTCCACTCTCTGTGGGATGTGCATGCGTGAGTGTGAGCTTGCTGGGCCATGTGGTGGGGATGTAGAGCTGTGACTACGACTCCCATCATGCTATTGCCTCCACCCCCTTCCCAGCATGCCCATGCTTCCTTCCTTTTGACTCTGCTTCCCTGTGGGGTGGGCTGGCTGTGCTGACAGGATGGCTGGGAGTGTTGTCCTGGCAGTTGTTTGGCTAAAAGTCCCAAGAGTGTCCCTGTGCTTCACACAACATAACCCAGGGTGGTGGTTCTTTGTGGGATCTTGAGTTAGGATGGGAGGCATTGCATTCTACCAGGTGGGTTCTGTGGAGTTTGTGTTGAGGGGGGGTGTGAGGGGAGGTGCTTGTGACTATGGTCAGTGCTGCAAGTCCTCCTTCCCACCCAGCCAGCCAGATATCCCACCATGGAACGTGCTTGCATTGCAGGGAGTGGAAGTTGTCTCTCAGGATGTCAGTCAGTGGTGTCCTGCTGTTTGTTGGTGCACAGTTCCCAGCAGGGCCTTGTGCTCCCCGCAGCAGTAGCCAGTGTCAGCCATCTTGTGAGTCCTTCTCCACTCCCTGTGATGTGAGCATGGTTCAGGGTGGTGTTGATGGGCCAGTTGTGAGGGTGACCAATATCTGTGACTGCCACTCCCATCATGCTATTGCCTCCACCCCACTTGCCAGCATTCCCATACTTACTTGCTTTTGTGGGGAGTTCAGTGTGTGTGGGTGTGAGGGCAATGGCAAGATGGCTGACAGTGGTGTCCTGCTGTTGGTTGGTGTGCAGTTCCCAGCATGCCCTTGTGCTCCCCACAGCAGTAGCCAGTGTCAGCCATCTTGTGAGTCCTTCTCCACTCCCTGTGATGTGAGCATGGTTCAGGGTGGTGTTGATGGGCCAGTTGTGAGGGTGACCAATATCTGTGACTGCCACTTCCATCATGCTATTACCTCCACCCCACTTCCCAGCATTCCCATACTTACTTGCTTTTGTGGGGAGTTCAGTATGTGTGGGTGTGAGAGCAATGGCAAGATGGCTGACAGTGGTGTCCTGCTGTTGGTTGGTGTGCAGTTCCCAGCATGCCCTTGTGCTCCCCACGACACAGCAACAGTGTCAGACATCTTTGATGGGCCTTTCCACTCTCTGTGGGATGTGCATGCGTGAGTGTGAGCTTGCTGGGCCATGTGGTGGGGGATGTAGAGCTGTGACTACGACTCCCATCATGCTATTGCCTCCACCCCCCTTCCCAGCATGCCCATGCTTCCTTCCTTTTGACTCTGCTTCCCTGTGGGGTGGGCTGGCTGTGCTGACAGGATGGCTGGGAGTGTTGTCCTGGCAGTTGTTTGGCTAAAAGTCCCAAGAGTGTCCCTGTGCTTCACACAACATAACCCAGGGTGGTGGTTCTTTGTGGGATCTTGAGTTAGGATGGGAGGCATTGCATTCTACCAGGTGGGTTCTGTGGAGTTTGTGTTGAGGGGGTGTGAGGGGAGGTGCTTGTGACTATGGTCAGTGCTGCAAGTCCTCCTTCACACCCAGCCAGCCAGATATCCCACCATGGAACGTGCTTGCATTGCAGGGAGTGGAAGTTGTCTCTCAGGATGTCAGTCAGTGGTGTCCTGCTGTTTGTTGGTGCACAGTTCCCAGCAGGGCCTTGTGCTCCCCGCAGCAGTAGCCAGTGTCAGCCATCTTGTGAGTCCTTCTCCACTCCCTGTGATGTGAGCATGGTTCAGGGTGGTGTTGATGGGACAGTTGTGGGGGTGACCAATATCTGTGACTGCCACTCCCATCATGCTATTGCCTGCACCCCACTTGCCAGCATTCCCATACTTACTTGCTTTTGTGGGGAGTTCAGTGTGTGTGGGTGTGAGGGCAATGGCAAGATGGCTGACAGTGGTGTCCTGCTGTTGGTTGGTGTGCAGTTCCCAGCATGCCCTTGTGCTCCCCACAGCAGTAGCCAGTGTCAGCCATCTTGTGAGTCCTTCTCCACTCCCTGTGATGTGAGCATGGTTCAGGGTGGTTTTGATGGGCCAGTTGTGAGGGTGACCAATATCTGTGACTGCCACTCCCATCATGCTATTGCCTCCACCCCACTTCCCAGCATTCCCATACTTACTTGCTTTTGTGGGGAGTTCAGTATGTGTGGGTGTGAGAGCAATGGCAAGATGGCTGACAGTGGTGTCCTGCTGTTGGTTGGTGTGCAGTTCCCAGCATGCCCTTGTGCTCCCCACGACACAGCAACAGTGTCAGACATCTTTGATGGGCCTTTCCACTCTCTGTGGGATGTGCATGCGTGAGTGTGAGCTTGCTGGGCCATGTGGTGGGGGATGTAGAGCTGTGACTACGACTCCCATCATGCTATTGCCTCCACCCCCTTCCCAGCATGCCCATGCTTCCTTCCTTTTGACTCTGCTTCCCTGTGGGGTGGGCTGGCTGTGCTGACAGGATGGCTGGGAGTGTTGTCCTGGCAGTTGTTTGGCTAAAAGTCCCAAGAGTGTCCCTGTGCTTCACACAACATAACCCAGGGTGGTGGTTCTTTGTGGGATCTTGAGTTAGGATGGGAGGCATTGCATTCTACCAGGTGGGTTCTGTGGAGTTTGTGTTGAGGGGGGTGTGAGGGGAGGTGCTTGTGACTATGGTCAGTGCTGCAAGTCCTCCTTCCCACCCAGCCAGCCAGATATCCCACCATGGAACGTGCTTGCATTGCAGGGAGTGGAAGTTGTCTCTCAGGATGTCAGTCAGTGGTGTCCTGCTGTTTGTTGGTGCACAGTTCCCAGCAGGGCCTTGTGCTCCCCGCAGCAGTAGCCAGTGTCAGCCATCTTGTGAGTCCTTCTCCACTCCCTGTGATGTGAGCATGGTTCAGGGTGGTGTTGATGGGACAGTTGTGGGGGTGACCAATATCTGTGACTGCCACTCCCATCATGCTATTGCCTCCACCCCACTTGCCAGCATTCCCATACTTACTTGCTTTTGTGGGGAGTTCAGTGTGTGTGGGTGTGAGGGCAATGGCAAGATGGCTGACAGTGGTGTCCTGCTGTTGGTTGGTGTGCAGTTCCCAGCATGCCCTTGTGCTCCCCACAGCAGTAGCCAGTGTCAGCCATCTTGTGTGTCCTTCTCCACTCCCTGTGATGTGCGCATGGTTCATGGTGGTGTTGATGGGACAGTTGTGGGGGGGGGCAATATGTGTGACTACGACTCCCATGATGCTATTGGCTACACTGACTTGGCCAGCATACACAGAATTCCTTCCTTTCAGTGGTCTTCACTGTGTGTTGGTGTTGTTGTGGTGGCTACATGTCTGGATGTGTTTGTTAGTTCTATTTGTGCCACTGCCTAGCTGTAGTTGTAGTTGTGTTTGTACATGTGATGGCACGGTTTGATGTAACTTTTTTGATGGCATGTGTTGTGTTTATCTGACTGACATACACATTTTGGGATGATTCTGTTCTGGTTGCTGTGTAATTGCTATGAGTGCATGGTTTGACTCTCCCTTGACAGTGATGTGTGTGTGTTTTGTGGCAGAATATTGTGTACATTTGTTGTGTACTCACCAGGCTCTGGGATGTTCTCTAGTCCATATACGCTCACTGGCGGAAGGATGGCCCGCACCTTCTCCTCCCAGGGCCTGAGGTATACTGGCTTGGCAGGAGGGCCACTGCCGGTGTATTGGCTCAGGAGGTTGTCTTTCTTGAGCAGGTCCCGGACCCTCCTGCGCACGTCATACCACCTGTTCTGGATGTCGGTCTTTGTGCGCAGACATGGTGATTGTGCGTTCACCCTGTTGATGATCCTCTCCCACATCTTGGTTTTCTGGGAGATGGGGGTCTGTTGGACCAGTGTGCCAAACAGCTGTGGCTCTACCCTGAGGATCTCGTCTACCATGACTTCCAATTCACAATCTAGGAACTTGTGATTCTTCTTGGGGGCATGGTGATGGGTGGTGATGGTGAGTGATGTGTGTGTTGGTGTGCAGGTGAGGGTGTGTGAGTGTGTGTTTTGCTGGGTGTATGTGAGGTAGGTATTTGTTGGTGTGCTGATGGTGTGTGGCTTGTGTGAGGGATGAGCTGTGGGTGTGTGGTTGCTGTCTCTTGGGTGCTGGCAGTGGAATGGCATTTGCAAAGGATCATGGTTGTGATTTGTGTCCTTTATATGGGTGGAGTTGTGGGTGTGTCTTTGTTCTCTGTCCCCACCCCCCCAGTATTTATTGGCTTTGTAATTGCTTGTTTGGCCTTTTTTTGTGTGATTTTTCCTTTGTACTGTCTGTGCATGTTGGAAACGTTCTTGTGACCGAGTCGGACCCTGCATTTGTCTCGTACGGTGTTCTCCGTTTCGTTCACGCTGTGTTTGTGCAGTTTTCTATGCTGTGTACGCGTCGGTCGCGGTGTTTTGTGTTGCTTCGGCTCGGTTTTGTATGCGTGTCGGTCGTGCGGCTTGTCCTCCGTCCGACTCGGTCGTGGTTTTCGCGCCTTGCATCGTACTTTGCGGTTTGGAGTTTGCGTGTAGGTTTCGGTCGGATTTGCTCCGGGTGCGTGTCGGTCGGTTGGATTCGCGTGTTTTTCCGACCGGATTGCTGTTTTCCGTGCGGCTCGGTCGGATTTTGCACGCTTTGCATCGTACTTGGCGTGTCGGGCGCCACAGGTACGTGTCGGTCGGTATAATTTCCGGCTCCGAGTCGGTCGGTGCTTTTTCCGGCCCGAATCGGAATCGACCCCTTAGTCTCCAGGCTTTATCGCGACAGTATGACTCTTAAACGCACCCATGACTGTGGAGTTAGACAACTCTGGGAACAGGACCTTGGCCACCCTCTCACTGATGGGGACTGGGCATACTGCAATATGCAAAACAAATTGGTATCTCCCAACCACTGTCACAAACTGCTCCATTTCCGAGTTCTGCACAGATCATTCACTACACCAGCCGGACTGGCCAAAATAGATCCTTCCAGATCTTCTCACTGCCCCAAATGCAAAGCACCAAATGCCGTCTTCGCGCACATGGCATGGACCTGCCCTGCTATCTCCACATACCAGACAGCAGTATTCGAGATCCTATCATACATGACTTAATTGACGCTCAAGCCTTCCCCTTTATGGCTCTCCTGGGCAATGTTTCCTCTCTCCCAAAAAATCTCTGCCATTTTTCTGCCATTGCTTTATTAGTGGCTAAAAGAGATTGCCCTTCCCTGGGGCAATGCACTTCACCCAACTACCATGACATGGCTCAAGAGCATAACATATTGCAATTTGGCCAGCGGAGTATATGCCACATTAAAACCTCCCTCCTCCAGACCCAAAGACATTTGGCAACCCCTCTGCGCTTCTTTACTGACTCTCGTCTGGGACCCTCCAAAAGCATCTCCCCATGCACTAGCTGACACTGCTTCCCTTTGCACCACCAGTCAAGACACTATCGACTAAGGTTCACCTCCCCTTCTTTTTCCTTTATCCATCGTTCTGTTCCGATCGTCATTGTTCCAATGACAACTGTGCTGTTGCCGCTGCGTTGAATGTGAAATCCACCATGTAGCTTTTTTTGGTACTTACTGTTATTGATGAAATGCTGAAACCTGATAAAATTACGAATACCGATGTATGGACATAGGCAACACCTGGCCTACTTTCCTTTTCTTTGTGTTTTCTCTGAAAATAATAAATAAAGTTTAAAAAAAAGTATCAGGCAGATTCAAGAACACTTTGCCTACTTCTTCACCTGCATAGTGCAGCAGAAGGGATGTTTTTACTGGGTTGTAATTCTTCCTGGTGGCTCTAAGATAATTATCCGTACCTTCAAGCATGGGGCAGAAAATGCACGAAATAGAAGGGGTTTGTTTGCCACAGACCTTAATTGTGCCCACTTCTGGTGGTGCCTCATCCACCATCCTTCAGCACAAAGAGCCCCTCGCGGAGGATTCGCTCTCTCCTGTTAAAGGAGGTTTCTTTATTATCTTCCTTTGTCTCCTAGTCTCCTTTACTCTCCTAGTACCTTACTGCACTCAACATGAGGGCATCACGACAAAGAGGTGGGGTGAGAGCTCCCCAGTGTTCTGTTGGAAATTCAGACCATGTGTGTGGTAACTCATGACCGTATACATAAGCTGCTATTCCCTACCCATGTAATAATTGGCCAGGCCAAACGATGCCACATTTTTTATTGTCTTGTACATTTAATGAATTTTATGCACGGTTATTCTTGATCCCGCTTTTTAAAAGGAAATATTGTGATATCAGGCAGTGTAGAGCTATGTTTTTATCGGTTATTCAATTGTCCGACAGTGAAACATGTTTACATGTAGGTTCATTCTTAAGATATGCTGTGAGGGCACGTGGCACTTTATTATTCTAACAATTTGCTGTTATCTGTAATTTTATTTTTTGATACATAGTGTTGTACATAGATATGTTTTTTTGCTACTTAACTGTCTGACAATGAAATATGTTCACAAGTAGGTGAATTTTAGACGTTGTGAAGGCACGAGGCACTTTACTTCCTTAATAATTTGCTGCTATCTGTAATTTCCCCTCCGATAAAATTCACTTATGTTTTTAACTGGGTGAAATGTCAACTGTTATATGATGTTACTTTTATGGATGGAAAACCTTCCGAATAAAGTGTTGAACTGAACTGAAGTGGAGACACCTACCTGCCAACTTTTAAACCTCGTTCACCATGTGAGAGAGGGAGGTGGTGTGTAATAGGGGCAGGGCTTTGTGCCGAGCACAGCTTGTGGGGCATGTCTACCCTCCTCCACTGTCCCTCAAAAAAACCTGAAAAAAGCTTCTCAGGCTGCCACCCATGTCCTGGGGTGTTTTCGCATTCTGGTATGGACAATGGCTGTACAGAGGCTCAAAAACCGAGCTGGACATCTATTCTATGCAGGTGTTTTCAACCCACCTTTTGATCCACTGTGTGATGTTGGCTCCCTACCAGGTGACATTGTGAAGGGAGCTGATGTTGTCTGACACATAGTAGCAGGGCTAGCTTTAGATCTGGTGGCGCCCGGTGCTACAATCGTTTTTGGCACACACACACCCCATACCCCCTCCACACCCCATGATCGTCTCCTCAGATTCTCTCACTACCACCAGGCAAAAGAGCCCCTCATCTCTCCAATCATAATTTATTACTAAACACAGCACCCCCACACTGAGGTCAGCGCCCAGTGCAGCAGCACCGGTGGCACTGCCCTAAAGCCGGCCCTGCATAGTAGCACCATGCATGTTGGCAAGTTTGGGCTGGGCAGATACAGGACTGATGCTCGTGCTTGCAGTCTGCTTTTATTATGCTTGCTCAAGCAACCCAGGCAGGATGTACACAATAAATACATCTGACGAAAAGCGCCCTGGCCTGGTGTGAAATCCGAAATGTTTTAGCAGGTTGGTGTCTATGTAAGGCCAGAAAGGCTTCGATACCCACGTGAATGGCTTTGGCTGACACTCGACCTACTGTGCTTTTAGAAGATTTGACTTAAACAAAAGGAATTTCTTTTTGGCCAGTCAACTTCTAACATGAGGCTTTGCAAACTCATATCCAGGGGGCTTCTCGTCCAGACTGAAAGAACACCCATCACTGCAAGAGGGCTGGCCTACAGATAACGCACGACGTTTGACAACAGGCCAGTCCCATGAAAGACCAGAACTGCTGGGAAATCACGCCACATGCTCTGACTGGCTGCCCGAACCCCGCCCTACTCTAAGAAGAACCGCTTATGCTGTCAGGAAATCTGCCAGCTCCCCTCTGACCTATCCCATCTCTGTCTGATACACTCAGAATGACTGAATGCATGAACGTCGAATACCCAAAACGCCAGGGGTAGTGGAAGGGACTTCACATACTCTTTTTGACCTCAGTGACAGTGCAGGAAGTGACATTAAATGACGTTTCACTCAGAATCCCCAGAAATTATGCCACAAAACCAATATTCTGATGAAATTAAAATAATTTACATTGCTGAACCCTAGTGAATTTCTCAAAGAGAAAAAAGGATAGCTAAATCACAGAGAGATGCACAAAAAAGAGAATAAATAAACAGTAGTGGCCAGACCAACTAGTACTAATTAATTGGGGCTATAAATAACATATGAACTACGTTGTTGGCTTGATTTACTCCTTTTTATGGTTAATACGTTTTGACATCATCACTTGTAAGAAACTAGCACACTTGTGGATCACAGACATGATGGCTCGGCTCAAAAACATATTTGTCCACATATTCACAATAATGGACTGTGGAAACAATATTAAAAAAATGTGTATTTTGTATTTGTTTACATTTATTTTGTATTATAAAGAGTGAGCATTTCACTTCTGAATGTGTTTATTTGTAACAAGTGTAATCTTCAAGTAGGATCTGCAGAAAGTAAACAGTGTTCATAAGAACACTATCTTCTGTGTTTGTACTGCTCTTGTCACCTCTTAGGCCAGGGGTCGCAAAAGCAGTGCTAGGGTCACAAGATGCAAACCAGGGTTCGCACCTGTGACCCCAAGGAAATCTGCCAATTAGTAAATCATTTAGGACCAGATGTACTAACGCATTTTCTGGTTTCAAACAATCACAGGATTTGTGACAAGAAAATGTGGTTTTCCAATAGGTAAATGGGTTTAGGAAATTCTATGGAATCGCTATTGGAAGGCCCGTGTTTAGGGCATCCCTTCCAAATAGAAACATTCATATTTTACTGACTGCAAAAACAAGGTGGCAACACATTCTAAAACATAAAGGGGGCACCAGGGAACCACTACCCCTTTGTGAATAGCCCATAAAAAAGTTTTAGGAATCGGCAGTGGTCCCTAGGACCCCTGCGTGCCTCTAAAGAGTTTTACAAACCTTTCTTTTTATTGTAAATGCATCTCATTTCCTTGAAGGAAAGTGGGATGATTTAAAAAAAATATATATTTCTTTTTTTAAAAGCAATCACTGACATGATGGGCTGCTGACATACCCAGGCCACGATGGCTGTGATGGCAGCGAACCTTAGTGGGTCCCTATTTGCGACCTACCTCATTAATGTTGTTTGTGAACCAACCTATTAGTACATAGGTTGGTTCGCAAAATGCCACTGAACTCGCGAAAAGTTGGTGCGCAAATGGAGAACATTTTTAGCCATTCCATTGTGCATACATCTGGACTATTCTTTCTAAATCAAGATTAAAAACACCCACGATATCTTCTAACCTTCTTTGATAAATCAAATATAAAAATCTGTTGCAGCTGTTAAGATGGTCTTAAGAGTGGAGAAGGATGCAATCATCTTACATTGTAGATGCTTTTGGTAAGCAGACAATACGTTTTTGTTCTCATATGATATTTTTTTTACTTTTTAACAACAGAGCCATGTTCTGCACAATCCCATAACCTATATGTGCATGTGTGAGGCTTTAAGGCTATGCATGTTGAGATGGCATGTGCAGCTTGTAGTTGGAGGTGGGACTCCACATCTGTTTTATTCATTAGCTCCAATAAACCCCTCTTGGTGAAAGTGGGAAGTACTAGTACCCAGGTTTATTCTCGGTTATGTTATATGTTAAATGTTATCTGTTAATAATGTCCTGTCTATTGATGTCCATGTCGAGCAATGGCCAACTTATCCAAGCTGGATTTGCGGAATACATATACAAGGACATGCATAGATCTCAGTCTTTTCTATGGTATAGGGAAGATGTGCAGGCTGCCCTGTTTTATACCATGTATTCTGGTACTCGTAGTTCTTAATTTCTGAGAGAAAATGCAAAACTTCATGATCCAGAATGCAAGAAAAAATCTACATAGGATAAATTACTCACACCTGACAGATAGCAGTGTGAGATCTCAGCAGTGGAGCCATTTAGAGTGTAGAGGAACTAAGGATCTGGTGTAGAGCAGTCAATATACTGTTCTGCCACATTTAGAGGCTGGAGAACTACGTGGATTCCAATGGCAGAGCCAAAGCTTCCTCTGCCATCGAAAATGGCTCATCTCTGACCCATCTGCCACAGGACCATCCACTACAGAATATCAGACGATCCATTAACTAAAGGCAGGCATTTCAGTGCGGAGTACTCATATCCAGGTCCGCCATGTAAGGGATGGAAGTCCTAGCGATATGCTCCAACTTGCTGAAAGCAGGATCCCAGCATGATAAAGCCAGTGATATCGTGTTTCATAAAAACAAAATCCTACTTTGGGGTTTAGTTCATCTGAAAACAAAAAAAATGCCTAGCAGGTCTCCATGAGTTGGTGGCCTGCCCCATTGCAGTTTTCACAGAGTGCTATTAATTGTTGGTGGTAGCATGTTTGGTGAAAAATCCTGACTCTAACGGGAGGGAAGTCGAAATACTCAGGGTGAGCTACCGTTGGGTTAAGAGATACTAGTGGGCCATCCGCCAAAGGGGTAAAATGGTAAATGATGCCTATCGTCTTTTAGTGAAATGTTTGAGAAAGCATGCGGCAGAATTGAGTTCTGTCCTTTTAGACATTCGCCCACTCCATCTGCTTCTGGATCAGGTCTCCAGCTGAAGAAGCACTGGACCTTGCAATTGAGATGTGAAGTAAACAGCTCTATCATGTTTTGATGGGGAATTTTGATGAAAATCTTAGGGCGAAGTTGTCTATCGTTGTTGTCTTCAAGAAATCTGGATCCCCAATCCCCCACAGAGTTGGAGAGGCCTGGAAGAAGGATCCCCCTGTCTAGGCAGTAGTGCCAAATTCTTTGGCTAGGACTGCTAGAGCCTAATTTGTTTATGTAACAGACAGCTGAAATATTGTCCATAGGGAGGAGAATACATGTGGAAGAAATACTCAACAACCAACTAAGCACTTCCATAATGGTAGTTAGGCAGGTACGCATAAATTAATTTATCAGGAGAAAAAAACAAGAACACAATCCTTATATCTGCTTGAGCAGCAAAAACAAGGACGATTTAGGCTCTGCAGAGATGGTCATACGTTTGATTGGTGACTGAAGGAAGACCTATTATGAGGTAATTAGCATACTAGAACACAATCCTTAGAATGAATCTTACACTGTTTTTTTCTTTCACCCATATTATGTTTATTGCTTATAGATTTGCAAGAGTAAAGAAAATAACTCATAATTGAGTCCCAAGTATTGTAATAGAATCCAAATATATATTGGAAGTGAGTCTTGCTGGATTTTGGAATTAAATCAGGTTGAACAATTTGTAGCAAGATTTAATCATGCAAAGTTGAGCTTTTTAAAGTCTATGCTTTGAAGTAAATCTTTTTGCAATGTACGTTTTTACAATATATGTTTTTACAGTCTGTTTCATATGGAACCGTTTTAACCAATTCTCTTTGTCTAAGTATCATCTGTTGCTCATTGATAACTATTGTATCATGTGTGTCACCTGTGCTCGTCTATCTACACATATGGTATGGAAATTGATGATGTACTTGTGCAAAGACACATGTGAGAAGTGCATTACAAGGGAAAGAATGAATCACTCACCGAACATTTATATTTCAATGCTTTGCCATCCTACATAAACGTAATACATTTCACATACAGATTCAACATTAAATTGTTGGAGTATTCTGTTTTGCAACCTCTTATTTCAATAACTGCATTTGAATTCTTAATCTATAAAGCCATTACATGGCTAGAAAGATTAATGCTGCATTAATTACATTTGCTATTAATATTCCTATCCTGATCAAAGCAGAGGTTTTGCTTCTATAATTGTGTGCCAACTTATTCTTCTTTTTCAGGATTATCAATTATCTCCACCTTTCCAATGGTGGGTTAAGGCAAGTGTTGTTTATTTGGTCGTTTTTTCACAGATTTGTAATTGTTTTTCAGCCAACCGAACCAGATGCTTACTCAAGTAATGGAGTGGTCCCGCCCCAGACACCTGGCTATATCCTGTTGTCCAACTTTGCTTCTTAATGTCTGCTTACGTGTGTCCCACATGCAAGTCCATCTATACTCCTAAGTGGTACCCAAACCCAGGAAATTCACTGCAGAGCATATGATAGGTGAGAAACAAGGAGCAAGGTTCTGAGCAGCCTCTGGAAACCAACCAACATGGCTGCGAACATTCCAAGAAGGAGGACAGAAGCTCTGTTATATTTCAAATAATGTTTATTGGCATATTAGGGTATACAACACAAAAAGGTGAAGTTAAAGAAGAGAAAGACAGGTAGTCATGATACATTTTAAACTCACCTAATAGGAGTGCTGTCAGGTATAACCATTAACATATATATTGCCAGGTAAAACGTATGCAATCATAGTTAGTAGTATGTTCCTCTGGTATACCATCGGTAAAAGGGGTGTCACGAAGGGGTAACATATACATTGGTACAACATCTAGTATCGATTGTATATTTACTAATCATCACATATTGACATATGCCTGTTACACCTGAAATATAAAACGTCCAAAGTGAGTGGTAAAACCCTGCCTTGACAAAAAAAAAAAAAGATTCCAAGGGGTCGCTACACCGGTCGTAGGATGCATGTAGGCTGGGTCTATGTGGTCTCTCAGGGTGAGTGGTGTCTGGTGTACTGAGATTGGATGTGAATAGTTAGATATCCTAGAGGACAATTACGGTGGCTTGAAGGTATGGGAGGATGCGTCCAAAGTGCCCCACAACTTCCTATAAGGAGAGCGCCAGGGAGATAGTTTTAGAGCTATGTTGTCGGCACCTCTTAGAAGATTATTTTCCACTTTCTCAAAATTATTTTGCACACTAGTGTGAAGATTAGGTCCAGAAGGTCACGGTCGTTGTCATTTTTTATTTGGGAGTCTAGGGAACCTAGGATAATATATGAGAAGTCTCTGGCTGGGCTAATATGTAAATTGTGTGTAATGAATTCAAAGATCTTATCCCAGTAGGATTGCCAGTGAGGACAGTAAAATAACATATGTGGTAGGTCCCCAACTTGCGAATTGCAATTCCAGCACTGAGGAGATTGAGTGAGGTTAAGTTTGTACAACTTGGCTGGTGTCCAATATGATCTGTTGATAATCATATATTTCGTCTGTGAGAGTGATGGCGACATTTTATTCTTAAATGCTGTCATATGAATGCGTTTCCAATCCCACGTGATACATTTACTGTTAGTTTCACTTTCCCATTTCCTTTCATTAGCCGTGTGTTGTTTACCTGGATTAGACATGAGTATTTTATATATTCTAGACACCATGTGACCCGCTATGGTTAGTTGATTCAGTTTGAGGGGGAGAGAGGGGTATATCGGTTTTATGGGTTGTTTAGATATCTGAGCTTTAAGGTTAAAAAATGTATACAGATGTATGTTATTCAGGTTCTTTACTAGCTGCAGTGTAGCGAAGGATTTAGGGAGGGTATCGTTATATGTTGATATCTTTCTGTGACCAGTCTTCCCAGAGAGTTGGGTTATTACCTAATCTCAGTTTAGGGTTATACCAGAGTGCAGCCATGTTGGATTTATCTATTTTGACATCAGAGTGAACTTCTAAGCGCGTGAGAGCCTGTTTAGTTTTTTGGATAATATATTTTGAGTGTGGAGGGATCGATGAGTGCATAGTCATAGTGGCGGGTAGCGGGATGCCTTTAATTAAGTTTGCTTTGATTTCCACCCACGGAGGGTGATACAGTGGGTTTTCTACAAACCAGGCTGCCCCTTGTCTGCACAGGAAAGCAGTTTGGTAGTTCCTGAAGTTGGGCAGTCCAACTCCACCTTTGGATTTGCAGAGTTTCAGTTTTATCAAAGATATTCTAGGCTTCTTCCCTTGCCATAAAAAATTGTTGAGGGCTTTGTCGATTTTCTTTATAAAGTCTTCTGATAGAATCATAGGAAGCATACTGATAAGGTAGTTAATGACAGGTGTAATCATCATCTTGATCGTCTCCAACCTACCCCACCACGATAAAAATTTTGGTGACCATCCATTAAGCAGTTCAGAGATTTTCTTGAATGTTATTTCTTCATTCCCTTCTAGTTTGGTGATAAGGTCATTGGTAAATAGTAGACCTAGGTATTTAATTGGTTCTGGTTGCCATGCCAGGCCTGTGTTTCCCAAGATGTCTTTGCCTCCTAGTGAGTTAAGGAGTTTGACCTCAGTCTTCTCTTTATTAAGTGTGTAGCCGGAAACCTCAGCAAATTCATGTATTTCTCTCAGCAGAGCAGGGATAGCAGTCTTAGCGTCCCTCGACACTATTAGGACGTCATCCGCATAGGCGGCTACTTTGAATATTGAGCTGCCATTTCCATGCCAGGTATGTCAGTATTTTCTCTCAGGTGTTGGAGAAACAGCTCTATGGCTAACAAGAAAAGTGATGGGGAAAGAGGGCATCCTTGTCTGGTCCCTTGCCGGAGTGTGAGTGATGAGGAAACGGCACGCCCCGCTCTAACCTTTGCTTTGGGTTCATGGGATAGTGCCATAATTATCAGTATTAGAGAGTCTCCGAAGTTGAATCTTTCTAAGGTAATTCGGAGATATACCCAATCCACCTTGTCAAATGCCTTTTCTGCATCTAAGGTAATGGCGACAGTCGGCGAAATGATCAGCTTAGCTTTCTCAATAGCATGGCAGAACATTCTGGTATTGTCACTAGAGAACCTTTGTCTTAGGAAGCCTACCTGCGAAGGGTGGATAAGATTGGCAATATATTTTTGTACACGAATGGACAGGATCGTCGCGTATATTTTACAGTCGAGATTAATTAGGGAAATTGGCCTGTAATTTTTAGTGAGGAGTGGGTCTTTACCTTCTTTTGGAATGACTGGGGTGGCCTCTGCTGGGGTGCCTGTGACTTGGCCAGTCGATGTGAAGTGCTGAAATAGATTTAGAAGGGGTTGCGTTAATTGTGCAATAAATGTCTTATAGAAGGTAGCATTGTATCCGTCGGGCCCAGGGCCTTGCCAGATTTAATTTTTTAATGGCGGATTCTACTTCATCCAAGGTAATAGGCCCGGTGATAGAGCTCATTTCTTGGTCTGATAGAGCATTGAGTTTTATACTATCTAGGTATTCCTTGTTATTCAAGTGATTTAGTTTGTTGTTTGTGTCATACAATCTCTGGCAAAATTCCTTAAATATGTCTGCTATTTTGGGATTGGTATGGATAGTTCCTAATTCGTCTTTAATAGCATTTATCGCATATTTCTGCAATTTAAATTTTAGGAATGCAGCCAGTGGTTTCCCTGCTTTGTTGGCATCACAAGTCTTTCGACTCTTCTGCTTGTTAATCCAGACCCCTGCTCTGTTGCTGATTATTTTATTGTATTCATACTTTTTGTTTAACATATTGTTTAGAATCAGTGGATCCTTTTTGAGTATATGTAGTTTCTCAAGATCAGAAATTTCCTTCTCTAAGGTTTGAGTTTCTCGTTTGCCTCCCTGTTCATATTTGACTTTATTTTTATTACTACTCCCCTGACTGTACTTTTTATTGCCTCCCATCTGGTGAGATGTGACGTCTCATCGACCTTATTTTCAAATAAGTAGTTTTTAATCGTTTCTTCAAGAAGGGTTATATTTTGTGTATTCGAGAGTACGTCGTCATTAAACCTCCAGAGGGGATTTTTGAGGGGTGGTGTTGAGTCCGTAATTGTGAGGGAGATGCAAGAGTGATCTGACACGAGTCTTGGCTCAATTGTCGTTTATTCTATCTTGCTGGTTGAGTTTCTCGAGATCAGTAAATAATCGATGCAAGAGTAGGTATTATGTGGAAAGGAATAAAATGTGTAATCCCTTTCTGTAGGGTGTTGTAGACGCCATGTGTCTACCATATTAAATTTGGTGCAAAGAGTTTTGAGAGCTTTGTGTGCCTTGTTCGGTCTGAAATGGCAGGTCGAGTGCCTATCTAAGTCAGGATCCAATGGGAGGTTAAAGTCCCCCCTAGCACGAGTGTGGCCATATCAGGGATCAGCTTAAGTTGTTCAGCAAGGTCATTCCAAAACCATGGGTCATCAATAGTGGGCGCATATATATTGGCTATGTAAAACTCTGAGTTTTGTTTATTAAGTTTTGTTATAACCCATCTCCCTTTTTTGTTGGAAGTATACGAAATTAGATTTGTTCTAGCACTCCTCGAGACCATTGTCAGGACGCCGTTTTTCTTGCCGTCTGCTAGTGAACAGACCACTTCTGTGAAAAGATGACCCTTGAGAGAGTTGGAAATGGTGGCATCCAATTTAGTTTCTTGGAGGAGAATAATGTCCGCCCTTTGTTTGGGGATATAATCAAGCAGTTTACTTTTTTTGACAGGGTGGTTAAGACCCTTAACGTTCAATGATATTATTTTAATTTTTTGTTGACTTTGCTGAGTCATTTTGACATTAAGTGAGGCTTATAGTCAGTGATTCCATCGGATGGTCATCTTTAAAATGTAGTTGAAGTATCATACGTACTGACTTTGTAACTATCGACATTTTCAAGCCGTCTCTACCTACGCGTCATCTGAGAGCATCACATAAAACAGTAGTCGTGCCTAACACCTTAGTTTATTTATTTATTTAAGAGTTTTATATAGCGCTAGCCAGACCCGGAGGTATCAGAGCGCTTTACAACATTTATCGTGATGTAAGTAAAAATGTAAGTCTGTTTTTATATAGCGCAGCTACTCACCCTTACGGGTCTCAAGGCGCTGGGGGCCGTAGTGGAAATTAAGTGAGCTATTGCCCAGAGTCACATGGTGCTGAGCTGAGCTGCCGTCGGAGCTGGGGATCAAACCGTGAACCCTGTGCTCCGAAGTCAGCTGCCCTGGCCGCTGCACCACACCTCTCCAATCAACTATACAGTATTACAATAAACAGCATTGTCTTGTGTCGAATCTTGTTCAGGCCTGGATCCGATCCTGGGAGCGAGTCAGAAGGCAGGTGATGAAAAGCCTTCTTATCGAAGTGTCTATGTTCTACGCCGGGCAAGATTCCTTTGGTAGAGGAGCTCTGTCACTTTGTGAGGCAGCTATCCATTCAGGTGAGATCGGTTGAGGAAGAGGTCTTTGAGCTGACTTTTGAAGTTTAAGAAGGAGGGATTAGTCTTGATATGGACTGGGATGGAGTTCCAAATTTTAGGCGCATTTCCCGAGAAGGAGCGAGATAGGGTTTTTTGTTTGCGAGTTTTCGGGGGAATGAGAAGACGAGTGTTGGTGCTCCTGAGATTCCTCGTTTGTCCAGCCTTTTTGAGTTTGGAAGCCAGGTATGCCGGTTTACCGGTGTGAAGAGCTTTGTGTGTGAGACATGCAGTTCTGAAGTTGGCAAGCATTTCTATTGGGAGCCATTTTAACTCTCTTAGAGAGGGAGAAATGTGTTCGAATTTCTTTACTCCGGTGATCATCCTGGCAGCTGCATTTAGAGTTGATCGGAGGGGAGCTAAGTGATATTTTGCCGTGCCAGTGAGTGTTGCGTTCCCGTAGTCCAATCTGGATAGAACCAGGGATTGTATGGCCTGTTTAGGGTCATTGGGCGGGATGAAGGGTTTTATTTTGTTGAGTAGTTTTAGGTTAAAGAATGCGCTCTTTGCAGTGTTCTTGATATGTTTGTCCATGTTTAGGTTTGGGTCCAGAGTGATTCCCAGGGATTTTACAGAGTCTGCCAGGGTAAGATTGCAATTAAGAGCATCCATGGATTTTAGCCATTCTGTGACTTGTGGGGTCTGCTCCTTGTTGGATATGAGAAGGATTTCCGTCTTATCTTGGTTTAGTTTTAGGTGGTTGTGGGATAGCCAGTGCTGGACTTCTTGTAGAGTGTTATTTAGTTTCCATCTTAGGACCCAATTGTGTATGCGGTTTCACATTAAAGCATCCTGGGTTGAGGGAAAACAATAGGAATTGTGAATGCGACCGGGAGCAAATATTAAAAGTAAAACAAGAAAACAGGTAAAAGAAAAATATGAACCCTCCCCTCCATTACCCTTGTTCCCCCCCCCCACTAGAAGCTGTAAACGTGGCGATTGCAGGAAGGTGCGTCCCTCTCAGAGGCGTCGCTTTGAGTGGACATAATTAAGTCAACCACGAAGCTAAAATATTAACAGTTAACATTCCTTAATAACATTCCTAAGCGAGCTAAGGGAGCAACGCATCGCATCGCATATTAAACTACCTGTTAAACTACCTGTTCGGTCGGCAATAGCTGTCATTAATAGCGCATTTGGATATTAATAGCGCATTTGGATATTTACGATGAGTATAGTGACAGGGTGGACCTACGCCACCAGTCCAACCAAGTAGTCTTTGTAATTCGTCTTTGTAACTCGTGCACAAGTGGGTTTGACACAGTGACACAGTGACATAATGACATTTAAACTGCTTTGCCCAGGCACCATGAAGTAAGAGCAGCCTGATCTAACTAGCGTGATAACTAGCGTAACTAGCATAATATTGAGTTGACATAGTAATGAATTGGCATAGTGACTTTAAACAGCTTAATATTACTAAAATAGCCTGGCTATAGCACGATATAATAGGAGCAACAATTCTCAGAGCATTAAACACTTGATCTAGGCATTGACTCTAGACTTAGTTATCTGCCACTATATAATAGGAGCAACAATTCTCAGAGCATTAAACACTTGTTCTAGGCATTGACTTTAGACTCTAGACTTAGTTATCTGCCTCGTGTTACTCAAGGCATAGTGACTTTAAACAGCTTAATATAACTAAAACAGCTTACCTATAGTACTATATAATAGGAGTAACCATTCTCAGTGCATTAAACATTTGGACTAGGCATTGAGTTTACACTCTAGACTTTGTTATCTTTCTCATGTTACTCAAGCTCTATTTTAAGTGGTGCGTTCCAACTCCTAAGAAAACGTCTACTTCCCTACTCCTGATGTCCCTAGTAGAAGCACAGCAGGACTGACCATGCCATCCACCATTGGCGTGCCAGTACAGTGGTGGATGGTGTCACAGAATCCAGCTTTCCCAGATCTTCATTGGATGCCAGCTGGAGACCTGAAGCCATCCATAACTGCGTCCCTTCTTTGTTACGGACTTAGCGATCCGACTTCAGCCCCATGAAGTTTGCGGTTCTTAATTGGAAAGAGGAACAGTACTGAGTATACCCTTTGTTCATCTTCAGGCGGAGGTTCTGGAGGACTTTACTTGTAGACAGATTTTCCTTGAAAATAGATGCCTCTTCATCTCCTTCAGAAATGAGAGGGTGGAACGAACTTACTGGATCTGTGAAAGGATTGAATTCAAGATATTTGTAGATTGCATTTGTTTATGTCGAGGCTGAATATACTGCTCCTGCAAGTACACCAAAGGGCACAGGGAACATGGTCTTGTTGGAGTTCACAGCCTTGACAGTGGTGTAGCAGACATTGAAGGTGAAGGTTGTTGGCGGAGAGAATCAGTGAGCTTGCTTCAGTATGTGCATTTTTTCTTAAACCCTTTATGCTTCCCCTGTAAGTTACACTGTTTTTTCATCTGAAGCATTTCTGGTCAGTATCCCTTCTGTATGAGGTAAACGTGGTCTGGGGTCTCTCTGCTTTGTCCTATCTATCTTGTCTGTCCTTCTAGAGAGGTGCCTGCTTTGGGGTCTCCCGAGTCACTGGTTAGCCTCCCGTTTTCCGTCTTGGTATGTGCTGTTGCATCTGCAAGGTCACAGGCTGTTCTCCCAACATCTATGGAGGTCCTTGGTCCTAGGTTTCTTGGGCAAACATCTGGCTTACTCTCAGAAGTAGCCTGCTTTGCCTGGTTGTGTGTCTGTCGTGGCTTCACTCTGGTGACAAGGTTTGCTGGCTCTTTTTGGACCATGAACTATTGAACACAAATTCCCTCTTTCATTTCTCATGGCAGTTGCCATTGATGCCTGCTGCACATCTTTGTTGTGTCCTACACCTCTCTCAGGAACCGAGATCCAGTTTCCGGACTTTGGGACTACATTGTGGACCAGAGAAATAAAGTGGTGGTCATTGTTTTCTGTTCACTGAAAGGGGCTTTATTACATGGCATTGGTTCTTGTTACAGAGGGGAAATCGAACCTTTTGTAGCTATGGTTAAATTTCGCATTACATAGGAATAGCATTTTCGTCTTGGTAATAACTTTTGCACCATTTGACAGATCGTTATGAAACCATCTCAGACTAGTTTCACTTTTGTATGATCCTTTAAGGTTTGGTACTAATTGCCTAACAGAAAGGCAAAGTTATTGGGGTCAATGACCGTATGTAGAAAGCCCTGATGATTGAGGACTCGGTGCAGGGTGTGGCCAAAGCCGTGCTGAGCAGGTTTTTGGGTCAAGAAACTGGGTGGAGGTCATTGCCAGAGGCCACACCCTAAACTCAGTAATCTGTTTGGTACAAACTTTGGGGAATGTGAATTGCGCAGACTGTGGCCAAGGGCTATGTTCAGTATCCAGTGCTTACTTAACATAGATAAAAGCCATTGTAAAAAGATGAGCTCATTAGCTTATGGAAAAGAAAAAAAATTAAAAGCATATAAAATTCACACAAACGTCCAGTTGAAGAGATGTCACAGTTGCTATTCAAAGTTAAACACCACTGAAATTCTAATTGTTTTGGTGATCTACACTATTGTGTACTACCCAGTGCACTGCTCATTACTCCCCAGTGCACTGCTCATTACTCCCCAGTGCACTGCTCATTACTCCACACAACATCACACATGACTTCACAAATTGCATCCATCATCGGCGACATCACATGCTGCATTACAAATGATGTGCCCAATAGTGTCATTACCAAAAGATGTGTTACATAGTCTTACAACGATGTTGAACAAAATAGATATTTTTACAAATATAGATTAGAATGTTTTTCTAGAAAGACTGACACTCAAGTGATGTCACCCTGCTCTTAAGGTGGCAGTGAAAGGACAATCCACTGAAATGGCCACACATGGATGCCCATCCAGAGTCCTGCACATTGCGTTGCTCGCCGCAGGTATCTGCTGAGCATTCCACCTTACATTCCTCATCCCAGGTTCCATGCCTCCCATTTGGAGATCCATAGCGCTATGCAGCAGCCAACATGAGATGCCACTATGGTGATTCCACAGCAAATCCTGCCTTCTGGTGTCCATCATAGTCTTAGGGTGTTGTCTTCTCATCCACAGCTGTTGAATGGCGCACATTACTGTAGTTCCTGGTCAGACAGGCGCTACAGGAAGTCAGGGGCACCAGAATGTAACAGAGCAGTCAGCAGTGTGCGAGGGCGGATCATGTTATATAGTGGAATGTATATCGCAATGTTTCTTTATGTGTCTTATGAACTGCGTGTAAAGCACAGTAGAGGACCAGGGGGCATGAGGTTTACAAGAGTCCAGTGGTTATTAGAGATTTAAAGATGGAGTTTGATCTTGGTCTAGTTATACCTGTTCTCCCTCTAGGTTCACCTCTGCCCTTCCTTTTCTGTTGTAGTCTTTTTCTGGTTGTAGTATAGGTGCTGGACTATTTTGTATATTTTGATTTTCGGATAGTAGGTATATTTTGATGACAATGTATGAGGTTTATTGTTGAGGTTGTTCACACAATAGAAGGGGCTAATAATTAAAGCTCCTTTTTATTACTGTGTTTTGCCTAAAATGCCCATTAGTACCTTTACATGTAGCCAACATGCTTATAAGAAGGCTAGTACTTAGTAGATTAGTCTACTGTAATAGGCTATTGGGAGCTCTCTCTTGTCACTTTTTCTAACCACAGAGGAGGTCTTCTAAATTGCTATAGTTCACTTTTCAAAACCCTGTGGACACTACACCCTATTGTCATCCAGGTGGCTGGCTCTCTGCTATTTACTGAGCCACAGTCATACTTATGACTACTCCTGGTAACAGTAAAAGCCCAGGCCCTTTCCTTAACCACTTTAGATGAAATACTTGAGCTCACTAGTCTCCCACCCATAACCTAAGGTCTACTAGTCAGAATCCTCTAATCTTGCAGAAACCCAGATATGTATTTTCCCCTTTGGTGCTCCTTTAACTGTAACTAACTTCTACCACCCGTTTATCCAAGGCCCCTCTTTTGAAATTTTCAAACAGTCGCAATGAGTCCTCTCCTTCTAGTAGAAGGCAAGAACTGACCACTAGCTCTCACAAGCCTTAATGTGGTAAATATCTAGATATATAGCCGTGTTTCTGATTCAGCACCTAAGTGTACCAAAGTGCCTGTCTTTGATATTAGATTTCGCATACATCATGAACTGTTAGCCACATCCTAAACAGTCTACTTTTGGGCTATGTTAACCTTCCATTCTGTTTTCCATCAAGCTACTCACTGCTACTGCTCTTATGTACAACATTTCAGTTTGGAATGCTATGGTTGCCACCAAGAAAAAAAATAAAATACAATGAGAAGATAGAGGGTAATTGCACATATATTAGGGGTGTGTGCTCTCTCATTTCTTAGGTTACTCCTATGTCTAACCCTCAATTGCATTTCTTATTTTAAAGTAACTGCATATGTGTTTATAGCCGTCTGTTGGGCTGTCCGTAAATTCTGATGACGCAAAACACATAAATCATACAGGTGGGTAGATACTGAACTGTAACAACAATGGGTGCAAAGGCCCTCAATGTGGGATTCCCATCCTTAAGCAAATTCCAGAAGTACGATTTTAACTTTATGTGTTTATACTTTGTAGCATAAATTCATGAAATGCACATATTCCAATGCATATCAAGGTAAAAGTTCTATGTCTGGGAAAAGCCTCTTTAAGATTCATTGACATCTATAGGGGAATAAACCAAGTATCTGATTAAACGTACAGATTTCTTTAATGAGCAGACCCCTTTACACATCATTCAAGATACTGTGCAAGCTTTGTTCCAATGACAAATGGTCATGCAAGTTTGGGGAGACGTTATACTTCAAGCATCTAAATCACAGTAAATGAACAAAAATAGCTGAATAGAAAATTTGGATACCAAAGATTATTAAAAGATGGTTCCCTAGGTTTATGAAGCTTCCTTGCATCCAACACTCCTTTTTCAGACTCTTTGTTGGTGCCCATGCGCTTGATAGCCATGTTGTCATAAGTGTTTGCAAAGCTGTACTTCACCTTCTCTGGAAGTGGACATCTTGACCTCTGGCTTGTATACTGAGCATCGTCACATGTTCATTGTAGGCATTTCTATTTTCAGTAAGGAAAATAGTAGACAGATTCAATTTAACTGATAATCACTATAGTATTGTTTTCACTGTTTTATTTGGCATTTTTATTCCCTTTTGTTTTCCCAATTTATCTTCACGTGTTAGAATTTATAAAAAGTACATGCAGTCAATAAATGGAGGGATTCATCTCGGGTTCATGATGTCCAGAGCATTTATCTCCTTGTTTGCTTGCATGTATCTTTTCTTTTTCTTCTTCCCTGGGAGGTGGTGGTGCATAATCCAGTGGCTGCAACCTCATCTAAGATACATTCTACTTCCCGTAAAGAGGTGTCTTGCCACTCTGGACATCCTCACTATTAGACTGAAATTTGATTTGCATTCATTAAATCTTGGTCAGTTTCTCCAGTTACATAATGACAGAATGTTTGTTGTTTGTACGTGTGTGTGTGGTGTGGATGGAATATTAAACTGGCTTTTATTAGAAAGCAGCAATTAGCACAGGTCGAAAGGTACCTTGTGCCAATGGTCGCTAGTATTTATCTGATTAGAATAAATAGTTGTGTAAATTCTTCTTCTTCTTGAAAACAAACATCAATCCCACGTTTGTGAAGTGTGTTCTTTTTTATCTCCCATGCCATCTTGGCAATGCTGCTTAATAATTGTTTTGATTACTAAATATAATGGCAGACTTTTGCCAATAAATGTAATTTTCTCTTTTATGTGTCTAGTTTTCCCATTAATAGTTGTTAGAATATGTATGATCCAGGGGTGGCTCTTCCGTTGGGGCATCACCGCAATTAAATGCCCCGAGCTCAAAAATAAAATGGTAGTTCATTACCATTTTTTCTCAGCCTCCCATCTCAAGCCGAGAGTCAGGATGGGGCGGGGCTTAGTGAGACCCACAGCAGGGAGGAGTGTGGGCTGTATGTGCACTCTTCAAAGTGCACATGTCTCTTTGGCCGGCCCTCTTGCAGCGGCCAGCCACACATGCTTACTTTGAAACCTCTAACCCACATGTTTTAAGACAGCTGGGTTAGAGCAAGTGCAGACCTCCAGAGCGCTGTGGAGCACCAAGACAGGCCGCTCCTTCCAATCGGGGCGCTACTCTCATGCTGGTGAGAGCAGTGGCAGGATTGGTCAAGGGAGTTGCTGGGGCCTGCATTGCAGTCGCGACGAGGTCCAGAGCAAGGTAAGTGCTTTTTATATATTTTAATTTTATTTTGTAAATTTTTTTGCACGCGCCTGCCTTTTCCTGTAGATGCCAGCCACTACTGGTGTGAATAACTTAATTTTAGTGTCATTCTCCGTAAAAGTACAATAAAGCCCTTCTTTTCTGAACTTACTGTCTTCAGATATGATCTGTTGAGTCTTAGGATATGACCGGATGATAATCCCTTTATTACACGTAGGTGGTGAAAAATTGTAGGAAGTAAATGAGTTCCTATCCATTCGCTTACTACATACAGTTTGTACAAATTAGCTCATATCAAATATTATATAGATGTCAAGGTAACGCACACTTGGATTCCCAATATTCATTGTGAATTGTATTTGTTGATTCACCTCATTAAGTTCTGCATAGGTCTGTATTTCCATGATTTTTCTTTTGCATATACCAACTATGTGATGTGTGTATCAAATGCAATTCTTTGTTAGTGCTGTGCTCTTGAGGTTGTTTTTTGTCTTAGTGTTACATGAATATGTTTTCATAGGTCATGACTTCATTTGACCCCATCACAGTGCATGCTAAATAAACGTGGTATTTGTTCTGATATGAAAAAAGTTGTAATTAAAAATACATTGTAGCAATTGTTTCAGAAAACCATTCTACACTTTCAAGTACACCTTTGTGTGGTATGCAGTTTTGTAGACTATTCACATCTAATGAATAAGAATGTAGTCTCCATGGGGTAAATGCAATATTTGCGGCTTATTCATTTGGGCTTTAGTATTTTTCACATATGTTGTAAAGCTTTGTACTGCAGACTGTAAAGCATAATCCACGTAGATTGCAAGCAGATGGCTAATAAGGGAGAGAATGTGGTGTTACTGCCAGAGCTTTGGAACTGTGGGACCAGGTTGAAGAGTCAGTGTCAGCACAAAATCCTGTGATTCTGGCCAAATCACTTATTCTCCTGTGCCTAAAAAATGAATGTGACCTTGTGTAATGTAACTGATGCTCATGTAAAACGCCCCAATACCTTTGAGTCAAGTTTGCACTATATAAGATTGCAAAATACATAAATAAATGTCCCCAATTGTTAAATGGCCAGGCATGTCATTATATGTTGGTACATGGTAAAATAGTAGCTCTGTTGGATGCTTGATTCAAAAGAAATGCTTTGGTTCACTCTGTAAGCCATTATTTTGAAATGGTATGCTCCAAGCAACTCCCTAGTAGTTTTGTGAATGCATTTATTGGACTGTTTGATAGTTCCAAATGTGTACAAGTGTCAGCTTTCTCGTGGTATCCTTGACTATACGTGATGACTAAGGTTCCCCCTTTATCAGCCCCATCATCTCAATTTTTGTTTTGTTCACCAGATGTTTACTCAAATTCGCTACAGGTCTGAATTTTCCTGACTTTTACTTGATGTTTATATGGCAATTTTTTAAAGTACTCCAATATAGCATTTTTCATTATGTCAATTATAGGGTTTGTGATTGGCAAGGTAAACAAACGTAGTTGCTGGTTTAAACTCTTATTATTCAGACAAATCACTAAGTGGTTGCTCTGGCAGATAACCAATTAATATCTTTCATTTGTTATTTTGTTGAATTTAAAGAAATCTGCTTTAGGATCGAACATTGTGGTTTTGCTTCTGAAGTACTACATCATCTTGTTTACGTATTTTTTGGTTGGCAATATCTAATATTAGTTTTTAGGTATGGCTACAGACTTGTTTGCTGTGCGGCAGACTTTGTGTCTGTTTAAAAAGTTCAATAAGAAGTAGTACATACATAGAGTGGGATTTGTGTCTGTTCCATATACCATTGGCTTTCGTGTGTTTTTCACGGTTTCTAATTGCCTATTTGAGCTATCTATCAAGGACAAGCCATTTTGTGGAGAGTTACATTATTTTATTTGTGTTCCCATTAAGTTTTGTTGAAAAGGGACTCTGATTATTTTGTTAAACTGCAGATGCAATGACATGTAGTTTGTAATTAAGTCGAAGTGTGTGTGTCCTTTGATGTATCTACTTTGTAGACACAATTATGATTTAAGTTCATTTTGTTTAAGTAATGGTTGTTATTTTATACCTTTACGTGTCAAGTTACGCACTTAAACAGAGCTATTCACTTACCACTCTTACCCATTCATTTGTTTTACTTTGATGCCATGATATCAAGTTGATGGATTTAAGACATTTTTGCTCAGAGAGATAAGACATGCACACATATAGACTTTTCTAAAAAGTACTGGCCTTTTTCAAAAGTATCTACTGTGCAATATACTGCAGCTTATACCTTGTAAGTTCCCTACATACAAAGCAACCTTCATCTTCTGACTCCTTTTCCAAACATCGTTCTTTGAGGGTACAGCCTAACTTGGAGAATGCTTTCTGTTTAGCAAAGAGACCCTACTCACCTCTTCTATATTATTGTAGGCCAAGATGTTCCTGCATTATTGGGATTTTATTTCTAGAGCTAGGGGCAACATACACCATTGTCTAACTATTATCAGAGTTGTTCGATTTGCCAATGCTTGTTTTTGGTAACCTTTTATTATGCTGCCTTTTTTCTTCTGTTTTTCATTTGATTGTTAGATCCTCTAAAGAAGCACAAGCCCTTCTGATGTTGAGACCGTGGTATCTATTTTTACAAGGACTGAGATGTCTTTTTATTTATTGCTCCCAAATATCTAGTCTGAAAATAAATCTTCTGCTTCAGAAGTAAATGTGATACTTTTGTTGTTGAGTTTCTTGGTTTTTGGTTTATTTTAGTAAACTTTATCCAAGCAGTTGTGTATTTTATAATTTCTATATTTGTATATAAAGACCATATTTTTGTTGTTCCTAACTCTAAGAAATTGGGTTATTAGTTAAGAGTGAATTGAGCCCCGCTCAAGTAATGAACACAATCCTTGTCATGGTGAACTACTAAAAGCCATCAAACAAACCTTTGCTTAACCTTCTTGTAGCTTGGCACAGAAACAGTCAGGCTTAACTTAGAAGCAATGTTTAAAGTAGGTATGCAGCACTTGAACTGTAATAAAGAGAAACCACAACACAAAAATTATCCCAAACCAAATTAGAAAACTTGAGAATACATCATTGAATAAAATGACACAAAAACAGCAAACATCCAGTAAAATCAAAGCTATGAATTTCTAAAGTTTAAGGTGAAAATAATGCCAAAAAGGTGCAAGGCACCAACTGCGAGTATCTGGTCGTGCCAGAGTGGGACAAAGTCAAAGGTTTAAGCCGGCCGTGATGGAGAGCCAGTCGGGTACATGACCAAGTGCAGCCCACTGGGAGTTGTACATTTTGTCGTAGGTGCAGGGCTGCAATGCAATGAATCCAGTGAAGCCGGCGATCAGGAACTGTGAGATGCTGTGATGCGAGGCCCTGCATCAGTTTGCGCCACACTCTGTCCGATCCAGTGAAGTAGCCAATCAAGAGCTGTGGGGATGGGAGACCCCTCGTGGGTCTACATCATTTGGCGCTGGATCTGGTGAAGACACAAATCAGAAGCTGAGGGGTGCTGCGATGTGCAGCCCTGCATCGGTTTGCACCGTGCTCCGTTGGATCTGGTGAAACCTTCAGTTGAGCAGGGAGGAGTACACACTGACTCCACCTAAGTGTCCAAACCTTGAAGCCAGCACTTGAGGGGTCAAGCCTTACTCCTGCAGAGGGGATCAGGTCAGGTCTAGTTGGTCTAGTTAGCTGGAAAGCAGGAGAGGCCTCTGAAAGCTTGTTGTGTCCCTGTAGCTCAAACAGGAGGTCTGCCAAATTACCCTTGGAGTCACCTCTGAGGTTCAAGGCAAGCAGGACCAGTCTTCCTTCTACCGACAGCAGGGCAGTCCTTATTCTAAATCTTCTCAAGTTCAGGAGTATTCTGATGACTGGTTCTAGGGTTGCCACTTGTATGCCCTGTGCCAGCCTTTGGGTGGATGACACACCCTTTGTCTAACTTTAAACTGATTCTGGTCAAATCTTCCCTTTCATCAAGTTCTGGTTGCAGCCTGGCTAGCAAAATAAAGGGCAGGAAGGCCCAGGTGTGGGCTGCATTTGCCAATGGCACAGGAGGCAGCTTCTTGAAGTCAGGAAGGGGCAATGTACAGTCCTCAGGCAACCCTTTAAAGCTCAGGAAGGCCTGGGTACAACCAGTAAGCCATCCTGCTCAGGTGAGGAACACCCTACCCCACATCCAAAGTGCCTTTGTCCCCTGTCTGGAAGCAATACACATCACACCACAGGAGAGCCATGAACAGTCATGTGACCATGGACACTGGCAGAAAGGCACTTTTGGTTTAGGCAGGAAAATGCCAGCTTTCTAAAAGTGGCATTTTCAAAACAGTGAGTTAAAATCAGACTTTACCATTTAAAAGGACTTTAAATCACAATTCTATGATTGGGAGAAGTATGCCTCTAGCTTTTCCCAAATTAAAGTTAGCCATTATTAAATGTAATAAGGTAACCCATAGGCTAGTCGTGCTGCAGTGAAAAATGACTTTGGGGGTATGTGAGAAGTTGGCCTGGCATATGCTGTCCACTAGTTATAGTGGGCACCTTGCACCAGTCCAAACGACCTTTATTGATGATAGGTTTAAAGACAACCTTTATTGAAAGCTATCCTAGTGGTAGCTATGGAGAGCAGCCTTCAGGCTAAGTCTTGAAGGAGTGTTAAGCTGTTTGTTTTACCAATTATAATCTCGTGAATGACCAAATGAAAGGAGAACCACACCAGGTATAAATATAAAATATATGTATTTATTACTAAACACTACCCACTAGTCTCTTTATGAGGTTAGAGGTCAAAGTACACAGGTTACAAGTCAAATATCACAGTAAATTAGCACAATATACGATTAGCCCTAGGGGCGTACCAAACCATATATTAAGAAAGTGGTATAAGAACCACGACTTAAGTAGACACAAGGCCTAGAGCCTGTAGAATTGCTGGGGCCCCAAGGAAGCACCGAAGGTAGTGACACAGGGGACCCACGGGGGCTGTGTGCAGTGTGTGAACACAGCCGCGAGCTCCGTTAAAGTCTATGGGAAAGTCGCGGTACGAGTTTTAGAGTTTAAGGACACGTAGAAATGGACTAGGACCAAACCCTCTTGGACTTAGACAGTTCTAGGGTTAACACTCACAGGAGCACCGGAGTACTCGAGTTACCTCACCCAGGGAAGCCGGGTGCATAGGTGTCGAATGGTGTCGGGTCGCGTCGTCGATTTCAATGGCAGCCTGCAAAGAAGTGCTGCTGCCGGGAAGATGCGAAGTGTCCGAAGAGATCCAAGCTTGGATCGGAGATGAGAAGAACCTGAAAGCAGAGGGGACAGAGTCTGGGTCACTTGCCAGTGACCAGGGGCACGATAGTCGAATGCCCACCGATGTTGGGTGCTTCAGGTGAAAGAGGTGAAGATTGACTCTTCAGCCACGAGGACCAGGAGGCATCGACGACAACCAGGATCTGGATTAGAGCTGTCCCACAAAGGATGTCGAGTGCTGCAGCATTGGTGTCCAGATTGAACACAACAAGCCTTGGCAACAGCAACCCACGCAGAAAGGAGAAAGATGCTTCGGTGCAGACCAGCAAGGTCTGAGGGACTCACCACGTGGTGGGGAGTCAGGGCACGTCTGGAGCAACCAGAAAAGCCCACAGAAAATCAGAGTTGCCTTCTCAGGGACCCACCAGTTGATGGACCAGGGATCGCGAAGGAGCCTCGAGCGGAAATGCAAGAAGCGGGCCCACGGAACACTCGTGGAGTGTAGGCTCACAATCTTTGGTGCAGATGGTGCTCGGAGCCTGGGCTACAAGCAACCCAAAGCAGGACTTCAAGAAACGTCGAGAAGTCAATGCACTAGCAAATGTGCACGGTGACCAGGAGTTCCGGTTCCACGCTACTCACAAGGGCTGCGGGTCTCAGCTTTGCTGGGGACTCGGATCGGCCTCTGAGATGTCTGGAAATCCTCTTCCTGTGTTGCAGATGCTTCAGAGTCCGGTGGGAGCTTCGGAGATGCAGACTGGCAAAATGCTTCGTTGGTGCCTGCCAAGCAGGGGAGTCACTCCTTGACCCCAAGGGAGATTTCTTCAGTCCTCTAGTCTTGAGTAGAGCGTCGAAGTTCCAGGATTCAGCTTCAGGGTTTCGTCCAGGGATATCTAAAGTCCTGTTGCCAGGGGTTCCTTACTTATACCTAAGAAAGGGGTTGGACTAACTCTGGGGACCCACCTATGGGAGGGTTTGGAAAGAGGGGTGGCTACACCCATTTCCTTTGTCCAGTTTCGCGCCAGAGCAGGGGCTGGCAGCCCCTGCAACCGGTTTGAACTGGGGTATGCACGAGGACACCACATGTGCCCCCAGTGCAGGACTTCAAAGCACTCTTGGAGTGCACCCACCCAGCCCTAATCCACTAAGGCCTGTCTGGGAGGTGGTAACACCTCCTTGGGACAGGAAACCTATTGTCCAGGCCTCCCCTGCCGGAGTTTCGGTCGGCAGCAGGAGGCCAGACTCGTGTCTGTGGCTGCAGCATCCATTTTGTGATGCCAGGCTCTGTAAAGTCTCTACCGGGTATACCGGTGCTGTCATGTCTCTCCCTCTAGAAGGGTGGGATCATACTCCCACACCAGTTACTGGTGTGGGGTATGATTCCAAGGTGTTTGACACCAAACACGACATGTTTCCGTGCAGCCATCCCAAAGTTAGCATTTACCGCCAGGATATAATGCACTTAAGAGTATATGGTCAGGCTGCACCACAGACAACCCCGGAGAGGAGATTCCGAAGGCTGCAGAGGGGCTCTGCTCATGCATGGGCACCCTCTCACATAAAACCAAGCACCCTGCCTTCAGGATTGATAAGGCCTGCCATAGGGGTGACTGATAGGTTTCTATGTGCAGTGATAGGTGAGATATAGTGAACCTACATCTCTGTAAGGGGTGCATGCACCACCTTACTCAGGCTGCTGTAGCATTCCTGTGGTGTCATTTTGGAGGGCCTTCCAGGGGTGGCACAATACATGCTTCAGCCCCTGGTAGGCCTCTGGGGTACCTATGCCCTGGGTACATAGTATACCATATACTAGGGACTTATAAGGGCACCCCAGAATCCAATCTGAAGTGTACTTAAAGTACATGGAATCCATTTAGAGAGGAAGCAGCTAGGCTGGGGTCCTGGATAGCAGGGCCCCAGCAGACTAAAGTCAAAAAACAGTGATCCCTCAGCAAAAGTGGGGGTAACCATAAGAGGCAGATCCTACTCTCCTACACAACCCCCCCAAACACAGGGACATTAAACTAACCTTGACCAGTTGAGTCTTCATGTTCTAAGTGGAAATATCTGGAGAGTCCATCTGCATTGGCATGGCTACTCCCAGGTCTATGTTCCACTGTATAGTCCATCCCCTGTAGGGAAATGGACCACCTCAAAAGTTTGGGGTTTTCACCCCTCATCTGTTTTAGCCATAAGAGGGGCTTATGGTCTGTCTGAACAATGAAGTGAGTGCCAAACAAGTATGGCCTCAGCTTCTTCAGAGCCCAAACCACAGCAAAGGCCTCCCTCTCTATGGCTGACCAACGTTTCTCTCTGGGGGTCAGCCTTCTGCTAATAAAAGCTACTGGCTGATCCTGACCTTCATCATTCAACTGTGATAGTACAGCCCCTACCCCCAACTCAGATGTATCTGTCTGCACAATGAACTTTTTGGAGTAATCAGGACTCTGCAGAATGGGAGCAGTGCACATGGCCTGCTTCAGGTCATCAAATGCCTTTTGACAGCTAACTGTCCACTGAACCTTTTTGGGCATTTTTTTTAGAGGTTAAGTCATTCAGGGGTGTCACTATTGATCCATACCCCTTGACAAATCTTCTGTAATACCCAGTCAGGCCTAAGAAGGCTCTCACCTGAGTCTGGGTAGTTGGAGCAACCCAGTCCATGATGGTCTGGATTTTGCTCTGCAATGGTTGAACCTGGCCTCCACCCACAAGGTGGCCCAGGTACACAACCTGACTCTGCCCTATCTGGCACTTAGTGGCCTTGATAGTTAGGCCTGCCTTCTGCAGGGCCTTCAAAACATTTCTGAGGTGGACCAGGTGATCCTCCCAGGTGGAGCTAAAGACAGCAATATCATCTAGATATGCTGCACTATAGGCTTCCAGACCTGTAAGGACTGTGTTCACCAACCTCTGAAAAGTGGCAGGTGCATTCTTCAAACCAAATGGCATCACCACAAAGTGGTAAAGCCCACCAGGGGTAGAAAATGCAGTTTTTGGCTTTGCATCATCAGCTAGTCTGATCTGCCAGTAGCCAGCTGTCAGGTCAAAGGTGCTTAGATACTTGGCTGAGGCCAAAGTGTCTATTAGCTCATCTGCCCTGGGGATTGGATGGGCATCAGTCCTAGTGACTGCATTGAGGCCTCTGTAGTCCACACAAAACCTCATCTCTCTCTTGCCATCTTTGGTGTGAGGTTTAGGCACCAGGACTACTGGACTAGCCCAAGGGCTATCTGAAGGCTCAATGACACCCAGTTCCAACATTTTCTGGACTTCTGTCCTGATGCAGTCCCTGACCTGGTCAGGTTGCCTGTAAATCTTACTTTTAATAGGCAGACTGTCCCCAGTGTCCACTTCATGAGTGCACCAGGTGGTCTGACTTGGAGTCAGAGAGAACATGTGTCTGAACTGATTGAGCACCTGTCTACAATCAGTTTGCTGCTGGGCAGTGAGGCTGCCTGCCAAGGCTACACCATCTACTGACCCATCATCAGGGTTCTGTGAGAGCAGGTCAGGGAGTGGGTCACTCTCTTCCTCCTGTCCCTCATCAGTTGCCATGAGCAAGCCCATGTCAGCCCTGTCCACATATGGCTTTAGCCTGTTGACATGGAGCACCCTATGGGGGCTCCTGGGAGTTCCTAGGTCCACCAGATAGGTAACCTCTCCCTTCTGTTCAACAATTGTATGGGGGCCACTCCACTTGTCTTGGAGGGCTGCTGGGGCCACTGGCTCCAGCACCCACACCTTCTGCCCTGGCTGGTAAACAGTCAGCACAGCCTTTTGGTCATGCCAGGCTTTCTGTAATTCCTGGCTAGCCTCAAGGTTTTTGGTTGCCTTTTTCATATACTCAGCCATCCTGGAGCGGAGACCAAGTACAGAGTCCACTATGTCCTGTTTAGGGGGTTTGAGAGGTTACTCCCAACCTTCCTTCACCAGACACAATGGACCCCTGACAGGATGGCCAAACAAAAGTTCAAAAGGGCTGTAGCCAACCCCCTTTTGAGGCACCTCCCTGTATGCAAATAAAAGGCAGGGCAAGAGTATGTCCCATCTTCGCCTAAGCTTTTCTGGGAGCCCTTTAATCATGCCCTTCAAGGTTTTGTTGAACCTTTCAACTAAACCATTGCATTGTGGGTGATAGGGTGTGGTGAATTTATAAGTCACTCCACACTCCTTCCACATTGCAGTCAAGTAACTGGACATAACGTTTGCACCTCTGTCAGATACTACCTCCTTAGAAAAGCCCAATCTTGAGAAAATTCCCAGGAGGGCCCTTGCTACCACAGGTGCTGTAGTGGTCCTAAGGGGAATGGCTTCTGGGTACCTGGTGGCATGGTCCACCACCACCAGGATAAACCTGTGCCCAGATGCTGTTTGGGGATCCATGGGACCAACTATGTCAATCCCCACCCTCTCAAAGGGAACCCCCACCACTGGTAGTGGTATCAGGGGGGCCTTTGTGGTGGCACCTGCCTTCCCACTGGCTTGGCAGGTTACACAGGAGCGACAAAACTCCTTGGTGTCTTCAGACATGTGGGGCCAGTGAAAATGAGGGACAATCCTGTCCCAAGTCTTGTTCTGGCCCAGGTGACCTTCTAAGGGAATATCATGGGCTAGTGTCAATAGGAAGCCCCTGAACTTCAGAGGTATAACCAACCTCCTGGCTGCTCCAGGCTTGGGGTCTCTACTCTCTGAGTACAGGAGTCCATCATCCCAATACATCTTATGGGTGCCACTAGCATTCCCAGCAGCCTCAGCAGCAGCTTGCTGTCTGAGGGGTTCAAGAGAGGGGCAATTCAGCTGCTCCTGGCTCAGATCTGCCCTGGAAGGGCCCCCTGTCCCCAAGAACTCAACCTGATCAGGTTTAAGCTCCTCTGGGACAGTTCCTTCTTCAGGCCTGAGATCATCTTCCTCAAAAGACTGATCTTCTTCCTGAGCCAAGGGGGAAGGCACTGCCTTAACTCTACTGCTCCTCCTCTTGGGAGGCACCTGGTCCATTATTCCAGAATCCAGGGCCTGTTCAGTTTTTGACATTTTTGCCTGTGACCTGGTCACAGCAAAGACATGTGCAGGGATCCCTAGCATTTCTGCATGTGTCCTGAGCTCCACCTCTGCCCAAGCTGAGGTTTCAAGATCATTGCCAAGCAAGCATTCGACTGGTAGGTCTGCACTCACCACAACCTTCTTAAGGCCAGTTACCCCTCCCTAGGAGAAGTTAACAACTGCCAGAGAATGGTCTGTTCTGACATTGCTAGCATTGGTCACTTGGTACATTTCACCAAGTATAATCTGCCCAGGATCCACAAGATCTTTTGTCACCATTGTGACACTTGCTCCTGTGTCCCTGAATGCCCAAGCCTCTTTTCCATTAATTAAAGGCTGCTGTCTGTACTTGCCCAAATGATTGGGACTCACAAGGGGGGACATACCCATGCCCCCATCACAGACTAGCACATCCCGAGTTGGCACTCTGACTAGGCCAGAGCCCATCTCAGTACCCAGGGTCAACCCTACTACACCCTTATTCTGAGTACCTCCACCACCATTTGTAGCTGGACTAGGGGAAACAGTTGCCTTAGGGGCAATGGTGGCTGGATTAGAGTCCTTGGACTTGGTGCAGTCACTTGTCCAGTGAGTTTTCTGCTTACAGATTTTGCACCATGGTTTCTTTTGGCCTTTTCCTTTAGTAGATTGGGATTCCCCACCAGATGCAGATTTTTGGGTACCTTGAGAAGACTTCTGGTTTTTACCCTTCTCCCCACCCTTGTCAGAGTGTTTAGAATCTTGCTTCTTCTGGTCACCACCTTGGTTCTGTACCTTCTGCTTCACCCTGGTTCTGACCCATTTGTCTGCCTTCTTTCCCAATTCTTGGGGAGAGGTCAGATCAGAGTCAACCAGGTACTGATGTAGCAACTGATTCTGACAGTTATTAAGAATCTGCTCCCTCATGATTAAATTATACAATCCTTTGAAGTCACACACCTTACTGCCCAGTAACCAGCCTTCCAGAGCCTTAGTAGCACAATCTACAAAGTCCACCCAGTCCTGTGTCTGTGCCTTTTGGGTATCTCTGAACTTTAACCTGTATTGCTCAGTGGTTAGGCCAAACCCATCTATCAGTGCACTCTTCAGGACATGGTAATCATCAGCATCCTCTTCTCTTACAGTGAGGAGCTTGTCTCTACCTTTGTCTGCAAAGGAGAGCCACAAGATTGCTGCCCACTGCTCCTGGGGGACCCTCTGAACTTTACAGGCCCTTTCCAGTGCAGTAATCCATTTGTGGATGTCATCTCCACTCTGGTAGGGAGGGACAATCTTGCTCAGGTTTCTATGGTCATAAGACCTTTCCCTACCACAAGGGAAGTTGCTGCCACCATGTGACTCTAGTCCCAACTTTCTTCTTTGTCTATGAAGCTCTAGGGACTCCCTGTCTATAGCCAACTGCTCTCTTCTGATCCTAAGCTGAGCTTCTCCATACTTGAGCAGTCTCTCTTTCCTATCATGAGAGGACTTCCTCCTATGAGAGGAAACAGAGGTCCCTATTGAGGTGTCAGAATGGTTAGATTCCTCAGAAGGAGATCTAGACCTTCTAGGCACACTCACAACTCTTCCTGGTGGGACAAAGGGGAGGCCATTCTGGTCCTCCTCCTCATCTGCAGGAGGAGCTGGATTTTCCAGGGCAAGATCATTGTCATCTTCCTGGCCAGTTTCAGAGGTCAGGTCCTGGGTTTCTTCACCCCTGGTCCCTTCCTCATCTTCTGCCCCACCCTCTCTGCCTACCCCTTCAGACCCTGTGGGTCTTCTGAGATCATCCAACAGAAGCACCTCTATGAGGCGTTGGGTGTTGGCACTTTTGCCTGTCTTCAGCTTCCTAGTACTGCACAATGCTCTCAATTCCAAGAATGGGAGGTTGTCATACTTGGATGGTAGAAGCCCATTGGCTTCTGGCTGGGACCCACTGGTTCCTGGCCTTGAAGACATCACTAGTGAGTGTGGTGTATGCACTACCTACTCTAGTGTGGCCTACTAAACTCTCTTGAGTTGTAGAAAGGGTGTCCTAAGCCCTTGACACACAACTCTAAGTTCAGTAGAACTTACTGTATTTCTAAGCTTGAATTTATATGTACCCGAGGTACCTTTAGTGGTTTTCAGTTAGTCACACACTTGAGATTATCTGGTAAAACAAAGGCAAGCTTGAATCCAACCGCTGCACACCAATGTGAGAAGTTGGCCTGGCATATGCTGTCCACTAGTTATAGTGGGCACCTTGCACCAGTCCAAACGACCTTTATTGATGATAGGTTTAAAGACAACCTTTATTGAAAGCTATCCTAGTGGTAGCTATGGAGAGCATGCTTCAGGCTAAGTCTTGAAGGAGTGTTAAGCTGTTTGTTTTACCAATTATAATCTCGTGAATGACCAAATGAAAAGAGAACCACACCAGGTATATATATAAAATATATGTATTTATTACTAAACACTACCCACTAGTCTCTTTATGAGGCTAGAGGTCAAAGTACACAGGTTACAAGTCAAATATCACAGTAAATTAGCAAAATATACGATTAGCCCTAGGGGCGTACCAAACCATATATTAAGAAAGTAGTATAAGAACCACGACTTAAGTAGGAACAAGGCCTAGAGCCTGTAGAATTGCTGGGACCCCAAGGAACCACCCAGGGTAGTGACACAGGGGACCCACGGGGGCTGTGTGCAGTGTGTGAACACAGCCGCGAGCTCTGTTAAAGTCTATGGGAAAGTTGCGGTACAAGTTTTAGAGTTTAAGGACACTTAGAAATGGACTAGGACCAAACCCTCTTGGACTTAGACAGTTCTAGGGTTAACACCCACGGGAGCACCGGAGTACTCGAGTTACCTCACCCAGGGAAGCCGGGTGCATAGGTGTCGAATGGTGTCGGGTTGCGTCGTCGATTTCAATGGCAGCCTGCAAAGAAGTGCTGCTGCCGGGAAGATGCGAAGTGTCCGAAGAGATCCAAGCCTGGATCGGAGGTGAGAAGAACCTGAAAGCAGAGGGGACAGAGTCTGGGTCACTTGCCAGTGACCAGGGGCACGATAGTCGAATGCCCACCGATGTCGGGTGCTTCAGGTGAAAGAGGTGAAGCTTGACTCTTCAGCCACGAGGACCAGGAGGTGTCGACGATGACCAGGAGCTGGATTCGAGCTGTCCCACGAAGGATGTCGAGTGCTGCAGCATTGGTGTCTGGATTGAATACAACAAGCCTTGGCAACAGCAACCCACGCAGAAAGGAGAAAGATGCTTCGGTGCAGACCAGCAAGATTTGAGGGACTCACCACATAGTGGGGAGTCAGGGCACGTCTGTAGCAACCAGAAAAGCCCACAGAAAATCAGAGTTGCCTTCTCAGGGACCCACCAGTCGATGGACCAGGGATCGCAAAGGAGCCTCAAGCGGAAATGCAAGAAGCGGGCATACGGAACACTCGTGGAGTGTAGGCTCACAATCTTCGGTGCAGATGGTGCTCGGGGCCTGGGCTACAAGTAACCCAAAGCAGGACTTCAAGAGACGTCGAGAAGTCAATGCACTAGCAAATGTGCACGGTGACCAGGAGTTCCGGTTCCACGCTACTCACAAGGGCTGCGGGTCTCAGCTTTGCTGGGGACTCGGGTCGGCCTCTGAGATGTCTGGAAATCCTCTTCCTGTGTTGCAGATGCTTCAGAGTCCGGTGGGAGCTTCGGAGATGCAGACCGGCAAAATGCTTCGTTGGTGCCTGCCAAGCAGGGGAGTCACTCCTTGACCCCAAGGGAGATTTCTTCAGTCCTCTAGTCTTGAGTAGAGCGTCAAAGTTCCAGGATTCAGCTTCAGGGTTTCATCCAGGGATATCTAAAGTCCTGTTGCCAGGGGTTCCTTACTTATACCTAAGAAAGGGGTTGGATTAACTCTGGGGACCCACCTATGGGAGGGTTTGGAAAGAGGGGTGGCTACACCCATTTCCTTTGTCCAGTTTCGCGCCAGGGCAGGGTCTGGCAGCCCCTGCAACCGGTTTGAACTGGGGTATGCACGAGGACACCAAATGTGCCCCCAGTGAAGGACTTCAAAGCACTCTTGGAGTGCACCCACCCAGCCCTAATCCACTAAGGCCTGTCTGGGAGGTGGTAACACCTCCTTGGGACAGGAAACCTATTGTCCAGGCCTCCCCTGCCGGAGTTTCGGTCGGCAGCAGGAGGCCAGACTCGTGTCTGTGGCTGCAGCATCCATTTTGTGATGCCAGGCTCTGTAAAGTCTCTACCGGGTATACCAGTGCTGTCATGTCTCTCCCTCTAGAAGGGTGGGATCATACTCCCACACCAGTTACTGGTGTGGGGGTATGATTCCAAGGTGTTTGACACCAAACACGACATGTTTCCGTGCAGCCATCCCAAAGTTAGCATTTACCGCCAGGATATAATGCACTTAAGAGTATATGGTCAGGCTGCACCACAGACAACCCCGGAGAGGAGATTCCGAAGGCTGCAGAGGGGCTCTGCTCATGCATGGGCACCCTCTCACATAAAACCAAGCACCCTGCCTTCAGGATTGATAAGGCCTGCCATAGGGGTGACTGATAGGTTTCTATGTGCAGTGATAGGTGAGATATACTGAACCTACATCTCTGTAAGGGGTGCATGCACCACCTTACTCAGGCTGCTGTAGCAGTCCTGTGGTGTCATTTTGGAGGGCCTTCCAGGGGTGGCACAATACATGCTTCAGCCCCTGGTAGGCCTCTGGGGTACCTATGCCCTGGGTACATAGTATACCATATACTAGGGATTTATAAGGGCACCCCAGAATCCAATCTGAAGTGTACTTAAGGTACATGGAATCCATTTAGAGAGGAAGCAGCTAGGCTGGGGTCCTGGATAGCAGGGCCCCAGCCAGACTAAAGTCGAAAAACAGTGATACCTCAGCAAAAAGTGGGGGTAACCATAAGAGGCAGATCCTACTCTCCTACAGGGTATTTAACTCAAACAAGCACACATGTCAAAATATTTAAAAACCAAGCACCCCGCTCAATGAGCCTCTAGTGCCTTACCGTAGGGGTGACTTATAGGTACTTGCAGTTTTAAAACTACCCTGCAGGGTGCAGTGGTAGGCGCGAGACATGTTTTACAGTGCTACTTTAGAGGGTGGCAAAATGAGTGCTGCAGCCCACTTGTAGCATTTAATTTACAGGCCCTGGGTACATGGTGTACCATATGCTAGGAACTTATAAGTAAACTAAATGTAAATATGTGTTTCCAGATTTTACCATGTTGGGAAGGGAGAGCTCAAGCACTTTGTCACTGATTAGCACGAGTAAAGTATGCAGGGTCCTAACGCCAACAAAACAGGTCCAGCCAACATAGAGGAACGAAGGAAAACATTTGTGGGAATACCACGTACAAGAGGGTCATTTTCAACACTAGTTTTCTTATTTCTAATTATCAAGAATTTGTTTGTATTCTCCAGTAAGTTATCTGAATCAAAAGTTAATAATGATTTAGCCAAGTGTGGTTTTATAGGTTGAATTTCACTTCATGGTGTTTCAATCATTTTAGAACGTTCCTCCATGTTAAGTAATTAAAAAAAAAAATTGTGCAATTAATTACAGTTATACAGTTTAAGCCATCTTAAATACCAGTACACTAAAGAAAGCATTAGAGAGAATATATAAATGCCCAGGCCCACCCAGTAGTGCTTGTGTATAGTGATATAAAAAGTTATTAAACTCTGATTGGGATGTGTTCTAATAATTACTTTTAGCTACACAAACTATCAAAGTGCACACTCAAACAGCCTACACTGTCTATGCTGAAGGAAAGGTTGACAGGCTTATTTTACAAAAAGCCTTCCTATCACTATTCCTTCCAACCTGATGCTACTGAATATCTTTTCTGTAAATTGCATAAAAGCGAGATAGAAACACTTTGCAGCGCTGCTAAGTATAGAAGTACACACATAAATATTCTATTCCATCTAGGTTAATAGAGAGCTTGACAGACCTGTTTCAGAAATAAAACTTCCTTTCACTGTTCCTTCGAGCCTGATGCTACTTAATTACTCTCTTTTCATGCGAACGCCATGGAAGTGAGATAGAAGAACTTTGTATCAAGCTGTAGGTGAAGACGTCAACTGGTTGCAAATACTGGCCTTCCCTGGGGATGTGTCAAAGTACTCACACACCACTCTAGAGAATGCAAGGGCAAAGGGGGGAACAGAGAGACACATGAGCGCTTCAGGTAGGAGGGCGGCTATACGAAAGTCTGGACCGACGTGGTGTTGACTGCAACAAGGCAAATAACCTTTACCACAACGCCGGAACCACAACTTACCTTTACAATGATTCCTTTACAACGACAATGCCTTTACCACGAAAGTCTTTACAGCAACTTTTTTTTTTACATGACTATGCCTTTATCATTCATGCCTATACAATGAAAATGTAATCTGCTGCTTAACTGTAATATATATTACCTACTGGCATTCACCAGTAGGTAGTTATAGTTGGGACCTAATTTCCATATGAAAAGCATTTTTTATATTTGCCTATATCTTTGGCGCTGTTTGACGTATCTAAACGAAATTTTCGAAAAAAGTGTCCCAGTGATTTTTGATGCATATGGAAAGTTTTGGGGTGATCTGTCAAGCCAGGGCTGAGAAAAAGGGGGGGAGGGGTGTCAAAAATGCTTTTCCCATGTTGATTCCCATGGGAAGTTTAGACATGACTACAGCCCAAACTGCTGATCGGGATTACACCAAATTTGGCAGAAAGGTAGCTGTTGGTCTAGAAAGTGACCTTTTTGTAAATTGGTGTAAATCCATTCTGTAGTTTTGGAACTATTAAGGAAAATCGAAATTTGTATATATATATATATATATATATATATATGAACACCACTTCCGCATCCAAATAAAGAACGGACACCGACACCGGTGAAGCTTCTGCAATTCCCTCTTTTAAATCCAGAATTTACGCTGTAATGCGTTTCGGCACACCGGCCTTGTTCACACAACAATCACCATAACCAAAGGTGCATTTAAAAAAACAAGGTAACATGGTCACATGACTCACAGTTTCAATGAGCACTGAAGATAGACTGGGTATTGATACTTAAAGTGCCATACTATTTCGCCATAGTATTGTTAATATAATTAATTAATTCTCTTATATCACAATGATTAATCATGAATTTAAAACAACAATTAAAATTGCATTGTCATTAATAATCTTTCAGCTGTTGATACGCACAGAAGGTAGCATCATAATCCATACACCAAATTTGGCAGAAAGGTAGCTGTTGGTCTAGAAAGTGACCTTTTTGTAAATTGGTGTAAATCCATTCTGTAGTTTTGGAAATATTAAGGAAATCGAAATTTGGAGATATATATATATATATATATCATCCAACGAAAGTTCACCAGACGCCGCACCACACGTCCCGGGTGCACTCCAACGCTGTGTTGAATCACGTCACATAGCAATAAACAATCCACCCTCCTGTGGACAAACTTGGAGGCACTCAATAGGGAAAATTAAAGGAAAGGGTTTATTCGGCAAGCAGCACGAAAACTGACAGACGCGTTTCGGCAAACAACGCCTTCCTCAATGTCAGTTACCAATTTAAACAAAATCGTATTTAAACATACCGGAAGGAAATTCCTCATCATGCACAATCGAAAGTGAAAATGTCCCGCAAAATCACAGACAAAGCATATGCGTATGCGGCGGCCATTTTAACAGTACTAGGTTGGATACAAGATATAAGTCAAAGCACGGCTGCCAGTGTCTAACTTAACACGTTGCGATAATGCGGAGCCTCATTTTCAAATATTAAATTAAATCAAACATGTATATATACAAATTGTGCAATTACAGAACGGAAAATGGTCCATCATGATATTCGGGCCACATATACAGTCCTAATGGAAGCTACACTGATGATGCACCAGAAAGGGTATAAACCTCATCGCATCACGTGCTGGCAAAGAAATCATTCATCAGCATACGTTATTAGAAATTCATAACAAAAGGTAGTAGTGTATTGGACCGTATATACGTCTCCTACGGAAACACATATATATATATATATATACATACACGCTGATCCTCCAAGGATCCGACAGCCCATGGTCAAATCTGATTGGCTGCTAGCACTTCAAACCACGAAGTGTTGGCAGCCATCTTGGGACTCAGCTTGAGCCAAGTCCCACAAAAACTTTTTTTAAAAGAGGGTAGGAATACACTGACCCCCAAGGCCTCTTGGGGTGGGGTCCTAGAGGGACTCAGCCAGGGCAAAAAGCATTTTTTGTAAACTTTTCAGCAGGAGTCAACCAAAATCAAACAAAAAGAAGTGCGGACTCCTGTGCTTCTGCAATCTTTAGCCCCCGGGTGGGCCAGGTCCCGGGGGATGAAGAGGTGTAAACAGGAGGGGGTTGCACGGGGTCCCCCTCCTCAAGCTTATAAAAGCACTGGGGATTGCCACCTCCCCAGGGCACTGTTTTTAATTTATGCGGGGTTTGCCTGCACAGCAAACCCCGTGTCCTGGGGACCACCATCTACTCAGGGCAAATGTGAAATAAATGCGGTGGGGCCTCACGGCCCCCCACGGCCCTCCACAGCCCCGGGCACCCCCACCTCCCCGGAGCATCAAAAATATGGATGCAGGCAGACCTGTTGGGCCCCATCGCAGCCCTGGGGACTACCACCTCCCTGGGACAAAGATTTACATTGGAGTGGGGCCCACCTCGTGGAGCCATATATGGCACTGGGGACCCCCAGGGCCGGCTCCAGCTATGACCTGGGGTGCCTACCCCCGGGATAAAGCTGTTTGATGTGGCTTGGCGGGAGCTTTAACTGCTCAAAAGCCACAGCAAGCACTCTGCTTCCAGCAAGCAACAGCAGTGAAAATGCTCTAGCTTGCTGGAAGTATTGTTTTCCTGCCCACTGTCAAGCCAAATTACTTTCACACACAGGAAGCTGCAAGTTTAGCAGCTCCCTGTGTGTGAAAGGAATGCTGGCTCCTGCAGGAAGAGGGTGAGCCGGCAGGGACCGATGGGGCCGTCATGCTCCCCCCGCGGGTCCCGTAGCACACTGGGTGCCCGGGGGGCACCCAGGAGACATGGCTGGACCCTGGAAGATGGGGGTCCCCAGGCCCAAAATAGGCCCAGGCAGGGGGCCGCACGGCCCCCTCTCCAATTAAAACCACATAAATTAAAAGGCCAGGCCCCGGGGCCCAAATCGGCCTGGGGAGGAGGGGCCATCAGACCCCCTCCCTATTACAATTAGGGCAAGCCCCAAAGGATGGGGTCCCCTGGGCCAAAATTGGTCAAAAGTGGTTAAGGCAGTCGTGGTTCCGTCACACAACCCTGCAGCAAGATAAGCTGAAGGGTCCAATGGGCAGTTGGAGAATACGAGTGCTCTGAATTAAGGACAGATACCAGAATGTTGGAATACATGTGCTTCAGAGAATGAAAATGTGGTAGCATTAATATAGTCAACTTACTCTATTTTCCCATCTGAATGTTGTGTTTGAGACCCGGTGCCGACCAGAATACCAACAATGACCCCTGGACGTCCAAGAGCAGGATTCTTGCATCAACACAGTAACACAAGACAGCCCAACAATAAGATACAAATGAGGCAGCACATGGATAGATGAGGAGGTAAACCGAAAGTAACACAATAAGGAGGAGCAAAACAAAGGTGAGGGAAAAGAGGTTACGTAGACAAACTAGCAAGAGCGGAAATGCCAATGTAAGCATGAGATATTGCCTGTCACAGAGCAGAGTGAGGTCAAATATGCTCTAACGTAGAAGTGAACAATACACCTGGAACAACTCCTTTCATGTAAGTTATCAGTCTAGCTTTTCTCACCTGCCATTGCCCTGTCATCCAGAGTTTTGAACTTAGACCTTGGTATTAACGGGTAACTCTGGTGTTTCTTCGAGGAATCTCAAGACTTTCCCTAACCATAACTCTCTCCGCTTAAGTCTAGAATAACTCCTGACACATTGCAGCACGACTAAGGGGCCGATTACGATGTAGTTAGGAAGGTCTCCGGATGGGATTCGGTATTGCCGAATCCGATTCGGAACACTTGTTTCCTACTGAATAGTACAGTTTTCCCAACGACCGATTACGATGTCCAGAAACTGTACGGGCAGTCCGAATCGGTTCTGAAAGGCATTAGGTCAGTCCGAGTCTTTTGGAGCCGAATCGTACAGCTCAATGGGCACGGTTTCCAGACGAGCGATTACGATGACCGATTCGGACAGCCGCTCCGATTTGGTTTGTCCGAGACGAAACAGCTGACGAAATGGGCCTTTGGGGGCCCGTTGCGGGCACCCCTTCACCCAGAGGTATACGAATGTAGCCCATGGGGGTTCCCAAGGGACCCCTCTTCCCAACCATGCACAATGTGGCAGGCACCATGGGGTGCCCTCCACTGGGTGCAAGGTTTTACCCAACCACCCCTTTTTTCAATGGGAGCCTGTGTTCATGTTCGGAACACAGGCTCCCATTGAAGTCATTGCGAGTCTGACCGAACGATGTTGGGAAGCATCGTAATCGGTCATCCGGACTTGCAGGACCCGATTCGTTCGGAAACGAGTCCGGAACCGATTAGTTCTGGACAGTTTCCTAACGACATCATAATCAGGCCCAAGAGTAGACATGTCTTGACGTATCTAAACATGGTACTCGCACACCTTGGTATACACCATAATTGCGAAATGAGAAGGCCTCATGCAAAAAACGTGAGAGACGATGGCACCAGTACAATAACTCGACTGATAAAGAGGCTTACTAAGCATTCTTAATGATGTATCATCATAATATTAAAACAGCTCAGAAATCACATATTTCTCTGCAGTTCAGTCAGGTGGGTAATTCCTCGAAAGAGTTAGTCAAAGTCCTTAGTACTTATGCTTGCTCCTCTGACATTCAACCTTCACAAGCTTTATGTGATTCTCTTGCTAATCACTTCGTAGAGAAAATAAATATGATTTACAAAACTTTTGCTAGAGCAGATGACCAAGAGAGCCCGGAGCCTAATCTCATTCGTCTGTTGTCGGCCAACAGTGCTTCTGCCTTAGGCAATTTCAAACTACTTAGGCCTGATTCTATCAAGAAAGCATTGGCTTCTGCCAAATCAGGGTCTCCCTTAGACATTGCTTCTGCTAGTATCTCTGCAGCACTGTCCAGTCAGCTCGCTCCTGAAATCTGCTAACTTATCTTTAAGATTTGGGAAAATTCTCTTAGCTTGGAAAGCCACTGAGGTCATACTCATTGAAAAGAAGGCCAATCTATCATCTATGGACCTCTTCAACTATCAACCTATCACTCTGCTTCCCTTGGTGAGCAAACTTCTAGAAGGGCAAAAAAACACTCAACTTGTGGAGTACCTAGAATCAAACATGATCCTAGACCCATCACAATCTGGGTTCCGACCTATGCACAGTACTGAAACAACTCTTATTGCGGTCACTGATCACATAAGATGTTATAAGCCATCATTGCTTGTGCTTTTGGACTTGTCTGCAGAATTTGATACTGTGTCTCATTCTACGTTGCTTCAGAGGTTGCAGGCTATAGGAATCCATGGCATGGGTCTACAGTGGTTCACTGATTTCCTGTGTAACAGAACCCAGACTATCAACCTAGGCCCTTTTAAATCACTCACCATAGAGCTAGACAAGGGGATGCCCCAGAGTTCTTGGCTTAGCCCCACACTATCTATGTAGCCCCCCAAAAAGTATCAGAGCATTTGGATTGAAACCTTTTTCATATGCTGACGATACACAGCTTATAATCTCTTTCGATAAAGATCTGAATAAAGCGAAAGCACGTTTTGCAGCCGGAATGAAATCCATCTTGGCACGGATAACCAAAAGCTGTCGCCAGCTGAATACCAGCAAAACCGAGATTATACTCTTTGGCAGGGCCCAACAGCTCTGGACCTCAGACTGGTGGCCTTTGCCAATTCCCAAAATGGCAGTTAAAAATGTGGGCATTCACCTTGATCAGTCACTGACCATGAAAGAACAGGTTTTGGCGACTGCTAACACCTGCTTTTATATGATGCGATTGCTGAGAAAAGTTTTTCCTCTACTTCCTCTTTCTGTGAGGAAAACTGTGCTCGAAGTGTTAGTTATTAGCTGCCTGGATATTGTAATGCACTCCCGACTTCTACTAATGAAACACTATTAACTAAACTTCAAGTTGTTCAAAATACAGCAGCTCGACTTATTCAAAATCTTCCATCCAGGACTGCCTCTTCTCCCCTTTTGAGTTTGCTTCATTGGCTTCCTGCTCGCAAAATAATTTTTTTTTTAATCTGCTGTTTGATGCGCAAATCCCGGAACGGCAAGGGCCCGAGCTACCTTTCCTCAAAGCTTATACCCGACCAACCAGGCAGACTCCTAAGATCTACTGATAAAGCTCTCCTCATGGTCCCTCAGATCAGAAAATCTTGCACAGGAGGTAGATCCTTCTTTTATCTTCACCCCTTGTATTGGAATTAGCTTCCCTTACACATGCAGAAATGTACTGATCACCTTAGAGTCAGAAAACTTCTGAAGACTGAGCTACTCCTGGTCTAAGTACTCTCTTATTGCCTGAGATCTGTGCTGCGCCTAGAGTCCCGAGGTGATTCATGCGCGTTAGAAGTTAAATTAACAAAACAACATAACATAAAAATGTTTAAATAGAAACAAATTGCATTACTACAATTCCCGTTATCTGCTTTTGTGAATTGGTGCTTAACTTACTTTTCTTTTCATTCAAGAAACTAGTACAACAGCATAAAATAAAGATGTGTTCCTTCAATAACATAGTCTACATTTTGCACTGTGTGATTAAAAAGAGTTCTAACTTTGGGTTTATTTATAATCGGGGGCTTGAAGGAAGCAAATTTTCATAATTTAATTCCTATTTATTCAACTCAAAGCTTGCAAAAAGAAAATTATTTACTTGGAATCTCATATGATTGAATGACCCTGTGTTATATTCCATATAGGTACCCCAATATAGGCTCAGGTAACATCGTAACCTTTCACCTATACTCTCCCCTACATTACACACATAACGGTTCCTGGGGACTGACCTTTTACCTAGATACGACACTGCACACAGAATGCGGGATCTTCCCTGGTAAAAGCCTCATACATTATGCATGAGGATTCTTGGAAACTCAGCAGGACTACCATCTCCTGTATAATAATTATGTATAAAGTTCATTCCCGACATCATCCTAAGTCCGACAAGTGGCACAGCAAGGTAGAACCCCCGGGGAGACCTTTGGGTATAAAAACATCACATCTTGCTGAGACAAGTAGAGGAGATCAGGATTTCCCTGCCGACACACACTGATGCGAGACGCTGAGGTTCCTGCATGCATATACTCCAGCTCGCAGTGGTCTAACATCTCTTGCGGGGTGTCCAACTCGAGACCAAGACGGGGTGCCACAGTCTCTCACTTCAGGTAATGGGGTTGACTTTATCCTAGAGGGATTCTTGGCTTAACACCTACATACATGCTAGGTACACTTAGGTACATCTAGTTAGGGTAGCATCGCAGGAGTACGCATTTTTTATTGTCATGTATTTTATATACTTGCTTGTATTCATGGTTATAGCAAGATGGTAGAAATCTACCATCCTTTTACTTTCCTAGTGTTTCTAATCATTTATATCTGTTACTGTCTAATGGTTGTTTCAGCACACCTATTTTACACTAGAATAACGACTGTTCAATAAATAATTATTGAAAAACGTCCATACCATTTATTCTGTGTATCTCTCTGAGACTAAGGGGGTCAATACGATGGCGGAAGGCCCGCCACCGCCAGCCGTGCAGTGGCGGGCCCTCTGCCATCTGACGACAAATTTCCCCCGCCAAATCACAATGGCGGGGGGAATCGTGTTCGGACCGCGGTGGTTGCAAAAACCGGCCGCCATGCTTCCGCCACAGGCAATCGTAACGATTGCCTGGTGGAGTGGTCAGCATCTTCAAAATGGTGGCAGTGCCTAGCAGGCACCGTCCGCCAGATTACGATGCTGGCTGCAGCCAGCCTTTCCGTGGTGGGTAAACCGCCATTGAAAGGCTGGTGGGGATTGGTTTCGGGGGCCCGTTGTGGGCCCCCCTTGTGTTGAGGGGAGGCGGTGGTGCACTGGGGGGTACCCATGGTACCCCCTACATTTCCATGCACTAAGTGGCAGGTACTGCATGGTGCCTGCCACGTAGTGCAGGGAAAGGCACTACATACATTTTTACCATTGCGGCGGGTGCTGCAGCCAGCAGCACCCGCCGCAATGGTAAAGATGCAAGATGTGACCGCCACAGTGGCAGTCGCATCCTGATTCTATGTGCGGGACCGCTGCCATACCGGCGGGCGGTCCCAAACACCACCACGATGGCGGGCGGACTCAAGTCCGCCCGCCATCGTAATGACCCCCTAAGTGAGCACGAGTGACTGAGCAAAAAGTAGTATACTGTTTCCACGGTCCTCAGGGATCAGGGTTGTCATGTTCGATAGTTGCCAAGAACTAGTCTCTCCTTGGTAAGAGGAGTTTCTAGTGGCACTGTGAGCTAGCTGGTACACAGGCCAACATACCCGGTGGGGGTGCATAGAATCACTCTAACACCAATCCTACAGTGTATGTTGTCTAAACGCGCAGATCATATATAGGTTTTATAGGAACTACACAACACCTGAATCAGCAGCCCACGATTTCATTCTCAATTGGAATCTAATCAGCAGTCCGAAAGCAAGAAATAGCTTATGTTACTAAGCCTCACCAATTTCGAACTCCTTTATGATTTTTTTTTTACCATTGCTCCCAAGGATTTGTGATGGAGCCTTCTTCCCTCACAAAAATTTGCCACAATATCCCTCTATGTGATCCCTGACCGGTGTTTCAAATTCGACAGCATAGCTTTTTCAAATAAAGCCATGAATGCCAGATCTTGCCTAGTCAAACCGAACTCCAGCCGAACTTGAGCTTAACTGCACACTTGCGAAGGTTAAAGATCTTCCTAAATGTGGAGCACTGAATTTTTTCAAAATCCTGAAATGGGAAGCCTCTTGGCCACATGTTTTAGAGGCGAGTAGTTTGACCTCAACTACCTTTAACAATGGAACTGCCAAGGGGCTTTCAAATTTATGTATTCAAAGCAAATGTTAACAAGGCACCCTTTTTCTTTACATTGGAGACAGGCATTCAGACAAAATATCGAGTCAGTAATATCAACTGACACAACTATCGAGTTGTAAATATCGCGACACAGAAATATCGACAGCAAGAATATCAATTTTAAGGTAAGTAATATCGATTTTTAAAATATAGCAGTCAATAAAATCGTTTGCAAAAATACAGTTGTTTAAAATATCGATTTTTTAATTAATGTTATGTATTTTTGTATATATTTTAAATGTATGTGATGTTTTTTTTTTGTATAAGTATTGTTTATGTTTTTTAATATGTGTGTTAAATTTTTAGTAGTTATTAAATTTATTTTAATAAAAGTTTGCGTGTTTTAGTTGCGTAGCAGGTTGTGGATTTATAGGGAAATAGGGTGGGAAGTAATTTAATTATAATAAATTAATATATATTTTTTATTTAATAATATTTATTTAATTTATATTTTATATTCTTAATTGTGCTTTTAATTTTTTGGGGTATATTTTATGTGTGGGTTGTGGGGTTTATAAGGGTAAAAGGTGGGAAGTAATTTATTTTTAATTAATTAATAATTAGTTGTTAATTAATTGATAATTAATTGTGTAAATTGTTTAATAACATTTTTGGGGGGAGTGGGTTTTGGGTTTATAGGGGTAAAAGGTGGGAAGTAATTTATTTTTAATTAATTAATTAGTTGATAATATTAATTAATTAATTAATAATTAATTATGTTAATTGTTTAATTCATTTTTTTGGGTGTGTGTTTTGGGTTTATAGGGGTAAAGGGTGGGGAGTAAATTATTTTTACTTATTTTATAATTAGGGGCCGATTCCAATGTGGTTAGGAAGGCCAACGGCATTTGCTCCGTCCGAATCGGATTGGGAACATATATTTCCAACCGAATCAGAAAGGTTTCCAACCGAACGAGTACGATGCGAGTTAGGCGTTTGGAATATCCCAATCCGAACCCGACGGCATTTGGAATGACTGAGCCGTATGGAGCAGAATCGTACGTCTCTATGGGCCTCGTTTCTGAACGACCGAGTACGATGCTGGATTCGGACAGCCTTTCTGAATTGTGTCGTCCGACTTGAATCGGCAGTCGGAATCAGACTTTGGGGGACCGTAGCGGGCCCCCTGCACCCGGAGCCCTCCCAATCGGGCTCGTGGGAGTACCAATGGGTCCCCCCTTACCAGCCATGCACAGTGTGGAAGGCAACAGGGGGTGCCCACCACAGGGTGCCCGATTTTCCCCAGCCACCCCTTTTTTCAATGGGAGCCTATGCATTCGGTCGGAACATAGGCTCCCATTGAAGTTAATGGGAGTCCAACCAAATCGTATCTGGAAGCATCCGGATGCATCGTACTTGGTCGGTCGGACTCTCCCGATCCGAGACGGTCAGAAACCATTCCCAAACCGATTCGGTCGGGAAGATTTCCTAACCGCATTCCGAATCAGGTCCTTAGTTGTTAAATTCTATTAGTTATTTAATTGAAAATTAATTTTAATTGTGTAATTTTTTTTTTTTAAAGTGTAATTTTAGGTGCGGGTTGTGGGGATTATAGGGGTAAAGGGTGGGAAGTTAACTAATTTTAATTTGTTTTTAATTAGTAATATTTGTTTAATTGATAATTATGTAATTATGAAATAACCCCATGGTGCCTGCCACATTGTGCATGGTTTGGAAGAGGGGTCCTTTGGGTACCCCCACGGGCCACATTCGGTCACCTCCGGGTGAAGGGGGCCCGACCGATTCCGAAAGTTGTTTTGTCTCAGACAAACCGAGTCGGAACGGCTGTCCGAGTCGGTCATCGTACTCGCTCGTTCAGGGAGTGTCTCCATTGGGCTGTACGATGCGGCTCCGAACGACTCGGGCTGCCTGAATCCCGTTTGGAACCGAAACGGACAGCCCGGATGGCTTCCTTGCATTGTACTCGGTCGTCCGGTCGGGTGACCGATTCGGTCGGATACAAGGGTTCCGAATCGGATTCGACAATACCGAATTCCATCCGGAGCCCTTCCTAACGACATCGTAATCGCCCCTATATGTTTTTGTTAATTAATAATTTCTAAATAAAAATATTTATTTGTATGGAAATTATTTTTTTATTTTATTTAATATAATATTTGTAGGTATTTGTAATATGTATTTAACATTATAATATGTTTTTCTTTTTTAACATTTTTAATATTAAATATCTTTTTATTTTCAACATATTTATATATTTTTTTATTTACTTTGTTTTAAAAATATTTTTATTTTGTTGATTATATTTTTTGTTTGTTTTTAATTTTGAACTAACTGGAGTGGGAATAGTAAATGTTACCCCTCCGCAATCCAACACTTTCCCAACTGTTGTAATGACTGGAGTGGGAATAGTGCATGTTATCCCTCCACTATCCAAGACTTTCCCTACTGTTGCACTCACTGGAGTGGGAATAGCAATTTTTACCCCTCCGCAATCCAACACTTTCCCTACTGTTGTACTGACTGGAGTGGGAATAGTACATTTTATCCCTCCGTTATCCAACACTTTCCCTACTGTTGCACTCACTGGAGTGGGAATAGTAATGTTTACCCCTCCGCAATCTAACACTTTCCCTACTGTTGTACTGACTGGAGTGGGAATAGTAAATTTTACCCGTCCGCTATCCAACACTTTCCCTACTGTTGCACTCACTGGAGTGAGAATAGTAATTTATTTATTTTTTTAATTCAAGATTTTTTATTGAGACATTTTCCAGAAACAAACTAAAATCAAACTGAGGCAATCCAACACTTTCCCTACTGTTGTACTGACTGGAGTGGGAATAGTAATTTTTACCCCTCCGCAATCCAACACTTTCCCTACTGTTAGACTGACTAGAGTAGGAATAATAAATTTTACCCCTCCACAACCAAACACTTTCTCTACTGTTACACTCAATGGAGTGGGAATAGGAAATTTTACCCCTCTGCACTTTAACAGTTACCCTGGTGTTGTATCGGCTGGAATGGGTGCAGTAAATATTACCTATGTGCAATCTATCACTTTTACTACTGTTGCATTTATTGGAGGGAGATTTGTAAATTTTATTTTTATCCAGTCTTAATATTTATGTGTTGTGGGACTGGTAAATTCTTTATAACTTTACTTTTAATAGTTTGCATAGTTTTCTTTAAATTGCAGTGGGAATAGTATGTGTATTACATTTTATAGTTTATTTTGTATTGTTATAATTTATATTATGTTTTGTTTATTTGAAATTATATTTTTAATTATTAATATCTGTAATTTGAAAAATAATGTTTACTAAATTTAAAGATTTTTAAATAGTTTAATGTTTTAATTTAATTAGAATGGTTTGTTTTTTATAGATTTTATGTTATTGGTATATGTACATATATGTATACATTTATTTGTTATATTTTTATATAATTTTTTAATTATAAAATACATTAAATGTAGTAGTTTAAGAACTGTTTTAAAGTATATGTAAATGTACATATTAATTATGATATATGTGTGTTTAACTTTTTTAAATTAAGTTTATTTGCTATATTTGTATATTAAATCAAATTTTTTTTAAATTAATGTTACTATTCAATATATTTAATATTTATTATTTTATATATATCTAATAAACGATATTTTGTACAACTAGATTAATGACATCGATATTTTTTTCCTCGATATTTTTGTACTTACCATTATAAATATAGGATCGCGATATTTTTGACATCAATATTTATGAGACGATATTTTGGTAAAGGGATATTTTAGGTGTCGATATTCTGTCAGTGAACCTTGGAGACATGGGGATGTAGGAATCCTGAGTCATTAATCCAAGAGTTTATATCGTTCTAGGAAGAGGACTAGGTCTGGGGTACATTGCCCATATCTCATTTGTCAGAAGGTGGATGTGCTTTACTGAGTATCATAATATTTTTTTTATTCTTATTTACCCTCACCCAATTTCGTGTTACTATACTGCCCCAGATTTTCTGAGAGAATTACAAATGGCTATGCAGGTCCTAACCAGTTGCAGCCTGTGCAGGTAAGAACGGTGGGGTGGATTTGACATATGTTGACAAGGGAAACAAATAAAAAAAAAGAAAACCATGTTTTTCTTTTTTTTAATTTAAGTTTCTCTCGTCATTGTCGCCCCATCGCTCTTACCTGCACGGGCCGCGCCTGACTAACGGCCCACCTCCACTAGTGCAGTTGGTTAAAGTAGGTCAGGACCACAGCCTCTTTTAGGGTGGTCCACGTGCAGTACATTTTTTCTGTTTGGGATCACCCAGGAAAGCCTGAAGTCCTGAACAGCAAGCATCAGAAATGACCACCCCCACGCGCTGGGAAAAAAAACTCTGTGCATCAGGGCGAGCCATTGACTTTCAATAACAAACTTTGCGAGTTTGCTTTTGAAAGCCAATATACGTTGCTGAGCTGGCATATCAAAGATGGTGTCCGTTCGACAAAGGATCAGTGCTTTCAGTGGAGCCACTACAGTGGTGGCTTCACTGAAGAAACGCGAGCTCCTGGCAGGCAGCCGAGGATTTCTAAATCTGGTGACCAGTCTTCCAGAAGGGGAGCAGAGGCCATAACCTCAACTGACCTGGTGAGCCAGTGGTTTATCCACCAGACTCTAATTGACATCAAATCTGTTATGATAACTTGACATTTACCTAAGGCGATAGGAACAGCCAATTGCCATTTTTGAGTAATGCATTAATGACTGTTGCATTAATGGCTGTTCTTTGTGAACTGTATACGCCACTGTGTCATTTATGTGTCAACTTTAAGACCTGGGCTTTGCTAAATATAGGATGAAAGCACATTGTGCAGCAAACTTTGATGTGTTCCATAACACTCTCTCTCACTGTTGACCATATTGCTGTGATTGTGTCTCCAGGAGTATGCTCTGAATTACTGGAAGGATAAGGGTTCACCACCAGAGAAGCTACTGATGGGATTTCCAACATATGGGCGGTCATTCACCATCCCTGGCTATGACACATCTCCGGGAGCTGAGATCACTGGCCCCGGGGACCCCTGGAGAATATATCAAGGAACCAGGCATTTTGACCTATTTTGAGGTGAGCATCCCTCAAAAATTCTTAACACCAAAGTGTCATTTCCTACCGGAATTTGCAATTAATTAATGGTTTTATAAAGTACACAGCTGCTCAAACCTGAGCATCCCAGTGCTGAAGATCAGTCTGTTATTAAGGGGAGTAAGAAGAACAAGAGTAGCTATAAGTAAAAGAGGCAGGTTTTGATTTGTGGCTGAAAAAATGTTCAGATGTAACAGAGGCAATGGCAAGGAATTCCAGAGTTTGGCAGCACCAAAAGCGAAGGAACGACCACCATCATGGGATCTGTGGAATCAAGGAAAAGTAGAAGTTCAAGTCCAGATAATCCCCAAGGTTCTGGCAGTGCATACCAGGAAAACATGTCCAGAAGATATTTGTGGCCTTTGCCCTGAACTGCCCTAATGTCAGAAAATATAAACTTAAATTGGATTCTCCTAATGATGGGATGCCAGTGAAGGAGTTTTAGTGATGGTAAAGTAGGCTGCCATTTAGGAATGTTCAGGATTAATCTAGCAGTGGAATTCTGTACAACTTGAAGGTGTGGAATCAAATATTTCGAGATGCCCAGCAAGAGGAACTTACCATAGTCAAGTCTGGGGGTAATTAAAGCATCTACCACTCAGTCAAAAACTTTATTTCGGTCATTGTGACCATAAAAGTGCAAGTGTATACAGTACAGAAATATGATGTTACATGCATGGCAATAATTCATTGTATACATAGAAACAACTGTCAATTTGATTTGCGCCGACTAGTTGTAAAAATGTAAGACAACAGTTAAAAGGGTAAAAAAAACGTGGTGTCAATGGGTTAAGCCCCAATTAGATTGCACAGAAAGACCCACTTTATATTCACAATTTTAAAAAAAATCGGCAAAATACTAAAATATGAGACATAAAATTATTAGCTAAAAGCAGGCTTAAAAGGTGATAAAAATTCAGGGGGTGCGCCTTATCACTTCTTTGCTGCGTACCTTCTAATGATCCACATTTTCCCAAGAAATTTAGCAACTGCACAAACAACTAAAGGCCTAGAATCTGATTTTAGAATGTGCAGTGCTTCTTGGTGGCATCGAGTTCCCAACAGCCTACAGGCAGGGGCTAGCCATTTGATTCTCAGGGATTTGTACATCGGGCAGGCAAAGAAAATGTGGTTAATTGACTCAACAGAACCGGGACAACCTGGGCGATACTGTGTGGCGGAGGAAGGTCCATGCCATGCTGCTGTGAAGGAGTTCACAGGGAGGGAGCCGAATCTAAATTGGATGTAAAGCTTCCTATCTTGTGAATCGTGATAACCTCCATATATTGTTCGTGTGCACTTGACAGTTTGAATTCCATGAATTCTAGTGTAAGACCGCCTCCAGACGAATGGGTGACAGTGGACTGCGCCACCGAGTTCCAATATTGAGTCTTGGCAAGTTCTCTACTAGGCAATAAGCTGGGATCGGTGGCATCCCACAAGTTCCCCAAGCCTATAGCTGTAAGCAATGTCTGGACTTTGATGAACCACCCGATTTTTTTAAAACGGTCAAGTTTGTAAGCTTCATCAAGAGCAACTATGTAGTAAGAGAGCTCTGGGGTTTGTTTTAGGCACAGCCAAAAAAGGAGGGGGTGAAGCCTTGCTTTGTCCACTATAGATGATCTGCCCATATCTAGCCTTAGTTGTAGGAGCGGGGTACTCTGGGGAAGAGAACAAAGGGATCTTAAAAATGTGTTCTCTGTGATTAGAAGGCCCTCCAAATTGTCAAATCCCCAAAGTTCAGCCCCATGCAAAGCAGAGCCTACTACTTTGTGGTCATATATCTGGAGTGGAGCTGCAATTGGTCTCGTCTGGGAGGCCCTATGCTCCATAATCAGAGCCCCAGTGGTTTTCTTCTGCTGCAGGATTTGCTTTGTGATATGGTACTTCCAGGCCATTTCCTCCGAGAGGGTCACGCCCAGATAGTCAAATGTGGCCACTCTCTCCAGTGGGGTTACCCCCAGCAGCATTTTGCCTTTGAACGATTTGTTGGGGTTCATCAACAGGAGATTGGTTTTCGAAGTATTGACTTCCAAGCCTCTCATTCCACAGAAGGCCTCGTAGCTATCAAGGAGTAGTTGGAGACCACTGGGGGTCTTGGAGACCAATAGCGTGTCATCCGCGAACAGTAAAGTTGTTACTTTGACACTTCCCAATGTGGGGGCATCGGCTGGGACTTCCGCTAGGTGTTGGACCACTCCATTGATAAAGAGGAAAACAGGGTGGGAGCCAACACACAGCCCTGTCGGACCCCCCTATCGACTCTAATTGAGTCTGTCAATTGCGCTTGGTCCCCCCAGCAAACCCTTGCATAGTTGCCCTCATGTAGACGGACAACCAGTGCAAGGATCTCGGGTGGAAGCCCCAATTCCTGCAGGACGTGCCATAATTTGAGCCTGGGGATGAGGTTGAACGCCAACTTTAAATCAATGAATGCAATGTAGAGACTGCCCTGTTCGATGGTCACTGTTTTCCAGGCCAGTAAAGAAAAACGTAAGACCTGATCGATGGTGCTAACTTTCCATCTAAACCCAGCTTGGAAGAGGGATAGAATGTTGTTCTCCTCCATCGATGCTGAGATCTTCATAAGAAGAGCACGGTAGAAGACCTTTTGAGCACCATCGATCAGGCTGATCGGCCTGTAGTTAGATGGCAGTGAGCGGTCACCCATTTTAAAGACCGGAATAACCTCGGCTCCCTTCCAAGACGGCGTTATTGGAGCCCCAGCCGCAATTCCGTTAGCTAGTGCCCAGATATATTTAGACCAGTTGACAATATCATTAAGAAAAACATCGCCAGGTACACCATCAGGACCCGAGGCTTTGTTCCTAACTACAGAATTTATGCTTTGAGTGATGTAAGCTAAAGAAAATAGATCATTGGTCTGGAGGCTAGTGTAATCAACGGTGGAACCTTCTGTAGCCATCTCTCCTGTTCCGGTGAATACTGCAGAAAAGTGTTCAAACCAAGTGGCAATGGCAATGTTATTGGTGGGTGACCTCGGTCTTTCGGCATCTCCCCTTGTGACTAAAGGCCAAAACTGTTGAGAGCCTTTCCTCTGACAGGCTTCACTAATCTGGAGCCATCGGTTCTCGACCCATTCCCTTTTGGCTCTAGCCAGAGCTATCTTGTAGGATCTCCTTGCCTCTCTTAGATCCGCTACGTTATGTGCTCTGATGGCGACAGCCAATTTTGACCGTAAGTTCCTGCACTCCTGATTAAACCAGGAGTGTGGTCTGGGAGATGTCGACTTGCCCTGGGGCCGTTTAGGCATTCTAAAATAAGATGCTAGCTGTTCAAAGAGAAGTGTATGGATGACCGTAATCTTTGTAGACCCCTCCCGCTGCTCAAGTAAGCTATGTAGCTCCTTAGTACTCTCTAGGAGTATGCGCCTCATATCTTCAAGTTTAGCTGTGTCAATTGCTACTCGTGCCCATTTAAGTCGCCTGTTGTCATTAGTAGGGCATATCTACTTAGTTGAAAGTGTCATGCCAGGGAGGCTAATGTTTTTGGCCATATCGAACTCAAGAGGATTATGGTCGCTGTCAGTGGTCGTTCCAACTACCATGACCATCACTCCTGGCCACAATCTGACATCTAGCAGAATGCAATCAATACGGCTCTTGTTTGTAGTTCTGTTGTAGGTGTTTGCCCCCATCTTATCTGACTTGGTCCGTCCACTAACAGCCCTTAACCCATAATCGAGGGTTAGGACATGGAGCTGCAGTGCTGTTCGTGTCCATTTTTTAATTGGTGGTAAGTCAAGAGGGGGGACGAGCCACATCTCATCCACTTTGTCACTGTCGGTAAATTCTTCTGGGTTTAGGGGTTCGAAGGTGACTGTAGGCGGCAAGGGGGCCCGGGGAGCGGAAGGGAACACTACACGCGTATAGTACGGGTTGTTTAGTGTCTTTATTCTCTTATGTAACAGAGGTTTTTGGGCTCTTTTGTATATGAGTCGCATGAGGTCCGTACAGCCAGCCAAAACAAAACGGTGGCCCTTAAGTCAGGTGTATAACAGTAAACAAGGGGGGGGGGGGGGAAAGGGGTTTGGAAAAACAAAGAGTTCCTCTTGGCCGTCCACCCGGGGCTTCTCGGGGCTCACTCCTGGTCTGGTCGTTGTCGTCACGTCTTCCCAGGGCTCTCAGAGGTGATAGGAGGAAAATAAAACAAAAATAGAACTGGTCTTATTATCAGGGCCTTCTTTTTGTGTGCACTATGTGCCACCACCATCAGTCGCCGTGTGGGGGAAGGGACAAGGTGCGCAGTGAGGATTTTGGCGAGATCAACCACACCACCGTGCCCTACTGTCCCGCACCACCCCCACCAGAACGTCCCCCCTAACGGTACTCGCCTTGTGCCACGACCCGTTATCGGGGCCGCGGCGTAGGGACCCGGGGCGTCCTCCCTCCTTTCTGGGCCGCTGGGTTTGTTCGCAGTATCTGCTGCTTCCTCGACCTCGCGCTGTCCGTCTCTCTCTCTCTCGGGCTCTTCTGTGGCTCCTCCTCGCTTCGTCGTCGCTGCTCCCGTGTCGGACGTCTCCGCTCCACTCCTTCCACCATCCGACGTCCTTCCTTCTGGATTCCTCATCTTTTGTCGGTCCGCCGTTGATGACGTCAGGTGCGCCTCCGTGGTTCTCCCCAGTGCCGCTAGACCGCTGAGTGCTCCCAGGGATGGGTGCATGTCCCGCTCAGTTTCTCCCCACTTCCGGTCCTTCGGATCATCGGACTCCTCACAGTGACATTAAAGTCTCCAGCAATTATTAGCAGTGACTGCGGCTCCCTCTCCTCAAGACAATCTTCCAGCGCTTGAAGAGTTGGAGAGCTACAGCCCGTCTTGGTACCTCGAGCATAGACGTTGAAGAGGTCTAACCCTATACCATTCCTACCCCTGAGATGGATCGCTAGGATATTGGGGCTTTTAGTCTTGAGCTCTCGGATAGTACATTGGAGTTTGATTTTAATCCAAATCAACAGCCCCCCAGCAGGTCGTCCTGGTCTACTGGTGACTGCTGGGCAGCAAAACGTGACATATCCGGGAATAAAAACAGGGGTGGTGGACCAGGTTTCCTGCAGAATGCAGATATCAAATTGCTCTATATGTTGGACCCAGTGGGGAAGTGCCACCTTTGGCCTTACCCCAGCCACATTCCAGGACAGTATGCAAAGATTTGAGGTCAATTCTCCTGAGCCTGGGCAGACAGATTGAATCCCATCCGTTGCACAGCCTATCTATAGGCCTGCAGTGGTTGCTTGCAAAGCTAGGGTCGCCTCTTTTGGGGTGTCAGTGCTAGACTGCAATCGATCAGGGGTCCCAAGGCTAGAGAGCTGTGAAATTGGTGGCAGGAAGTCAGTGTGATGCCTAGCTTTGATAACTAGATGCTCAGCCTTGCCTATGCATTGAGATGACATGTGGGTTAAACACGCTTGATGTACCAGTCAATCATTAATAGCCAATAGTGAATCAGAGTCCAACGGGATGCCATGCCTGTTGGTGGCTTGTAACTGGGATGTACCGAAGGGACTGTATTTCAGTTGGATGCCAGTGGGAGAAGGTGAGCATGTTCTTCGCTCCAGGGCTATGAGATTATGACCTAGATTCTCATCTCTTAGATGTAGTTCGATACAGTCCGTTTGAGAGGTATGGTGGGTTAGCCTTTTGACCCATAGGATGTCGTCCCTGATGACAGATCTGCACCCCCTCACTTTTTGAATCCAATGTATCAATTTATTAATCAAAGAAACTTTATCTTCATATTTCATGTGTGGTGGAATTTTGGGCACATTAGAAATGTAGATGCTCCTGGTGGGACATTGGGCCTGTTCTCGCCTATGGCTAGGATGTCGACCTTTGTCAGCTTGTGTTTTATCTCTGCTGCGCACTAGTTATAAGGCGTTCGAGTTGGTGGATTTTGTAGGGAAGTAAATGGGGATGGACATTAGGGGGACAATACTACTCAAAGACATTAAAAGGACTGTACTACCTGGAGGATGGGTTAGTTTCTGTGGAGGTCCAATTATCTGTTTGGGATGGTGTACTTTTGATAGATCTCTGTCCAGGAGAAGTTTAACCTGGTTAGTAAGCGCTAGGATTAATGTTTTTAGTGAGGTGACTTCAGCCCTCAGATCTATAATGATCCTGGACGTATCCTGACTTACTGATGCTAACTCTTCAGAGTAACCCTCGCCCCTTCCCTCGGTTGGATCTTTCTCTACGGGCTCAACGGTTAAGCTCGTTGGGAGGGGATCCACCTCTGGTTCTATCACTCCTCCCTGCAGGTTACCGGACAGATCTTGAAGTGGTAGAAACCTATTGGACAGGGCGATATTAGTGTTAGTGTCGATAATAATATCTGCTGTGGTTTTATCTACCACCACGATAGGAGTTAGAGATAGCCCTGCCTCCATGTCATTGGTGGTGGCTGTATCTTGCGTAACAGTAAAATGACTCGGGGACTGATTTTTAACACTCCTTGTGGTTTGCTTGGTAAATATGGAAGAGATACGTTTTGCAGGTTTGGCGTTTGGGCTGAGAAGATGGAGTGACTCAACAGAAGAGTGCAGAGTAGCTAGTGTAGCTGGGTAAGTAGCAGGAGGTAGGATTCTCTGACATTCCACTAATAGATCGTCTATACGATCCAGAACACAGTTGTTGGCTGCTGATTTGCGAGCTGTTTTACTTTTGCTGGCTTTTGGGCGGGGCCCATCGGTCTTCCCACCCCCCTCCCCTTCCCCATGCCGTTTAGCAATATATTAAGGAGATGAGTAATAAAATAACTGATATAATGAAGATATAAATACTTTCGTAAGAATGGCCGGATAGCGCTTACAGGTGTCATACAGCTATCTAGTGAAAGCACACAGAGTGTTCACAGGGCCCTAATCACACTTACAGATTGCATAGGGAAATGAAACAAAAGAATAGTTCAGGGTCAGTACTAAAAACAACAGCAACCTAATTAATAAAATACAGGCTTCGCCTGTTTTTACCTAAAACATTACGAAAAATCAGGACCACAATAATATGGCCGCCATTTACGTTTCACCTGTAAACTTTTTAGCTTATTCACTTTCCCTGGACATACACCCAATATCGCCGCCATCCGGACGTAGATTCTCAGTCCGTCGACCGTTTCTAGCGTTAGTCGCTACTCACACCGGAAATTCTCTTGACTGAGAATGAACGGGTCTTTTTGGCGCGAATACCTCTGAATATGGAGTACTATGGGGAGACAATACTATATAAATACTGGACAGCCTGCTACTTGCTCTTTGACATACTTTGGGTATACGACGTCGGAATACGGCGGACGCGCCATTTCCAGAGAGGCATATCATAGCCTTTCATATCACTCCAAACAAGTAAGTTGCCTTTTTTATAGAGTAAAGAATTAGCCAGACCCTTTTTTCCTTTATTTGCTATAATGTGTTTTATTTTTTTGGGCCAATACAAGTAGAGAGACTGACTTTACTTCTTTACATCGTTACTTTAGGATTCTCTATATGTTTTCGGTATGTGGGTTGTAACGTCATTTGGCGGTGTTTACTTAGTTTGCTTCCGGTTATATATTTACTTATGACGATGCCCTTTTTGACATGTTTTTATATAATTTATAAGTTATTTCGAAAAAGGCTTAAGGACATCCGATTTTATTGACTTTGATACTCCAGATATATGTTTGAAAAATTATTTGCAATTCTGTTCACTTCTAAAATTACGAAGCCAGGCATAAATCCAATACTATTGGGATATCCAATACTAATGGTTCTATTTTTTGTTTAGCACTACTGAACGAATGCTATTCTGAGATATCTGCATAATACGATTGGGAGACTAGCACAATGTGAGTTAAGTTTTTTTACAATCTTTTATAAAAGATGTGCGTTAGATAGGCATCGACTTTGTATTGTTATTAATCTTGCTTTGAAATACATTGCGGCTGCAACCTATTTTGGGCATATTATCTCTCTCTTACAATAGACAGAATTTTGTCGACATTAGGAGTCCCTTTGGCTTGAACATTTCTCATGATTTGGGAACACTCCCTATTTGGGGATTTTTTACGGACACAAGTTAGTGTCTCAAAATATATGTTGCTATAGGGTCTTAGTATAATGAACAAGGACTCTTATTTACAATTTTCCACATTAAAATTATATCCTTTAATCACAGTTGCCATATGGAACTATGCGGATAATTTTGTAGATTTTCTATTTAGATTTTTAATGGTATACCTTTCTCTTAAATATATAGGTGCTTCGTGTCACTGGGGGTAGGCAAAATACCGAACGAATCCCTCCTTTACATATTGCCCCATTTGGGGTTACTTCATATGACTGACCAGAGACTCACACGATTTCCTAACCAAGGTATCTATTTTATTGGATTAGGACATGCCTTATGGTGATCATTTTCTGCCCTTAGGACATTATGTTCTCCCATTCACGACCCTTTTATTTTTGTTTAGGGTTTCTCAAATGTTTTCAACGCCATCAACTATAGGATACTAGTATTTTGAAAAATTCGGAATCTTCTTGAATCCACATTCATCTATATTTAAAGGTAGATACAGTTACTCTTTTATTTTATTTTTGATTATCGCAAATATTACTGGGTATTAGGGGCCGATTCCGATCTTGGTCGGAGGCGCACCTAACATCATTCGGTCGGGAAAAAAGCCATGCGAATGCCTGTTTCCCGACCGAACCGCACAGTATTCTGAATGAGCAAGTACGATGCGCATAACAGCATAGATTCCGACCCAGTCGTACTCACCCAATCCAGGTCCTGTTCCCCGACCGAGCCGGATCCGTAAACGCAGAATCGAGTCGCACGGAAGCGAAAATGCGGCCCGTCCGGTCGGACAAGTACGATGCGCTTCCCGTACGCGCCGAACCCGTCGCTACGCACGGCACGTCAAAGCATCCGGGAGTGGCGCACATAAGCTCCGATTCGCGCCACAACACGATCCACGGCTACGAGACGAACACGCCAGCGACGAGGACGAGGCGAAGCAACGAGAACGACGAACGAGACGCACCAACAATCCCATCGTGCCGATCCTACCAATATTCTACATCTACTACCGGAACAGGCACGGACGCGTACGGCGCAGAAGGTAAGTCAGACACCAACCACAAAAACAAACTACACGTACCCGACACATCACACACACACAGAGGGATGCAGAAATTACTTACACCAGCAACAGCAGCACCAAAGGGGCGGGATGGCCATCACCAATGCCACATATACACATAGGGGCCCGGATGCCTACCACTACTACCACCTCTACCCAGGGGGTGCCAGATGCCTACCACTACTACCACCTCTACCCATGGGGGGCTGGATGCCTACCACTACTACCACCCTTACCCAGGGGGTGCCAGATGCCTGTCACTACTACCACCCCTACCCAGGGGGTGCCAGATGCCTACCACTACTACCACCCTTACCCATGGGGGGCTGGATGCCTACCACTACTACCACCCTTACCCAGGGGGTGCCGGATGCCTACCACTACTACCACCCCTACCCAGGGGGTGCCAGATGCCTACCAGTACTACCACCTCTACACAGGGGGCTGGATGCCTACCACTACTACCACCTCTACCCATGGGGGGCTGGATGCCTGTCACTACTACCACCCTTACCCAGGGGGTGCCAGATGCCTACCACTACTACCACCCTTACCCATGGGGGGCTGGATGCCTACCACTACTACCACCCTTACCCAGGGGTGCCAGATGCCTACCACTACTACCACATCTACCCAGGGGTGCCAGATGCCTACCACCACTACCACCTCTACCCATGGGGGGCTGGATGCCTGTCACTACTACCACCCTTACCCAGGGGGTGCCAGATGCCTGTCACTACTACCACCCTTACCCAGGGGGTGCCAGATGCCTACCACTACTACCACCCTTACCCATGGGGGGCTGGATGCCTACCACTACTACCACCCTTACCCAGGGGGTGCCAGATGCCTACCACCACTACCAGCTCTACCCATGGGGAGCTGGATGCCTACCACTACTACCACCCTTACCCAGGGGGTGCCAGATGCCTGTCACTACTACCACCCCTACCCAGGGGTGCCAGATGCCTACCACTACTACCACCCTTACCCATGGGGGCTGGATGCCTACCACTACTACCACCCTTACCCAGGGGTGCCGGATGCCTACCACTACTACCACCCCTACCCAGGGGGTGCCAGATGCCTACCACTACTACCACCTCTACCCAGGGGTGCCAGATGCCTACCACTACTACCACCTCTACCCATGGGGGGCTGGATGCCTGTCACTACTACCACCCTTACCCAGGGGTGCCAGATGCCTACCACTACTACCACCCTTACCCATGGGGGGCCAGATGCCTACCACTACTACCACCTCTACCCAGGGGGTGCCAGATGCCTACCACCACTACCACCTCTACCCATGGGGGGCTGGATGCCTGTCACTACTACCACCCTTACCCAGGGGTGCCAGATGCCTGCCACTACTACCACCCTTACCCAGGGGTGCCAGATGCCTACCACTACTACCACCTCTACCCAGGGGGTGCCAGATGCCTACCACTACTACCACCTCTACCCAGGGGGTGCCGGATGCCTACCACTACTACCACCTCTACCCATGGGGGGCTGGATGCCTGTCACTACTACCAGCCTTACCCAGGGGGTGCCAGATGCCAACCACTACTACCACCCTTACCCATGGGGGGCTGGATGCCTACCACTACTACCACCCTTACCCAGGGGGTGCCAGATGCCTACCACCACTACCACCTCTACCCATGGGGGGCTGGATGCCTGTCACTACTACCACCCTTACCCAGGGGGTGCCAGATGCCTGCCACTACTACCACCCTTACCCAGGGGGTGCCAGATGCCTACCACTACTACCACCTCTACCCAGGGGGTGCCAGATGCCTACCACTACTACCACCTCTACCCAGGGGGTGCCGGATGCCTACCACTACTACCACCTCTACCCATGGGGGGCTGGATGCCTGTCACTACTACCAGCCTTACCCAGGGGGTGCCAGATGCCAACCACTACTACCACCCTTACCCATGGGGGGCTGGATGCCTACCACTACTACCACCCTTACCCAGGGGGTGCCAGATGCCTACCACCACTACCACCTCTACCCATGGGGGGCTGGATGGCTACCACTACTACCACCCTTACCCAGGGGGTGCCGGATGCCTACCACTACTACCACCCCTACCCAGGGGGTGCCAGATGCCTACCACTACTACCACCTCTACCCAGGGGGTGCCAGATGCCTACCACTACTACCACCTCTACCCATGGGGGGCTGGATGCCTGTCACTACTACCACCCTTACGCAGGGGGTGCCAGATGCCTACCACTACTACCACCCTTACCCATGGGGGGCTGGATGCCTACCACTACTACCACACTTACCCAGGGGTGCCAGATGCCTACCACTACTACCACCTCTACCCAGGGGTGCCAGATGCCTACCACTACTACCACCTCTACCCAGGGGTGCCAGATGCCTACCACCACTACCACCTCTACCCATGGGGGGCTGGATGCCTGTCACCACTACCACCCTTACCCAGGGGGTGCCAGATGCCTGTCACTACTACCACCCTTACCCAGGGGTGCCAGATGCCTACCACTACTACCACCTCTACCCATGGGGGGCTGGATGCCTACCACTACTACCACCCTTACCCAGGGGTGCCAGATGCCTGTCACTACTACCACCCCTACCCAGGGGGTGCCAGATGCCTACCACTACTACCACCCTTACCCATGGGGGCTGGATGCCTACCACTACTACCACCCTTACCCAGGGGTGCCAGATGCCTACCACCACTACCACCTCTACCCATGGGTGGCTGGATGCCTGTCACTACTACCACCCTTACCCAGGGGGTGCCAGATGCCTGTCACTACTACCACCTCTACCCAGGGGGTGCCAGATGCCTACCACTACTACCACCTCTACCCAGGGGGTGCCAGATGCCTACCACTATGACCACCCTTACCCAGGGGGTGCCAGATGCCTGTCACTACTACCACCCTTACCCAGGGGGTGCCAGATGCCTACCACTACTACCACCTCTACCCAGGGGGTGCCAGATGCTTACCACTACTACCACCTCTACCCATGGGGGGCTGGATGCATGTCACTACTACCACCCTTACCCAGGGGGTGACAGATGCCTACCACTACTACCACCTCTACCCATGAGGGGCTGGATGCCTACCACCAACAACACCCCCACTCACAGGATGGCTAATACATGACACAACAAGCACACACCAACATAAACAATGCAACATAAAGACCTCCCCCCCAACACCATGACAAGCATGTGTAGACTGTGTCAAATGCCTACAACACTGAACATGACTTTGAACATACAATGTGACCCCCTATCACATGTGCCACACATAAATGTTTGTGGCCCCCACAATGCAAGCAGGCCATGACCATTGTGGCAATGGGGTCCAAACCCCCATCATCACAGTGACCACAATGTAAGTGTGGGGTCCATAGTTCAAGCACATTTTGAACATTGTGGCAATGGGGTCCATACCCCCATCATCACAGTGACCAAAATGTAAGTGTGGGGTCCATAGCTGAAGCACATTTTGAACATTGTGGCAATGGGGTCCATACCCCCATCATCACAGTGACCAAAATGTAAGTGTGGGGTCCATAGCTGAAGCACATTTTGAACATTGTGGCAATGGGGTCCAAACCCCCATCATCACAGTGACCAAAATGTAAGTGTGGGGTCCATAGCTGAAGCACATTTTGAACATTGGGGCAATGGGGTCCAAACCCCCATCATCACAGTGACCAATATCTAAGTGTTGACAAAGAAAAAGCTGCAACTGCCAAACTGCATGGATGATTCCTGGTCACAGCACAACAAACACATCAGTGGCAAAGTAGTGCTTGTGTCCCATAGCAACATAGATTGGGGGAGGCAAACAGTGCAGTGCAAATAAGACATACCTATTTCCATGTGCAGACAAACATCACCCATGGGGGCTGACACTGTCAACATTCATCAATGACACAATGACAGAATGAAATGAAATGAAATGAAATTCGTACTTGTAAAGCGCACTGCTACCCCAGCTATGGGGTGTCCTGGCGCTATACGCATACCGCTGTGGAACCCTTCCTGGCTATTCCCTGTGAAATGTCCACTCCTGGGCACCCCCAAGGTGAAGCCAGGCATCCCAGCACTGGTGGGGCCGTTGTGGAGATTAAGCAAGCTATTGCCCAGAGTTGCAGAGTGGGACCTATGATTAGAATAGGCACCGAGGCGAGAATTATCAGGTCCGAGGAAATTGAGCCCAAGACCCGCCGAGGCGGGAATTGAACCCTGGTCCCGGGCCAGATCTCTGCATCAGGGTCTGCCGCTCTAACCATTGAGCCACACTTCTCCACAGTGACCATCAGAATGCAGACCCACATATTTGCACCAATGGGCACACAAATGCAGATACCCTGTGGAGCATGTAGATGTGAGGTGAACAGATACCATACCATGGCAGCAATGGGACACACAAACAATGATCATTGTGCTGACTGATGACCTAGGAGTCCCAGGGACAGCAGGGGAAACACACCAAACAACATACAGCCAATGGCACACTAAAGATATGCCAATGCAGTGGTGCAGATGCACAAACACAAACAGGCAGACCCACACTGCACATCAAACACAACAGGTGAGGGGGGGTACCAGTGTCCCCAGGCAACCACACAACACATGAGGAGGCCTGAATACCAATTACACAGATGTGCATACAGTGCCACACAAAGGTAACTCATGGATCCAAATCCCCTATGTGGGCAATCAGGCATTGTCAGATGAGAGGGAGCACAAATCACACATGTCACACAAGCATGTAGGAACAGCAACTGACACAGCAAGACACAGAGACACCACAGCACTACCCCCAGGGCCCCCACAATGTGGTGACCCTGGGCTGCATTACAATCCCACTGTGATGACAAAGCTAGATGTCGTTCACACTGTGAACCACAGTCATGTGTCCTGAGCAACAAACTACCATCACACCTACACAAGCACAAATCAATCAGCACGGCCAGTAAGCCAAGGCCAACATGGAGGCAGGGGTCTAGCCGGGCAACAACTCTCATCTGCACACACTCAACACCACACACCTCGACCTCCAACAATGTGCAGCAGTGAAGCTCACATGCACTGGTGACATTGCACATGCACCCATGACAATCCCAGGGAGGGTGGCGGGAACCAAGGTGCAGAAACACATCACACATGGCCACTCAACAAGACTCCTGAATGTCTAACACACTGCACACTACGCTGTACATGGACATGACGGCAATACCACACCAACCAATGGGATCCCAGCCACAGTCACACACCAATGAAGAAGCCAAGGTCACCCACAAAGAACACACATAGACAACTACCAACATTGCAGCCCTGACCCTGAGGAGTGCCAGCAGTCACACACACAACGTGTCACAACCAATGTAAGCTAACACAAACCGGAAATCACATGACAGGTGTAAACAACAAGTGCCAAGGGGAATCCTGACTGTGACCCATCAGCGTCTGCCCACAAACTCAGCCCTGACAGCAAACACACCTATGGGTGACACACTGATGACCAGTAATGTGCCATGCACCCACATCACAGAGAACCCAGGGAGAAGACTTTGGGGGAACATAGGTCAACTCAGCAAGCATCACAAACAGGAACATCACTAGGGATCCCAGCATGCACAGCAAAATGGAAGTGAACACACAGACATGCTCATACAACACACACCTTGGGCGCAGGTGATGTCACAGGAGCACACACTGCCATGAGGGGACTCCACTCCTGTGTGAGGAAAGCTGTGCCATATGTCGCCTCAGTAGGGCTCCATCATGTCAGCAGAACACTTGGTCACACAGTCAACAATTAGCACCAAATGAAGGCTCCTGTCACATCAGCCTGGTCATGGGAGTGTCAACGAAATCATCAGCACAGATCCAACACACATGTATAGCAAGTTGCACTGACAACACAGATGAGTCCTTCCCCATTGATGCCCAAACCTGCATGTCCAGTGGAGATGGCCACACGGTCAGGGAAGTAGAATAATTGAACAATGGCAAGCACAACAGATGTGCAGGGGTGGAAGCCAGAGATGTGACATTGCTAATGTAAGTAGGAAATCCCATTGCCAAATATTGAAAACATGACACCCTCAGATGCTGCTAAGGATGACATGGATACACCACAGGATAGGACACAGTCCCCCTGGACCACATGGGTTCCTGCACAGTAACACTACATATTCATGAGACCAAATATCACCATCACTGCAGCAAGGGCATGGTTAGCATCATCAACATCATGTACATCAGAAGCAAAAGCACTAGATAACAGAAAGTTGCTTTATTCAGCATATGTGGGTTCAAAACCTGAAGTCATGTAAGAAATAAACAAAGGCCAATGGCCAGTCCATCATGAAAGTCAAAACAGGGTGACAGTGGCAGATGTCACCCTAGGCATGCCTGCACTGATGAAAACCAGGGACAATCCCCTCGGAGGGGCATACGGGGGGGCAGGCCAGGCACCGCAGGGACAGGATCAGGGCTCACCAGAAGGAGGCAGGGAAGGGGTGGTGGGTGCTGGAGAGCCACTGACAACTGCAGTGGAGGTGTCTGACATGGTGTGTGCCGGCACAACTGGGGGACATGACTCAGATGGTGTGGGCGCCGGCACGACTGCAGTGGACCGTGCAGATGGAGTGGACAGGTTCGCCACTGCAGTGCCCAAGTCAGACAGGGTGGTAGTGGCCTCCACTGCAGTGCCTACCTCCAGGGGAGGAGAATGGGGATCAGGTAAGGTGGGCAGGACAGAGGGGGAGGACACCCTCACCACACCAGTGGCACAGACAAGCGCAGCGGGGGTGTGGGGCCGGAAGAGCAAGTGGCAGGGGAGAAGGCCTGATCCTTTTGGGGATGGTGTATCTGTGGGTGGGGGAGCCTGGGGCAGGGTGTGGTGGGGGCACCTGTGGAGTGGGGGCCTGAGGGATGGAGGAAGGAGAATTGGTGCCTGAGCTGCAGGGCGGCGGCGGGGTCTTGCTCTTCCGGGTCTGGGGGGACTTGCGGGTGGGGGCGTCAGTCGGTCTGCGCCTGGGGGAGGGTGTCTGGGTGCGAGGGGCACTCCGCTCCGTGTGGGTGGGCTTCCTCTTCCCCCTGAATGCTGTATCAGCTGGATCGGAGGAGAAGAGGCCGAGGTCACTGAGGAAGAGCCGCTGTGTCTTTGGGGTTGCAGGTGAGGCAAGGGAGGGGGCTTTGGAGGGAGAGGCAACTGAGGACTACGCAGTGCTCGTGGATGTGTGTGTGTGTGCCTGGGCCCCATCCCCTGTGAGTGTGGTTTCAGTCCCCTGACTGTGCGTGCATGTGCGTCTTGTTTGTGGCGTGTGTGTCTGTGTGCTGCTCGTGTCTGTGCTGGTGTGTGCCTGTGCCGGTGTGTGTGTGCTTGGGACAGGTAAGGTGCTGGGGAGTGTGGATGGGGCAGAGGCAGGAGGGGTGAGGGACTGTCGGAGGAGGGACACTGCTGCCATCAGGGAGGAGTCCATGGACCTATTGCCCCTCTGTAGGGCAGACATGCCCGATGAGATGCCCTCCATGAACGACACCAGCTGAGTCAACAGAGTGGTGTGGGCATGGAGGACACTCAGCATCGCTGTCTGCCCTACATGGAGCTGGCGAAGGAGGTACACAGACTCCTCACTCAGGGCAGCAGGGGACACAGGGGCAGGGGGTGCGGTGCCTGGCCCGAAGGAGACACGCTCCCGAACATGGGAGCCTCCACGGACCTCGGGAATGGGAGCCGATGGGATGGCGGTGGTGGTGGTGGTGGTGGCGGGGACAGCAACACTAGCTGGGGTGTGGTGGCTGCTGACACCCGCCTCCATAAGGGAGTCATCCTCCGAGCTGCTGTGGTCCTCAGCTGAGGTGGATGGTGCTGAGGACTCCTCTGTGTGGCTCCCCTCGCCCTCCGTGCCACTGGGTCCCTCTGACCACTCCTCGGCTGCTGACCCAGTCTGGCTGTGCGGCTCCTCCTGGTCCGTGGAGCTGCCCCTCCTGTGGCCGTGGATGTATCTGCAATCAATAGGGAAACAGACAGACATCAGTCACCTGCACCGAACGCACACACCACAGTAGGTACAGCACATTACAGAGCAAGCCCTGGCATCCTTAGTTGAACATTGCTAAAAGTGCCCAAACAGAACAGGAGAAGCCAATTGTCAGTCTGATGGTCAACCATGGCACTCACATCCCACCTGGCCTTGCACCCATCTGTCTGGTGTCTGTTGGATGGCAATACCCCAGTGTGGACACATGCACCACCTACACAGTAGTTGGACAGTGCAGAGAACCCGGTTAAGCATGTGAACATGCACACATCACAACTCTTGCCACTGAGTCAGTACAGGTGTCCGGATTAAAGGGATGCCCAGAGTCAAATAGGGAATGCATGTGATGCATACCAGCGACAGACACCATGATGCACCCATGTCCTGATAGCCATTGCCACAATGGTGTGCATGTAGCACATGTCACTCCCCTGCAGGATCACTAATAGGAAGTCACATGCCATGGCACAGGCATGCCTGCTAAGTCATACATCACTGTCTCCAGTCACATGGGCAGGGCAGCCAGACAACAACAGTCTGCACTGTGTCACAATAGTAGTTCATGGGGAATGCAAGTCCTGGAGCTGAACAAGTGCACATGTACATCCCCCACACACCACATCATCTGAACCCTTATCTGTCCAGGTCATACCGATTGGACATATGGGAGACCTGTAACACAACCCTCTGAACCTGAGCACCTCACAATCTGCTGTGAATGGGAAACAGCTGCCTGAACTTCACATTCGCATACCCCAGTGTGCACGGTCAGGTGATCAAACACCTATGTGTCACACAAGTATCGTCTCCTATGGTTACATCTCCGGTGGCATGCTGAGCCCCAACCGAGAAACACCCCAGCAGTCCTGACAACGAAGCCACAGCATACTGACACAGAGGCAGACACCAAAGGGGACAAATCACTGAGCACAACGTGTCAGCTGATACACGGGAGTGGGAGTACAGAGTGTATTGTATGGCCTGGAGTAGGCATGACTGTACTGCCCCACATGAATGAGGGATGAGCCCTGGACAGTAGGCAGCTGGCTAAGTATGTGTGACACACGTAATATACACACTCCTGGGGCCCAAACATTGTTCCCACCCGCAGCATGGGTGTGTGCCAGATACCCCAGGCACATGTGGTGGATCAGCTCAGCAATTGGACCACATATCAAAGTAACACGCAGATTACATGTCAGAACACAGGCATTGTGTAAGCAATGGACCCACCCATGATGCCCACCACAGAGTTAGGGAAACAGATGCTGTCCCCCACCTTGAGTCAAGCAAACTGCAAGGACACAGTACCCAAGTGACACAATTCCCTGACTGTAAGGGCCACACCTGGGTATCAGATGAGGAGTGGGCAGTGCACAATAGAGGGACATGGGTCCTGGACCACATGACTGATGTACTGTGGAAGTTTAACCAGGCCAGAGGAGGGCACATAGCATGGCAGACATAGTTCACAATGCAGTCATGGACTCACCCCCTCCTTGCTGCTCTCTGGCCTTCAGCTGCCCATCCAGATCAGGGAAGACCACCGCCGGGATCCTGAGCATGTGGGGGGTCAGGGTCCGGTGTCCGCCCCTCCTGCGAGGAGGCGACAGCTTCAGCTGGACCCGTGCGATCCTCTGGGTCCAGCCCCGAAGGTCCTGCCACCTCTTCTGGCAGTTGCGGATCCGGTGCTTGTAGACCCCCACGGTTCTCACTGCCCGGACGATGGTCAGCCATATCTGCTGCTTCTGGTGGGCATCAACCTGTGAGGATGACAAAGTGAGAATGCCATTACTACACATGCAACATATCCGTGCATTACACAGTTGTATATACATGTCTCAATCACAGGGGCACATGATGTACACAGGCAGTGCAACGATGGCCATGGACAGTATGCCAGCAGTTACTACATGGTATCATTGCCTGGGAAGTAAAACCTTGTTTAAATGCACTGTCACTGCACTATACCTGTCCAGTGCATGTAACTACACACTATGGGGGGTGACAACTACTCAGTGAGCCTGCTAGCCAGTGGCGTGCAGACTGTTAGCCTTGCTAGTCAGACAACATGCACATTTAGGAAGGCAGTGGACAGAACACTCACCTGCTCCCCTGCTTTCCCATACAGCTTGCTGTACTGTGGAAGGAGGCTGTCCAGCAGGGCCTGGTTCTCCTCAGTGCTGAAGGCTGGGGCTCTCTCCACAGTACGTGCCATTGCAGGGTCCAGAGGGTGCAGATACAGCAGCAGTGGTGGTGGCAGATGTCGTCCTGGAGCATGTAGTGCAGGCAAGTGAGCTCTCAGGGGAACAGCCAGCATTATATGTGTGCTGCAGAGGCAGATACTGTCCCATGTGTCCAAAGTGATAGGTCAAAGTCGTTTGCATCTTCTGAATCTGGCCAATCCATGGAATTGCACCACTTACACACGCCCACAGCATCCTTCAAAAGTTCAACTTCATGACACCCATGAATTTGCAACATTGTTGTGGGTGACCAACTGAATTTACAGCATCAGACTCGTTCAAAATTTGAAAACACGTCCGTTGCCAGGCCAGGCCATAGCCAATGGGTGCACACCGATCGGTCCATTGCTGTTCAACGCGTACCCAGGATACAACGCGTACCCGCACACATTGAATGCAATGGGCCGGCCGGGCACACCGATCGGTCCATTGCTGTTCAACGCGTACCCAGGATACAACGCGTACCCGCACACAATGAATGCAATGGGCCGGCCGGGCACACCGATCGGTCCATTGCTGTTCAACGCGTACCCAGGATACAACGCGTACCCGCACACATTGAATGCAATGGGCCGGCCGGGCACACCGATCGGTCCATTGCTGTTCAACGCGTACCCAGGTTACAATGCGTACCCGCACACATTGATTGCAATGGGCCGGCCGGGCACACCGATCGGTCCATTGCTGTTCAACGCGTACCCAGGATACAATGCGTACCCGCACACATTGAATGCAATGGGCCGGCCGGGCACACCGATCGGTCCATTGCTGTTCAACGCGTACCCAGGTTACAACGCGTACCCGCACACATTGAATGCAATGGCCAATGTGTGCGCACCGATCAGTCCATTGCTGTCCAACGCGTATTGCGAATACAACGCGTACCAGCACACATTGAATGCAATGGCCAATGTGTGCGCACCGATCAGTCCATTGCTGTCCAACGCGTATTGCGAATACAACGCGTACCAGCACACATTGAATGCAATGGCCAATGTGTGCGCACCGATCAGTCCATTGCTGTCCAACGTGTATTGCGAATACAACGCGTACCAGCACACATTGAATGCAATGGCCAATGTGTGCGCACCGATCAGTCCATTGCTGTCCAACGCGTCCCTGTACAAGTCACTGGCATATGTCACCATGCCTGTCACAGGTGAACATATGCCAGCCACATATACTTCCCAGGGAGTGAGGGGCACACCTACAACACCACAGCCTGTCCAAACTGTATCCTAAGGCATGTAAGGCTGCATTACCTATTCCGTGTATGGGGGTGAACATGTTGTTCTGTGGGTGTCACTTGGGGGCAGCCACCACCAGGCTGTGCACGTGTTCATGGGGACAGGATCCTTGGTGTTTCGTGTACATGACCACTGTGATGTGCAACTGTTCATATCTGAGCATGTGGCATGGTCACATTTCACGGTGGTGTATGTGTATGTCATGTCACATACCCCCTGAGTCCCATGTGGGACGGTATGTTAAACCCAGGGTGACCCATTGGCACAATAGTGATGGTCCTCCACAGTCTGTGTGCATGTTGTGTTTACAATGTCTCTGATTTCATGTGCACAATGGGAGACAGTCTCCACATCCAAGTTGTTTGTGCATGGACTTTGATGTTGTGCGTGTGTGTGTCACAGACGTCCATGTCTGTCCTGCCGAGGCAACAGGGACCACTACCTGTGGGGGTCATGGTTGTTTTGCTGTGGTGTACACATGATACACCATGTCATGCCAGTGTCCATGTGGCAATACAGGGTCCCTGGGAATCTACCTGTCATTGAGCTGTGATGCCTGGGGCACATCTGTCCTCACATGTCACTGTGGGGTGTGTTTGTAACGTGGCAGCAGGAGATGGGAACTGTGACACGGCCTCATAATATCCAATGGCACAACCTGGGACTTATTGATGCCACTTGTTGAACTGTGATGTTAGATGTTAGCCATGTATGTGCCATACATGTCCTTACGGAACTGCACACATCATGTACTAGTGCCTCATAATGATGTATCATGTGATATTGAGTGTGTTCAATGCCACATATGTGGGGTGACTGACAATCTTTCTTTCTTCACCTATGCACTGCAGGGCACCAGCTGTCCATAGACCATTCCCTGACCTGGCAACGATGGTGGAACGTGACAGCATCCGACGGTACCGCTTCACCAGGCAGCTGATTGAGGATTTGGCAGTGCGCTTGGCACCACATTTGCAACCTGGCCGGCCGTACCCTACAGCGCTGACCCCCAAGGTGAAGGTGATGGCAGCCCTACACTTCTTTGCCACCTGTACCTTTCAACACACTGTGGCGACTGCTGGTGCGATGTCACAGACCATGTTCAGCCGTGTGCTCCGCGATGTTTTGGAGGCTATGTTGATATACCTGAACCAGTACATCTATTTCCCTAGACTCCAACAACTCACTGACGTGAAGAGTGACTTCTATGCCCTGGGGAGGATGCCGCATGTCATTGGCTCCATTGTTGGGACACATGTGGCTTTGGTACCACCACAGGCCCAAGAGCAGGCATACAGGAACCGCAAACACTACCACTCGGTCAATGCACTGGTGGTCTGTCTTGCTGATATGAGCATCTCACACGTGTGTGCCCGTTTCCCCGGTTCTGCACACGATGCCTACGTGATGAGGAGTAGTCGCATCCCGAGGATGATGTCACAGATGTGGAACCAGCGTGCCTGGCTTGTTGGTGTGTACTGACTTTGTACCATTGTGTGTGTTCTGCAATGTAGTGTACCACCCTCTTTTCCAACTCAGCTAATGTGCAATTGTCTGTATGTAGGTGACTCCGGATACCCCAACATGCCGTGGTTGCTGACGCCCCTCAGGAACCCTGTGACACCAGCCCAGATGCGCTACAATGAGGCACATGGTCGGACCAGGAGAGTGATTGAGCGGACATTTGGTCTCCTGAAGAGCCGCTTTCGCTGCCTGGACAAGCCAGGAGGGTCCCTCCCATATGCCCCAGCAAAGGTGTGCAAGATTGTCATCGTCTGCTGCATGCTACACAACCTGGCAGTGCGGAAGGAGTTGCCTCTCATCCTGGATGACGATGACCAATGTCCGCCACCTGTGGAGGATCCTGGCCTGGACCACGATGCCAGTGATAATGATGATGATGATGGTGATGTCCGCACACAGCTCATCACCAACTTCTTCAGCTGAATGTGAGTATCCAGAGATGTCATGTCAAAGATGTGAGTTTGCATGATATGTGTTGGTGGTGCTCTGGTGCTGTTTGAGTGTGTCCATGGGCTACATGACTGTATGCGTGTAGCGATGTGTCCTTACAGGTAGTCTGTACTCCCCAACAGTGTTGACATGCTAACTTGGTTCTGGGTGGGTATCTTGTGACATGTATTGGGCATGAGTATTGCAGTTCTGTCCTGTTCTTCAGTGCTTTTGACTGTGTGTCATTTCTGTCCTTGTTTATCACAAAAAGAGTTGCTCCTAGTTAGGTGACCTAGGTGCTAAAGTGTTCGTTTGTGAGTACAGGCATCGCACAAAAAGTGAAGGACTGGTCTCACACACCACCTGGTGTCATGCTTCATCATTGACTAGTCCTCGCCCTCTAAAAACTTGGTTTGATAGAGGGCGGGCATACACCTGATGACAGGGATGCACTTCTAAACTAAGTGGGGGCCCTAAACAAAAAGGTGAGTTTTAAAAAGCCATTATAGATGTCAAACCAATTTTACTATAACTGGCATCTATATGGTGATTAAAAATGAGTGATCGGTGTATTGGGGATTCTATTGTCCCCCCACCGAGGTAAATGTGGTCAACATGTTTCTGCCCAGTGGCCCAGAAGGGTCCATGGCATTCATCAGGACCTAAACAATAAGAAAAACGGGCTCCACTCTTACCAGACTGTGGTGAGAGGATTCCACTAAGTGGGGTGATAAAGATCACTCTCCACTAATATACGGCTAAAGGATTCAAGCCTAAAGAAAAAACATAAACAAGGAACACAGACGTGAAATACAAAATAGCACCATGGTCAAATCTTCAAAACAGCCACATACACATACAGGTATAGTGAGTGGCTAAAAAGTGCAACAAACGTGTCAGTCATCTGTGCACTTAATATTCTGTGAAAATGGTAGTCACATAGCTTACCCTATGTATGGGATCAAATTGGCCCATAGGAGGGTGAGGGCGGAAGACCCCTTTGGTCAAACGCTATGAAAATGAGGAAAAAAGGGAACAAAGAGAAATAGTTTGTAGATGAGAAAAACGGCTCAAAAACGAATCCCTAGGCGTGGCGATCTATCAGCCAACATCCACATATACATATCCATTCATGCACCCATTCAGACTCTTACTGTTCCGTGGTTCGTCCTCCACTGTTGTGCCTACGTGTGTGCTCCTCACCTCCTCGCTGGTAAATGAGGAGGGCGGGCTTAGGCTATTTATAGTGTTTGCGATATATTGTCCGCGACAAATGGTCTAATTAGCTATAATTGAACGTGGTGTCGACAAGATCCGGTGTCACAAGCCGTTTTCAATAAAATGATGCCTGACCTGCCTGAGGTAAAAGGATGGATGTGTATGGCCTTGAAAGGACATCCGATGTCTGCAACGTGGTTGCCTGGTGACTGCGTTTGGGTATACGTGAAACTCCGTCAAAACGAAGTGTACTAAAGCGGCGCATGCGCACACGTTATCCACTACATTAAAACTCTACTGCGCGCATGCGGGCGTGGTCCCGTCCAAAGTTAAAAATGAGGGTGAAGTGTTGAAGGGGATGCATATGCGCACTGTTCCAATGTAGTTAAACACTGCCATACGCGCATGTGTGTAATGCCTCCTTACTAACGTCCAGTGTTGCCGGACCATCACACCAGGTCTAATATTCCCGATGGCAAAAATGTGCTTAAATTAAGGAGAGGATTCCCTCATTTTCTGTATTTGTACGATGTACAAATAATATGTAACTATCTGGATACAACAACAGGGCAGAAAACAACAACGCTTTAGACCAACACCACAGAACTGGACCTTTAGCTCTGGAGACGAAAGGAGCTCGAGCGGTAGTAGCAGTGAGGAGAGTACTGATGACTACCAAGGGAGACGACAGCAGAACTACCGCCACCCTATGATGCACCCACCGATGCCACAATTCGGTTTCTGGCAGCAACCTTATTATCCACCTGGTTTCGGCTTTCCCCAGGGCCCACAGCCTTTTTTATACAGAGGCAGGGGCCGGGGAAAAGCAAGACAAAAAAGGCAGAACACAAGGGTACAATGGGAAGACCAAACATCAGTCGCAATGGGAACGAGAAGCAGAGGGAGAGGGAACGGCCCATCGACGAGCACAGAACATCTAACATTGTGAACCTTAGCGACCACATTCTCTCCAGTGATGAGGAAATGGTTCTTTCCAAAGGACTTGGCTTCGTCCCTACACCTTCCCAATGATCCCTTCACCATCAATATGGAACTGGCTCAATTTTTTAGGAAAATTAAACTCCGCAACCATTTTGGAGAATCAAGAGAAGAGCAAGGTGAGAAGATCAGTACAGGCCTCAAGAAGAAGTCCACGTTCGTACCTCCAACTCATACAATTCCCTGTCATATACTAGCATTTGAACAGGTGGTCCTCAAAGAAGTAGAGATGATCAACTTCAGACAAGAAAAAGGTTTTCAGAACCTTACTAATTTGGAACGTAGAGCACTTGAAGGACTCAAGAACAACACCGACTTGACAATCAAACCAGCAGACAAGGGAGGTGCCATTGTCTTGATGAATAAAACCATGTATCAAGAGGAGTGCAATCGGCTACTATCTGATGGAACAAATTACGAGAGATATTCAACTGACCCAACATTACGCCTCACCAGGAAGATCAAAAGTATGGTGAATGAGGCTCTAAATAACGATTGGATTACAAAACAGGAAGCAGATTTCCTTGTCAATGAAAACCCAAGAACACTGAGGTTCTACACCCTCCCCAAAATACACAAAGGGAAGATCCCTCCACCAGGAAGACCTATAGTCTCTGGCATTGGATCTGTCCTTGAGCCTCTTTCGCAATTTTGCGACTGGTTTCTGAAACCCATTGTACAAAAATCTCCGTCCTACCTAAAAGACACAAAAGATGTGTTGTGCCTTTTACGAGATTTAGAAATAAACACAAATGAGGATATCTTCATCACCATGGACATAGCAGCCCTATATACTAGCATTCCACAAAGACGGACATTGGCAGTTGTGGAAGAGATCTTACTGAATATGGAATGGGACTTTCTCACCCCCAACATTTCATCATAGAATGCGCTGAGATTGCCCTTACTGAGAACTACTTCGATTATGAGGAAGCACTATATCATCAAATTATGGGCACATCAATGGGCAGTACTTTTGCCCTGAGCCTCGCATGCCTATACGTACACCAATTTGAGGAGGATCACATCTTCAACGCAAACAATCCTTTCACTGAACAGCTCAAAATTTGGAAATGTTACATTGATGACGTTTTTATTGTTTGGAGAGGGGATGAGGTTACAGCAAGAGCATTTATAGAATGGATCAACACAAAGGATCACCACCTTATATTTACCCATTCCATCAGCAAAGACCATGCTATTTTTCTGGATTTAGACATCAGTATGACGACAGAAGGCATTAGCACAAAAGTACATAACAAACCGACGGACAAAAATAGCCTACTGTTGTACGAAAGCTATCATCCTAAAGCCCTACGTAATAACTTACCTGTTGGCCAATTCCTCCGGGTACGAAGAAATTGTTCAGAGACAGGGACCTTCATGAAACAAGCGGAAGAACTCGAGAAAAAGCTTCTGGACCGACACTACCCAAAGAAAATGATAAAAAAGGCCAAGAAGAGACCCAGAAACAATAACTGTGAAGCACTACTTGAAAACACCAATAAAGAGAAACCAGACCGGTTAGTGTGCGTTACAACATATACACCAGTTTCAAACATCATACAAAAAATCATCAAGAAGAACTGGCATATTCTGGAGGGGCGGAAAAGCATTGGGAACCCCCACTCTTTGCATTTAAGAGAAGCAAAAATTTACGGGACGAATTGGTACATGCCAAGGATCTGTCAAGAACAAGAGAAGACCAGGTCACCCTGTGGAACACTCAAAGACCCACGGGACACTATGCATGTGGAGGGTGTGTTGCATGTCCACTGACTGTGACCACTAAGGAAGTAGACATCGGAACCACAAATCCCTGGAAATTAAACAACTTCAGCAATTGTAATACCGAAAATGTGGTATACCTTCTCACATGTCCTTGTGGTCTAATGTATGTGGGCATGACCACCAGGAAGATTAAAATCCGCATCAACGAACACCGCAGTACCATACGATGTAGAAAAACAAACACTAAACTAACCAGACACTTTTTGGAACATAATCACAAAGATGGCGATCTTAAATGGGTAGTGCTGGAGGTTATGAAGAAACACAAGGCCGACCTGACCGGACCTCTTCACATTAGAGAGCAGAGGTGGGTATACCGCCTTCGTACATGGGAGAAGGGACTGAATGATGCTATCCCTTGGTTACAGCTTACATAAACAGGCCGCTATTAATTAGAACACTGATATCTCATTTATTGTAGTAGATCATAACACCTATTACACTAACGATAAATGTTCTACCAAGATATCTCTTATACACATGCAGGCTCTTCACCTCTGACATGTCACGATGGACAGATACTATTAATGAGAGTATATGAACCCTGGGCATGCAGTGGTTTTCTGTTTGATTGATGAAAAATGATACATTAGTGATTTTACTACATTGCACATGGAAATCACAAATATCCAGATAGTTACATATTATTTGTAGATCGTACAAATACAGAAAATTAGGGAATCCTCTCCTTAATTTAAGCACATTTTTGCCGTCGGGAATATTAGACCTGGTGTGATGGTCCTGCAACACTGGACGTTAGTAAGGAGGCATTACACACATGCGCGTATGGCAGTGTTTAACTACATTGGAACAGTGCGCATATGCATCCCCTTCAACACTTCACCCTCATTTTTAACTTTGGACGGGACCACGCCCGCATGCGCGCAGTAGAGTTTTAATGTAGTGGATAACGTGTGCGCATGCGCCGCTTTAGTACACTTCGTTTTGACAGAGTTTCACGTATATCCAAACGCAGTCACCAGGCAACCACGTTGCAGACATCGGATGTCCTTTCAAGGCCATACACATCCATCCTTTTACCTCAGACAGGTCAGGCATCATTTTATTGAAAACGGCTTGTGACACCGGATCTTGTCGACACCACGTTCAATTATAGCTAATTAGACCATTTGTCGCGGACAATATATCGCGAACACTATAAATAGCCTAAGCCCGCCCTCCTCATTTACCAGCGAGGAGGTGAGGAGCACACACGTAGGCACAACAGTGGAGGACGAACCACGGAACAGTAAGAGTCTGAATGGGTGCATGAATGGATATGTATATGTGGATGTTGGCTGATAGATCGCCACGCCTAGGGATTCGTTTTTGAGCCGTTTTTCTCATCTACAAACTATTTCTCTTTGTTCCCTTTTTTTCCTCATTTTCATAGCGTTTGACCAAAGGGGTCTTCCGCCCTCACCCTCCTATGGGCCAATTTGATCCCATACATAGGGTAAGCTATGTGACTACCATTTTCACAGAATATTAAGTGCACAGATGACTGACACGTTTGTTGCACTTTTTAGCCACTCACTATACCTGTATGTGTATGTGGCTGTTTTGAAGATTTGACCATGGTGCTATTTTGTATTTCACGTCTGTGTTCCTTGTTTATGTTTTTTCTTTAGGCTTGAATCCTTTAGCCGTATATTAGTGGAGAGTGATCTTTATCACCCCACTTAGTGGAATCCTCTCACCACAGTCTGGTAAGAGTGGAGCCCGTTTTTCTTATTGTTTAGGTCCTGATGAATGCCATGGACCCTTCTGGGCCACTGGGCAGAAACATGTTGACCACATTTACCACGGTGGGGGGACAATAGAATCCCCAATACACCGATCACTCATTTTTAATCACAATATAGATGCCAGTTATAGTAAAATTGGTTTGACATCTATAATGGCTTTTTAAAACTCACCTTTTTGTTTAGGGCCCCCACTTAGTTTAGAAGTGCATCCCTGTCGTCAGGTGTATGCCCGCCCTCTATCAAACCAAGTTTTTAGAGGGCGAGGACTGGTCTATGATGAAGCATGACACCAGGTGGTGTGTGAGACCAGTCCTTCACTTTTTGTGAGATGCCTGTACTCACAAACGAACACTTTAGCACCTAGGTCACCTAACTAGGAGCAACTCTTTTTGTGATAAACATTATTTGTTGGAGGCTGCCTGCTCCTAGTACCCCGTGCCTCTAGTTCCCTTCCCTAGATTTGTTCTGGGGTTTGAGTGGTTACATCATTTCTGTCCTTCACAGGGTACTTTCAGAGTCGTTTGGTCAACTGTGATCCCCGACACCGTGATTCGACTTCCAGGGTGGTAGCTGTCGTGTCCCTACAGGTGATGTGCGCCACACCCATGGACTTCCTTCCTTCTACACTTGTTGACTGTGTGCCCGCTGCCAGGTGGGATTACCTTGCATCTGTAGTGGTTACAACATGTTGCAAATGTGTAATAAACCTGTGCTTCACTTTGTGATGTGCGTTGTCTGTGGTCACACATTTGACTGACATTTGCTTACTGCACCAGTGGGCTAGTTGACTAAGACTGTGAATAGGTGTTGTGTCTGTGCATTGCACCATATTTCCTGACAACATCAGTGTAGGCAATAAGTCAGATGGCCTAGGTGTGTATTTGTTGTGTAGCCCTGGTGGTGTGTCTCCCTCATATGTGTCACGTTGCCATGACTCACATGCCTGTGTTGTACTTGCTGTAGCAGTTAGCATGCACAGTGTAATTTCGCTGGTCATCATCTCCATGACAGAAACCACGTTGGAATCACGACAGAGGCAGGTATGGTGTATTAGTGTGTTTATTGTCATACATGTGTGTGAATAGTGCACAGGATGGTGAGTGCTGTACATTTTGATTGCAATCCAAAGTTCCTAGATGAATTGGAAGTCCTGGTAGCAGAAATGTCCTGTATCAAGTCCACAGTCATCTGAGACATTGGTCCAACTTGTACTCCCCATGTCATGTGGGGGAGTTGTGTTGTAGTCAACAGGGTGAACAGTTTGCGCACAAAGGTGATTATCCAGAACAGGTGTTGGCTTCCTGGGGGTTGTGCATGGCCATCAGCCTCTCAGTTGTCCTTCCTCGGACAACCCCTCTTCTTTGGGGGGGGGACCCTCAAGTGCAGGCTGCTGCGGTGCAGGGGACTCTCCGCCAGAGTCATCCTCCCTCCCTGTGGCAGTTGCAGTTGTTTCAGCACCAGATGTTGTGGGCACACAGGGAGGTGTTGACTGGTTGCTGCTCATCTGGCGGAGGCATTGTAATATGTCCCTATGCACCGCCGTCATCTCTTGCAGTGTGTCCCACTTTGACTCCACGCGGGACATGTGTGAGTCCAAGCGGGCATGATGGGCAGCCTGCTGCTGTTTAATGTCCCTGAGGAGCCCCACTACCTGGCTGAGCTCTCCGGTGCTGGACTGGTACGCATCAGCTATGCGTGCCAGTTGTGGGTCATCATGCAGTCCAGACCCCTCTGCGATCAGCGACCTATGTCTCCCACCCCTCCCACCACCCCTGGTGACACGTGCAGTACCTGAGGTGGCACGCACAGGTGACCCTGGGCCCCCTTGGGGGTTGTTGGTGGTGTTGGTGTCCATGGCCCCACGTTGGTCCAGGGTCCCTGTGCTGGTGGTGGTGGTGCTCCTTGGTCTTTCCATGTCAGCAGGGGTGGTATGTGTGTTGACAGTCGTTGGAGGGGTGGGTGCAGGGGGTGCAGCTGGTGGTCCTGCTGGTGCTGCATGATGACTTGCTCCGGAGGTGCCAGGTGGGTCTTCTTCATCCGAGGAGGGCAGAGGCTGTTCCACACCAGTGAGCTCCGTATCCTCTTGAGCCTGGGACGGGGACTCCTCAGCGTCTGCTGCTGTGTCCCCATCATCACCTGTTTTTGGGAGACACACACAATGTATGTTATGTTTCTGCAGGCATCAATGGTTGACACACCTGACAGTTGTGACTGTGCCTCTGGATGCGGGCCTGTACATTGCATTGTCCTAAGTTGTCACAGTCAGGGGTTGATATTGGTGTAGCACATTGTCCTGCATTATTTGGGCTTTTCTATGTGAATGTTGGGGTGTGTACATGGTCTGCATTGGTTGTATTTGGTTGACATCCGGCCCTCCTTCCCACCCAGCCAGATATTCCACCATGGAACGTGCTTCCATTGCAGGGAGTGCAAGTTGTCTTTCAGGATGTCAGTCAGTGATGTCCTGCTGTTGGTTGGTGCACAGTTGCCAGCAGGGCCTTGTGCTCCCCACAGCAGTAGCCAGTGTCAGCCATCTTGTGAGTTGTTTTCCACTCCTTGTGATGTGTGCATGGTTCAGGGTGGTGTTGATGGGACAGTTGTGGGGGTGACCAATATCTGTGACTACCACTCCCATCATGCTATTGCCTCCACCCCCCTTCCCAGCATGCCCATGCTTCCTTCCCTTTGACTCTGCTTCCCTGTGGGGTTGTGTGCCTGTGCTGACAAGATGGCTGACAGTGTTATCCTGGGGTTAGTTTTGCTACAAGTCCCATGTGTGTCCCTGTGCTTCACTCAGCATGACCCAGGGTTGTGGTTCTTTGTGGGATATTTGATTGGAGTGTGAGGCAATGCATTCTCCCAGGTGAGTTTTGTGGAGTTTGTGTTAGGGGTGTGTGTGAGAAACGCTGCTGGTAACTATGGTCAGGGCTGTGAGTCCTCCTTCCCACCCAGCCAGATATCCCACCATGGAACGTGCTTCCATTGCAGGGAGTGCAAGTTGTCTTTCAGGATGTCAGTCAGTGGTGTCCTGCTGTTGGTTGGTGCACAGTTGCCAGCAGGGCCTTGTGCTCCCCACAGCAGTAGCCAGTGTCAGCCATCTTGTCAGTTGTTTTCCACTCCCTGTGATGTGCGCATGGTTCAGGGTGGTGTTGATGGGACAGTTGTGGGGGTGACCAATATCTGTGACTACCACTCCCATCATGCTATTGCCTCCACCCCACTTCCCAGCATGCCCATACTTACTTGCTTTTGGGTGGACTTCACTGTGTGTGAGTGTGAGAGCAATGGCAAGATGGCTGACAGTGGTGTCCTGCTGTTAGTTGGTGGCCAGTTCCCAGCATGGCCTTGTGCTCCCCACAACAGAGCACCAGTGTCAGACATCTTTGATGGGGCTTTCCACTCTCTGTGGGGTGTGCATGCTTGGGTGTGAGCTTGCTGGGCCATGTGGGTGGGGGATGTTGAGCTGTGACTACCACTCCCATCATGCTATTGTCTCCACCCCACTTCCCAGCATGCCCATACTTACTTGCTTTTGGGTGGACTTCACTGTGTGTGAGTGTGAGGGCAAAGGCAAGATGGCTGACAGTGGTATCCTGCTGTTAGTTGGTGGCCAGTTCCCAGCATGGCCTTGTGCTCCCCACAACAGAGCACCAGTGTCAGACATCTTTGATGGGGCTTTCCACTCTCTGTGGGGTGTGCATGCTTGAGTGTGAGCTTGCTGGGCCATGTGGGTGGGGGATGTTGAGCTGTGACTACCACTCCCATCATGCTATTGCCTCCCCCCTTCCCAGCATGCCCATGCTTCCTTCCCTTTGACTCTGCTTCCCTGTGGGGTTGTGTGCCTGTGCTGACAAGATGGCTGACAGTGTTATCCTGGGGTTAGTTTTGCTACAAGTCCCATGTGTGTCCCTGTGCTTCACTCAGCATGACCCAGGGTTGTGGTTCTTTGTGGGATATTTGATTGGAGTGTGTGGCAATGCATTCTCCCAGGTGAGTTATGTGGAGTTTGTGTTAGGGGTGTGTGTGAGAAACGCTGCTGGTAACTATGGTCAGGGCTGTGAGTCCTCCTTCCCACCCAGCCAGATATCCCACCATGGAACGTGCTTCCATTGCAGGGAGTGCAAGTTGTCTTTCAGGATGTCAGTCAGTGGTGTCCTGCTGTTGGTTGGTGCACAGTTGCCAGCAGGGCCTTGTGCTCCCCACAGCAGTAGCCAGTGTCAGCCATCTTGTCAGTTGTTTTCCACTCCCTGTGATGTGCGCATGGTTCAGGGTGGTGTTGATGGGACAGTTGTGGGGGTGACCGATATCTGTGACTACCACTCCCATCATGCTATTGCCTCCACCCCACTTCCCAGCATGCCCATACTTACTTGCTTTTGGGTGGACTTCACTGTGTGTGAGTGTGAGAACAATGGCAAGATGTCAGTCAGTGGTGTCCTGCTGTTGGTTGGTGCACAGTTGCCAGCAGGACCTTGTGCTCCCCACAGCAGTAGCCAGTGTCAGCCATCTTGTCAGTTGTTTTCCACTCCCTGTGATGTGAGCATGGTTCATGGTGGTGTTGATGTGCGCATTGTGAGGGTGGGCAATATCTGTGACTACGACTCCCATGATGCTATTGGCTACACTGACTTGCCCAGCATACACAGTATTCCTTCCTTTCAGTGGGCTTCACTGTGTGGTGGTGTTGTAGTGGTGGCTACATGTCTGGATGTGTTTGTTAGTTATATTTGTGCCACTGCCCAGCTGTAGTTGTAGTTGTGTTTGTACATGTGATGACACAGTTACATGTCACTCTGAGATGGCATGTGTTGTGTTTATCTGACTGACATACACATTTTGGGATGGTTCTGTTCTGGTTGCTGTGTATTTGCTAAGGGTGCATGGTTTGACTCTCCCCTTGACAGTGATGTGTGTGTATTGTGGCACAATATTGTGTACATTTGTTGTGTACTCACCAGGCTCTGGGATGTTTTCTAGTCCATATACGCTCACTGGTGGTAGGATGGCCCGCACCTTCTCCTCCCAGGGCCTGAGGTACACTGGCTTGGCAGGAGGGCCGGTGTGTTGGCTCAAGAGGTAGTCCTTCTTCAACAGCTCCCTGACCCTCCTGCGCACGTCATACCACCTGTTCTGGATGTCTATCTTTGTGCGCAAACATGGTGATTGTGCGTTCACCCTGTCGACGATCCTCTCCCACATCTTGGTTTTCTGCGCCATGGGTGTCTGTTGGACCAGTGTACCAAACAGCTGTGGCTCTACCCTGAGGATCTCATCTACCAGGACTTCCAATTCACTATCTAGGAACTTATGATTCTTCTTTGGTGGCATGGTGATGGGTGGTGATGGTGAGTGATGTGTGTGTTGGTGTGCAGGTGAAGGTGTGTGAGTGTGTGTTTTGCTGGGTGTATGTGAGGTTGCTATTTGTTGGGGTGCTGATGGTGTGTGGCTTGTGTGATGGATGAGCTGTGGGTGTGTGGTTGCTGTCTGTTGAGTGCTGGCAGGTAATTTGAATTTGCAAAGGATCATGGTAGGGATTTGTGTCCTTTATATGGGTGGAGTTGTGGGTGTGTCTTTATTCCCTGCCCCCCCCAGTATTTATTGGCTTTGTAATTGCTTGTTTGGCCTTTTTTTTATGTATTTTCCCTTTGTACTTTTTGTGCATGTAGGAGACGCTCTTGTGACCGAGTCGGACCCTGCAGTTGTCTCGTACGGGCTTCTCCGATTCGTTCACGCTGTGTTTGTGCTGTTTTCTATGCTGCGTACGCGTCGGTCGCGGTGTTTTGGGTTGCTTCAGCTCGCAGTTTTGTATGCGTGTCGGTCGTACGGCTTGTCCTCCGTGCGACTCGGTCGTGTTTTCCACGCGTTGCATCGTACTTGGCGGGTAGGAGTTCGCGGGTACGTTTCGTTCGGGATTGTTCCGGGTGCGTGTCGGTCGGTTCGATTCGCGTGTTTTTCCGGCCGGATTGCTGTTTTCCGCGCGGCTCGGTCGTTCGGCTTGTGTTCCGTACGAGTCGGTCGGGTTTTGCACGCTTCTCATCGTACTTTGCGGGTCGGGCTGCACCGGTACGTGTCGGTCGGAATTTATTCCGGCTCCGAGTCGGTCGGTACGTTTTCCGGCCCGAATCGGAATCGACCCCTAAGTGTCCAGGCTTACATTGTAGGCCTTTTTGACATCACTTATTAGACTGATAGAATTTTTTCCAGTTCTAATCACAACACTTATTTTTTCTATACTGTAACACTATCGGATGTTTCTGGTGACTGGCACTAAGTAATATCTATCTAGCTCTCTTATAGCTAGTTAGCTTCAGTATTGTTTCACTGGGTGTATTTTTTACACCTGTTTTCTTCTCCCTTCTTTCTGTATATTTTTTTCATATTTGACAGGTTTAAGGCTTTCTTTTTCCTCTTTTTCGGTGTCATCACAGACCATGGGGTGGCCTATGATGTAATGGTCTCGATAAGCTTGCTTTGTACGAGTATATTTTGTATGATCATTATCTAAAGAAATTGTTTTCAAACCATTTGCAGCCTTGAAGAGGTTACTTTGTAACGAAGCACGTGTCGGCTGTTTTGGCTGTTTTTCCATCACTGCTAACAAAGAGGCCGTATGACCTTGACCTCCGTGGACTTTTAAAGAACATAGGGGCCCATTACGATGGCGGGCGGAAGCACAACCGCCGTGCTGGCGGATGCAAAAAGCACCAGTTACTGCCGGCACGCAGCAGTCCACACGCCCGCCCAATTACGATGCGAAAAGCAGGCCAAACACCGCCGGCAAGCCAGCAACACCGTCCGCCATCAAAGTGCGCCCGCACACGTAGCGGCGCAGCACAACTGACACACACCGTCCGATGAAACACGTCCCGCCCGGCGCATAAATTACGATGCCGCAAACAAACGGCTCCCACGGCTAAGAGACACCGCACGTGAAAGAGAGGCGGTAACACGGACGCAGAGCACGGACAACGAAGAAGCGGCTCCCCGAGCATGAATCCAGCACTGCAGGCCCTCCCCATGCTTCTGCTGATGCACCACCAAGGACGCAACGTACCGCGGAGACGCAGGTAGGCACACACACAACAAGTGCACGCAAACAGCGCACACAGTTCAAGGGCGGAAAAAGCGGACAACCCCCCACCAGCGCGTGTACACAACACATCCACCATCGCATCCACATATGACACACAGGCCAAATCGTAACATCGCAGAACACATGTGTACACACCACCTGGGACTAGGAACCAACCACCCCGTCACGGCCCCAAAGCGCCGATGACGCCGCCACACATGCGCACAACGCAGAGGCCAACCGCAGCGCCATGCATGCGTCGCACACAGACACAGGGACACAACCAAGCAGCACACACATCAGCCCCACCCCGAACGCACATGACACGTGACAGGCCGGCCACAGACATGTCCCCAACGCCCAATTCACGGACAACACCCAACGCCACACAACCGACGCACACATGTCAGTGAAGACACGCAACAGCAGGACACACCCCAGTGTAACAAACATGGCGTAGCACACAGCGGCGGCAACACCAACTAGGAGAAGCAGGGCCCCTTCGGGAAGAGGAACGCCAGTACCACACAGAAACACCCATACCACCCTGCACATATGAACAAGACATATAAAACGGAACACCAAAGAGCCCGGGGACCGACAACAGGTGGCCCAAGAATAACATTCACACACAAGGCCCAACGCAGAGCGGAAAGGCAGCCTGCCGCCCACACAAGGGAGAGCAGACAGCACTGAATGACCTTCCATTCCAACTCCGAAACCACAGCCCTACGACAGAAGCCGGTGAATACAGCCATTGTCCAAGAATAGACCAACACAGGCATGCCGAGGAGACCGACCACAGGGCAGATAGCGCATATCACAGAAGCACACAACGGACGGGGAAGAAAGAAGAAAACACTCCCCCATGTCGGCCACATGCAAGTTAATTGGAAGGAGTCACACAGCACTGACCTTGAACTGTCTGAGAAGCATGTGGGAAGAGGGCCCGTGTCCTCCAAACAAGCCAACAGAACACAAGTCCTGTCTCCCTATGACTACACAGAGCTCACAGCAACCCCGGAGCGTGCACATTGCAGACTGCACACACAGCCGGAGCACGCCACCTCAACGAAACGCTGCGAAATGGCAACCGCAACACACTTACCCAACTACGCCGAACAGCTCAAGCTGTACAAAACCAACCTGTGCCATACATTGGGATGCGATCTCCTGTCCCTGCTGAACGTAAGTTACCGACTGACTTACCGCATCACATTGTTCAGCTGCGTCATGCCCGTCTTCTACTGTCGGAGGTGTCCCTACCAGCATCCCGTCGAGATATGCCTCTCCAACCCGGCATGTCTGAAGGCGGACCTGCTACCACTACTCCTCCCTCTGGACGCACACGACAGCGCCTGCTCTGCCTATGGGGGCATGGCGTATGTGGCCAACATCGCACCCGCACTGAAATGGGACCACTGTGCCTCCACACGACGGATCATCGATAACAGCTACATCGAATGTCACCCAGCATGCCCCATCATGGTCCTCCAAGGGACAACCTACGAACAACACCTTGACAGCCACCATCCGCTTCATTGGCTGGCAAACATGTACACCACCAATGACATGGAAGCCCTGCTGGACGGCATCGCATACCTGACAACCTGTAAATACGTCGGACCACAACGCAGGTTCCCCGAGTGACCTATGATGTCCAACCCCGCACCCATGCTTAGCTTCCGCACGGACTGGCCAGTCACCACCACAACAGCCATACCAAACGACCGGCAACTGTAACCACACCATCAACGACATCGCCATGACATCGGATATGACCGGGACATGCACACTGTTCCCCATCACATCCAGGAACACCGCATGCACCGTGGGAGGCAGTGGCATGGGCTCTGTGTATCGCACCCACATGGACGGAACTGCACGAACAACCAGGACACGACATGGATCCAGCGCCCATGGACACACACACCGCTCAGTGGACATGAATAGGTCGCCTGGAGTCTGTGGGTGCTGCACCCCTCCCACCCCCGCCCCGGGAATCCCATACCAGGACCTTTGCATGGACGACAAGTGCATACAACAACAACACGACCCCAGTGACTGTGACATGTCCAGTAACCACCACAGTGCAACAACAAGTGGCACGCCGCTGCATGCACGCAAGCACATGCCCTGATGTCATCTCACATGCACGCGTGCATGAGGAACAACCGCAGCAAACCTGTCACATGGAACTGAGATGGACTGTGCCCATGATGCCAAGCGGTCTGGTAGGCTACATGTATACCGTCTGTGTCAAAGTCCGCAGCTCCGCAGCTATACGTAAATGTACATTAGCACAGCCTTGGCCAAGCAGATGTCACTCTGAAGCCCACATCCCACATGCAACAGCCAATCACATGTAACCCCACACCCTATCCCATTTGCAATCATGCTCAGTATATCCTCAACATGTATTCCGCTGCCAGTAGTGTCCACTATACTGCATCACAGAGGACAGAAGACTCAATATAATGTTTGAAACCAAAACTGTCTCCGCTGACTCATTTCACAAGTACGAATGAGAGAGGATGAGAGTATGTGAAGTACACGGCAGTCGTGACATGACCATGTAGTCCACTGGTATTGGATGTCAACGCAAATGAGTAGCACTACTGTGGAAGACACACATGTGTCGTGTGAAGTCGTATGGACGCAGTGCTCAGGTGGGTGGGTGCGACGGGTAGATGCGCACATGCCAAGTTGGAGCACGCCGTGTTGGGAGGGGTCATGAACAGTACACCACCGCTTCCCTGGGCATTGTGAGAGGACACCTGTCGGGGGGAGTGAACACGTGTGTGCACAGCAGCCGGGCACACGTACAAAGCGGTACCAGGCGCACCTCAGCCCACCCTCTGTGGACAAGCTGGATCCTGTTGTGCGCCCGCCATGCCCCTTGACAAGGCACACACAGCCCCAGTCGACCAGGTGTAACCCCAACATAGTCAATCCGCACAGGCGATACAGGGCACGGGATGGCAGTGGAGCATGGTGTGTGAGAGGTCTCCTCGCGCTCCTCCTGGTCATATCACGCAGGCAATAGAACCTCAACGTCTAGCATGGCAAAAAGTCAAATGGAAGTGTAGGGGGACGCACCACAGCACGAGCAGCACTGACGTCACAGGAGGTGGCTCGCACCATCCCATCCATTGCCCATCATACCAACCACGCCACATGCCATTGCGACTAAGTGCAAGCGCGTGCGCCACCACCCCTGAGCCCTCCCCAGAGAGGCCAAAGAGTGAATGTGTGGGCCATCAGCCACAGACGGACGCGGCCTGGCCGCAAGGGCAGCCACAGCCACTGGGTGTCGCAGGTGGCGGATCCGGAAGGCGAAGACTGTGATGCATAGTCCATGCAGGCCGGGTCTCCATTTGGGGCACCACGCAGGTGGACGGCGTCCCGCCACACATCATACCCTGAGACAGCCCACTCGTGCAACTGGACCCACACATACACTCCTTGCCCTCTCTGGTGCGAGCTTGGGGCTGCCTGTGCAAGCGCTAGCCTCGCAGGTGAGCATGCATATTGGGGGGGCGAGGGGAGGACATGAGGGCTGGGGCGAAGATGACTGTATCACTGTCGGTTAGTACAAGGGATGACCCAGATGTGGAAAGGAAGAGACGTGTCCCGTGTGTACTGCAACTAGTCGCCAATCCAACTACCCCCCATGTCCGGAATGTAAGCCCGCACCTAGGCCCGCCCATCCGCCACATCGAACATACCACCAGCACGACAACCTTCCCATTCGAAACACTGACTGGGGGTGGCGACCAGTGAACAATCATGTGTAGCCTACCCACGCGTACATGTGGGCCCTCCATGATCCATGTCACCTGCGGCAAAGACATGACATGCGCAATGAGGGAAGTGAGGAGAGCTGTCCGCCCCACGCACAGAGGTGCATCAGCTCCACAGACCCAGCAGCGAGTCCAGCAGGGGTCACATGTGCAGGGGCAGCTGTGCCTGGTGTGAAGGCACATGCATATAGACAGCACATCGACCAATGTGTAGTCTGCCCACATCCACAGTCCATCATCATGCGGACATAGGAATTGAACACAGGGCAACACATCTTAGTTGGTGCACCCACCGTGACCAACAATGCGCAATCATCGACGTACCCGCCCTGTGCATGGCCCCCCACCCAACGGAGGCACATCCAGTGCCACCATCCCACACACACAAGCCTTCCACGGAACATGCTGTGTCCAATGGTCAGTACAGAGTCAGCGCCCATCTGGTGGATCCTGAACAGGAGACACATGCACACACATGCCAGCTCCCACTATGTACGTCTGCCACCTGGCACGTGCAATGTAACCTCTCACCTGTGACGTGTGACTGCAAGCACACAGCCGTCTTGGCATGGGGCTGTCAATGTGGACACCTGTCAATGTTTCGGGAGGTGTGATCCGTACAGTGCTGTACATAGGGTGCAGTGCTGACACCTACTACTGTCTCATATCCCCTCGTGCCACAGGTCCCACTTGTTTTGGCCGCTCAGCCTGTGCCCACATCGTCGTCGTCGTGTGCCATACTCATCCAGCCTCGGAAGCAGTTCCATGCTCAGCAGACACTCATGTTGCCGTGGCGTTGCCGCTTGACGAATATGCAGTCAGTCCCCATCAGCACGCCCCGCAAGTCATTGGGGCCTAGATCCCCATGTGCATGCACATGGCAGTGGTATGTCTCACTAGCCATTGCCATTGTTGGGAGACCTGTGTAAGTGTATTTTGGCCGTGCCGTCCCAGCTTGACAGCTGGGCTGTGGCTCATGTGCGTGCTCAGTCATGTCAGTGATGTGTATGCGAAATTGCTATGTGTTGTGTTGCTTTGACATGTGTCCTCTGCAATTTCCCTAGGCGGAGACCGAACATTGACCGCCCATACCAATTGCTGGTGGACATGGACGATACAGAGGTTATTAGGAAGTTTCGGCTGGACAGGCCAACCCTGCATCGACTGTGTGCCATGTTAGAACCCCATCTCCGTCCCCGCAGGGTGTATCCAACAGCATTCACCCCCACGGCTAAGGTGATGGCTGCCCTGCATTTCTTCGCCACTGGGTCATTCCAGCACACAGTGGGCAGTGGAGGAGGGATGTCCCAGCCCATGTTCAGCAAGGTGCTGAGGGATGTACTGGCAGCCATGATGCTGTACCGAAACAGGTACATCCGCTTCCCCAGGGCTCGTGAATTGGCGGCAGTGAAGGGTGCATTCTATGCCCTTGGCAGAATCCCACACGTCGTTGGAGCCATTGACTGCACACATGTTGGCCTTGTTCCACCACAGGCCACTGAGCACCTGTACCGCAACAGGAAGCACACGCACTCCCTGAATGTGCAAGTGGTGTGCCTTGCGGACATGGTGATCACCCACGTGTGTGCAAAGTTCCCAGGCTCGGCCCATGACGCACACATAATGCGCAACAGCATCTTGCCACGGCTGATGGCCAATCTGCAACAGGATCGTGGCTGTATTGTCGGTGAGTATGTGGAGTGGTGTAGCGTGCTGGTTGTGCGATGCTGTCCCCTGTCCAGTTGGAATAGCAACGGTTCTCTGTGTCCCTCACACCCAGGTGACTCTGCGTACCCGAATGGGGCATGGCTGCTCAGTCCATTGAGGAATCCTCGCACCCCAGCAGACGATCGATACAATGAGGCACATGGGAGGACCAGACGTGTGGTCGAGCGTACCTTTGGCCTCCTCAAGTCCAGGTTCAGGTGCCTGGACCGCACCGGGGTGCACTGGCGTACTCCCCACAGAAGGTGTGCCAGATAGTGGTGGCGTGCTGCATGCTGCACAATCTGGCCATTCGGAAGCAGATCCCCCTCATTGTGGATGACGGAGATCAACCAGGGCCCCAGCCCGCAGACCAGGACAGCTCGAGTGAGGAGGACAGCGGAGAGGAGGAAGCTGGGAATGTGCGGCAGCAGCTCATCGCCCGCTACTTCACTTGACGGTGAGTGTCCATGTACGATGGCTGATGTGTCTGTATTTGTGCAGGTGTGTGTGCTGTGTCAGGGTGGCCTTTTGTTCACTGCGTGCTGTGTGTCAACGCTCCATGCCCAGGTTAGTATGCCACTGATGGTGGCTGTGGCATTGTGCCCTATTGCTCTGTGCGATGTGTGTACATTGCTTGTAGTTGTTGACATGTACTGTGTGATGGGTGTGTGACACACTCATTGAATGTGCTCCTGTTCTGTCTCCCACCCCTAGGTCCCTACAGGCCCTCCGGATTCCATTGCCATGCCACGCATCAGGTGCCTTTCCGCCCAAGGTGGCCGTTGTATTCCGTACAAATAAAACACAGGGCACAAACAGCAGTTAGTGAAAAAGGTGCATTTATTACAAACTGTGACATGTGATTGTGTGTAAGGTGATGACAAAAGTGGTGCGTGCTGTGACAATGAGCTGTCGGTCATGGCTGCGTGATGCTCAGGGTGTACCCACTGGTTCTATGTCCATAGTCCAACACACACATGCCATCCAGATGGCTGTGTGGAGTGGGATCGTAGTCCAAGTCAATGCAGTGGCTGGTCAAGGAAGGCTGGCGGAAGGCTGGCTGGCTGCCTCACTTGCGACTGGAGCGTGCGAAGTCCTCCCGGGAGATCTGTTTCCTCTTCGGACGGCCCCTTCCACGTTTGCGAGGGGGGTGCCTGCTTGCGACATGCTGGTGGTTGAGGTGTGCTCACTGGCTGTGGACGCAGGGGAACTGGACACTGCTGCTCGACCCTGCGCCCCGGCAGGTGGTGGCGGAGGGGGAGCTGCTATCCCTGGCCGTGTCCTCACCGCCACCACCAGCTGGCCCATGAGGTCCACGAGTTGACCTATACGGGCGTCCATGGACCTCAGCACCCCCAGCACCTCCCGCGTGTCTGAAGCAGACCTGACCCATTGTTCTTGGGCCTCCTCATAGGCCCCAAGGACTCTGGCCATTTGAGGCAGGGCATGGCTCCCAGGGGAGGCTGGCGTTTCCCTGACCCTGCTCCTCCTACCAGTCCTGCTGCCACCGGCCCTGCCCACTAGCCACATTGCTCACCACGGTCCTCGCTGTGGCTCCCAGGGTGGATCCAGTCGGCCGGGCCACCACCTGCGCTGGGGCTGGTGCCAGCGAAGACGTGGTGGTGGTGGCGGCGGTGGTGGTCGGTGCGGCGATGGTGGCGGTTGCGGCAGTGGTAGTGGCCGCAATGACCGTGGGTGTGGCCGCAACGACAGTGGCAGCAGGGGGCTGGGACTGTTCAGCGGCCCTGGATGATGGGTTGGTGGGTAGGAGGGGTCCTGGGGAGCGGCTGGGCCCTGCCACACCAGATGGGCCTGCTTGGTGGTCCGTGTCCGAAGAGGAGGTGAGATCCTCCACATCCGTGTGTCCTCGTTGGGGGCTTGTGGGCTGGCTGTGCTGGCTGCTGTCTCCATCCCCAGCATCCGGCAGTTCGTCACCTGTGGAGAGAATGAGATTTGTTATTGTGTTGCACCTGGCGAAGTATGTATTTGTCGTCTGACATTGGCAGTTCGTGCAATCTCGTACATGGGTTTCCCGGAGGCGTGTGTGTGGCTGTGGCATTTGTAGTTGTGTGTGCTTGGCAATGGGACTGTGTGCTGTGCACATGTGGCATGGGACGGATTGGCCATGCCGATGGGTGTGTTGCTGTGCCCCTACTCATTGTGACTCTGGTGTATGCGGGCTCCTGGCCCATCCTGGGTCTGGTTTGTACTTTGCTTTTGGGGTTCAAATGGAACGCTTAGGAACGCATATGGCAACATGGGGGCCATGCCCCAGATTCGCATTTGGGAGGGAATATGCTTTTGGGGTTCAAATGGAACGCTTAGGAACGCATATGGCAACATGGGGGCCATGCCCCAGATTCGCATTTGGGAGGGAATATGCTTTTGGGGTTCAAATGGAACGCTTAGGAACGCATATGGCAACATGGGGGCCATGCCCCAGATTCGCATTTGGGAGGGAATATGCTTTTGGGGTACATGCTGTGAGCCATGGGTGCCGAACGTGACATGTGTTGTGGCAGCATGACAGTGCATGGTTTGAGGTGTGTGCATGCTTGACATGGCCTGCATATTTGCTGTCTGTTGTGAGTACTGGACATGGCATTGGACGCATCGTTATGAGTGAGTGATGGTTGTGTGTGAAAGCCAACGTATTGCAGTTGTCCCATCTCCTTGGTGTGCGTGCTGCCCTGTGCCATGTGCATCACTGCAGTGCTCGTGGGGGGGGTGTGGCCCATGTTGTGTGTTGTTGCCCACAGTGTGTCGTGCGCTTCATTGACTTCTGGCACATGGTTGGTCATGGGCATGTATCTTAGCGTGACTGCTGTATGTGTGGCAGCTGTGCGGATGACATGCCTTTCATGGGACTGGGGCTGACGGATGGGATGGATGGTATGTTGTATGTGCATGGTGTGTCTGTGTGTTTGATGGGTTCAGTGGTGTTCGTGTGCATTTATGTTGTTCCGCTCTGTTGCGTCTAGTGTTGTTTGTCTTACATAGGCGTAGTTGTGGGGTGTGTGGTTGACAGGCAGTAGGGGCTACATGGACAGGACTTCAATGGTGTTTCGGTTGTGTGTGATGAGTTGCACAGTGGCTGCCGTGTGGTACTATTTTCAGTGTGGCTTGTGTATGCAGACGTGGCTCCTTGGGTGTTGCTATGTCTGTGATGGGTCATGTGGGGTGTGAGTCTGTTGTTCATGTCCGTGTGCACATTGTTCACTTGTTCGTGACGGTGGGCGGTGCTGCGTTTCCGTCTGCTACGTGACATGTCCCATGTGTTGGTCGTGTGCCGGTCCTCATGCCTCCAGTAATCCAGCCCTGTCCAGTTTCCAACCTGCAGGTTGTTCGTGCGTGCACTGTACTGGATGCCACATGGCTCTAAGCGGGGGTGCTCCATGTTGCAGGTCTGTGGGGGTGGGGGGTGTTGTGGGTCGTGGGGGTGGCTGGACACCCACTGACACCGATTGCTGTGGACCGTGATGTCTGCCTTTCGGCTGTCGTTGTGCACTGCGGTGGCTGACACGTGGCTGTGGGGTGTGGGGGATGCTCCTCCTTGCTGTGCTGTGGGACTAGGGGCCTGGTGTGTGTTGTACTTGGGCTGTCCACCGTCCCACCCACTGCACTTTGTGTTCCTGCCACTTACCTGTTACTTGTCGGTTTGTGCAGCTGTGGCGGACACATGGGTGTGGTGGGTGCTCGTTGTGGCGCTTCTGGCATATTTGGGGACCTGTTGGTGGTTACGTGGCTGGCTGAATGTACACATGTCCCCACGCATCTTACAGTTGTTCTGTTTGGGCTGTGTGTGGTGGTGTCTGTTGCATGTGTGTGTCGTGTATTGTGTGCTGGACATGGGGGTGTTTGTCCCTGGGAGCTGTGGCATGGTGGTAGTGCATGTGAGTACATAGCGGTGTGCTGGTATACATTAGTTTGTACTTACCAGCCTCCACTCCCCCTGCTAATCCGGCGAGGATCTCGGGATGTATGATGACTCGCACCTTCTCCTCCCACGCTTTGAAGGTCTTGAAGAGCGCGGGATTCCCTCCGCCAGTGACGGCAGCCAGCTCTCTGTTTTTGCCCTCCTTCTTCTTGACCAGGCTCTTGACGTCATTCCACCGTTTGTTAATTTCGACTCTGTTCCTGGGCAGGGTCCCGACTGCATTGACCTGGTCTACGATCCGGTTCCACATTCTGTTTCTGGTGGCTAGTGGTGTGTGTTGGACCATGTTCCCATAGATTTGTGGGTGCACCTTGATGATCTCGTCGACCATGACCGTCAGCTCAATGGGCGTGAACTTGGGCATTCTTTGTGGTGCCATGGTGTTTGTGGTGCTGGTGCGGTGTGTGTTGTGTAATGTGCAGGGGGTTTGTGGTGCCGGTGTTTGGTGGTGGTGGTGGTGGTTGTGATGTGTGAGTTTCTGTGGTGTGCTGCTGTCCTTGCTGTGTCACTGTGTCCTCTCCTCTCCTCTCTGGTTTGCAATGTAGCAAGGGGTTGTGGTCTGTGGGAGTGCTGCTTTTGTACTTACCTATGTGGGTGTGTCCTCATGGTCTGTTGTTTTCAGGTGTGTTGTGTCTGGGGTTCTGGCCTTTGTATTTTTTGTTTGTCCGGGGGGTGTTTTCGGGATATGTACTGTGCTTGTGTATTTGTGCGTGCCTTGCTGTGTGGACTTGTTGGCCATGTTGTGTGCTATTGGTTTTGTGTGCGGATGGTTTCTGTGCAGGTACGTGGGCGCCATGGCTTCTGCCGTGTCGATTCTCATCGGCGTTGTTTGCGCTGGCGGGCGGTATATTTGTTGTTTTTCCGCGCTCATGTCGGTGCGATCGTAATTTCACGTGCGGTGTGTCGGCCGTGAGGGCGGGCGGTTTTGTGTTGTCGTGCGTGTTTCCGTCCGTGGCGGGCGGTTTGTCTCCGACTCGGACGTTGGCGGGCGGTATTTTGTGTGCTTTTTCCGCCGATGGCGGTATTCGGTTTGTGTAATCGTAATGGCGTGGTCGGTGTTCAGGCGGTGTGTGCGGGCGGATTTTTGCCGCTTCCATGCCTGGCGGAATTATTTACGCCGGGTATCGTAATGTGCCCCATATGTCTGTGTCTTGGATCATACCCTGATTATTGGTTGTGTACATCTGTATGAAATGTCATCACTTGCTATTAAATGATATTGTGTATTAGACTGATTGTATGGATTGGTTTCCTGTGAGTAATCACATCATTTGCTGAACTATAATTGTGTCATATTATTTGACAACTGTGAGATATTCTAAGAGTGCCGAGGTACAGTGGTGTTTTTTAAGTTCTGCACGGGAGCTCTTAGGAACTCCTGTGGGGTGACATCTGTGGTAGTGGGGTGTCTTTATTCGATTACCTTGAGGGGCACCAGTACTATTAGGATTTATTGAAAAATTAAAACAATTTACTGTCCATGATTGATGTGCAATCCTGTTGAACCATCACTACCTTTTCTTGTGTATTGAAATTTGTATGGTAGGGTTGCACTCAGTTCCTCACAATTGTGGGTTTTATTAGCCCTGCTGGACTAGCTGAATTAAGAAATGTCTACATTTGATGATGAGAGGGATAAGTTCCTCTTGGAGCTTCTCACAGGCGCCTCAGATCAAACATCCAAACAACAGGGTAACGGACAGGAGGGCCTTAAACAGAAGTTCATTAAACTTGAACGCTTGAAAAAACAAGAATTGTCCAGGTGGTGGGACGCCACCATACTTAAGAGGTACTTAGATATCAGACAGATACCCAGGGGATTACGGGTAATTATTTTTCCCTCTTTTGAGGATTTAGACCCGGATCTATTGAAAGAATGGGAGGATCTTATATTGACCTCCTCATATAAAATGATGGATGTACTCATCCGTCATGTAGAATGAAAACGATGTATTCTACTTAATGATATAGAGAGGCTGGAGAATGAGATAAAAGAATTAAATCTACCGGAAGCTACTGAGAAAAATTACAAGATACTTACAGATATCTTAGCGAAACATCAGGTTTATATCAAAGAAAAGAAGATGCGAAAACTGAAACGCGACGATAATGATTACAAGAATGGAAGGGTCTTTACCTTTGCCAAAAGATTTGATGAGGTTCAACCTCGACCACCTACATCTAGCGGCACAATTAATCCCTCTGTGATAACAGCTTCAACAAGCGAGTCAGACATCTCTAGCGTACATAGTGAGGCAAGTGGGGGTGCAGCATTGGAGTCTGCCAGTGCGGGAATTGCGCATGACCCTACCTCCTCTTCTTCTTTTTTAGAGGAACTAACACGCTTCCGCAAGGGCTCAAGAACCAACTTCAACAGGGTAAATCCAAGAAAACTAGACGGGGGGGGCGCCACAATAAGTCTAAGGGAGGGGGAAACAAACACCCGCTCACTAACCCGCAATGTGAAGAATTGAGCTCAACGCTTGGCACTGATATATGTATTTCTGAGCATGCCAATGTTGTATCTACTAATGATGTGAATATAGTGAATCTGTCTAATCTTGTGCTTTCCCCAGATGCCAATAATGTTCTTGTTAAAGGCCTTGGGTTTTGTCCAACCATACGACCTGATTTTGTCAACTTACATATTGACTTATTCAAATTTACTTGTCGTGTTAAACTGAAAAAGTATTTTGAGGAAAATCCTATGCCTGTCCAATCTGTGTCCAATCCTGTCCCACCTTGCAATAAAACTATTAATGATGTGCAAAATATACATCTTTTGTTGTCATTAGAAGATGATTCAGACACCATGCTAGACACATTATCTGATCTTGAGATTGGATCTAACCTTGAAGTGGCTAGTGGATGTAAACCCAAATCCAAATTTGTTCCCGTTCTATCTTCAGACAACTTGATAGACTCATTTTATAGGGCTGTGATGAAGGATTTGTATATATTGGAGGATAGTTGTAATAGCTCAAAGAAGAAACTCACTTTCAATCTTACTAAAAATGAACATGTTGCCCTTAAAACATTAGCTGCAAATTCTGATGTTGTGATCAAGGAAGCAGACAAGGGTGGCAACATTGTGTTGATGCAGGATGTGGACTCCATCAAGGAGATTGAGAGACAGTTAGGGGATACAACATCTTACACTAAACTTACCGCCAATACATTGAAAGTAATCACCAATCACATTGAGGAAAGACTCACTTTTTGGAAACAACAGGGTCTCATCTCAGACATGGAGTACAGATTTCTATTCACCCCACTTCCCAGGGCACCTTGTATATATGTACTCCCAAAGATCCACAAAACAGGAACTTTTCCTCCTGGGAGACCCATAGTCTCCGGTATTGGGTCCCCCACAGAACATCTATCTGAGTACATTGACACATTTTTACAGCCCCTGGTATTAAATCTTCCTTCTTACTTGAGAGATACGGGGGACCTCCTCAACAAACTAGAGGACATAGACTGGACAGGGGAACTTGCTTTTGCTACACTAGATGTGTGTTCCCTGTATACTAGTATACCGGTAGAACAAGGAATACAGGCTCTTAGGGATACCTTGTCTCAAAGAGATGCAACCTTATATGAACACACAGAGATGGTGTTGGATTTCACACGACTGGTATTAGAAAATAATGTCTGTTTACATCTAGGCACATGGTATAAGCAATCTATGGGTGTGGCGATGGGCTCTAAATTTTCCCCATCGTTTGCAAATTTGTATATGGGCAGATTTGAAGCCAAGCATCTATGGACCAATGGCCCCTCACAGTTGACCGGACAGATTGTCTACTGGGGACGCTATATAGACGATATTTTTGTCATATGGGCAGGCACGGAATCAGAGTTTAACACTCTGACTGAATATCTTAATGACAATGATTATAATCTCAGATTCACCTCTAACTACAATTCATTGGAAATAGAATTTTTAGATGTAGTTGTCTATGCCAAGAACAATAAAATAATGTCTCGACTTTACAGAAAACCCACAGCGTGTAATTCTATACTACATGCTTCGAGTGCACATCCCTCGACACAGATTAATGCAATCCCGCTAGGTGAAATGACCAGAGTGAGAAGAAACTGTAGTGAAGACATTGTTTTTCATCAAGAATTGGACAACCTGCAGGATCGCTTCAGAAATAGGGGATATTCTGCTACAGTTCTTCAACAATCTAAAAGAAAGATTCTAGGGACATCTAGACGCACGTTACTAAGTACTAAGAGCAAGAGGAATCAGAAGGAATATAACAACAAACTCTGCTTTGTGACAGGATATAACACTCATAGCCATGCTATATACAAGATTTTCCTTAAACATTGGCATTTACTAACCATGGACAGATTAGTAGCCAAATACATCTCTAACAAACCAAGAATAGTGCACAGGAGAGGCAAAACCCTTAGAGACATCTTGTGCTCTAGCTATCTTCCTCCGAAATCACAAGTGAATACATGGTTACCCGGTCAACCAAGAGGTTTCTATAGATGTACTCAGTGTAATATGTGCCCATTTGCGTGCAATAAGATCAAAGAATTTAAGTACAACACTTCCATCATGTATCAGATCCAACAGTTTATTAACTGTAATTCTGAATATCTTGGGGCAGATTTACAAGCCCCTTGCGCCACTTTAGCGCCGCCGTTGCGTCACTTCTGTGACGCAACGGCGGCGTAAAGCCAGCGCCATGCTGCGGGGTATTTACAACGTGACGCATCTAGGGAGTTGCGTCATGTTGTAAAGCCCTGCGCCACATGAAACCTGCGTCAGGTTTCATGTGGGCGTTTCGGAGCAGGGGGGGGGGCGTTCCGGCGCAGGAACGCTCGCAAAGTGGCTGAGTGAAATCTACTAGATTTCACTCAGTCACTTTTCCGACCCCGGTGCGTCTAAACCTTGCGCCTGCATGAAGCAGGCGTAAGGTGTGACGCACCATGTGCAAGATAGGCCGGGTTGGCACAGTGCTGGAGCTGCGTCGCGCCCGCGACACAACTCCAGCACTGCGCCAACGTTACGACGGCAGATGCGACACGCATCTGCATTTCTTGCGCCATGATGCGCCGCATTGTAAATGCGGCGCATCAGTGGTGGCGCAAGGATGGTGATGCGTGTCGTAAGTTTTCTGGCGCATCCCTGCTGATTTGCAGGGATGCGCCAGGAATTGTAAATCTGCCCCCTTGTGTACTGTATACGTTGCCATTGTGGACTCATATACATTGGGAGCACAATACGTCCTCTTAAGGGGAGGATTCAGGAGCATATCAGAGCGATACGTAACAACGACACTAGCTATCCTCTAGCAGTGCATTTTAATACCTGCCATCCAAAATTGAACATGGCTAACATTTGCTTTCATGGTATTGCTCAGATATGTATTGATTCTAGGGGTGGAGAGCACTTAGGAGAGCAGAAACACAATGGATTCTGCGACTCCGTGCTGTAGAGATGGGTCTGAATTTCGATAGGGAACTCCATGTTTTCCTCACTGATTAGACAGATGGAATTTATAATAGGTTCTTAAGTGATACAAATTTTGCCTATTTTCTCTTATTGAATGACTGAACAATGAGCTTCTAGACGTTATCTATAGGAATGTATTTACAACAGTATGTATGTATTCGCATGCGATCATCACTGAAGTACTTTGATGCCCTTCACTTTCTTTTATTGTGAAACATTTTGATTTGATGTATCGACTTATGTGGACTTTGTTCATTACAGCATCAAGACTTAGCTCCTATGTGATGTTGATTGCTTTAAGTAACAGATTTGTCTTTCAGTAGACTCAACATTTTGAACAACAAGTAGACCTAATGTTGACACATGGGTTCTATTTCTGTATCATGACTTCCTTCGTTAGCATTTCCCTGTATATGAGGAGTTCTTTCACACCTTTTTCCTTTTTTCTAAGTTTTCTTTTTTCGCATTTTCTTTCCTTCTAAGCATGCTTCTTTGGTTCTTTCTTATGAGAATTAGACTAAGATTGAATTAATTCCTAATTAATAAAATACAGGCTTCGCCTGTTTTTACCTAAAAAATTACGAAAAATCAGGACCACAATAATATGGCCGCCATTTACGTTTCACCTGTAAACTTTTTAGCTTATTCACTTTCCCTGGACTTACACCCAATATGGCCGCCATCCGGACGTAGATTCTTAGTCCGTCGACCGTTTCTAGCGTTAGTCGCTACTCACACCGGAAATTCTCTTGACTGAGAATGAACGGGTCTTTTTGGCGCGAATACCTCCGAATATGGAGTACTATGGGGAGACAATACTATATAATAAGCCTGCTACTTGCTCTTTGACATACTTTGGGTATACGACGTCGGAATACGGCGGACGCGCCATTTCCAGAGAGGCATATCATAGCCTTTCATATCACTCCAAACAAGTAAATTGCCTTTTTTATAGAGTAAAGAATTAGCCAGACCCTTTTTTCCTTTATTTGCTATAATGTGTTTTATTTTTTGGGCCAATACAAGTAGAGAGACTGACTTTACTTTTTACATCGTTACTTTAGGATTCTCTATATGTTTTCGGTATGTGGGTTGTAACGTCATTTGGCGGTGTTTACTTAGTTTGCTTCCGGTTATATATTTACTTATGACGATGCCCTTTTTGACATGTTTTTATATAATTTATAAGTTATTTCGAAAAAGGCTTAAGGACATCCGATTTTATTGACTTTGATACTCCAGATATATGTTTGAAAAATTATTTGCAATTCTGTTCACTTCTAAAATTACGAAGCCAGGCATAAATCCAATACTATTGGGATATCCAATACTAATGGTTCTATTTTTTGTTTAGGACTACTGAACGAATGCTATTCTGAGATATCTGCATAATACAATTGGGAGACTAGCACATTGTGAGTCAAGTTTTTTTACAATCTTTTATAAAAGATGTGCGTTAGATAGGCATCGACTTTGTATTTTTATTAATCTTGCTTTGAAATACGTTGCGGCTGCAACCTATTTTGGGCATATTATCTCTCTCTTACAATAGACAGAATTTTGTCGACATTAGGAGTCCCTTTGGCTTGAACATTTCTCATGATTTGGGAACACTCCCTATTTGGGGATTTTTTACGGACACAAGTTAGTGTCTCAAAATATATGTTGCTATAGGGTCTTAGTATAATGAACAAGGACTCTTATTTACAATTTTCCACATTAAAATTATATCCTTTAACCGCAGTTGCCATATGGAACTATGCGGATAAATTTGTAGATTTTCTATTTAGATTTTTAATGGTATACCTTTCTCTTAAATATATAGATGCTTCGTGTCACTGGGGGTAGGCAAAATACCGAATGAATCCCTCCTTTACATATTGCCCCATTTGGGGTTACTTCATACGACTGACCAGAGACTCACACGATTTCCTAACCAAGGTATCTATTTTATTGGATTAGGACATGCCTTATGGTGATCATTTTCTGCCCTTAGGACATTATGTTCTCCCATTCACGACCCTTTTATTTTTGTTTAGGGTTTCTCAAATGTTTTCAACGCCATCAACTATAGGATACTAGTATTTTGAAAAAATTCGGAATCTTCTTGAATCCACATTCATCTATATTTAAAGGTAGATACAGTTACTCTTTTATTTTATTTTTGATTATTGCGAATATTACTGGGTATTAGTGTCCAGGCTTACATTGTAGGCCTTTTTGACATCACTGATTAGACTGATAGAATTGTTTCCAGTTCTAATCACAACACTTATTTTTTCTATACTGTAACACTATCGGATGTTTCTGGTGACTGGCACTAAGTAATATCTATCTAGCTCTCTTATAGCTAGTTAGCTTCAGTATTATTTCACTGGGTGTATTTTTTACACCTGTTTTCTTCTCCCTTCTTTCTGTATATTTTTTTCATATTTGACAGGTTTAAGGCTTTCTTTCTCTCTTTCTTTTTCCTCTTTTTTCGGTGTCATCACAGACCATGGGGTGGCCTATGATGTAATGGTCTCGATAAGCTTGCTTTGTACGAGTATATTTTGTATGATCATTATCTAAAGAAATTGTTTTCAAACCATTTGCAGCCTTGAAGAAGTTACTTTGTAACGAAGCACGTGTCGGCTGTTTTGGCTGTTTTTCCATCACTGCTAACAAAGAGGCCGTATGACCTTGACCTCCGTGGACTTTTAAAGAACATATGTCTGTGTCGTGGATCATACCCTGATTATTGGTTGTGTACATCTGTATGAAATGTCATCACTTGATATTAAATGATATTGTGTATTAGACTGATTGTATGGATTGGTTTCCTGTGAGTAATCACATAATTTGCTGAACTATAATTGTGTCATATTATTTGACAACTGTGAGATATTCTAAGAGTGCCGAGGTACAGTGGTTTTTTCACAAAGTCAAGGGGTGTGGTCCTGCCCTGCCTCTTCCTGGCAATGACGGGCAAGGACGGCAGCGCGATGTGAACGCCTCTCCTCGTTAGCGGCGGCAGGAAAGAGGCAGGTTGCACCCTGGGACTTGTTGTCCCACCAGGGTGATCAGCAGGCAGACGAGCAGGCAGCGGCAAATGTAGCAGCCTGGGACTGGAGTCCCACCAGGCTGTGCAGGGCAGGTAAGTGGTGCCCCCAGCAAAGCAAACAGAAGAGCGTCCCGTGCCGCGTGGGATGAGGCAGCGCTTTGAGTGCGATGTGAATGCCTCCCCCTCATTAGTGGCAGCAGGAAAGAGGCAGGTTGCACCCTGGGACTTGTTGTCCCACCAGGGTGATCAGCAGGCAGACGAGCAGGCAGCGGCAAGTGTAGCAGCCAGGGACTGGAGTCCCACCAGGCTGTGCAGGGCAGGTGAGTGGTGCCCCCAGCAAAGCAAACAGAAGAGCGTCCCCAATCTTTTGCAAGCAGCGGAAGGAATATACTCAAATCTTTTTCTAAGGGATTCCTTAGGAGAGAGAAACAGGTGGCAGATACTAGGTGGTCTGTGAGGAAAAGAGAGATTGGCATCAGTCCTGGTGCCCAGATTTGTGGATGCATGATGGTTTTGGACAATGGCCAGGTTCTTCTGGACGGCAGGCAGGAGATCAGATCAAGGATGCCCATCTGAAAAGAATGAGCTCTCTTTTATATGAGTTAAATTTGAAGTAGCTGGAAGGCATAGATTTGGCTACTGAGGAAAGACAGTCTTTAAAGATCACTTGGAATAGGGCATGTTGAACAAAGTAGGACTGAGGGCCAAGTCTTGCAGAGGTCTGTAGGGCAGGTTATGTTGCATAAACTGAGTCTCTGGTTTAGCACTACAAGGCTTGCTTTCACACCCACGGGTGACATGAGTGAACTTAGCTCAATGTACCATACTTGAATGTGAAACACAGGTTTTTGCAGCCCCACAGAACCTCACCCAATACATGGTTGAAGTGGTGGCAATGCTTTTGGGTTACTACCAGGCCTTAAACAGGGATCTAGGGAAACTGTGGTGATTAAAAACAAACCTATTTTGTTCTCTTCATACACACACACACACACACACACACGATGCGATAAGAAAAAGACACTTAAACTAAAAAGCTCATTTATTTCAACAGGTGCACCCTGTTGCTCAACACAGCTAAAATAACCACACAAAATATGACTAAAACAGCACAATGAAAATAAAATTAAAATTTCTAACAAGGTTAAAATGTCATCTATAAAACCTAACACCCTAACTTCTGTGCGCCACGCTAGGAGAGCATGGAATGTAAAATAGCTTGCACCTAGATTTTCTTAAAAATAATAAGCACACTGCATACCTGGTTTTTAGCAGAACTCTATAATTATCAGGAGTCAGGAAGGTCGTATTTCCAGCAAAGGGCAACACACGTTCAGCATCAGCATCAGCTCCTCCTTGGCTTGGTATTAACTTTTATTTTATTTTTACAACTTTATTTTGAATTTTATTGGGGATAAGGACATACACTTTGACATCGCAGTCCCTTATGATATACATTATTAAACATACAACTGGACTGCGCAATAATGAATAACCTGATACAAGTGGACATAGCAGTGTTCGGCGTGTGCTCAGGCCCATAAGATTTGTCTCAACTCAGTCATATTATGGGTAAGGCTCCCTGTTTTCTCGTTTTTACTGATATTTACCGATAAATACAGACAGAAAACCATTTATTTTCTTGTCTGTATTTATTTTTAAATGTGGATAAACACGGAAATTAGGTGCTTTTTGAGTGATTCTAAATACACTTTGCCATGACTGCCAGGCCAAACCTTTGTGGGGACTGATAGGCAAGAGGATTAAAAAGAAAGGAATTTTAGTAAAGAGGCTTAAACAGCAGTAAATATGCAAAAAGCTGAAACAGAAATGTGCATATTTTCATATAAGTGCGTTGATTTATCTTCTGCGGGTGTTCATATTACTGAAACCTGGCAGGCATTCAAGCATTACTCCATATTTATTGGTTAAATAAATGTGGAAATATACCAGTTTCAGCTTTATTTTCTTCCACAAACCAATAATGAATATGGATAAATACAGATAAAGTTGACAAAAAATAAATATGGATAAATACAGACGGAAATGTCACAAAAAAAAAATACCATAAAACCGGGAGCCCTAATTATGGGTTACCATTTGCCTTGAGAATATTTAGTCTGAGTGTGCTGCTGTTGGTAACTGGTGGTAACTGGCTTTCGGCTTCGGAGGCGGACATCTCACACATGTCCGAAGCTTGTAGAGTCTTGGACATTGTCATGTGTATTCCACCTGTTCTTTGTACTCTTTTTAAGTATGTGGTGAAGGGGTGCCATGTTCTTTCAAATTATGCAACCCTATCTTGTATTAGTGCTATAAGTTTCTCCATGGCATAGATTGACCATATCTTGACCATATCTTCCCCCACCCCATATTGAGCGAGGGTGCCTGTTGTTATTTCCACAGCTGGGCCAAGCTCAAGTGTGCAGCCAAGAGGAGGTGGAAGAACAATTTCCCCAGTGAGGTAATCGTGGGATACAGTCTGTATTCCTCAGGGTCCTCCAGGAGGATAAGAAGTGGGTTGTGGGGCAAGGAGACATTTGTTATAGATCATATCATGAGGAGGACTTTGTCTCAGAAGACCCAGATCTGTGGGCATGTCCACCATGTATGTAAGAAAGTGTTCCTATCTCCACACCCCTTCCAGCACAGTTCTGAGCCAGCAAACATTTTATGTAGTTGCATGGGAGTAAGATACTATTGTATCAGTATTTTGTAAGCATTCTCTTTATAGAGTAAACATATTGAGGATTTCAAGGCCATCTGCCATATAGTCTTCCAGCTCTCCTCATGAATGTCCATATCCAATTTCCTCTCCTGTATGGCACGTATGAATGTTTCTTAGGGGGAGTTATGTTTAAAATTTAATGATAGAGCCATAATATACCTTTGTGTCTGATGTTATTGGTGTACTGGGCTTTGATCTAAGATTCTTCCCTTTGCAATGCCCTAAGAACAGAATTCCTCCCCACCCAATGTAGTGCCTGTGTGAGTCTATATGTGTTGTGTCCGCTCAATGCGAATTTCTCAATGAGTTCCCTTCTCATCTGGAGTTTTTCGCCGTTATAGAAGTCTTTCAAATGTGGCGTATGTCCCTGATTCCAGGTAAGGATCTGACAAGCCTGGGGCGAGTTCTGCATCAGCTTTCAGCAGAACGCACAATACGGCGGCAGCATCTCTGGCAGGCAGGATCATCTTCTAGTTTGACAGTATCTTGATGGTGATAATCCGGGGCAGAGGACCTTTCATGACAGGTGGTCAAGTGTCAGTACTTTTATACTGAATCTAATCGGAAATGGAATTTGCAAAGTCACCTTAGGAATGTTTGATTTGACCAATAAGCATCAAGATGCTATTCACCCTTTCTAGCCTACCCCATCATGTTATGTTCTGAAGGGTCAAAAACATTTCCAGTTCCATGATTTTGTTTGGTATCCTTTCTCAATATATTCACATGTTTGTTTTTAAGTTATCAAGAAATGTAAGACACAAGTATTTATAGCCCTCTTCTTCCCCCTTTAAATTGAATACATTTACAATATCTCTGCTACAGTCAACATTTAAAGCTTTAATTTCTGGTTTATTTTTATTTAAAAACAGTCCAAGATTTTAGAATATTCCTGCGTAATATTTAAAAATTATGGAACTAGTAATACGAATGTGATGAAAATCAAATCACGTTGTCTACATATGCTGCTAATCTATGCTCATCTTTACCAATCAAGATCCAGTAAATGTCAACAGATAATTTAAATGTTTCAGGAGAGGGTCAAGCACTAACAGGAAGAGCAATGGCGAAAGTGGGTATTACTGCATGGTACTTTGATGTAACTTGAATCAACTCAAGTGAAATCCATTAACTTTAACCTCTACTTCAGGGGCATTATACAACTGCATTCCAATAAAATCCTCAACAGAATAACATTTCTGTATAACCCTGCTGATGAACAACCACAAGACTATGTCAAGTGCATCAAAAAGACAGTTGTAAAGGTGTTTCAAACAGTTTTGCCACCTCTATTAGACACAAACAGTCTCACGCTGCCGCTTGTCTGTTGGCCAAACATAAACCATGTTTGTGATGGATGAATTATTTTATGTATGTGCCTATTGGGTGATCGTGACACAATCTTTGCATAGAGTTTACAGTCTAAATTTTGCAGTGAAATCAGTCTTACACTGGTCACAATTTTGTGTCTTCTTCTGGATTTGGAATGACTATGATATTAGCCACTGACTCTGTAGCTAGGATTTCACCCAAAGAGAAAAAGTTAATTAATGTCCCGGCAGAGTTTCTGATTAAAGATTTTGTAAAGTTAGGTTGAGAAGGAGGGTATGGCCTGGCAAGATGGCCGCTCGGATGCACTAAGTCTGAGCTTTGCAGCCCAAGTGTATAATCCTACACCTTCCTGCCTGCGGGAGCCCTATGCAGTGACCCAAGTGTGTGCAGCGGTCTCCTGCGCCCTTCTGCTGTGATCTACACTCCTCAAAATCTAGTTTTGAGCCTGTGGTGCAGGTTTTTTTGTCATACCTCCAGCGGTTGGTGTGACTGCTGAACACGAGAGTTTCCTTGGGGTGGCGGTGCCACGGTGTCAGGAGTAGGCGGAAGCTGTGAACAGCAGAGTGCAGGAGCGATCCTGAGCGCTGCCTTCCTGTAGGAACTCCCCGCCTTTGCGGAAGAGGCCCGGCTGTGCTCGCCAGTAGTGTGGGGCGCTTCGGAGCGACAACGAGAGATGGCACGACTGGGGAATGGATTTGGAGCGCTTAAATCTGTAGCTTGATGAGGGGGAGCCATCAAGAGCAGCCCTGATGAAGGCCATACAGGGGTCACACAACGCCTTAGAAGAGTAAACAGACACTGTGGCCATAGAAGTGGGTCTTCTACAGGCGGACCTACACAATGTTACCATACTGAAAGAACAGGTTGCTAAATTGACTGCTGCGGCGAAGACGTTGAAAAACAGAGCGGAAGACGCAGAGGCTGGGTCCCGCTACAAAAACATTCGACTGGTGGGGTTTCTGGAAGGAGCGGAGGGAGACTCCTAGGAATAATTCCTAGAGGACTGGATCCTCAATGCCCTCCAGCCTGAGGGTTTGGCTCACTTATTTGCAGTGGAGTGTGTGCACCGGGAGTTGACAGCGCAGCCTCAGCCGGGGCCCCTATGGGGACCCTGATTGTACAGATCCTCAATTATCGAGACCGGGGCTGTATTCTTAATGCAGCTCGAACCGCGGTCGCACTGAAATATGACAATCATACTATTTCCATCTTCTCAGACTACACCTGGAAGGTACAAGCACAGCGGAAATAATTTTTGGAAGTCAAACAGCAACTACAGAGTATGGGGATTTCCTATATGCTACTATTCCCAGCACGGCTTCATGTAATCGCCCAGGGTAAGACCAATTTCTTCGATCGACCAGAGGATGCTTGGGCATGGCTTGAGCAATGGAATAAAGTACTACAGGAGGAACGTGGTTCATTGAGGACTGATTGGAGCAGGCGAAGGGGGCGCCGGGGTACAGCCCCATGGAGTGTTTCACAGGGACAGTCATTGATTGACAACACACCTGATTCTCGGATCAAGGTTCAAGAGGACGGCACACTTCAGATGTGTTGATGGACGACATCAACTCGGCTAGTATCCAGAATAGTGGAGCAGGGGAGGTACCGCAGACCCTATTGGAGAACATTGCCACACAGACTGCCTGAGATAGTATGCTGCCATTTGTTGAAACAGCTGTATTGACTCATTTGTATGTAAGTACATTGGGGGGATGGGTGAAATGCGCTTGTACTCCCATCCATTACATTTAAAAGGGATAATATTTTGACAGGCTCTCAATTTACACGCTAAGGGTTCAATGTAGATATTAAAAAGTAAAGGGGACAGAGGACATCCCTGTCTAGTACCCCTTCCTATTTGTATTGACCTGGTTAATTTCCCATTGATTAAAATTTTAGCTGTAGGATTTTTGTAGAGAGCTTTAATTGCTGTCTCAAAGGTTTCGCCCAGATTAAAATGTTGAATTACTTTAAACAAAAAGACCAGTTGACTCGGTCAAATGCTTTGGCAGCATCGAATGTCATTACTGCCAAAGGGATCTTATAAGTCTGGGACATATCTATCGCCCCAATTAGGTTGTGTGTTAATTCACTGAGTTGTCTTCCCTTCATGAACCCTTTCTGGTCTTGATGTATTAAAGGGCCTATCACTTTATCTAAGCGTCTAGTAATAATCTGGGTATATATTTTGTGGTCGCTAATTTAAAAGTGAGATTGGTCTATAAGACTCACAGAGTCTTGGATTTTTATTAGGTTTTAATATCATTGTTATAATGGCTTCTTCCCACGATACGGGGGATTATGACCTTCTAAAAAACATGAATTAAACAATTTAAGAAGAGAGGAGGCAAGTTCTTCTTTCAAAATAATATAAACTTCATTGGGGATAGAGTCGGGGCCAGCACCCTTTCCCTTTTTAAAGAGTTGATCGTTTGAATGATTTCCTCCCTAGATAGGGGGCGATTTAATTGTTCTTTTTCATTTTGCAAAAGTGAAGGAAGAGCTAAATCTGAGAGAAATTCTTCTATGTTGTCTTCATCTAAAGTTGTCTCATCCGTATATAGGTTTTTAAAAATTGAACAAAGGCCTCCTCAATTTCGGAATCATCCGAAATGATGTTACCAGTGTTCAAGCAGCGAAGGTCTCTTATCCAGTTTCTTGTCTGATCGACTTTCGTTTTCCACGCCAGGAGCTTACTACACCCTCTCCATATTCGTGGTGGGCTAATTTACTTGCATCCCATTTTTTTTAACTATAATTTCTAGAAAATCAGCTAGCTTATGTTTTGCTGTATTTAATTTTCTCAGAGCATTGATGTTTTCCTGATCTTGCTCAAAATGTTCCTGAAGTTTATATATGTCTTCTTCCAATTTTTTGGTCTCTTCTTGCACCTTCCTAGACCAATAAATCGATATAGTTGTTAAAGAGCCTCTCAAGTATGCCTTATATGTGTCCCATGTTGTTTGAGGTGAAGCTGAATCAAGATTAAAATCAAAAATTCTTTGGTTTCCATCTTCAATTTATCTACTACTTCATTCTCTAAAAGCAATGCTCGATTAATGGTCCACCTCCAGGGTGGGGGCTCACTTCCATGACTAATTCGATAATGACTGCGGAGTGATCGGACATATGTTCTGGGGCATGGCTAACTGAGGTAACGTTTCTGCTTGTTGCGATATGAACTAGGAAAAAGTCAATTCTGGAGCGATGTCCACATTTTTTGTTGTAAAAAGTAAATTTCCCACCAGATATCTTAGATTTGTGGGCCATCTCTCTCCAGATATCCACAAGCCCGATATCAGACATTAATTGTCTCAAGGCAGTTCTCATTTTCTGCGTATTTACCGCTACTCTAGACGAGGTAGAATCTTGACTTGGATCAAGAATCAAATTAAAATCACCCCCTAATATAATGCGATCGTTTGTTTTAGATAAGTGGAGTAGTAAAGTGTACAAAGTGGCAGGATCATCCAAATTTGGCCCATAGTAACCTACGAAGATTAACCATTTGTCATTGATCTTAACTCTGGCTATCGTCCACCTTCCCAAAGGGTCAACCATACATTCCCCTAGCATAGCATGGGCAGATTTCTTAATTAAAATTGTGACCCCTTTCACTGTACAAGATTGAGTTGTACAAATACAATGTTCAATCCACTTTTGGTGTTTCAAAACCACTTCCCATTCCTCTATAAGCAAGTGTGATTCTTGAATAAGAAATTGGTCTGTATGTAGACGACCTTATAATATACACTAGCAATTTAGAAAAACTGTTCTCAGAGATATGGTCTAAATTTGAGAGATTTGGAAAGGTTTCTGGCTACCTTATCAATCAACAAAAAACCGAGTTAATGAAATGGAACACCAATTTCAGGTGTACCTATACAAAGAAGGAAATTAGATACCTTGGCATCCAGATAGTTCAAAATATTGACAAAATAGCACAGGTTAATTTTGAAAAAGTTACAAAAATAGTAAAAACACAACTTCAAACATGGGGGGCTCCCACTTTCATTATTAGGCAAATCCAATTTATTGAAAATGTAAATTTTGCCAAAATTTACATTTTTATTTAATACTATCCCCTAGAGTTCCCAAAAGTTTGGTTTAAAAAGGTGCAGGGTTTTTTTCAAGTTTTATCTGGGGAGATAAACATCCCAGAATTGCTTTAAAGAAACTTAGAAAGAAAAAAGCCTTTGGAGGCATAGCGACTCCAGATTTATATTTATATTTTTGTGCCTTTCATCTAAAAAATTTTAGACAATTGTTGTTGGAAAGCTGAATCTTTCTCCCCACTTTTTAAAGTTCTCACAACAGAGTTCTCTCAACAAGCAGGGTGCTTTCTTTAAAATTTGGACACCCAAAATACTTCAAGTAGGTTAAATTGAAGACTTTGGTATCAGCTATGAAGCTTTGGTCCCAGATAAGATGCCTCCTAAAAATACCGTATTACAATGAGGTAGCACCAGTTTGGGACTCCCCAGGAATGCCTATATGTATGGAAGATGCCCTGGCAACTCCACTCCGTACTTGTGGAATCACCACTTGGGGGCAATTAATCGTCGATGCGGAATTGATTTCCTGGCCTCATCTTTCGGCGATATGTGAGAATTCAGTCTCCAAGTTTAAATATTATCAGCTGAATAGTTGGGTAAAGTCTATAAGTAAAGACCTAAAAGGCAATCTGGATCTGACTTCGAAAATATGCTCTTACCAGAAAAAGACAAAAGAAGTATCAGAGTGGTATTGGTTATTAGTCCAGAACGGAGAAGAGATGCAGGCCTCGTTCGATGAAATTTGGAAGAAAGACCTGCCAGATGATGAAGACCTCGAAAACATCGGGCAAGTATCTATGTCTTTTCTATGGTCTTACGTAAGTGCTGCACCTTTAAAAGAATCACCTCTTCACAGTACACAAAGCCTATTGGACACCCAAGAAACTATCGAAAATGGGAAGGAGAGAGATTAAGAAGTGTCCAAAGTGTGGAGAGGACAAGGCTGATGAGGTGCATATGTTCTGGAGTTGTCCGGTAATATCTTCCTATTGGCAGAAAGTGGGTAAGACCATTTCAGATATTATGGGGCTTGAAATAAAATTAACGACTGTATCCATAATTTTTGGGATACTCCGAGGGAGTTAGATGGAGGCTTTCTAACAAAAAAGCACAGAGCATTGTTTTTCATTCTGATTCTTCTAGCTAGAAGAGAGCTGTGTATTAAATGGATCTTAGCCTGTCCTCCTATAGAAGAGGAATGGATATTTTCGATTCAGAGAATATCAAACTTAGATCAATCTGGAACAAAGAACAAAAAAAAAAATTGGGGGAAATTTGGGATAACTGGGTGGATAGGAGTCTTTCTGTTTAAGATTATTTAAGAATATATATACATTTTTCGTATTTAGTCTGTTGATTTCTAGATTTATTGCTTTGTTATATGAATATGTTGGTCTCCCTGTGAAGCCTCTCTACTGTCTATTCTTACTTTTTCTTTCTGGGTCCGATGATTAAGAATATGTCATTAATGGAGTGTATTGGCAGGGATGCCATTGCTCCAATAAAAGAACTAAGATTGAGGTTGGAATCATTACAGGGAAGCCACAGGGGTGAATCCGGAGATACTTGGGGTCGATTCCGATTCGGGCCGGAAATCTCTCCGACCGAGCCGGACCCGGAGAGATTTCCGACCGAATCGGACCCGTGCAGTCCGACCGAACGAGCACGATGCGTCCGTATGCTATCGGACTCGAAGTCGAGTCGGACTCCCATTGAAGTCAATGGGAGCCGGTCGCATAACGCGTACGCGGGCTCCCATTGACTCAATGGGTGCGAGGCGGACAAGGGCGCCCCTACAGCGGGTACGCGGCGAGCGATTCGCGCCGTACACGCACAGGTAGGGGGACCCATGGGTCCCCCTGTGTGCGACTCGCGCAGCTATGCGTACAGGGGGTCCGACACGGACCCCCAAAGTACGGCTCCGACAGCTCTTTCGAGCCGGAGTGCGCGGCTCGGTCGGACTCGCTCGCGGCGCGCATCGTACTTACCCGGCCGGGGAACGTCTCCATTGCGCGGTGCGAGTCGAGTCCGAGCGAGTCGGTCGGGTGCGGTTCGAGCCGGAACGAGTCGGTCGGAGCGGTCGGGACGCCCGGACGAGTCGGTCGGCGACCCGCATCGTACTCGCTCGGCCGGACCCGCGTACGATCCGGTCGGGAAACAGGGCTCCGAATCGGATCCGGTAAAGCCGAATCCGATTCGGAGCCCTACTGCCGAGATCGGAATCGCCCCCAGGTGTCCTTCTCTCCTTGTGGAGTGACCGGTTTTCTCAAAATTGGCTATTTGTGATGGGCGGAAGACCTTTCTCTTAAGTCTAAAGCATATTGAAAATAAATGAGGACTAAAAAAAAAAAAAGAAAAAAAAAAAAAGAAATGCGCTTGTACTGGACCTGGAGGATGCACACTGGATTTCAGGTACTTGATTGCTTTCTGTATTGCAGGTGGAATGTTTTTTATTTGAGAGTGCTGCTATTGCATTTTGGCTCCTACAGGGCTTCTCCATACATTAAGACACTAGTAGGGCAGCTGGGATGAGACCCGGTGTGGACTACCACCTCTTACAGGGGCTGGTGGAAAGCGCTGGCATTACTCGCCTCTACACTATACGGGGTTTAGACTAAGGGCCTGATTACAAGTTTGACGGTATGAGAGTGGGCCGCCATGCCAGCTCCCCACTCCCACACCGCCAAACTCAACCACCCGCCAGATTACGAGTTTCCTCATGGTCTGACGTGCGGTCCTTTGGTGGTCCCACGGCGGTGCCTATTAGAAAGGAACCGCAATGAGATCGCCAAATCCCGCTCCTGCACGGCATGGACTGTGCAGTCCATACCGCGCAGGAAAGGGGGTGCATGCACAAAGGGGTGCACACCATGTGCCCCCTGCATGTGTCCCCAGGCCCAGAGGCAACAGGGGGCCCTGTAGCACCCCCTTAGTTTCCTCACCGCAAGCATTTTCATGGTGTGAGCATTGCCATGAGAGCGCTGATGATGATGAAACTTGCAATATGCTTGGCGGTGACGCAGCAGGTCACCGCCAAGCATACTGCAGCCTCAGACCTCCACTCCACCACCAGGGATTGGGGTTCCCTGGCGGTTGCGGGGTCCAACCGCCAGAGTCGTAATATGGCAGTCTGACTTCTGGTGCGGCAATAGCCACACTGCACCGCTGCGCCACTATGGGTTTGGCGGTCCACGGACCACCAAACTCATAATCAGGTCCTAAGTCTCTGTGCGCGGGTTGGGTTTCACTCATAGAATCGGAGTACAAATCAGTTTTGATCACAGAGGGGTAGTGGGGGGAGTCATGTGTCAATTGATCACGAGATGGTGGGCGATCATGATGTTGCTGTTCTTAATTGTTATCGGATTTTCTAGGGTGGGATCGGGAGTTTCACAGTTGTGCTGGTTTTGGTAAATGACTTTACGTTTCATGCATTGCTGAGGTTTATGAGACTGCAGGGTGGGGGTGCAGGCACTCTAGACACTCACATGGTGCGAGACTGTAAAACAATCACATGGAATGTACGAGGGCTTGAAAGCTATGTAAAATGATATAGAGTGTACTCCTATTTGTGACGAACAAGTGCGGCCAATGCCCATCTTCAGGAGCCCCACCTCGCAGAGCCTGAATCGATTAAGTTACGGAAGAGATGGAGGGGGCAATTGCATTCATCCACTTTCTCTTCTTATGCACGTGGGGTGGCTATTTGTGTGGCTCCTGGGGTTCCCATCCACCTGCTTTATTCAGAGTTTGACATGCAGGGTAGATATATGCTGGTGCAGGGGTTATTGGATGGGGTGGATATAACAATTCTGCATACCTACACTCCCAATGTTTATGGCAGGGAGTTCTTCCCTAATATGCAAACATTCCTGACATGTAATATGGTGTGGCAACTGTTGTGGGTGGGGACTACAATTGTGTCCTAAACCCAGTTATGGATTGACGTCCACCCAGAGATATGATTAAACCAGGTATGGTGGACACAGTAACTTATGTTATGAATAATTTGCAATATGTAGATGTGTGGAGAGAGCGTTATCCAACAGGACGGGAATATTCCTGCTATTCGGCCACACATAATACTTACAGCCACTTAGACCGTGCCTTGGGTACATCCAATTTGCAGCTCGATATACAAAAGGTAGTCTACCTTGGTAGGTTCTTATCTGACCACTCCCCATGCTACTGGAGTGGAACAGAGCCCGGACGCCGTTTGATGGGAGACTTTGGCGATTGGAGACGGAGGCATTGCTGGATGTGCCGCTTAAAAAGGCCCTTGCTGAAAAGATTACAGAATATTTGAAGTGTAATTGGGGCACCACAACAAGCAGAGGCACGGAGTGGGGTGCGCTCAAAGCTGTTATACGTGGGGAATGTTTGAGTAGGATAAGTGGTCTGCATTGACAGATGCAGTCTGAACTGGGGACCTTGAGAAGCAATTAGCGGAGGCCCAGCAGATGGATGATGAGAGCCCATGGTTGATAATAAAAGATCCTGGGAGATACATGGGACAGATTAGATAAAACGGGAGTACAGGCAGAGACTACACCGGGAGGGACACCGACCGGGTAGATTCCTAGCCTGGCTACTTAAGAGAGAGACAGAGAAGCCCCCATTATGACACTCCGCCGTGGCGACAGAACCATGGTCAATACTAGCGACTATTAATGAAGTCTTGAGTACCACCTGGGGAGACCTTTACGGGGAGGTGTGCTTTATTATTACGCTCCAAAATTACAGCATGCGGCAAAGTGGGTGCCTGAGGATAATAACTGGGAGAAGAGGTTGCTCCGCGGCACCTATGATGATTATCCTTTGATGGAACTCCTCCTGCACGGATCTCGGACACTGTATGATGCCCCGTATCTGGTCCAACAGGTAGCAGAATTTTGGGAGCGAGTGGTCATACGGGAACATAAGCGACCGCCATTTGCTAGAGAATTGGGTATATGGACGTTGCTCCCATTTAAGCGCATTGCCGAAGATATGTCAGTGATGCGATGGAGAGAAGGGGCTGTGAAATGACGGGGGATCTATACCCAGGGAAGAAATTCCTTACCTTCGTGGAGGCGCGAGAGGTGTTTGCGGTGGGAGGGGGCAATACATCATTATGCTAAACTGGCTCATACAGCGCAACAGATTTGGACCAACTTCCTGGCTGCCCCTTGGGTGAAGAACACTTTGCAGTTGATTCTGACTGTTGGGCCTGCTAGACATTTAGTGACACACCTCTGCAGCGCACTTAAGACTGATAGAGTTCAGGGGGAACCAGTGACAAGGCGGGCATGGGGAGAGGAGTTGTCGGAGCAGCTCCCTGTCTCAGATTGGGATGCGGCATCTGAGCTGGTAAAAACAGACTCTTGAAATGCTCAATTTGAGTTAACTCACTTTAATTTTTTGCACCGCACGTATTTGCACCGATTAAACTTAGTGAGATGTATAGAGGTAGGGACGCAGTCTGTCCTCGGTGTGGGTGTGAGGGTGCTTCCTTCCTCTACATGGCATGGGACTGTCTGAGGGTTCAGGAGTATTGGCAGCAGGTAGTGGCGAAACTACTGGAGATCATGGTGATGGTGTTAGAGGAATCCCTCGGATGTGCCTGCTTGGCATTATTAAAAAGCCTAGGAAGGGGAAGATGCACTGGAAATTCCGACAGTTAGCACTGGTATTGGCCAGGAGGAGAACAGCCATTGGTTGGATGGTTGCTAGAGCACCCTCTGTTAAATTGTGGCGTAGGGACGTGGGGGAGTGGGTGATTGCAGAGGAGGTCCATATGAAATTTAGTCACAGAGATGATAAACTAGAGGAGGATCTAGACACCTGGGCCACTTTACTGGGGAGGATGCATGGGAATTGGGATGACATGATTACGCAGACCACACAATCACTGGGGGAAGTTTCTCCTGCTGCACAGAACCGTGGGGAGTGCGAGTTTATTGACAACTACTTCTGAATCATAATGGATGAGTTACTTCCGAAAGTAAGGTTGAGCGGGGAGGTGTAGGAAGCTGAGCAGGCTTACAGCACTACAGAAGGCTTCTGGAAGAGTGATGAACTTGGTGAGTGGTTTGGGAGTGCTTCTTTTATATTGTATCATGTATCATTGATTATGCTAAATTGACTTATAGACTGTACCAAGTTGTTTTTTTTATATTGTTTATTTCTCTGTTATTATGGCTTATCTATAGATCAAAAGATCATGTTTATATATGTCGGAGATGTGCTATCTTGTACTGCCCTTATTATGTGCATCTTCCTGTATAATGCCTAATAAACAGAATTATAAAAAAGTTACGTTGAGAATCCATCTAAATCAGGAACTTTGCCTAGTGATAGAGAATGGACAGCTTTAACAAGCGAGTGATTTCCTGGACTCAAACAGTACAATCGCTGGTAAAAATACCCTTGTTATATTTTCCCTGCTTACAGAGGAAAGAGTAGCGGAACTCATAGGCCAAACAAAATCTTGGGCCCCGTCGGACCCTTGCCCCCTGACAATTGTTCATGAGATTGCTGGGGTGATTACTCCCTCCTGACTATGCTATTGAACTCCGTTTTAGATTCTGGACTCTTTCCTATGTTGTGGAAAAAGGCCTCTATTCTCCCACTGTTGAAGAAACCTTCATTAGATCTAAAAGAGGTGAAGAACTATCGTCCTATTTCTCGGTTACCTTTTCCAACTAAGATCCTTGAAAAACATATGAACATTCCACTGTCTACATTCGTGGAGGAGGATGAAATCCTAGATTCAGCACAATTTGGTTTTAGGTCAAATCACAGCACTGAGTCTGCTCTGGTTGTGACTTCTGAGGAGCTGAGAGGTGCTCTGGATAACAAAGGCAAGGCTGCGATGATCTTATTGGATCTATTTGCACCGTTAACCATGAGGTCTTGCTAGATCGCTTGGTAGAAATTGGAGTTGGAGGCTCAGCTTTGGAGCTGTTTTGTTCCTTTCTTTCACACAGAGAACAATCAGTGGCCTTGGGGGACTTGGTTTCTAAGTACTTTACACTGCCATATGGGGTCCCTCAGGGCTCATCACTGAGCTCCACACTGTTAAACAATTATGTACCCCCCCCCCGACAAGACTAATGTGGTCATTTGGTTTTGCTCCAGTAGCATATGCAAATGACACACAAATTGTTGTTCCTATCTCGAATGATGTTGATGAGACAGTGCACCACTTCAGTGGGAGATATGGGAGCCATTAAACAATGGATGAACGATAACAGTCTTATGCTTGTTTCGGCTAAGACCGAGGTTTTTCTTTTTAGCAAGGAGTTGGTCTCTTGGGATCAATACTAGTGGCCCCAGATGCTTGGCTCTCCTTCCACTCCGGATCTTCTGTCAGAAATGTGGGAATCTTTGATTCCAGTTTGTCCTTCAGCGCACAGATTAATAAACTCACCTCCACTAGTTTTTTTTTTTCAATTGCGTAAGATAAGGAAGATACTTCCATTCACCCCTTTTGAACTCCAGAAATCAGTGGTCAGAGCCTTGGTGCTATCAAGGCTGGATTATTGTAATACCTTATAATTAGGCATTCACCATCACTCTCTGAAAAAACGTCAAGGATTACAGAATGCATCAGCAAGACTTTTAAAGAGAATTCCAAAGTTTAAGGCAGTGTCTGGGACATCACAAAAGCTTAACTGGCCTCCTGTGAAGAAAAAAATCAGGTTCAAGGCCTTCTGTTTGACTCATAAAACCCTGTATCGGGATGGCCCAGTCTACTTGAAAAAAATCTTTCTTTGTAGAGTCCTACATTTGACTAATTCTAGGACAGCAATGCCAGTAAAATCAGTAGAAAGAATTGAGGAGGTAGGAGTTTTATGTTCTCCACAGCACAACTGCGGAATAACCTACCTGAACACCTGAGAGGCCAGTCTATTTAGCTTCAGGAAACAACTTAAAACGTAGTTATTCCCTTGGTCAATGTGAATAGATGCAAGCAGTAAGTCTGAGTTTTGCGATCATTCTTTATTCAGTGCAGTAGGTAGACATTAGTGCTAAGACGTCATTGGCATTCAAGCGCTTTACAAAACAAATCAATATCTCTGGAATCAGGTAGTCTAACTCCTGGCTTACTGAGTTTGATAAGCACAACATGACCAAGTACATTCTGATTACCTCATCTTTTACTTTCCCACCAGGAGTATGAAATTCCCTCATAAAAGGATTGTAACAAGAAATCAATTTCCTGTTTTTGCCACTATCTAAATTAGACAAGATAGTTGAACTGCATTTCTTTCATTTTATACATGCACTTCGACTTTTGGATGTTGCCCCAGAACTCAGCTCTTTGTCTCAATATCTTGATATAGTCATATTTATTTTTTTAACCAGGGTTTGGGTTTCTTTGGAATAATTCTAGATGTGTCTATTCTCAAGATTTTGACTTCAAATTTTTAATCCCCTTACTCTCTAATTTAACATTTTCTTTCGCAACAGCCCAACACTGACTATAACCCCCACCAAAAGCTGCTATAAAGACATCCCATAATATTGGCATGGATGACCATTATGCCTCATTTTAGTGCAAAAACATTTGTGATAGCTTCTCTGGTAGTTGTTAATCAGTATGAGTCATATAGCATCTCTGAAATTCTCAGAAAGAGGGAGGTTTAAAACTCACAGTACTTGTTCTTTCTAACCAAGTGATACCCTGGTAACTTTTTCAAATATAGGGAATTTTAAACACTTAACTTGAGAGTTGTCTAGAAGAAATATGAGGCATATTTTCAAGTCTACAAGAGATGGTTCCATGGAAACATAACTATTCACAGGGAAGGCCATTAAAAGGATGTGTTATCAGAAATAAAACCAGCTCGCTGAGAATAGCACAAATGCCGAATCTGCGCCAGACATCTGGAAATCATTGTGAATGGTGGAAAAGCATAATGAGTCCCCCTGACCAGTCCTGAAGAAATGCATCCATAGCTATAGCTGCCGGATCTGGTCTCCATCTAATTGTTCAGTCAAATATTATACTACAAATGGGAGGGAACGAAGAGGGAAAATAAAGGGGGCTTATCCTCCTCACACTAAAGCTAAACTCAAATTAGAGAGCCTAACTCTGCTATATGGATTGTGTAGGCTTCTTTATCCAAATAAGCAAAAAATCTTATTTTTATATGTAGAACAATCACCCACCAGGGTGGCATGCTTCATTATTCAGTTTATTCCCGTTCCGCTGACGAACAGGGCGTGCTGCAACCAGTGGGTTACACAGGAGCACTGAATGATATCTAGTGATATGTAAGAAAATAGGAGTAGGGGGTTATAAACGTTAAAAATAACTGGCTGATAGCTACTGTGATTTTAATAAATGCTCCAGCGATATGATTAAAAATGGGAAAGAAGTGGGAAGTTCTCAGGAGTATTATAGCCCTAACTTCCTCCTAAACGCTGATCAACATGTTTCTGCCACCCTTCCCTGTGGCTTTTGTCAAGACCGAACATTTCACTCCCTGGAACCACTCCTTTAATATTTATATGATGTGTGCACGGTGTATTCCAGTCACAACACCCTACATCACTTACTTGGTGTTATAATTACATTGGTTCTGAAGCGATATAGACGTTTAGCCGTGATAGATAGTCCCAGGACACTGGGGAAATTCTAGTGTGTCATTTATCCAACATAAAATTGAAACGCCATATCCTTTAATGTTAATACTAGTCGGTAGCTTTGAACACCGTGCCGTATCCAGCCCTTGAAAGATCAAATATTATGGCTGGATGGTCCGGTAGGAGCTATGTTCCAAATTGGAGTGAACACTTTTGAGTTTCACACAGGACGTTGCCATAGTGATCAAACTTTCACACACATCACACCATACACATACTGCTCAATACATACATGTAGTAACACTTAAGAGTGCTCCATAGGTCCACGGATGCGAGACGAGCCTGTAGTCATACTCTGTATGTGCATGTAAACAAAGAGGAAAGCATTCTAGCCAGAGAATACTCCTCTCGTTCCAGTCACATCACATTGGGGTCTGCGCGGCTGTGCCGTACTTACAACATCAAGTTCCCCGTCAGGCATGTTTTGCTTATTTGGATAAAGATGCCTACACAGTCTATAAAGCAGATTTGGGCTCTCTAATTTATATATGTGCAATCAATTTGGAGGTAAAGAGATCTATACTGAAAGCCCCCAGATCCCCTGAAATCGCCCAAAAATTGGGACCTCTAACTGCAATTCACTGCTGTTATAAAGGCTCTATGAATACCAGTCTGCCACCTCATTGATCTGTATCACAAAAAAGAAGGGGGGACCTAGGAGCTAATAAAGGTCCAGTGTCCATGCTCCTAATGCCTACGTTTAAACCAACAAGAGGACACTGTTCCTATGGCAGGGTGCAAAAAGTCACTCATGCCTAAGGGTGCAAACAGTCACCCGTGCAATTGAACAAGAATAAAGAAGGAAAGAAATCCTAGGTATGGGGGACCCACAGGTGAGGTGAAAAACCACTCTTTGTCCTTTGATGCCCTCACACACCCCAAGGGGTGTCATGCTTCATCATCGGGCGGTTGCTCCTCGTAGGGCCGGCGCTGCAATTCCCTACAGGTCCCCCGAAGGGTCACTTTATCGGAGATCTTTTCTGGACTGCCGGATGGTGCATGAGGGTGTGTGGGGAGTGGGTCCAATGAGGGTAAGGGAAGTGCATGCAAAGTGGTAAAAAGTTAATAAAGGGTAAACATGCAGCGCAAATATAAGTAATGTACCCTTTGCAGTCAGAAAACTGCTGAATAAAAACATTGCCCCAAAGGCACACTATGCCCGGGTGTCAAAGGTCATAGGTCAACATGTTTCGCGCCTGCGTCGCCTTAAAGGTCGTTGGCGCTTCTTCAGGACCAGAGTAATCAAAATGGTGAAGTGCACGTGAAACAACATAAGTAAAGTTAAAATACCCTCTCCTTATCAATCAGGGCGGGGCAGTAACCTGTATACCCTCACTGTGGCTACAGCTGCATGGTGGAAACCGCTCCTGATCAGTACCTAGGGAAGAAACAACAAAATAGACCAGAGGTGTGGGCATCAGTACAACTTGATGCTTCATAGTGTGCCACTGCTGCGTGCACATCGATTACATAAAAAAGTAAACAAACACACGAGACAAATCAGTTGCAAGTACTCAATTGAGCCCTAGTCCTATGCGGTGTCATAGGCAGTGTAGGACGGGAACCTACTCCTTGCGTAAGCCATATTCACTAATAGATGCCACACTGGGGTAGCGGTCCCGCCGGGTAATATAGCTAGGCTGCTAACACAAGAGAAAGTCAGTTGTCAAATAGTGCTTACCTAGCACTGCTAGGAAAGTCCCTCCACTGGCAAGAGCAATGGACGCCCGCACATAACCGGGCTGTAAAAACAAAAAGATGGACAAGAATACGTAGTCACAAAACCAGAGCACAGATAGTACTGAGCGAATTGCTCACAATCCTCAATTACCTTTGTGAGTAATCTACTTACAATTTCATACGGGTGCTCCCTCCTCTACACCTACCCCGTCCATGCGTCTGCCGATAGTACGCTGGAAATGGCAAGATGCGGTTCTAATAAGGTGTCGGGGTCAGGTGTCTGGGCGGTTTCCTTTCCGGGATGTCCTCTAGGATTCCAACATAGGGCGCATGCGCGAGTGCAGGAGTAAAATGCGCGTGTGCATTCATAGGGAGAACTACTCCCCAGTTCCTGCGTACCGACTCTCTAATTAGCACTATGCTAATGGGGCAATTCTCAAGCTAAACACGCTGTCGCCAGGAATTCCCACAATAGAAATGTCGGAAATGCATTGTTGGACTGGCTCGCATTAAAAGAACCCAATGACTGCATACTAGTGAACCTTCCATGGACGGGGTAGGTGTAGAGGAGGGAGCACCCGTATGAAATTGTAAGTAGATTGCTCACGAAGGTAATTGAGGATTGTGAGCAATATTAGTGAATATGGCTTACGCAAGGAGTAGGTTCCCGTCCTACACTGCCTATGACACCGCATAGGACTAGGGCTCAATTGAGTACTTACAACTGATCTGTCTCGTGTGTTTGGTTACTTTTTTATGTAATCGATGTGCACGCAGTAGTGGCACACTATGAAGCATCAAGTTGTATTGATGCCCACACCTGTGGTCTATTTTGTTGTTTCTTCCCTAGGTACTGATCAGCAGCGGTTTCCACCATGCATCTGTAGCCACAGTGAGGGTATACAGGTTACTGCCCCGCCCTGATTGATAAGGAGAGGGTATTTTAACTTTACTTATGTTGTTTCACGTGCACTTCACCATTTTGATTACTCTGGTCCTGAAGAAGCGCCAACGACCTTTAAGGCGACGCAGGCGCGAAACATGTTGACCTATGACCTTTGACACCCGGGCATAGTGTGCCTTTGGGGCAATGTTTTTATTCAGCAGTTTTCTGACTGCAAAGGGTACATTACTTATATTTGCGCTGCATGTTTACCCTTTATTAACTTTTTTACCACTTTGCACGCACTTCCCTTACCCTCATTGGACCCACTCCCCACACACCCTCATGCACCATCCGGCAGTCCAGAAAAGATCTCCGATAAAGTGACCCTTCGGGGGACCCGTAGGGGAATTGCAGCGCCGGCCCTACGAGGAGCAACCGCCCGATGATGAAGCATGACACCCCTTGGGGTGTGTGAGGGCATCAAAGGACAAAGAGTGGTTTTCCACCTCACCTGTGGGTCCCCCATACCTAGGATTTCTTTCCTTCTTTATTCTTGTTCAATTGCACGGGTGACTGTTTGCACCCTTAGGCATGAGTGACTTTTGCACCCTGCCATAGGAACAGTGTCCTCTTGTTGGTTTAAACCTCATTGATCTGACCCAGAAGATATTCCGCTCCTTAAGAGCTTTCTTGCTCTTGACAAAACACCCACAATGCTTTGGCTATCTTCACTAGATGTCTCAATTTCATACCCTGAAATGTGTGTTTGCAACCAGTAAATGCGTTTGTACATCTGCCCGCAAAAGGGAGAGGAGTTGGCCTAATGGCTAGGGCGGTCGACCTCAAATCTGGGGAACCGGGTTTGAGTCTCGGCGAGGATGCGCAACATCCTGTGATTCTGGGCAAATCACTTAATCTCCCCGTGCCTAACAAAACAAGCATTGGCATAGCCAATAGGTCTCGCCTTTGGGACCTTATAAGTGGTTAGTCATGCAGCACATTATCCTGGGTGCTCTGCCGCACTGCAGAAATAGCGATCAGAGTCACGGTGTGGACGGCTGATAGAGCAAAGGAAATGCAGACAACGGGAGGGGGCGGGAGCATGGTGAACACGGCGGGAAGGGGGCGGGAGCATAGTGAACACGGCGGGAAGGGGGCAGGAGCAAAGTAAAACAGGAAATTAGATCTTTCATATGGATCTTTCGCATATACTATATTTTAAACTGTATACATAAGGTGCTCTGACGCCCACTGGGGCCTTGTTCATGCTTATATAAATTTTCGAGGCATTTACATTCTACTCTTCGTACCCCTCACCCCCACAACCCGGAGTTTCTTCCTGGCCCCACCCCCTGCAGAGTGCTACAGGGGTAGGAAGTCATCCATCATGTCGCCTGTCACGAAGTTAACACCACAGCGCCTCAGCCCCGTTCACAGAGAGGCGTGCACCCAGAGCCCTGCCAATACCACACCTCTCACCCTGTATAGAGCGGTATAACCAAATATCAGTCACTGCTACCACACCGCCGACCCCCTCCCACCCACCTACAAAGCGGTGTTAACAAACAGCAGTGTCAGTATAACCCTTCAGTGCCTTAAACCCCCGGGACTCCAATCACGGCACAGGATTGCTGTCAATATCACACCCCCACCCTTCTCGTACTATATAGAGCGGTATAACCAAATATTAACAAACAGCAGTGTCAGTATAACTCTTCAGTGCCTTACACCGCCGGGACTCCACTCACGCAGAGAGGATTGCTGTCAGTATGCCCATTCACTGCTTAAAGCAGCCGACTACTCTCTAGCTGTAGCCGACAGGTCCATCAATATCACCCTTCACTTCCGTCACCCCGCTGAAACTTCTCTTCTGCATAGAGCGGTATTAGCAAACAGCCCTGTCATTGACATCCAGTTCCCTTCACACTGCCAACACTTCGCTTTCTGTGCAGAGCGGTTCAAGCAAACAGCACTCTCAGTGTGACGCTTCACACCGGTGACCCTTCTCTTTCTGTACGGAGTGATGTAAATCCTCACCTGTCTGTATAGAGCGGTTTAAGAAAACAGCGCTGTCAGTACCCCCTGACCTGCTTTAACAAAGCCGACCAGTCACTAACTGCGCTGATTGGTATAAGTACCTAGCATTGTCCATACCTCCCTTCTTCGCCTTCACACCCTGATCCTCCGTCACTGTATTGTATTGTAATTGCATTTATATAGCGCTTACTACCCCTGACGAGAAGTCGAAGCGCTTTTTCGGCGAGTAGCATAAGGAAACAGTGTAATTCATATCACCCTTCTACACCTTCACACCGCTGATCCCCTGTTGCTGTACAGAGCGGGATAAACAAATAGCATTGTCAGTATCACCCTTCATCGCCTTCAGACCTCTGATCCTCTGGTCACTGTATACAGCGGTAACACGCACGGCGAGTCCCGCGGTAATGGCGCAGAGCGGTATTTACTTACAAAACAGACACAGTCATCACTTACTAATTTAGCGCCGACGGACCTTCTGTAGTTGCACAGAAAATAGTGCTGTTAATAACACCCTCCCCTGCTTTCACCTATCACACCGCTGCACCACCGGTAACGGTACCAAGCGGTATTTCCGGATAAGACTGCAAATGTCACCCTTCACCGACTTAACGCCACCGAGCCTTTTATAACCGTTCAGGGAGGTCTAAGCATGTGGTACTGTCCGTCTCACTTTACTCTGCTGACCCTCTTATCACTACAGTACAGACGGGAAATACGAGCAAACAGCACCGCCGCGGCACGTTCCACTAAACACCGGTTTCACAGGATCTCTCACACCTTTGGGTACCGTTAAGTAACCACCTGCCTGTACCATCCCCTACATAAAAGACACGTTTACAGCATACAGTGGTCGAAGGAGACAATACCATTCCATCAGTCACACACTTAACACGGCTGGTGTCTGGGGTCTGTGTGCTATATACCTCGAATCTACAGGAGAAATTCATACATTTCCACAGGATGCAAACTACATAAGAACATTCACGCAGGCTGTCTCCCGCACCACCTGCCAGACTCCCAAACAACTGAAACTCACAAATCCCCCAACAGAGGGGGCATGGGATGTGAAAGGAACTGTGTCACACGCTGACGTCACGTGTGTAGTAACAAAATTCACCCCAGCTAAAAGAGGCATGCACTGAGTGTTCGGTGTCACATCGTGAAGATCAAAGAACAAGAACTGCCAATCAACAAACACAGTGACAGAACAAACCATGACAATCAACAAACACAGTGACAGAACAAACGACAGATGTGGTCGCGTCTCACAAAGCACACCAGAGCTCCCGCCAACTTCCAACAAAACTCACGCGTGAAAACGCAGCAGAGCCATCATCTTAAACCACTGAAGTGCAAAACTGCGCCCACGCCCAACTTTTCCGCAAATACCCCCGGTACCCTGAGATACTGGGGCAGCGGTGTGGACAGACACTAGTGGTGGTGGGCAGCAATGGATGTTAGAAGCACGGAGACCCTCAGCAGCACAGTCACAGCTCACAAACACGCTGCACAAACACGCTGCACAAGCAGACACAAAGAGCTGACACAAAGTAGCATCCCTTGCAAAGTTTGATCGGGACAGAGAATGGACTTGGTCACATTTTATTACTTATGGGGGCTTTGCATAAAATGTTTGCAGACTGATTAGCGGGAACGCAGGGCACGTTAAAGAATGGTTTCAAAAACCAAATAGTGACGGGCAATGTACTGCTGCCATCTAGTGGTCAGGAGGAAGTCTGCTGACTGCTTAATATCCCCACGGCGCCACTGCTAGCCTCTGGAATCCCAAGAGACCCTCTCCTGTTCAGAAAACAGTGCCCGGACGCGCGGCCACAACGTGAACACAAAGCCTTTGAAATAGGAAACCAAACAGATGGCAAACAGATGGCGCAGCTGCTCGCTCCCGCAAGGTAAACACCACACATGCACGAGTGCTCATTGGAAACAGTGCAGTACATGCACGAGTTTCCCAAAAAGTCCTGAGTGATTCCAAGAGGTCACTCCTAAGCAGCGCTTGCGCGCTGCGTTAGGCTCGACCTAAAAATGAATGTGTCCTCATGTAACACAACTGGTGCTTGTGTAAAGCGCTCTGATACACGCTATATAAAACTCCGATAAAAAAGAAAAACTTTAATCCCAACCACAGGAATAATGCAGGATGCAGATATAAGCTAATGGGCGCTAGTTTGAATACTGCAAGTACAAATAAACATTGTACTATTCACTAACAATGGGCTCCAGAATAGTGTGCTGCTCATCCAAAAAAGCAGTCCGACTCCTTTTCAGGGCTATATAAATGCTATTACAGTAGCTATTTTGAACATGTTTTTTTCTATTTCCCAAACTACATGAAGTAACCAAAGTTGACAACATTTTTAAACACTTTAAAAATAAAACAACTTCCTGAATGCAGTGGTGGCTCCTCCGCTAAGGCGGAGGACCATCGCCCCACTGCTCAACAGGAAAAATAACATGATCATAACGTATCGTTATTATCATTTTAGTTTTCCTATTGCAGTCAGTGGCTCTCGGGTGGGTTGGGGCTGGCCAGAGCTGGGGGAGTGGTTTACACTCCTTAAGTGCGCATGACAGTCATGCACACTTTGCGTCTTCCCCACCAGGTAGCGTTGAACCACGGTGCTCAGACCAATCACAACACTGCATTGCACTGTTGTGATTGGCTCATGGGGAGCCTGGGAGCCCAGGTGCTTCTCCTTCTGCTGGGACCAGAGACAGGAAGAAGAGGATGGAGGAGAAGCAGCGGCCGGCCGTAGCAAGGTAAGTGTGTTTTTTCTTCCCCCCGCCCTGCCACCCGGGTCTGGTAGCAACCCCTACAGCCTGAATGTGACTAACTTCGCACACTCCCTAGCAATGTTGATACTACTAACTGCACTATAGACTTAAGTGGCTACTTTGTCTAATCGAGGTGCAAAGCACCAAAATATCAATTGAGAAACAAACATCAGAACTCAAACATTTTAAAAACAAGTTGCGCACATAGATTTGGAGTTGATAACAAAATTAATTAGGTAATTTCGCTCCAGAAGTACAGATGCAGCCTATCATGAGCAGCAAGTTTCCCAGGAGTCCGCACAGGGCCAGTGTGTCACATGCTGCACTACATACTTGATGCCCTGCAGTAGACCTGTGACTAAACAATTTTTGAACCCCCGTTTGCACTGGTCATCTACTGCAAAAGTGTATTTTTAGCCAATGCAAATGTCATTTGTGCACTCATTAGTCTGCTCAAATGTGACTTTAAACTGGCCAGACAATGGAAATGCAGGTGTAAAATTGCCCTATCACCAACGCAGAATTGTTCCCTCACTGGTGCAAAGAAAGTAATCTGCTTTACTTATTTTGTTTTGCTACTCAGTTAACATTGTTTGCCCTGTCATACTATACAGCAATACAAAAGTTTGAGAAAATATAAAAATACAGGGCCAGTGCAAGGCAATTCTAGGCAGTTGCCTAGAGCACTCTCAGCTAGAAAGTGCAAACTTGTCAAAAAATCAAAAAAATGGCCAAATACCAAGTTCTACCCCTGGCCATATTAGATTTATGAGGTTTAACTCTGCCTGGATATGTAACTTTGAACACACACCTGCTAAGAATACATCAGAAGAAATGGATGGGTCTTTTCACAACTTTTCTCTGTGTATTTACAGACCAGGTTTATCAGGGAGCAAGGATTTGGAGGCAGCTTGGTCTGGGCCATCGACCAGGATGACTTTGCGGGTACTTTCTGCAACAAGGACCAGTACCCTTACAAGCAAGATCAAGGAGTTCCTTGAAGGTAATGAGGACACAGGAGAAGGAGAAAAATCACAAAAGTGTTGAAAGTATATGTTCAGGTTGGTGCTTAGATCCCGGCGCTTCCAGTCTCCATCGGAGGCTACGGCCAGGGTCCGCTTTAGAGCAGTGCGACCTGGGGGAGGGGTGCTTACCTCGGGGGGGGGGGGCGCTGTGTTTAGCAATAACTTACCCTGCGGCAGAGTTCCTTGTGCATCCAGTTTTCAGGCAGCATTAAAAATTTCACGTAACTCTTGTGATTAATGTTCCTGCTAGAGAGAGAGAGAGAGAGAGAGAGAGATCAGAGACCAGAGAATAGCAGTTTTGACTCACCATAAAATATCGCAAAGGGTTAATATGCCTGCTGCAAAGAACCCATACCGTGCAGATCAGAGATCTGTATTTTATGTGGATAGCTGAGTGGATTACTGCTTTTGTCATAGAGATCCTTTTGTTACCACAGTTCATAAGATACAACCGTAATATAGAACAGTGACTGTTAGAAACTCTCATTAAAGAACTGCATGCAAACTGCACAAAATAGGTTAGGACGGTATGTTTCTTCCCCAGTCTTTCATTATCTTTTCCTAATGTTGCTGAATAGGCTTTGTTTGGGTAGATATAAATTCCTATTAGTAAAGCCAGCCTTTATCAGCGCTTTAAAACACATAAAATGGAGGTGTGGCCAAGATGACAGGGTAGGACGCTTTCCTTCGCCTCTCCCACCCGCCGCCGGCCTGATACAGCATAGCAGACTCAGCCGCCTGTGAATCACCGTATTGCAGTTGGGTACGAACGGCGGAACACTCGGTCCAACTGGGGACCTGAAATTGCAGAGCCTGCAGCCCCAGAAAAGGAGCGTCCTGCTGCTGCATGGCGAGCCTCTGAGAGATGCCGGAGGAGCACCCGGCGCTGATGACGTGCGGCCGGGTGATCCCCCACCCACCATCGGTATCCCGGGCGAGAAGCCAACGAGGGTCGGACACAGGAACGTGGAGGCAGGCACTCACCGGGAACCAGCAAAACCTGATCTTGGGCATGGAGCAAACGGCCGGAGGCCGCGAGTGAGGCCTAAAACACACACGGTGCCCTGGAGGTCGCAGTGCAGTGGCCCGAGGCACTGTCAGAGGTGAGGAGCTGAAGTTGGCTGGTGGGGGCAAAGGGCCACCCCAGCGGACCACCTCGGTGAAAAGGAGCATTCTACTGCAGCGGGGAGGTGGGCCCGACGCCGGAGACGCGTGGTGGAGTGATTCCCCGTCTGCTATCAGTAGCTGAACCTCGGGAGAGACGCGGTTGAGTGCTGAGCTCAGGGCCGGGGAGGAAGGCGACCCACCCGGAGACCGGCAGGTATCCGCCAGGTGACCTGCGCGAGGGCATAGACGAGGCCTACAACGAACCCGCAGAGAGGGACCGCGGGATGTATATCATGCCTAAGAGCAGCGGGAGGCCGAAGCATACGTGGGGCCTCGGAGAATCCCGAGACACCGACCGAGCATCACTTGAGGTACGGAGCAGAAGCGAAGCCTCGGGGTGGAGCACTAGCTAGGGAGGGGCGACGGGACCCCCAGCTAAACACCCCTAAGCTAAACACCAAAAGTCGCAGGGCAGGACGGACCCCCTACCAAGGTCGAGACACCAGCCCGGGGAGTTCGGAGAGAGCCAGGTCCTGGTGAAGATCGAATACACTATGGAGACAACAGAGGTAGTCTGGCACAGAGAGGACGCACGAACATACCCCGGGACCTAAAGCAGCTTCAAACCCGGGAGACGAATCGACGCGGACCGGGACATCACCGAGGGCGCATCAGAGGTGGGGAGCAGGAATGGCGCCCCAGGGCAGAGTGTCAAACAAGGAGAGGTGAAGGGGCCCCCTTAGCTGAAACCAACGGACGGAGGAGGGGCACCTAATCAAGAGGGGGACCGGAAGGAGACGAAGCATAACCGGAGCTGAGTACACCCTAGCGGCCGCAGAGGTAGAGAAGGCCCAACAACAAACACCAGAACCTTTCAGGCTTCATTAACCATTGCGCACCAAAGCACTACCCTTGAACGAGGTTGCAGGTTCGGCGGGCCGCATCGTGCTCCACACAAGGGACCATAAACCCATCCCTGGGTCTAGCTGTCAACAAGGGACTTGCGTGCTCCAAGGCATACTGCAGTCATCACCTCACTGATTGTGCACAGGCCGTAATTGTGGGGCACAAGTGGGGGCCACAAGACACCTAATCAAGCACCAGAGACCCCAGGTGTCAGGATCCTAATCAAGAGGACACAGGGCAGCCATATTGTAAAATGTCTACAAACCGTATCAAGAAAGACCGTTCTCTTAAGGACATGCTCTCATGCCCCAGTGTGAACACAGTGGGGGAAGTACCCTTGGTAACAGATGCTCCCCAGACCCAGGCGGGTCAGTCGTCGGAGGAACTGGTGATGCGTGCATTCCTGGAGTCACTGTTCTCGATGCTCCGCGAGGACTTACTAACAGTCAAGAAAGATCTCACACAGGAGATCAAGGAAATCAGGAAAGATGTGGACACACTGGGAGACCGGGTGGCAGGTCTTGAGGACAAAGGAGATGGCCGGGTTGAGGAAACAGAGGCTCTCCGTCAAGAGGTGCTTCACCTCCACGACCAGCACATAGACCTGCAGGCCCATCTCGAGGACCTTGAGAATAGATCGCGAATGAACAATATCCATATCTGAGGTGTAGCACAGAAGGCAGAAGGAGAAGACATATTCGGCTATGTGAGGGGCTTTTTTCGCCACGTCCTCGGTCAACCACAGGACGCGGATATCAAATTAGATAGAGCGCACAAAGCGGGCCCAACCCGCTCCAACTTGGCACCCCAAACCCGCTCCAACACGGCACCCCGAGTGGACATTTTAGTCTGCTTACATGATTTTCAGGTGAAAGAAGAAATCCTGCGCAGAGCCCGCGATATGCATCCAATCACTTTCAGGGGCCAAGCTCCGACAGTCTATCAGGACCTCACTGCCCTCACGCTGCAGAAGCGAAGGGCGTTTCGCCCTGTTACTACACACCCGCACAACCAGAGCATCGCCTACTCCTGGGGTCACCCCTTTTGGCTCATTTTCCACCTGGGAGGTAAGTTACACCAACTGAGATCCCTCACGGAGGCCTGCCGGCTGCTAGAGCTGGAAGCGCCAGAAGGGAGGGACGATCCTGGGGCCCCATCCACGAGCCGGGGAGAGCAACAAACATGTTGGAGAAGGCAGAGACCACGGCACACCCCAAGAAGACCGGACCAGGTGGAGATAGCAAAGGGACAGCTTGCGGCGCTGGAGTCCTGGCCAAATCAGATGAATCTTAGCACAACAAGAAAACAGAAGCCTTCATTAGAGGTGCTGGGCGGGCGGCAGGGGGTTGGAAAATTGGCCACACTATGATCCCCAAGTACTTATCCTGGCAGGCAAGACATGCTGCAAGACTGATATTAGAGACCTTTTTCATTCTAATAGTTAATTCTTTTCTTAAGTTCTCAGGGTTTTTAGTTCAGGGTTACACTCACGTTTAGGCTATACAAAGCGGCACTACCGCAGGTTAGATAGGAAGCTTCTAGCAATAGAGAGGGGGCGATCTGAGCACTGGATGAGGAAGGTGCCAACAGCACGTTCGCCTTTTTACACACAAATACAACCCCCCGCACTTAGAGTACTCACCCTCAATGTGAGGGGACTCAATAACCCAGTGAAGTGCAGAGCAGTTCTCTCATATCTGGAAAACTCAAAGGCAGACATCTGTCTCTTGCAGGAGACACACATATTAGCCAGGGATTGCCACTGTCTCAGATCATGTGCCTTCCCCCACCAATTTTTTACTCGGGCCCAGCAAAGACGGCGGGCATGGCTATACTAGTGGCGCAAACCTTCAGAGGTAGAGCGGTCAATAAAGAGGCTCAAATTAAAGGCAGGCTCCTTACATATCGTTTCACACTGGGGGACTGGCATTTATAGTGGGTTCCGTCTACGCACCAAACGAAGGTCAGGAGACGTTTCTCCATACAGCGCTGACAGAGGCAATGTCCACAGATGAACACAGAGTGTTAATAGGGGAGGATCTTAACCTGGTACTTGACAACACCCTAGATAGGTCAGCACAACGTCATTGCCAAACGGGGGCATTGTCTGGAGGAGGTCACGCCTGGCTGAAAGAGCTGGGACTAATAGACCTTTGGAGGGCTTTCCATCCCCATTCTCGCGAATACTCCTTCTTTTCCAAAGCACATAAATCATATGCCAGAATGGACAATTTCCTAGGCACAAAAGATATACACACACTCATGACAGAGACAGAGATCCTCACAGTGGTGCTCTCTGACCATGCGGCGATCACACTCTCACTATCTTTCCCCCAATGGAACGCCCTCACGGCAATGGCACCTACGGGACACACTGCTGCAACGCCCGGCGGTGTTGGCACAGATACGACAGTCTATCGAAGACTATCTATCTCATAATGACGTCCCCGAGGTGTGCACAGTGACACTATGGGAAGCGATTAAAACAGTAATTCAGGGCGAACTCATCGCGATCTCAGCGGCAGAAAACAAAATACAGACAGAGAAAAGGGAGGACCTTTCTCAACAGATTAAAGAACTCGAGTGCATACATCAGCGCACCGGGGCCCCAAGAATATGGCTCCAGCTATCTACATCATGGTCACAGCTAGCCGCAATAGACGTAGACCTGGCAGAATGCGCAGCCCTTTGGATGCGTCATTCTTTCTATGTAGGAGGGGACAAGTGTGGTTGGCTCCTAGCCCATAAACTGCGAGTTCAACGGCAGAATCAGGGGACCTAATCGATACATACGAGTGCAGGGGATCTGGTGACAAGCGACCAAGATATTGTTAATACTTTTTCGGACTATTACTCAGACTTATACTCGCCCCAACATCTAGACATCTCGGATAGCGGACAATATTTACAAGGGGCACAGACGTCCTCGCTAACCCCAGAATAAACGGAGCAGTTAGATGGTGAGATTCGCATCGAGGAAGTCATCTCTGAAATTTCTTGGCTGGAAGCTGGCGAAATCCCCAGGCCCAGATGGCTTTACATCAGCCTTCTATAAGACTTTCTGTCCCTTAGTAACGCCCCTCTTGACGAGGCTCTTTAACATGTTTGCGGAGCCAGGGTCAATCCCGGCCTCGATGCTTACGGCCTCAATAATTGTGATCCCCAAGCCTGGTAAAGACAAATCTCACTGTAGCTCCTACCGACCAATTTCCCTACTAAACATAGACTTGAAACTATTTACTGACATCTTGGCCAACAGGCTGAACCCAATAATGCCCTCACTGATCGACCCAGATCAAGCGGGCTTCATCACCCAAAGGCAGACGAGCGACAAAACTAAATGTGTGCTTCACATTATCGAGAAAGCATCGCGGGCGCCAGGCAACTACATGATATTAGGAATAGATGCAGAAAAGGCCTTCGATAGAGTCCATTGGCCCTATCTGGAACAAGTCCTTGCACACTTTGGTCTCGGAGGGAAAATGCAGACACTGATTCTAAACTGTTATTGCTTCCCTGCTGCGAAAGTTAGGGTTAATGGTTACACTTCTGAGTTCTTCCCAATAGGTAAAGGCACGCGACAGGGGTGCCCACTGTCGCCCCTTTTGTTCGCCCCTTATATGGAACCACTAGCGCAGAGAGTCAGGGACCATCCTGATATCACCGGGGTGCCCTTCAGTAGCGACCAACACACTTTAAGTCTCTAAGCAGATGATATCCTGGTGACTCTCGATAACCCAGACATGGCACTTGCAGCTTTCTTGAGGGAGCTGGAGATATTCGGCACGGCATCTGGCTTTAAGGTCAATGTTGAGAAATCATTGGCACTTAACCTCTCTCTCTCTCCCCAAATGGTGGACCAACTGAAGAAACAACACACCATCCAATGGTCGACAGGCCATGTACCCTACCTTGGGATCAATTTGGCATCAACCAAGCAGGCCAATGCAGACATTAATTACCACAAACTGTACAGGCAAATCCGTGCCGATTTGCAACGGTGGAAACACCACCAAATCTCTTGGCTAGGTAGGATAGCCGCAATTAAAATGACAATCCTTCGATAGATCTTGTACCTTTTCCAGTCTCTCCCCCTGCAGCCACCCGCAGGTATGATCACTAAGCTACAGTCTGAACTCTCGCAATTCCTATGGCAGGGGCGGAAACCCTGCATGAAGAAATCCATGAGCTTCCCCCCCCCCAGCGAAGGAGACCTGGGGCTCCCTGATCTTCAACTTTACTACCAGGCAGTGCAGTTGCGCTTCCTGGTGGAATGGAGCCGCATCGAATCAGAGAAACACTGGTTATTCCAAGATGGAGCATTCGCCGGCACGTCTTCTTCAAAGGTTTCCTTCCTGAAGAAACCCCATAGGCCGTGAAACCTTTACCTATCCCCCATTACACAGGCAACAATGGTAGCGTGGGATCAGACTAGCACTCGATATGGCTTGACCACATTTCCCTCTGCACTGACTCCACTACTTGAAAACCCCGACTTTTCCCATGGAATGGGAAACACAAACTTTGCAAAGTGGCAGCTCTCAGAGTGACGCTCCATGGGCCACCTATTTGACGTGGAAGGGTTCCTCCCGTTCCATCAGGTCCGCATGGACTATGGCATCCCCGAGTCAGAATGCCTCCAGCTCCGGCACTGGATGCTACACCCACAAAATAAGCCTAACGCACAGAGACATCTTACCCACTATGAAAAAGACCTTGGACAAGAAGCTGATTTCTGAATTGTATGCACTCCTGAACTCAAGGAATAAACACATATACAATGCAGGCCGAGACAGGTGGGAAAGAGATCTGGGTTGGCAGCTGAGCAGCAAAGAATGGGAGGGAATATATTACAGAGCCAGGCACACCACCACTAATGTGGCTCTCACTGAAACCCTCACAAAAATTGTCACGTACTGGTATTATACGCCGGTACGAAAACACAAGGCAACTCCATCGCAGATTGCAGACTGCTGGTGGGGCTGTGGACAACCCGTAACCTTAGTACATATTTTATGGGAATATCCGCTGATTCAACAATACTGGTCTCAAGTTCTTGATGAAATCGGCTCTCACCTCAACACCCAGCTATCACGATGTCCTGTATACATAATTCTCGGCCTTCCAAACCCATTGACATACCTCCTGAAGGCTAGAAGGGGACGGCAAATGGGGTTGGCACTGGGAGCCGCCCTACAGAACATCCTTACACACTAGGGCACCCAACAAATTCCTACCCACACAGGCTGGCTCCACAGACTTTGGCACATTTTAGGTATGGAGAAAATAACGCTCTCGCTGGCGGGCAGGGGTTGACATTCAGGGGATTATGGCACCCCTTCTTATCCCTACTTTTCATGAGCTCACGTGCCCTAGATATTTGCGCATTTTGCGCCTTCCAGAGGTGGCCTCACAATCACCCACCAAGCACTCCTAGACTACATGCGGACACCGTAGTCTATACGCTCTAGCCTTGAAGTGAGTGAGGGGAGGGTGGGGGGGGAGGGAAAGGGACTGTTCGCCATGCTGATCCTTGTATTAATGTGTTCATTGATTGGAGTCTTGTATAGCCCAGCAAGCACAAGGTCCACTAATGGCTTTCTTTATCTGTTTACTGTTCGAAATGTCAATAAAAAGAGTTAAACCATAAAACACATAAAATGTATGTGAGAGAGGGGCTGTGGAGAGATGAGGGGCACTTTTTCCTGGTGGTAGTGAGGGAATCCTGGGAGGAGGTCATGGGGGGGTGCCAAAATGATTGTTGCACTGGGCGCCGCCAGCGCTAAAGCCGGCCCTGGCTACGGCCACTGACTGATGTGAAGCGAGAGAAGTGCAGGGTACTGTCCGAAGTACTTGTGCCTCTCTTAAAACCACAGTGGAGTAACTAGCAATAGTGGCCGCGTGTCCCATGAAATGGACGGGGTAAGAGTGGAGAGTTCATCAACATTGGGTCTGCCATATATCGCTCTCTGTTCTAGGTCTGCTGTGATGAATTATTCCCTGACGTCAGGCTGAATCCTGAATCTGGGGAATAACTTAACACAAAAAGTTAATTCGTAGACAATATCAATACTGGGAACCCACTGATACGGTTTGGTAAACTTCTCTAACTCCCGATAGTGACCAGAAACCAGATGAAGAGAGAGGGGCACTTCTTCCACTACCTTGGCATCCCTGGCAGGCAGAGACGTTTTAAGGCATGGGCACAGTGGGCCCTGGCCCAGGGCCCCCGCCTTTCAGCCCCCCCACCCCATAGAGCCACCTCTGTTCTGCAGAGTCTTGCCCTGATGACCTTGAATAATTCCTAAACAGATTGTTTTAAATAATGTTTCTGTTAATTTATTTTTAATGTAGTTGATGTATGAGACTTTATTAAACGCTTTTTGTAGAGAAATGTTTTATGTTTTATGTAACATTCATAAAAACATTTCTTTTTAATCAAAACAGGACCTCGCATATGAGAAATGGGAGGGTGTCACAGAGATTATTTGCAGTAATATTAGTGGGCTCCTGCTATGTTACAACATTGAAAACACATATCACTATCCCTGAATATTGTATGTAAACACATTTAGAATTTGGACGAGTGTGCATGTGCACTGTCAGTGACCTGGTCAAAGAGGGCATAAAAAGCTGAAACTGGATCATTAATTTAAAGGTGTTCAGAACAGGGGCCCCCAAATACACTGGGCCCAGGGCCCCCAAGATCCTTAAGATGTTCCTGCTGGCAGGGAAATTACTCCAAACACATTGCAAAGAAAGCCTGGTAATTATCCGGGCACAGATGCCTCATTAAGAGGAGGTAGGGACCAAACCTTTGCTTTCTCCTGAGGAACGTAGACCCTTAGTTTGAGTTTAGTGAATTAGGACATCTGCAAAAAGTGTCCGATGATCCGCCCGCATATTTAAATTGCCATTGATATCGATGCACTCTTAGTACAAGGGACAACTCACCTGCCACTTTTTGGCAGATATAATGCATCCGCCCAACTCTCATGAAGGACCCTGGTTGCTCACTCACTGGAATCTGGCAGTGATCAGGGACTGTGGGTTGCAGGTTGGGAGGCTAACCTTTGAATTCCTGTACAAGTGACATACAACTTTGGATGAGTAGCTGCTGAACAGGCACCAATGGGCCAGGCAACTTTTCCCTAGTCAGGATAAACCTATACTATGCTTTTGTAGGTGCAGCTTATTCTTGTTTTCATTTAGTGTGTGAATTGTTTACTTGTGCATGACTGCTGTAGAAGTTGATATACCTTGGTAAAACAAACGATTAATGGTGGAAAGGTTACACCAATTCTCTATTGCAGTTTTTCCCAAACGGTGGGCCATGAGCCGATTTTTGGTGTGTTGCTAAAGTACTAGCAATAAATAAAGATGCCTATAAATTTGGTGTTTATATTGTCACATTTAGGGGCATTTCAAAGGCAGAGGTCAAATGTCAGGCTAGTCTTCTGTCAAATTGCTGCTTATTTTTTTAACTTGTGGCCTGAGATTTACTTTTCTTTCTCCGACTGTGAAGTGAGGAAAGTTTTTAAAGTGAATTATGTAACAATCTTGCTGGAGTACAGGGAGTGTGAAACGAAAGGCTGTAGGATGTTGTATTTTTGCAACACACAGCAAAATGTAAATACCTTTAAATGGACTGTATCCGTTCAGCAGTTAGAAAAGCAAAAATAATGCACTTTTTTGTAACACTGGAGTGTGCTGGAAACAGAGATTTAATAGGATCAAAACAAATCAAGACACTTTACTTAGTGATACACAAATGATAAATATTCACAGAAACCGGATTTTCACACATTATCCAGTGGCTATGGCTATAATGCTATACTATGGCAGACATGACATCCCCCACATTTCAGACAGATTATCCTGTAAACTAAACTCTAAATAAGGCCTTTTGTTTTCCTGCTCTTCATAGATACTATTACTATATAGGATTATTCCACGCTAAGATAATGAATTAATTAAAGCATGACATCTGAGTCAAATCAAGGGTAGAAGTCTATTTTATGCTAACACACCAACATGTAGACGAGTTGCAAAGCAGCTTCAATTTGTGATATTTAGTTGCACTGAGTTCTCACTTATAATGTCATACAAGAGAATTACACATATTTATAACTGACTATCTAGCTCAGTGTTATATTCCCACTCTGTTTCCTGTAGTAATGCATGTCATGTTATGTTATGCTCTGCATTCTAATTCCACATAGAACCTTATGACAGAGCTACTTGTAGCTGAAAGGCCAGTTGCACTCGACCTTGATGATGACCAGACTGCTCTATGTTGCTGTGCTGCAATAATAAATACTTTTAGAGATATCCTGGATTTGCGTACTTTCTACAATTGGCGACAAGCTGAGGAACACTGCTCTCAACAAGGAGCTGCAGCACAGAAGCGCTGTGTTCCTGGACCCTAAACTTCAACTCGGAGTACTTTAAACACTCCTATCATCTAAGGAGAAACGGACGAGATAATTAAAACTGTGGAGAAGAAATTCCGATCTGCGAGACTTCATCAGAACGTATATGGCGAAATGTTGACATTTTCACCACATTTCAAGCACAACGGTAAGCC